>JARQOC010000003.1:512906394-513519858 GCA_033576535.1 Allobates femoralis | reverse complement strand
TTCTTTCCTTCACACGTAGAGGATGCCCCCTTGTCCCAGTCTCAGGCCTAAGAGTAAAGAGATCATTAGAAAGTTCTCTGTACTGTCACCTCATATATTTATACATTATTATAAGATCACCCCTAAGCCTTCGTTTTTCCAAGCTAAATAACCCCAAGTTTAATAACCTGTCTTGGTATTGCAGACCGCTTAGTCCTCTAATGACTTTTGTCGCTCTTCTCTGGACCCGCTCTAGTTCAGCTATGTCTTTCTTATACACCAGAGACCAGAATTGTACACAGTATTCTAAGTGTGGTCGCACTAGTGACTTGTATAGAGGTAAAATTCGGTAAAATCCGGGGGGATGGATGGCAGCAAGGTGTTGAAGCTCCCTACAGGTAGAGCAGGGTCCACCAGGGCAGTGTAGTGTGATGATAGGAATAGGGCAGCGCAGTGTCTTCTGTGAGACTGGAATGTCACAGTCAACCAGGAAGAAACACAGACACTTGCTTGCTCTGTGTGGCACCCTGTTCCAGGTAACCACAAGCTTCCTTAGGACACTAAAGGATTTTCCACAGCGGGTAACCCATTTGCACCCAACACCTTCCACCCCAGGCCTGTAGAAACACTTTACCATGGGTAGAGGAGCCATATCGGCTCACTCCACCAGAGCCCCGGTCACTGGAGCCCGAGTCTGCAGGGGACAGAGGAAATAGACCCAGCAGAGAAGCCAGCATCCCGAGGAGGCTTAGCTTCCCGGACACCCGCAGCACCAACAATTGAGAGCCAGGGACCACGGGGAGAGAGATGGCAGTGGCCCACGAGAGAGCCCTCAGTGCAGCAACACAGGTAACATAGTAACATAGTTTTTAAGGTTGAAGGAAGACTTTAAGTCCATCTAGTTCAACCCATAGCCTAACATGTTGATCCAGAGGAAGGCAAAAAAAAACCATGTGGCAACACTAGCTCTACATTGGGGGAAAAAAATTCCTTCCTGACTGCAGATATGGCAATCAGACCCTGGATCAACGCCCTATCAAAGAATCTAGTATATATAACTGGTAAAATTACAGTTTTCAAGAAAGGCATCCAGGCCCTTCTTAAATGTTAGTAGTGAGTCACTCATTACAACATCATGTGGCAGAGAGTTCCATAGTCTCCCTGCTCTTACAGTAAAGAATCCACGTCTGTGATTCTGATTAAACCTTCTGTCCTCCAGACGTAGAGGATGCCCCATTGTCCCCGTCTCAGGCCTAAGAGTAAAGAGATCATTAGAAAGTTCTCTGTACTGTCCCCTCATATATTTATACATTATTATAAGATTACCCCTAAGCCTTCGTTTTTCCAAGCTAAATAACCCAAGTTTAATAACCTGTCTTGTTATTGCAGACCCCTCAGTCCTCTAATAACCTTGGTCACTCTTCTCTGGACCCGCTCTAGTTCAACTATGTCTTTCTTATACACCGGAGACCAGAATTGTACACAGTATTCTAAGTGAGGTCGCACTAGTGACTTGTATAGAGGTAAAATTATGTTCTCCTCATGAGCATGTATGCCTCTTTTAATGCATCCCATTATTTTATTTGCCTTTGCAGCAGCTGCCTGACACTGGCCACTAAATGTGAGTTTGTCATCTACCCATACACCCAGGTCTTTTTCAGTGACCGTTTTGCCCAGTGTTTTACAATTAAGCACATAATTATACCTTTTGTTTCCTCTGCCCAAGTGCATGACTTTACATTTATCCCCATTAAAGCTCATTTGCCATTTAGCAGCCCAAGCTTCTAGTTTACATAAATCCTCCTGTAATATAAAATTGTCCTCTGTATTGATTACCCTGCAGAGTTTAGTGTCATCTGCAAATATTGAGATTCTACTCTGTATGCCCCCTACAAGGTCATTAATAAATATATTAAATAGAAGCGGGCCCAACACTGACCCCTGTGGTACCCCACTGTTAACTGTGACCCCATTCTGAGAGTGTTCCATTAATAACCACCCTTTGTTTCCTATCACTAAGCCAGTTCTTAACCCACTAACACATATTTTCCCCTATCCCCATTGCCCTCATTTTATGTATCAACCTTTTGTGTGGCACCGTATCAAAAGCTTTTGAAAAGTCCATATACACCACATCCACTACATTTCTTTGGTCCAGTCCAGAACTTACTTCTTCATAGAAGCTTATCAGATTAGTTTGACAGGAACGGTCCCTCGTAAAACCATGTTGATAATGGGTCATGAGGTTATTTTTCTTCAGATACTCCAGTATAGCATCTCTTAGAAAACCCTCTAGGATTTTACCCACAGTAGAGGTTAAGCTTACTGGCCTATAATTTCCAAGTTCAGTTTTTGTCCCCTTTTTGAATATTGGCACCACATTTGCTATACGCCAGTCCTGTGGTACAGACCCTGTTATTATGGAATCTTTAAATATTAAAAATAATGGTCTATCTATGACCGTACTTAATTCCTGCAGCACTCTGGGGTGTATCCCATCCGGGCCCGGGGATTTGTCAATTTTAGTTATTTTTAGACGATGCCGTACTTCCTCTTGGGTTAAGCAGGTGACATTTAATTGATAATTTTTGTTATCACTGATCAAATTGTCTGTCATGGGATTTTCTTGTGTAAATACTGTTGAAAAAAAGTCATTTAGCATATTGGCTTTTTCCTCAACCTCATCCATCATTTCACCCAGACTATTTTTAAAGGGGCCAACACCATCATTTTTTAGTTTCTTACTATTTATGTAGTTAAAAAAATTTTGGGATTATTTTTACTTTCTCTGGCAATGAGTCTCTCTGTCTCAATCTTTGCTGCCTTGATTTGCTTTTTACAAATGTTATTTAATGTTCTGTATTTATTTAATGCCTCATCACTACCTTCCTGCTTTAATTCCCTAAATGCTTTCTTTTTGTCACATATTGCACCTCTTACCGCTTTATTTAGTCATAGTGGTTTCCTCCTATTTCTAGCATGCTTATTCCCATAGGGTATATATTGTGCACAGGTCCTATTCAGGATGCTAATAAACATCTCCCATTTGCTTTGTGTACTTTTTATGTCTCAGGACATCGTCCCAGTTTATTGCACTAAGATCATCTCTCAACCGTTGGAAAGTTGCCTTCCTGAAGTTTAGTGTCCTTGTAGCCCCTCTACTACACATCTTAGTAAAGGATACTTGAAAGCTTATTAAGTTATGATCACTATTACCCAAGTGACCTCCAACCCGTATATTTGATATGCGGTCCGCCCTGTTGGTTAATATTAGGTCCCGCAGTGCCCCCCTTCTTGTTGGGTCCTGAACCAGTTGTGAAAGGTAATTGTCTCTCATAGTTTTCAAAAACTTATTACCTTTGCTGGAACTGCAGGTTTCTGATCCCCAATGTATTTCAGGGTAGTTGAAGTCCCCCATAATAATGACTTCTCCCTGAGTCGCTGCTTCATCTATTTGCCTTATGAGGATATTCTCCTCCACTTCCATTATTGTTGGGGACTTATAACAAACCCCTATCAGTAATTTATTATTTTTTCCCCCTCCCCTTATCTCCACCCACAGGGACTCTGCATTTCCATTAGAGTCACCTATATTATCACGCAGGATGGGTTTTAAGGATGATTTTACGTATAAACATACACCACCTCCTCGCTTATTTGTACGGTCATTTCTGAACAGACAATACTCCTGTAAATTAACAGCCCAGTCATGGCTCTCGTCCAGCCAAGTCTCCGAAATCCCCACCATGTCATAATTATTTTCCAACAAAATCAATTCTAATTCCTCCATTTTGTTGGTGAGGCTTCTGGCATTAGTGAACATGCACTTTATGCATCTCTCTTTACCTCTATTCCTTCCTACTAGATTGACTGTTCTAACCCCACCCCCCATGCCCACTGTTCTAACCCCACCCCCCATTTTCTCCCCCAGCACAGCTGCACCCTCCCCATTGAGGTGCAGCCCGTCCCTAGCATAGAACCTATAGCCAACAGAGAAGTCGGCCCAGTACTCCAGGAACCCAAACCCTTCCTTCCTACACCAATTCCTGAGCCACTTATTTATCTCCCTAATCTCCCTTTGCCTCTCTGGTGTGGCACGTGGTACAGGCACTATTTCAGAGAATACGACCTTGGAGGTCCTTGCCTTAAGCTTGCAGCCTAATTCCCTGAAATCATCTTTAAGGACCTTCCACCTACCTCTAACTTTGTCATTTGTGCCAATGTGCACCATGACCGCTGGGTCCTCATCAGCCCCTCCCAGTAATCTGTCAACTCGATCAGCGATGTGCCGGACTCGAGCGCCAGGTAGGCAGCACACTGTTCGACGATCCCTGTCTTTGTGACAGATTGCCCCATCTATTCCCCTAATAATTGAGTCCCCCACAACCAGCACCTGTCTGGCCTGCCCTTCTCTCCTGTTTTCCCCCTTACTGGAGCAGATACTCCTCTGGCTTTCAGAGGTCATGCCCTGCTGCAGCAGTGCTGTACCTGATCTCACACCCCCCTCATCTGCCAACATAGCAAATTTATTGGGGTGTGCCAGATCAGGGCTAGCCTCCCTGGCACCCTTCCCTCTACCCCGCCTTCTGTCACCCAACTAGATACCTCACGGTCCTGCAGCTCCATACTACCATCCTCCCCCACATCTATCCCATTGAGCAGCTGTTCAGTGAGCAGCAGACTCCTTTCCATATTGTCTATGGATCTCAGCGTTGTCAGTTGTTCATTTAGATCCAGTATCTGGGCTTCTAAATGCACAACGTACTCACATCTCACACAGCAGTATGCACCCTCGACCGGCTGTTCAAGCAATGCATACATGTGGCAAGATGTACACTGGATGGCATTGCCAATCATGGAGCTCATTTCCTAATGGGGATTGCACCAGACAGAAATGATAAGTACATTCAACAACAAAGATATGCAACACAAATTAACTAAATGATTACCCAAGTAATGTGAAGTACTTTATCTGCAACTCCTTATTCAAGAGCCTTTTGATAAACATTCTTGGTTTTACCTTCTGATGCAAAGACAGATTCCAGAAAAATTGTCTAAGGCGGCCGTCACACGGTGCAATATTGCGAACGATATCGTTTAAGCGATCTGCTTTTTGATCGCTTAAGCGATATCGTTTGTGCATCGCTACGTGCGATCAAGCGATTTTACAATGTAAAATCGCTTGATCGTGACATCGCAGATATGAGAGCCGGAGCTCATATCAAGTGACCATCGCTTGTTCAATCTGCTTCATCGTGGTGTGTGACACCACGATGAACGATCTCCCAGCGGCAGAGCCTATGCTGGGAGATGGTATCTATGGTAAACGTCGGGTTACTAAGCGCCGTGCGGCGCCTAGTAACCCGATGTGTACCATGGTTACCAGCGATCTCACTGGTCCACATCGCTGGTGAGTCTGTCTGTGTGACAGCTCACCAGCGATGTGAGCGATATTGTTAGCGATCGCACGTGCATGTGATCGCTTACAATATCGCTCACGATATTGTAGCGTGTGACGGCCGCCTAAGACAGAGGTAACCAACAAACTGAATCAATAGAGAGAGAGGGAGACACCACTAATAACTACAAATTATAATAGAAGTACCAAGAGCTGGGGGTACCTCTAGCCGGACTGCCGAAGGGTTAACCTTGTCCGTTACCCTTCACGGACTGATAAACCTAGAGCTCAGAGCTTCCAAAGCGCACTTCCACTTGATGGCATTAGTGGACACCCATAAACAGTCATTCACACGCAGGTCCTGACCTGAATGTTTATTACCAAGCATGCGTTTTCTGGAACATAAACATCCCCTTGAAGGACCGACAACCACCGAGGTGTCACCCTGGAACCTGCAACTCATACCTTCAGAGCCAGGAAATTCTTTAGGAACAACCACAGACCTTCACCACCTCTCCTGGGGGGACACATAGGTCTAGAAATAAACTGTACAAAGGGAGAAATTGTGCATTTTCTCTCCAGTTGCACCTTAATTAAAAATGTACACACCCAGGTCACCATCCTCCGCACAACCTGGGGAAGGCGTCTCTACAGATAGTGTTTTGGGAGTAGACACTTCTGGCATAACCGACTTACGAACCGTACATTCAGGAGTCACGTCCCCAGTATGGACCTGTGGGAGAAGGCTTTTTAGATGTTTGTCTTGGTATGGATGGACAAACCCGAATGTAGTTACCCTTAAGCTCACAGTAGAAACACGTCCTCATCCCACAGTGAACTACAGGTGACCTAACACGAGGGCACACCCCCCAGCTGCATGGGTTCGTCTATTGGTCCCTGTATGACCTCCTCCATAGGGAGAACAACAGGGGCTGAGTGTGTGTGAATCTCTCCCTGAGGTGTCTATCCACCCTGACAGCAAGGGACATTGTGGCCTCCAGTGACTTTGGAGCAGAGTACTGAGCCATGGAATCCTGGAGCCTACTAGACAACCCAAGACAGGAATGGCTCCTGACAGTCAGCGTTGCAAAGGAGAAAAAGATCGGGATTTATCCGCGCTCGACCACAAGGAGACCCAGGATAGGAAAGACACAGTTTATTCACACACGGAACACACAAATTGCCGACGCGTTTCGTGGCCTCCTGGCCACTTCTTCAGGGCATAAAAGTATTATATACAATGGAAATCTAAACACTAAAATCAAGGATAAAATCAGATGAGTTTTGAATAATATAAAATCAAATAAATCAATATACATTTAACAAAACACAATTGTATGAGAACCCATGATCTAAGATAGAGCTAAAAGATTGCATGTTCTAATATCTGTTGTATCCACTTTAGTGCTATAGCCTTTCGTCCGCATTTAAACCAGGACCTGATCTCCATAAAAAGTTTTTTTTTTAAATAATTAATTTTTAGAATATTCTTTTTCCAAGAAGCGTTCTCGCAGGATATCACTCTGCTGTTTAAAATCCTTCTCCAATACACAATTTTTTTTTAATACGGTTGTATTGATTACTGGGACTATTCTTTAACCACTTGACATAATGATTGCTATTAAAATGGATATAACTGTTGGTGTCTACTGCCTTGAAATAGGTTTTAGTATAAATGTTATCCCCATCGCGCCAAATGGTTAGATCAAGAAAGTTAATTGTCAAGGCATCAATTTCTGGGGTTAATTCAATACCCCACTTATTGTCAGTAATTACACCTAAAAATTATTTCAAGGTATTATTTACATTATCGTAAACAATTATTACGTCATCTTTAAACCTTTTGTACAAGATAACATTCCCATGGTATTCATTATTAAAAACATGCCAACTTTCAAAGACCGCCATAAAGAGGTTGGCATAAGTGGGGGCAACCCTTGACCCCATAGCTGTGCCCTTAATTTGCTGAAAAATGGTGTTCTCAAATGTAAAAAAATTATTTTTCAATATAAAATTCATCCCTTCAAGAAGAAAACTTTTTTGAAGATCAGGTATGCGGGTGTCCTCCATCACAAACATCTTAAAGCATGTCAGACCAATCTCATGCTGGATGTTGGAATATAATCCAGTTACATCCATAGATATAAAAACGTATGTATTTTTCCACTGAATTTCATTAAGTAATTTGATCACGTGTTGAATCTCTAAGATGGCTCCTGAGATTAAAAATATTATTGATCATAATCTTATCTACATATGCAGATAAATTAGAGGTCAGAGAGTCAATCCCAGAGATAATGGGTCTACCTGGTGGGGAATCTACATTTTTATGTATCTTAGGTAAATGATACATGTGGGCCATGCCCGGTTTCTTTTTAATCAAAAAATCTTTTTCCAATTTATTTAAAATCCCCTTGTCAAATGCTATTTTAATCATCTTATTATAATCAACAATGGCATTAGAATATTCCTGATCATTACTTTTCCTATAAGTCTCACCATCAGACAATATACGATAGGCCTCTTCCAAATATTTGTCCCTATTCTGTATGCAAATGCCCCCACCCTTATCGCCTTATCTAATTATTATGTCTCTGTTTTTGCTGAGATTTTTGAGGGCATTATTTTCCTCTCTAGTCAAAAAACCTTTTTTACCTGGATTAGCATTGCTAGGTTTAAAACCCTCATGAGGTAACAATTTTTTAAAATCATTAAGAACTAAATCCGTGAATGCTTTGATATGATGACATTGGCTTTGAATGGGATAAAAACTAGACTTATCACGCAAATTAACGTGTACATTTAAGCCATTAGGGTCTATAGGGACCGGATTAGTAGGGTTTAATTCAAAGTGTCTTTTCAATGTTAATTTGCGGATGAATTTTTGGAGATTCAAAAATAGATCAACTTCTCTGCTATTATTAATAGGGCAGAATGATAAACCCTTTTGTAGGACTGAAATTTCACTTGTAGATAACTTATATAACTTATATATAAATTACATTTTTCTGCTGTTGTATTAGAGAAGTCCTTCCATTACACCTCTCACCACTTTGAATCAATATGGTCTCATCTTTTTGTTGTTGTTTATATTTGGACCCACTCCTTTTGCCCCCTCTTTTTCCTCGTCCACATTTTTTCTTTTTTGAGGTTTTGGGGACAGGAACTGCCTGATGTTTAGGTTCCCCCGAAATTCGGGGTAAAAAAGGAACAGAACGTAATGTTGATTTACGATTATATCAATAATGATTTTTTCATGTTGTGATAAATTCATTTTGTCAGTGGGAATCAAACAAACCGGTGAGAGGGAAGGGTTAATTTCCTCTATCACCTGCACTGGAGTATCAAGTAAATTTGTTATTTCACCCAAATTAATTTTATTCGCCTCAAAAATCAATTGGTCTAGGGGGTCCCCTGACAAATTGTATTGAAGTCAAGTAACCTGTCTTTTCTAATCTGTTCCAATTGGCGTTCAACTAGATTCAGATGCTCTTCCATAGAATGCGCATCAGCACAGGGTTTCTCTCCTGATAGTGGATTTACATTCACCAGTATATTTGTACTTTCTGGTATGGTGGACCCATTAGGTCCCAAGCTAACGGACTTCGGTTCATCCACCTTATCACCATTAAGATTTTCAACATTATTAGAGGGGAAAAGATCCTCAGTAATACCCACTTTAGAACCCTCGATTTATCAAGGGAAGGGGGTTCGCTTGTCACTGATAACTTCCTAGTTTTGACCAAGCCAGGAGTTTTAGGATGTTTCAGAGATGGTCTCCTGCTGGAGTTGGTTAATTTAAAGGGTCGAATAGTTGTTACTATTGTTACTAAAAAAAAAAAAAAAAAAAGAAAACTTTTTATGGAGATCAGGTCCTAGTTTAAATGCGGGCGAAAGGCTATTGCACTAAAGTGGATACAACAGATATTAGGACATGCAATGTTTTAGCTCTATCTTAGATCATGGGTTCTCATACAATTGTGTTTTGTTAAATGCATATTGATTTATTTGATTTTATATTATTCAAAACTTATCTGATTTTATCCTTGATTTTAGTGTTTAGATTTCCATTGTATATGACTTTTACTAGATAATTTATATGTTTAAAAACTGGTTTTATTTTGAGTGGGCGTTCCTACAGGAACTGATGTCAATGTGATGTCATCAACATGGTGCATTTAATGGCTCCTAGTGTGCTGGACTGTAAGTTTATGCCCTGAAGAAGTGGCCAGGAGGACACGAAACGCGTCAGCAATTTGTGTGTTCCGTGTGTGAATAAACTGTGTCTTTCCTATCCTGGATCTCCTTGTGGTCGAGCGCGGATAAATCCCGATCTTTTTCTCCTTTGCAACGCTGTTTCTTCTACGGGATCTGCAGCGGCCAGGCTCTTTATGTTGGTTGTGACACATCACAACCTCATCAGATGAGTGGACCACCATAGTTATTGTGCTGGTGTCCCTCGTTTTACCGCCTTAGTGCGCTCCCCTTTCTCTTCTTTCCTAACAGACAGGTCATTCTATTGGGTATCGGTAACCCACCTCCTGAACTCCAAACAATACTCCTCAGCCAACCACATCCCCCTCAGCCAACCACATCCCCTCATTTACTGACCACAGTGATGGAGAAATGGTCGGTAGAGCAAAGGCCCAGGACTGGGGATCTCCCTGCAACAAGAAGATAAAAATCTCAATTCTCTGTTCTTCACTCCCTGAAGAATGAGGGTGGAGCCTGAACTTGAAGGCCTCCTGAAACTCCCAAAATTTATCACACCCCCCACACATATCAGGGAGGGGTTCTCGGGTTCTGGCTGTGTCTAAGCATGTGCCATGACCAACAGACCCGCAATATGCTGCAGTTGCTGCACCACCTGTACACACAAATCTGTCACCTCCTGTAAAAAAAAAGACTGCTTAAGGTGTGCAAAAAATGCAGCAGGATCCATAATGGATCACAAAAACAAAAAGTATACAGCTGGTGATTATGTTATGCCACGGACTGAGGTGTGTCCGGAAACAGTGCGCGACAGTGGCGTACAGACCAACAGTGTCCGGTGCACTACACACAACAACAGACTAGGGAAACACCGGTTGGGCCAAAGGGAGGAATTGGTGCCTAACACCGGTCAAGCTATCATAAATTACACTGTTGCTTCATAGGCAATCTGATGATTCTAAACTGATTCTTTCTGATGCCTTTGTCAGTCTTCCTCCCCCTGTTCCCACTTCACCCCTCTCCTGCTTATGGTTCCTCTCCCCTCCTGCCCCCACACTAGCTCCCCACTCAACTCTTTGCAGCTTTCTTTCCTGCCGGAGGGGGGGATTAAGTATTATTTTCTGCTGAAATGCGGGCGATATACAGATATACAAGTATACTAATGATATGGTTTACCCTCTTTGATGATCAATATGGGCAAATATGTTATGTGACTATAGTTTGACCACACACGTTTGTATATAGACGATTACTTGTGATTTGAGTTCATAGCCTGGGACGGGAGGCTCCTCGGTAGAAGGCCCTTTCCTAACCAGGGATTCCCTAGAGCACAGGTGCTTAGGGATAAAACTTTCCCAATAATTTAAGTTGGATTATAAGCTTTTTATAACATTTAACACAGTGTCAGAGGTATATCTATTTTAGCCTCTGTTATTCCTTCCTTCTTGACTCTACCTTCTCCCCCCCCCCCCTTTTTTTCTTTTTTCTTCTCTTTCTTCCTTCTTCCCCCTTTTTCTCTTGTTTTATTTTACTCTTTTCTCTCTATCTCTCTTCTTGTTCTCTGGGGGCCTCTGCCGCTCCTGTGGTCCTCAGGGGTTCTTCTTATTTGGGTTAGTTGACGTGTAAGTTGTCCAGAAAAGTGCATAATGGACCAACTGAAAATATATGTTCCTACAATGTAAGGGGCTTTAATACCCCGCAAAAACGTATTCAAATAATTGAAGAAATGCATAAACTTAATGTCATGTTATTACTCCTACAGGAGACCCACTTCAAGACTGGCCATATCCCTGGCATCGGTGGCAGACGATATAACGTTTGGCTGCATAGCTCCAATCCAGAGGCACGATCTCGTGGAGTCTCTATAGCGGTACATAAATCTCTGATACATACTGTACTGGACTCAGTCATAGACCAGGAAGGGAGATATATCTTTCTGAAAATAAGGGTAAATTCCACCATTTTCACTGTAGCTAATTGGTACCTCCCAAATAATAACCCATTAGACAAATGTATGGCACTTTTGGAAAAATTGGCTTCATTTGCAGAAGGGGTTTTGCTGATAGGAGGGGATTTTAATTTCAGTCTTGACCCAGCGGGAGGTAACTTTTCTGAGGGGCGAGGACTCCCTAGAACCAAGCTGAATGCGGTTAGGCGATCTATACAAAATCTGGGGCTGGTAGATGTTTGGCGGGCCCTCCACCCTAAAGATAGGGATTATACCTTTTTTTCCTCTGCCCACCAGACTTATAGTAGAATTGACATGATACTGGTGAGTCAGGGGGTTTTGACTTGGGGGACTCAGGCATCCATAGGTCAAATCTGTATGTCGGACCATGCACCCATATTTTGTAGGATGGAATTGCCGGGGGGACACAAAAAACAATGGACATGGAGGCTAAACGATAACCTTCTGAACGACACGATGTGTAGCTCAGAGGTTAAGACAACTATCACTGAATTCTTGGAGGTGCACACCAATGACCCTACGCCTCTCCCAACCCAGTGGGAGGCGATGAAATGTGTGATCAGAGGGGTATTGGTGAAACACGGGTCCAGACTTAAAAAAGAAAGATGGGAAAAGATTAATTCCCTTACTGGAAGAATAGCAGCCTTGGAGTGTTCTCATAAGCAATCCCTATCGCAACAAACCTTAGCAGATCTAGTAATCGCCAGAGATGAGCTGAGAAACTTGATCGACCAAAAATATTTACGGGGCAAAGAGAGATTACATAGGTTTGTTTACGAGTATGGTGACAAATGCGGTAGGCCATTGGCTAGACTGCTGCACCCTAGGGGTATTCCGGGTAGGATTCCCCAACTTAGACGACCGACTGGAGACATGACTCAGAACCCAGAGGATATCTTACATACTCTCAGTAGTTTCTACAGTCATCTATATGATATTAAGGGTCACTATGACGATATGGACCCAGAACAAGTAGATGAGAAAATTAAAGAGTACGTTGAAATGACAGCACTACCGACTATAGACCCCAGTGACGCTGATTCCTTGGACGCAGATTTCTCTGAGACAGAGGTGACAGCAGCCATATAGAGTTCTCTGGGAGGGAAGAGCCCGGGCCCTGACGGCTATACAGCAAAATTCTTCAAACTATTTGGTCCCCAGATTGCACCATTCTTAACGAGGGTCTATAATTCAATCACCCCGGACGTGCCATGGGTCCCCTAGACCCTAGAGGCACATATAAGCGTAATACCTAAGCCCGGAAAAGATCACACTGAGGCAGCTAATTATAGACCTATTTCATTAATTAATATTGATGTCAAAATGTTCTCCAAATTATTGGCCAACCGACTGGCTCCTCTTCTCCCTTCTGTAATTCATGGGGACCAGGTGGGTTTTATACAGGGAAGGGAAGCCAGAGATAATTCCAACAAACTGATGCTGCTAATGACACGGTCGAGGGCCTTGAAGGTCCCGATGTGTTTGCTCTCGGTCGACGCTGAAAAGGCCTTCGACCGTGTTAATTGGAGGTTTATGAGGGCTTCTCTACTGCAACTGGGACTGGGGAACGATTCCTAAATAAGATAATGTCTCTTTATAGAGGACCCACGGCAAAGGTGAGAGCAAATGGAGGGCTATCTGCTCCATTCCCAATTAAGAATGGGACTCGCCAGGGGTGCCCTCTATCCCCATTGATCTATGTTATTATAATGGAACATTTAGCGAATGCGATAAGACAAAACCCAGATATTAAGGGTCTGACTTGGAATACGAAAACATACAAGTCAGCTTTATTTGCAGATGACCTTCTCCTCTGTGTTACGCAGCCCAAGACGTCCTTTCCCTCTATATTGAAAGTATTTGATGAGTTTGGTAAATTGAGTAATTTCAAAGTGAATGTAGCCAAAACGGAGGCTATGGATGTTTCCCTCCCGGAGAACGATAGGGCTCACTTGATGGAGCATTTTCCATTCAAGTGGAAGACAGAAGCCCTAAAATATTTGGGGATTTTAGTCTCTAGAGATCCATCTAGGTGGTATGAGTTAAATTATCTTCCCCTGTTACGGAGAACATCTTCTGACTTACAGAAATACGATAAACGGGGTATCTCATGGTTTGGTCGTATCAATGCGAAAAAAATGGACGTACTCCCGAGATTCTTATTTTTATTTCAGATGGTCCCGATAGATGTCTCCACCAGTTTTTTTGATCGCTTAAAAGCCCTCGTTACTAGATTTATATGGGGAGGACGCCGCCCTAGAATAGGCATTAAAAATCTCTATAGGCATAAACTTCAGGGAGGCGCGGGGTTGCCTAATTTTAGGACGTACTACAAGGCTGCTGTTTTAACAAGAATGCTCGACTGGCAATTCCATCATAAATCCAAACAGTGGGTGGAGCTGGAGCAGGGAAGTTTGGAGGTTCCTCTTAGATATCTGCCTTGGTTGAGACCAATCGATAGACCCAAAATAGACTTGGAAAATCAATGCATACTGACAACCCTTAAAATTTGGGATGTTGAAACCAGGAGGGGAGTTTTGGCCAAACGACTGGGACCCCTAACTCCACTCTTCAAAAATCCAGCATTCCCCCCTGCTTTCCAGGCAACATCATTTTTGAAGTGGAAACTTGAAGATGATCCCCATATGTTCCAAGTATTGAGCGAGGGACGATCATTGTCCGATAGGGGTTTGACAGGTGGTGATATGGGAAGGTCTTGGATGAAACATGCCCAGATACAGTCATTTGTGATTAAGATGGGAAGAGAGGGTAATTTCTCGGCTCAACGTACACAGTTTGAGGCCATGTTCACACAGGAAGACCCCCCCACACATTCAGTCTCTTTGATATATTCTGCTTTAAACAGTAGAGACCCAGAAGATAAACCGACATACTTTGATAAATGGGAGACTGAATTAGGTGAAGAGCTGGCGGGTGAGGATTGGAAACGGGCCTGCCTTTATACCCATAAATTGTCGATGGTCTGTTTGGCTCAGGAGAGAAATTTTAAGATCCTCTCCCGATGGTACCAATGTCCAGTCAACCTTCATGCCGCTTTCCCCTCCACGCCCGACAGTTGTTGGAGATGTGGTGCATCCAGGGGGTCTATGATACATATTTGGTGGGAGTATAGCAAAATAAAGCCATTTTGGAACTCAGTGCTTAACTTTTATAAGGAAGTGAGTGGACAAGAATTGGCGACGTCACCCGCTATGGCCCTGTTGTCTGTCCTTCCTGGATCGATAAAGTCTCAGAAGTCAGACATCCTCCGGTTCTGTTTGACTGCGGCCAGGGCAGTTGTGCCGAGACATTGGAAGACCACCCACACTCCTACTTTGACCGAGTGGTTGGAGGAGATGGGGAAAATCCGCAGGATGGAGGAGCTAACGGCGGAAGTTACCGATGCCAGGGATAGATATCTAAAGGTATGGAGCTCTTGGGTCTTGTTTCTGGATTCCCCAAATTTTAGGGATATGTTTCCTAAGTAGCTGATTGGTCTGACGGCTGTGCTAAATGGGTTCCGGGGGATATCTTGGGCAGTGGGCGGGGGCCCTGTGGAGAGCTTCTCCCTTTCTTTTGGTTCTAATTTCTCACTAGCCTTTATAAATACCCCCCCCCCTTTTTTTTTTCCTTTTCTCTTTTTTTTTTTTTTTTCTTCTCTTTCCTCTTTCCTACCGCCCTTCTCTCCTCCCTTTTCTATTAGTATTAACAACAGACATGATGTTAAAATAGCCACTCACAGTATAAATAATAGGATAATAGGAACGTGTCCAGATGCGAGTACAAATGTAAGATAACTTGGAGACATATAGAAAGACGTTCCTAATTCTGGAAATATACAATCTATTATATAATCACGAATGGGATTTTTGCCCCTTTTGAGTCCGCTCACGCTGCGAGTCAATGTCGTCATGTGGATACGCCCGAAGCATTGGCCTCGCAGCGGCCATTGCGAGCAGTTCTAAGGCGACTCGCTATGCAGCGCGAAGCATTGGCCGCAAAGCGGCCATTGCGAGTCAGAGACTCGCTCTGCTAGAATCCCGATGCATGTGCATCGGGCACCCAGCTAGTATGTTATAAACAAGCTAAAACTGATGGTTCTTATGCTGTTCGTTTTATGCCTTTTTTTTTCTTTTTCTGCGGATTTAATGTTAGTGATTAGCGCAGAAAGATAGGATGATCATACTATACAAACCTGTTTCAGTGCAAAAAGTTTGCTGTTTATTGAGAGAATTGGTTTCAGCACCTTACTGGCTAAAGATGTATGTCACTGATCTGTTATACAATATTGATATTAGGAGACATGTTGTCTCCAATTGTTTGTGATTGTGTGTACTTTTATGTTATCCCTTGTTCCCTTTCCCTTATTCAATAAACTCAGATTGAACATAAAAAAGGCGGCACAGAGACGCATGGATGTGAAATTCCCCCATGCTACGAGGTGGCTGCAGCACAAGGGCCAGTCTCCATGGCTTCTGATCTGACTAAGTTTTCTAAGCCTATATCTTGGGATAACAGCCACACAGAGACATGGGGGACCCCTTGCCTGAATGCAGCAGACATGCTGCCTTCAGTGCTACACTTAGATTCTATTCCATGGGGGGTGGTGACAGGTCCTCTTTAAGAGGCTCCTCTGTCCTCCACTTGAATCACCGTGGCCGGGACTCCGGTTTAGACAGGCGATGCTTCCTTCCTCCTTGTCACGGGTGGGCCGCGCCTGCCGGTAGTGGGGCCCGGTGTAGTGCAGATCAAAAGGGTTGAAGACGTCTTGGTGGAACAGATTAAAGGGGTTTTAATTTATTCGTGACGCCACCTATGAGTAGTTTCGGTAATCGTTACCGACGCTGCGGAACCTCCGGGGGATGGACAGCAACAAGATGGAACGCTCCCCACAGGCTGAGCGGTGATCCCCGGAGGCTGGAGCTGCTTAAGATGTTGGGCGGCAGCTGCGGTTACCTTGTAGTACGGACGGACAGTTCATAAGGAAGCACGGACACAGAAAGTCTCTGCAACGGGTCTTTACTGTAACCAGCAGGCAGTACATGGTATACAGTTCACGGGTAGTGGACCGGGTGGACTCAGCAGTGATGGTGTCCCTTAGTTTTCCTCCATTCTAACTAAGTGGTTGCCAGTGTCGCCCAGGAATACCAGGTCGGGTACGGGGAGGCTGCTTCAATGCCCTATCCAAGATGTACGTTATGGATGTTTTGGGGAGCCTTGGATCCCTCAGTGGGTACACCGCTGGTTAGACGACTGGAAGTTGGCTGGTGGTGGGGTGCTCCTGTGAAGCTGCTCCTCCATGCTTCTGGTTCGCGTAGCAGAGGTGAACTGCTGCCAGCTTCGGTACCAGTGAACCGGCTGTGAGTTGTGGGCACGGGAGTCTTTTGGGAACCCGTGGTTACGATGCCCAATCCCGGTTGTTAAGGCCTCAGGTGCTGACACCCGACCGGTGACGGCCCAGGGGCTGCATGGGGTGCGGAGCCCCCGCTCCTCTCCAAGTTCTAGACTGCTCAGGTCAAGTTCTAGATCCCTTCTCTCTATGACTCAGGGTCTGTTCTCCTACACACTTCCCTAGCACTCCGCCCACCAGGACCTAGGATTGGCCCTCTGTTCTAGGTGATGCATGCAGGGTTGGATTTCTAAGTTAACCAGATCACTGCTGTGTCAGAGAATATTGCGGCTGCATTTATGGCTGCAATACCCTCTTGTGACGCACTCGTTGCGGGGCGCCACACACTCATTACGTGTAATACTGGCATCTATTTGAACTTGTTATCAGTCTAAAAGACACCTGGGCGCAACCTCAAACAGTCAAACTCCAAACTCCACTATGGTGAAGACCAAAGAGCTGTCCACCAGAAATAAAATTGTAGCCCTGCACCAGGCTCGAAAGACTGAATTTGTAATAGGCAAGCAGCTTGGTCTGAAGAAATCAACTGTGGGAGCAATAATTTGAAAATGGAAGACATACAAGACCACTGATAATCTCTCTCGATCTGGGGCTCCATGCAGGATCTCACCTCATGGGGACAAAATGATCTCAAGAATGGTGAGCAAAATTTCCAGGGGACCTAGTGAATGACCTGCAGAGAGCGGGGACCAACATAACACAGGCTACCATCAATAACACACTATGCCGCCAGGGACTCAGATCCTGCAGTGCCAGATGAGTCCCCCTGCTTAAGTCATTACATGGCCAGGTCTGTCTGAAGTTTGTTAGAGAGCGTTTGGATGATCCAGAAGAGTATTGTGAGAATGCCATATGGTCAGATGAAACCAAAGTAGAACTGTTTGGTAGAAACACAACTCGCCGTGTTTGTAAGAGGAAGAATGCTGAATTACATCCAAAGAACACAATACTTACTGTGAAGCATGGGGATGGCAAGATCATGCTTCGGGTCTGTTTCTCTGTCAAGGGACCAGGAGGACTGATCTGTGTACATAAAAGAATGAATGTGGCCATGTATTGTGAGATTTTGACTGCAAACCTCCTTCCATCAGCAAAGACATTGAACATGAAACATGGCTGGGTCTTTCAGCAAGACAATGATCCCAAGCACACCACCAGGGCAACGAAGGAGCAGCTTTGTAAGAAGCATGTCAAGGTCCTGTAGTCAGGTATTTTGGACGAAGTACCTTAATGTCCGCGCTGCTGCCAGAGAGGAACATACACCAACGACACTGGGACGTCTGAGTACTGGTGGAAGGAGCTCGGTACGTGGCTCCGAAACGCGTTGGAAATAAACCTCTACTACCAGTACTCAGACGTCCCAGTGTCGTTGGTGTATGTTCCTCTCTGGCAGCAGCGCGGACATTAAGGTACTTCGTCCAAAATACCTGATCACAGCACCGCACCTCGTGGAAGTACAGTCCCTGCAGCAGCTGCATTGTTCGAGCGATTACGCTGGTTGTGTGCTACACAACCTGACCAGGTGAGCAAATCTGATTTTTTCACATTTACCTGCCTATAAAGGATAAGACCCTATGTGCGCATTCTCAACCTTCTAGAAGGTCCTGTAGTGGCCTAGCCAGTCTCCAGATCTCAACACTATAGAAAACCTTTGGAGTGAGTTGAGAGTCCGTATTGTCCAGCAACAGCCCCAAAACATCACTGCTCTAGAGGAGATCTGCATGGGTGGAATGGGCCAACATACCAGCAACAGAGTGTGCCAACCTTGAGAAGACTTACAGAAAATGTTTGACCTCTGTCATTGCTAACAAAGGATATATAAAAAAGTATTAAGATGAAGTTTTGTTATTGACCAAATACTTATTTTCCACCAGAATTTGTAAAAAAAAATTCATACCAAATCAGACAATGTGATTTTCAGGATTTGTTTTCTCATTTTGTCTCTCATAGTTGAGGTCTACCTATGATGTCAATTACAGGCCTCTCAACTTTTAAAGTGAGAGAACTTGCACAATTGGTGGCTGACTAATACTTTTTTCCCCACTGAAGATGTAGCAATATTTGACTTGATAGTAGATCATTCTAGACTAATTATAGACTAAAAATATAGCTGTTTAAATGAGACCACATATCAGTTAAACAAGTATTTGACTAAAGCCTGTACACTATAGACAGCTGTACAATCATTCGGCTGGCATCTATCTTGCCTGACTCAGGCACCCAATGCAAACCTCATCTGTGTTCATATTGTGGCTCCCCCTGGTCAGGCGTCACAAGTGAGATACTGCACCCAAAGATGAGCGTGTGGTTATCCCTGTTGTATGTAGAATGCAGAACACTGTTGTGCTTGCTCTGCACGGGTTCTTTACTCCAGTTACCTTCAGCTTGTACACAGTTCACAGGTGTTACAGCTCGGGTAGTGAACAAGGTGTCATAGGAGCAAGCAATGTATCTCTGAGGCTCAAGTGATGTTCCTTCTTTTCTTTTCCACTGTCCTACCACTGCGCACTCCTTCGTCGCACTGCCCTGCACGAATCCCGATTACTACTAGGCCTGTTGGGTGCTGTGAGATACCCTTCTCTATCTAAGGGTGTGCTCCACTCGGTTTGATGCTTCTGGTGAGGACCATACATATGTTGAGCGGATCGTGCTCCTATGAAGCTGTCGATCATACCGGTATTTGCGGCTCAGGGATGAACCTCTGCACTGCTTCGGAGCCGGTACACCGCTTCAGACTGGGCCAGGGTGTTCAGTCACCTTCTTTCTGCCCCTCTCTGTCTGGGCTGCTTTTATTCACAGGCACCCTCCATCTTAGCTCCTACTACTTCTCTTTCCACAGACTTTTGCCTCTCTGCTTCCCGCACTCACACTGATCTAGCCTCAAAACTCCTCCCACCGGGACTGGGTCTTTCTGCAAAGGATTTAACCCTATCGTCCCCTGCTCTAAGTGTGTGAATGCAGATTGAGAGCCTCAGACCTACATTACCTCCCCCATAACAGGAATACTGCATTCTCTGTCTTGGGTGCAGTACCCCTCTGTAGCGCACTGACTAGTGGGGCGCTAAATATGAGGATAGTAGGACAAGTATGTGGAAATACAGTGCAAAATGAATGTGGACGTACAGTGCCCATAAAGTGTATGGACTGCGGCGTTGGTTAGGCAAGAGCCGGTGACCCAGGCACTTGTTAACACAGCACACAGTTTATTTTCCAGTCAAGGCAATTACAGACCTCAAGGTTCTGGGACGCAGCTGGTACAGTCCTATACACTTCACAACACAGACTGCGAGGTTCTTCCGTGACCGGGTCCACGGGCGAGGGCCAAGACCACATGGCTAGGCTGTGTTTTGTCAGCACACAACCTCAGCTCTCGCTTATTAGCTGCCTTGGCTCCACACTGAGAACTCCACCCTGTGTTGCAGTCCAAGTTTAAACACATGCCTGGACATGGGGATTCTCAAAGACCCGGAGTGGAGGGAATCTTATAGGGATATGGAACACAGTCTGGGAGACACATAATGGCTGTCATATATCACCCCAGTCACTGCCTCACGGGACATACAGTGAACATAATGTGTATGGACATACAGTGCACACAAAGTATATGGACATACAGTGCACATAAAGTATATAGGCATACACTGCACATACCATGTGTGTGTTCAGAGTCATTCAGTGTATGGAGCCAATACAGCACATGCAGCAGTGCTTACCTCAGAATGGTTAGAAATCTTCAGCCTTGAAAAGGAAGTTTATATAAATGTGTGTAATTGTGTGTGTATGTATATATAGAAACAAAAAAAAAGCTAAACAGCACTCAAGGTCTAGTTTGAACTGGTGCAAGATGCAGCACTGAACAATATACACAAAAAGGTTCACAGCAGCACACAGTCACTGCCAAGACAGACGTGAAACACCTTTGCATTTTTTCAAAAAACTAAATTTTTGGATTCTATTTGATATATTTATCTTTGTAAAGTAAGGTTCTTAGTACACATATTGTATGTATGTATGTATGTATGTATGTATGTATGTATGTATGTATGTATATATATATATATAACCCCACACACACACACACACACACACACACACACACACACATATATATACATATATACATACAGTACAGACCAAAGGTTTGGACACACCTTCTCATTCAAAGAGTTTTCTGTATTTTCAGTACTATAAAAATAGTAGATTCACACTGAAGGCATCAAAACTATGAATTAACACATGTGGAATAATATACTTAACATAAAAGTGTGAATCAACTGAAAATATGTCTTATATTCTAGGTTCTTCAAAGTAGCCACCTTTTGCTTTGATTACTGCTTTGCACACTCTTGGCATTCTCTTGATGAGCTTCCAGAGGTAGTCACTGGAAATGGTTTTCACTTCACAGGTGTGCCCTGTCAGGTTTAATAAGTGGGATTTCTTGCCTTATAAATGGGGTTGGGACCTGTAATGTACAATAATTAGATTTGCCGCTTTAAGAAAACTAGGTCTGGTGTATCCTGAGTAAGAGGAAGAAGGAGGTGGGAAGTTTAGTTTTAGTTTCACTTTGAAGCATGCTGCTGAAAAGACTGTTCTGATATATGATGGAGAAAGATGGAAGACAAGAATAAAGTACAGTTAAAGTTTACTCTTGTGAATGCCTCATATCGTGTGGACATTACAACTGGCGACGAGGATGGGATGATATAACCACCGGCTGTTGTGAGTACTGATCCCTGTTTACTGCTTCACACACCAGCATCACTGAGAGACTCTCTCATGGCTGAATACTTACACAGCTTCCCACAGTTTGATATGACTGATGCTACTAATCTCTCCCATAACTGGAGAAAATGGCTAAACAGATTTGAGAACTTTCTAGAAGCCGTGGACATAAAAGAGGAGAAACGAAAGAAGGCTGTACTCTTACATTGTGCAGGTCCAGGAGTCTATGATGTATACAGCACATTACCTGCAGCCGAGACAGACACATACAGCAACTGCACCAAAGCTCTCACTGACTACTTTAATCCCAAACAAAATATCAGATATGAAAGATACAAATTCAGAATTGCTAAGCAGCTCCCAAAAGAATCCATAGACACCTATGTCACCCGGCTGAGAGAGCTCAATAATAATAATTTACATGTGCAGAATGTCAAGCATAAAAGTACAAAAGACAAGCAAACCCCGAAACAGAGGAAATGCTATAGATGTGGACAGGACTTCCCTCTCCACCTGAACAAATGTCCAGCTATAGGACAGACATGCAGTAAATGTGGAAAAGGGAATCATTTTGCAGCTGTTTGCAGGTCAGCACAATACAAGTCTTCTCTGACTCTGACAAAGCCCGCAAGTATAAAAATGGTAAGTCAGGACACAGAAGAAATGTCTGGGGTGGAAAACTGTGTGTTCACCACTTCTGCCACTGGCTCCGTACAGTCTCCCTGCATCACACTCCCAATCTGCAACACCAATATCACCTTTACAATAGATACGGGTGCTTCAGTGGATATTATAGACAGCACTGCATATGAAGAATTGAAAAATAAGCCAGTTTTACAGCAAGTGACACAAAAATCTTCCCATATGGATCTACAACACCTCTAACTACAAGAGGACAATTTGACACGGAAATCAGCTATAAAGAAAACAGGCATAAAACCACTTTTCACACATTACAAGGATCAGGAGGCTGTCTTCTCAGCTATCACACTGCATTGAAGCTAGGTCTCATCCAGATTATTCATACCATAACTGACCCGGCAGATATGGATGTACAGGCCATGGTAAACAGTTTTCCCTCCTTGTTTAGTGGTTTGGGGAAATTAAAGGACTCTCAAATACATCTTCATGTGGACGACAGCATTCGTCCGGTAGCCCAACCACATAGACGCATTCCTTTTCACCTGAGAAAGAAGGCAGAAAAAGAACTTCAATTCCTCATGGATGAGGACGTCATTGAAACTGTTACTAGTCCCACTCCGTAGGTCTCTCCACCACTTGTAGTATTTCCAAAACCAAAGACTCCTGAGCAGGTGAGACTGTGTGTTGACATGCGCTTACCCAACACCGCTATCCAGAGAAAGAGACATATCTCACCCACGATTGATGACATCATTCATTTATTAAATGGAGCGACCGTCTTTTCAAAGCTCGACCTCAATAAAGGCTATCACCAATTAGAATCGAGTCCAGAATCCAGATACTTAACAACATTTTCCACATATGTGGGCCTCAGACGATATAAAAGATTGACTTTTGGAGTCTGCTCAGCAGCAGAAATTTTTCAGGATGCGATAAGGAGCGTCATTCAACACGTTCCAAATGCCTTTAATTACAGTGATGACATACTGTTCTTTGGTAAAACTCAAGCTGAACATAATCGTGCGCTATACAACATCTTCGAATGCCTGCTCTCTGCTGGACTCACTTTAAACAAAGAAAAGTGCGAATTTGATAGAAGTTCATTAGAGTTCTATGGTCACATCTTCTCGGCAAAAGGAGTACAACCTGACCCTAAGAAAGTAGAATCCATCAAAACAGCCTCAATTCCACAAACTGCCAGTGAAGTACGCTCTTTTCTTGCAATGGCAAGCTACTGTGCTAGATATATTCCAAATTTTTCAACTATCAGCAGTCCATTAAGAGAACTTACAAAGCAAAATTGTGTTTTTCAATGGTCCCAAGACTGTCAAACCTCTTTTGAAGCAATTAAAAATGGACTTTGGGGGCGTGGCCTGCATGCTGACCGGAGCGGCCACATAACCTGCGAGCTCCCGCAGTACCGGACGAAAAACAGCACAAATTGGCACATACCTCAGTCCTTTCTCCTCCCTGTATGCACCGGCAGCCTCCAGAAGGTCCTGAGCCCATGATGACCCGTGGCAGAGTGCAGAAACGCGGCTCCCCTCCCAGGCTTCCGGACTTCTTCCTCCAGGGCGCACCACTTATGCCTCAGGTAAAATGTCGGCGCCTTCCCCGGCTGCCTCTCCCTCATCAGACTCACCTCGTTCATCTGGTGGCTCTGAGGCGGCTGGGGGGGTTGGGGAGACATTGGGAGCGCGTCGCAGCAGCTCTCCTTTCACTAAAAGGGGACATGGACAGTTTTCTGGCTTCCATCAGAGCCTCCCTGAGGGAAGATATGCAGTCCATGATACAGGAGATCAGGGGGGAGGTGGACTCCCTGGGCGAGAGGACATCACATATTGAAAAGAAAATGGCCGAGTACGCCAAAACAATCAATGCCCTGGTAGATGAAAATGGCTCTCTCAGGAAGGAGATGGCCGGGGCTCATGATAAAATGTATGATTTGGAGGACAGGTCCCGAAGGAACAATGTGCGGATTAGGGGAGTCCCGGAGGAGGTTCCTGATAATGCCCTATCTGACTTACTGATGAAATTTATGCAAAGTGTGCTCCCATCTATGATACCAAGAGACTTCATGATTGACAGGATACACAGGCTGCCTAAGCCCAAACATGTGAACCCGTCTTTGCCCAGGGATCCCCTAACCCAGGGGTCTCAAACACGCGGCCTGCGGGCCAACTGCGGCCCCCACCTCAATATCAAACTTTGCATTCAGTGTGGCCCCCACCTTAATGTCAAAGTTTGCATTCAGCGCAGTGCTTTCCCGTCCCGCTCTGTGGGATCTGCACAGGTACATAGCACACAGAACAGGAGCACAACAGAACAGGAGAGAGGCAGGACAAGACAGCAGGACATTTGGCGCCTGCGCAGTGCTCCCCCGTCCCACTGCGTCCATGGATCTACAATGCTAGGATCCGACACAGCAGGACGGGGAAGCACTGCGCAGGCGCCTAATGCCGTGCGCGCCGCAGTGGATGTCGGGAGGAATCAGTGGACGGGCTGATGATCACATGCCCCTCCATTGCTGCACAATCACCTTGCCCTGAGTTGGAGAAACAGAGGCATACTTCAAGGCACTATAGGCCTAAGTATTGACCTTGTTTGTGTAGAAGGCAGAAAGGATAATATTACCCAAATATGTCTTTATCAAAGCCTGCAGTGAAGAGAAAGGTTGGTGATGAGCACAGACAATTTCAGGAAAAGTGGGAAGTACAACACAGGGGCATCCCGACATGTCTTATTTGCACAGAGAAAGTTGCAGTACACAAAGAATACAATTTGAAACATCATTACACAACTAGACATGCTGAGGAGTATGCAATATATGAGGGAGATGAGAGAGCCAATCGGGTTGCTAAACTTAAAACATGTCTACTGAGGCAACAACAGATCTTTAAGAAAGCAACCAAAGAGAGTGATGCAGCAGTCGAAGCCAGCTACGTGGTTAGTGAGATGATTGCTAAAGCAGGAAAGCCATTCAAAGAAGGTGAATTTGTAAAAAAGTGCATGTTACAGGCTGCAAGTATTATCTGTCCAGAGAAGAAAGGTCAGTTTAGCAACATCAGCCTTTCTGCCAACACCGTAGCAGAGCACATTTATGACCTGTCAAGTGATGTTTATGATCAACTATGCGAGAAAGCAAAATGTTTCAGTGTATACTCAGTAGCTCTTGATGAGACCACAGACATCACCGACACTGCCCAGCTTGCAATCTATATCCGAGGTGTTGATGACAATTTTGAAGTCATAGAGGAGTTGCTCAGAGTGATTCCAATGCATGGCCAGACCACCGCTCAGGAGATATTTCACCAGCTGTGTGATGCTATTGAAAATGCCGGTTTGCCTTGGAGGAAGTTAGTTGGAATAACAACTGATGGAGCGCCATCAATGATAGGGAGGAAAAATGGACTTGTGGCACTTGTTCAAAAAAAGATGGAAGACGAAGGTTTGGAGGAGGTCATTGCTCTGCACTGCATAATCCATCAGCAGGCCCTTTGCAGCAAATGCCTGAAGCTTGACAATGTGATGTCTTTTGTTGTGAAATGCATCAACCAGATCAGATCCAGGGGCTTAAAACACAGAATGTTTCGTGCTTTTTTAGAGGAAATGGAGTCAGAATATGGGGATGTGCTCTACGTCACCGAGGTACGTTGGCTCAGCAGGGGAAACACATTGAAGAGATTTTTTGAGTTAAGAGCGGAAATAAAAGCTTTCATGGAGAAAGATGGGGCTGCTGTTCCTGTGCTAAGTGATGCGAAATGGCTCATGGACTTAGCTTTTTTAGTTGATATCACACATGAGTTTAATGTACTGAACAAGAAGTTACAAGGCCAGGGGCAACTTGTCAGTGCTGCCTATGACAACGTGAGAGCATTCTCTACAAAACTTATGTTATGGAAAGCCCAGCTTTCTCAGACAAACCTGTGCCATTTCCCAGCATGCAAGACACTCATGGATGCAGGCACACCATTCAGTGGTGAGGAGTATGTGGATGTCATTGTGATGCTACAGGAGGAATTTTATCACAGATTTGCAGACTACAAGATGCACAGAGCCACATTTCAAATTTTTGTGGACCCCTTTTCCTTTGATGTGCAAGATGCCCCTCCTGTGCTTCAAATGGAGCTCATTGACCTGCAGTGCAACTCTGAACTCAAAGCCAAGTTCAGGGAGGTGAATGGAAAAGCAGATAAGCTCGGGTAATTTTTGAGAGAATTGCCTCCCAGCTTCCCTGAGCTTTCCAGAATGTTCGAGCGGACCATGTGTCTTTTTGGGAACACATACTTGTGCGAAAAGCTCTTCTCTGCCTTGTTCTTCAATAAGTCAAAGTACAGGTCCAGACTTACTGATGAGCATCTTCAAGCCCTACTGAGGGTCTTAATTGCTGCCTCCCTTAAGCCAAATGTGACTCGGCTTTGTGAGAGTAAGCACTGCCAGATCTCTAGCAGCAAGAAATAGGCAGATAAAGCCATGTTCAAAACAGTTTATGTTCAATGTTCCATTCACGTTGTTCAGAAAGTTGAATGTTAAAGAACTGTTGAATCTGAATAATAATAATAATATTTTGTACGAGCTTTTCTTGTGGAAAACTTGATGCGGCCCTGCCTCACCCAGACTCTCCCTCCAGTGGCCCCCGGGTAAATTGAGTTAGAGACGCCTGCCCTAACCCATATCCATTTTTACTCCACTAAGGAGGCATTCATGCTTCGAATGAGAAACCCTCCTGAATTACTGGCTGAATATCAGGGGTTAATTGTGCTTCCTGACTTGTCTGCGGGCACACTGGCGAGACGGCGGGAATGTGGCCATGTCTGTGCTGCACTAAGAGATGTCAACATACGCTACAAGTGGGGCTTTAACCCTGTCAAGCTAATCATCTCCTATGAGGGGCGTGGGGTGGTATGTCGGTCGTCCAAACAAGTGGAATCCATGTTGACGGAGTGGAAGATCCCTTCAATCCACCGCCACAACCAAAGGGCCAGAAAAAAATTGCTCAGGACTGGTTTCAAGCCTAACAAGGAGAAAGTGACTGTCCGGGATGGGACCTAGCTCTGAAGGTGTTCGGAGCGAACAGTTCTTCAAGTGGTGGCCCTCTACTGACCTTTTCTTTTCTGCTTTGAACTTGACCCGGGATAACTCTGGAAATCTGGTCCCTAGCCTTGGGACGGTTCCCTGGGTCAGCCCTAAGCGGGAATTTCTTAGTCTATTTCTGCTTTCCGGTAGTGGCTTAGCCTGGCCTTTGACCTAGTGGCTATATGTTGTTCGTTTTTTGTGTTTTCGAGTTTTTCTTTTTATTATCTTTTGTCTTGTACCCCCTCCCTCCTCTGCTCCCCCCTTCCCCCCTCCAGGTACATCCATAAGGTAATGACCTTCACAGTGGCTCATACATTAAAGGTACTCCATCGTACCTCTATGGGCTTTACGCTGCCATGGTCATCCAAGGTTTTAACCCAGACTTATGTGACACTGAGGTCTTTGATACGTAAAAATGAGTATTGCTATTTTGTCATTTAATGTGAGGGGACTGAATTCCCCCTGTAGGAGGTCTTCGTTATGGAAGGATGTGAGGAGATCGGGAGCAGAGATCATCTGCCTGCAGGAAACACATTTATTAGAAGCAGATAATGTTAGACTGCGTCACCCTCAATTTTCCAACATTTATTTTGCTAACAACACTTCCAAAAAGCCAGGGTCTGCATTATTTTGAAAAATACCCTGGCTTTCAAATTTATTCGTAGTGTGGCGGATCCTGCGGGTAGATTTTTGATCCTCATATGCTCCCTAAACGGTGAGTTGCACACTATTGCGGTCCTCTACGCCCCCAATAGTGCACAACTGAAATTTATCCGTAAAGTGCTACAGAAGGTGGAAGATGTGGCGCAAGGGGAAAAGATACTATGTGGAGACTTTAATTTGCCAATAAACAGGGACTTGGACTGTTCAAAAGGCGGAGTTCGGCCTCGGGGGAGTTGAAGGGATTACTTAAAGAATTTAAACTTAATGACTTTTGGAGGTATTCTCATGCGACTGAAGCAGATTATTCCTTCTACTCCTTCCGACACCGAACGTACACTAGGACTGACTACATCCTTGTGGATAACGCGGTTCTTTCTAGATGTATATCATCTGATATAGGATTGATCACCTGGTCCGATCACAACCCTGTCATTCTCCACCTGACTTTAAAACACCAGGTTAACCCGGCCTTTCGATGGCGCCTCAATCCATCTATTTTGTTGAATGAAAGAGTAACGGATAAAATATCAGTCAATATTGCAAACTATTTTCAAGACAACGACAATGGTGAGGTTTCAGACGAAACGCTGTGGGCAGCTCATAAGGTGGTAATACGGGGCTGTCTTGTTCAGCAGCCCTCCATATTGAAACGTTCCAATGGTTTGAGGGACGAACTCCTGGCTAAATTAGAATATTTGGAGTCGTTGAACAAGACGTCTCCTACACAGGTCTTGTCGGAGGAGATTTATGGGGTCCGTTTTAAACTCAGGGAGCTTCTGCTTTCCAATTATGCCCGCAACCTTCGTAAGACCAAATCTCAATACTATGCCTTCGGGGACAAAGCAGGGTCATTGCTGGCACGAAGGGTGAATAAGTTAGAGGCCCGGACTAGAATAGAAGGCTTGAAAGACCAATCTGGACGTCTAATTAGGAATCCGATTGATATTGCTAAATCGTTCGCAAATTTTTAAGCGCAATTATATAATTTACATAATGACACGCAAACCCCTCAGCCATCGAAAGAAGTAATCGATAGTTACCTGCAGTCAGTTAACTTACCCAAGATATCCCGGGTCCAATTACAGATATTAAATGCCCCTTTTACTGTGCACCTGGTCCGGACGGGTTCCCAAATGAATATTACAGGGATTTTCGGGAGCTATTAGCCCCTTATCTGTTACGTCTGTTCTCAGTCTGGCGGGAGACTGGAAGGGTTGGCCCAGCTGGTCTGGAAGCTACCATCACCACACTCCCCAAACCGGGCAAAGCCCCTGATACTTCGGGTAACTTCAGACCTATTGCACTATTGAATTGCGATTTGAAATTGTATACCAAGTTATTAGCATCTCGTCTACAGACGATTATCCCATCTCTGATTTCTCCGGACCAGGTCAGATTTGTAGCTGGCAGGGAATCTAAAGATGGTACCCGCCATATGCTGGACTTGATAAAGGTGGCGGAGCTGTCGGGACTCCCCAGTGCATTCCTGTCTTTGGACGCTGAGAAGGCCTTTGACAGGGTGCACTGGGGATATCTAGGCAGTGCACTCCGGAAGTTGGGTCTGGAAGGCCCCATACTTTCGTCAATTTTAGCTATATACACTTCCCCATCAGCTAGGGTTTTGGCCTCGGGATTTGTTTCGGAGCCGTTCTGGATTACTAATGGGACGCGACAGGGTTGTCCCCTTTCCCCTATTATTTTTGCTCTTTGTATGGAGCCATTGGCGGAGAGGATACGTATTAACTCTAATATTACTCGTGTTGCAGTGGGTCCAGTGGCCCATAAAATCGGGCTATATGCGGATGATGTCATCATAGCCTGTGTGAATCTGGAACGGTCATTTTCGGCTATTATGGCAGAACTGGATGAGTTCTTGTCAGTGTCCTACTACAAACTGAATGCATCGAAGTCTCTAGTATTCCCTATCGCAGTCCCGGCGGCCTCCAGGGCGGCTCTGGAAACTAGATTCCCCTTTCGCTGGGAGGTCCGTAGCATCCCTTACTTGGGTATAAAACTTACAGGGTCCCGGGATATTATACCAGTAAACTACTCGGAATTGATTAGGCACGTTAATTCTGAGCTGGACTGCTTACATCTTTCTATGTCCTCCTGGGTGGCTCGGATTAACCTATTTAAAATGAAAGTCCTCCCCAAAATATTGTATTACTTTCAGTGCCTCCCTGTGAGAGTGCCAAATAACATTATAGAGAAACTTCAACGGCTAACAAACGGATACATTTGGGTGCACAAAAACCCCCCGAGTAGCCAGACAACTTTTATATCTCCCATACGACTCCGGGGGCATGGGGGTGCCGAACTTAGTGGCATATTATAGAGCGTCAGTAATGTCGGGGCTGTGTGATTGGTGGCGACAGGATAAGGACCATAAATGGTTACAAATAGAAAATTACTATGCGCCTCGAGGTTCGACCAGATCGGTGTTGGAGGTAGAAACCTTTGGACCAAAATCTTGGAGTCTGCCACTCTCAACTATGTCTGTCGCATTGCATCTTTGGAGACAGATTGTTCCAACCTTAATTAAAATTCCACTGACTGACTGACGTGCCCCTAAGAGCACTTGAAATGCATATTCCATATATAGATTTAAGGCCTTGGGTATGCACGGGAATTAAAACATTACACCAACTATTGGACGGCTTTGGAATCAAAATTTTCGAAAGTTTGTCTGACAGACACCCTGATATCCAGCGTAGTTTTTATCAATACCTACAACTGCGACATCTCATTCGTAGCACTCCTCCTTTGGCTTTCTTCAATTCTCAACTAGATCGTAAAGTCAATGGCCTATTTCTATCATCAGGCTCTAGTACTGGGGCGGTATCTATTCTATATAGAACTTTAAATGATCATAATCCAATTGAAAAGCTGCCTTATATGAAACTCTGGGAGGAGGAGTTACAGGTGCCTTTGGAGCCTGGAGGGTGGTGGGAGGCTGTACGAGAGATCCGCAGAGTGTCAGCCTGTATTAATCATCTGGAACAGTTAAAGAAAGTCCATTTACGCTGGTACTTATGTCCAGTTAGAGTAGCGCGCTTTGGCTCTGAAGGTTCCCCACTATTTGGAGAAATTGTGGTTTGCTGGGGACCCTTAATCATGTGTGGTGGTCATGTCCAAAGTTACAGACACTGTGGTGTAATCTGGAGGGTTTGATCCTGGAGGTGACAGGCCTTCATATACCTTTATGTCCTAGTATAGTAATACTTCATATTGGTTTGGACGAGATCCCACATATGATAAGAGGAATTGTCTCTCATTTTCTCATAGCTGTTAGACTGGTGATAGCAGCCAACTGGAAACTCACAACCGTTCCTACTATACAACAGGTGGTAGACCGAGTAAACAAGCACTCCCAGTATGAGCTGGCTCTGGCTCTATCCAAATCGGCCAAAAAAAAAGAAAATCAAAATCTGGGAACCATGGCACAGTAACAGGTTGTCCACCACCCCGAAGTGCGGAGGCTCTTTGGAAACAGGGGTAGGTTAGCCCCTCTATGGTCAGGAGGTGATGGAGTGGCTTCCTATTCTGAGAAGGTTAGAGTATAACTGTGGTTTAATGGTTAATAACTGAGATGTACCTACACCCTTTCCCCCCCTACCCTCCTCATCGCCCCGTCTATTTCCCTATCCCCCTTTGTCTTGCTTCTTATCTCTTCCCTCCCCCCCCCTTTTTGTTGATCAGTGGTTATATTATTAATGGATGTTCACCCGCTAGTTTGCGGAGGATGTTTGGTTTCCTTTTTGTATGTATGTAAAAAATAAATAATGAACTTTGCTCAACCACTACCATGGCTAATTTTGATCCAGCACTTCGAACCAAATTAATTGTGGATGCCAGTCCCGTGGGGCTGGGTGCTATCTTAGCACAATATAAGGATAATTCATCAAGATCCTCACATCATTTCTTATGCAAGTAAAAGTTTAACAAGCACGGAAAAGAAATATTCACAACCTAAAAAAGAAAGCTTGGCAGTTGTCTGGGGGTGTGAGCACTTTCACTTATTTCTCTATGGAGCTCCCTTCACCATCGTCACCGACCATCAAGCACTCCTTACGATCTTTGGAAATCCCAGAGCTAAAATGCCTGCACGCATTGAACGATGGGGTCTACGTCTGCAGGACTATAACTACAAAATTATTCGCAAACCCAGAAAATTCAGCAATCCGGCTGACTATCTTTCAAGACATCCTATGAATGATGCCTCACCTGAGCGTTCCTCTATTGAAGAATACATACACTTCATTACAGTTCATGCAGTGCCTAAAGCACTCTCCATTATTCACTTTGTGAATGCAACGAGTGACAAAACGCTATGTGCTTTAATACAAATCATACAAAATCGAAGGTGGCATGAAATTCAAAAAGAAAAATTTCCCGAGTCTGAGATTGATCTGAAGGAATTAAAACTATTCTCAAGTGTACGGGATGAATTATAAGTCACTGAAGAACACCTCATTCTTCGAGGTACCAAACTGGTTGTACCTAACACTTTGCGCAACTTAGTCATACAGATCGCACATGAAGGTCATCTGGGAATTGTTGGTACTAAAAAATTACTCAGAGAAAAAGTGTGGTTCCCAAACATGGATCAATTGGTGGAAGAAAAGATTAGACATTGCTCCACCTGTCAATTCATTACTCCATCATCAAACCTAGAACCACTGCAAATGTCTCCGCTACCCACTGCTGTCTGGGAGGAAGTGTCAGTCGACATATATGGACCATTACCCAATGGCCAGTACATTCTAGTAACAATTGATGAATATTCTAGATACCCTGTAATTTCTTTCATATCTTCAACATCTGCCACTAGTGTCATACCAGAACTGGATGACATATTCTCTGCATATGGCATCCCAAGAGTGGTTAAAAGAGACAATGGACCTCCGTTCAATGGACATGTGTTTACACAATTTTCTGAATGCTTGGGGTTCAGTCACAGGAAAATCACACCTTGCTGGCCGCAAGCCAATGGTATAGTAGAACGTTTCATGCGCACGGTGGGGAAAAGAGTCAAGGCAGCGAGTCTGGAGCACACCCCGCTGAAACAGTCATTATACAAATTCATGCGCAATTATCGGAATACGCCACATTCTACTACTAATGCTGCTCCAGCTCATCTAATGTTCAACAGAACCCCACGTATACGTATCCCTGACGTGACCAGTCATCCCTTACCAAGTGACTCTTCTGTGCGATCAGCAGACTCTTCTAGCAAACAAGCTATGAAACGTTATGCAGACAGAAGGCGAAGGGCACAGCCAAGTGCCATCAAAAAAGGGGATGTTGTCGTCGTGCGTCAAAAACCAACCAACAAGACCTCAGCTACTTATAATCCTGCACAATACAATGTTACTGATAAGAAAGGCAGCATGGTCACGGCTGAGCGAAATGGACACTTCATGACTCGAAATTCATCACATTTTAAAATCATACCGCAAAATGATGATAATGATCTTCCTCTGGTGGAAGACTTGGTACTCAATGGTGGAGAGGACCACCCGGAAGGGAACAATTCTTCAACAATGGACACACTCACTGAGCCCAGACGCTATCCAACACGAGAAAGGAGGGCTCCATCGCGGCTTATTGAAGAAGTGTAAAAGAGAAAAGAATGAAAAACATACAGAGTTCTTTTGGGTTGTTGTTTTTTTTTGTTGTCTGTTTGTGTTTTTTTTTTTTTTCCTTCGGTGCCTGATTTGAATAGATTAAATAGGCCAAGACCGACATATATATTTATTGGACATTTTCACATTGTTACATTGTCAGTGTATTTCTTCTAAGTTGTAAAAAAAAAAAAAGAAGGGGATCATGTAATGTACAATAATTAGATTTGCCTCTAAGAAAACTAGGTCTGGTGTGTGCTGAGTAAGAGGAAGAAGGAGGTGGGAAGTTAAGTTTCAGTTTCACTTTGAAGCATGCTGCTGGAAAGACTGTTCTGATATATGATGGAGAAAGATGGAAGACAAGAATAAAGTACAGTTAAAGTTTACTCTAGTGAATGCCTCATATCGTGTGGACATTACAGGACCATCAGTTGTGTTGTGCAGAATTCTGTTGGATACACAGCTGATAGTCCTACTGAATAGACTGTTAGAATTGTATTATGGCATGAAAAAAGCAGCTAAGTAAAGAAAAACCAGTGGCCATCATTACTTTAAGAAATTAAGGTCAGTCCGAAAAATTGGGAAAACTTTGAAAGTGTCCCCAAGTGCAGTTGCATAAACCATCAAGTGCTACAAAGAAACTGGCTCACATGAGGACCGTCCCAGGAAAGGAAGACTAAGAGTCACCTCTGCTGCGGAGGATAAGTTCATCCAAGTCACCAGCCTCAGAAATCATAGGTTAACAGCAGCTCAGGTTAGAGACCAGGTCAATGCCACACAGAGTTCTAGCAACAGACACATCTCTACAACAACTGTTAAGAGGAGACTTTGTGCAGCAGGCCTTCATGGTAAAATAGCTGCTAGGAAACCACTGCTAAGGACAAGCAACAAGCAGAAGAGAGTTGTTTGGGCTAAAGAACACAAGGAATGGACATTAGACCAGTGGAAATCTATGCATTGGTCTGGTGAGTCCAAATTTGAGATCTTTGGTTCCAACCACTGTGTCTTTGTGCGACGCAGAAAAGGTGAACGGATGGACTCTACATGCCTGGTTCCCACCGTGAAGCATGGAGGAGGTGTGATGGTGTGGGGGTGCTTTGCTGGTGACACTGTTGGGGATTTATTCAAAATTGAAGGCATACTGAACCAGCATGGCTACCACAGCATCTTGCAGCAGCATGCTATTCCATCCAGATTGCGTTTAGTTGGACCATCATTTATTTTTCAACAGGATAATGACCCCAAACACACCTCCAGGGTGTGTCAGGGCTATTTGACCATGGAGGAGAGTGATGGGGTGCTATGCCAGATGACCTGGCCTCCACCGTCACCAGACCTGAATCCAATCGAGATGGTTTGGGGTGAGCTGGACCGCAGAGTGAAGGCAAAAGGGCCAAAAAGTGCTAAGCATCTCTGGGAACTCCTTCAAGACTGTTGGAAGACCATTTCCGGTGACTACCTCTTGAAGCTCATCAAGAGAATGCCAAGAGTGTGCAAAGCAGTAATCAAAGCAAAAGGTGGCTACTTTGAAGAATCTAGAATATAAGACATATTTTCAGCTGTTTCACACTTTTTTGTTAAGTAAATAATTCCATATGTGTTAATTCATAGTTTTGATGCCTTCAGTGTGAATCTACAATTTTCATAGTCATGAAAATAAAGAAAACTCTTTAAATGAGAAGGCGTGTCCAAACTTTTGATCTGTACTGTATATATATATATATATATATATATATATATACACTAAATGGAGGCCCGATGCTATCGCATTGGCAGGGCGGTGACAGCACAAATGGAGGCGGGCTCTGTGGCCATCGCTCCCCCCGCCATGCACTCTCTCCGACTGCTCGTTCTCTCTTTCATGTGCTGTCTCCTTTGAGCTGTCTTCCTCCTGTGCACTTTCCTCTCATGTGCTCTCTTCCTTGGATTGTCTCCCTATGTTCACTCTCCCCCCTTGTGTGCGGTCTGTCCTCCGTTTGCCGTTTTTCCTCCCCCCTGTGCTGTCTTCTCCCCTCATGCACTCTCTCTATTGAGCTGTTTTCCCCATGTGCGCTCTCCTCCCTGTGTGTAATGCATGTAAATAAATGTATTTTTACCTGTTTCTGTGTTTATTTTTATTGAGAAAGTGTTTAATTTCCTGGTAAAAATTGTGTAGAGTTTCACTGTATTTTCTCTTGCCAGCGTTGGTAAACCAATCAGCTACTGGCTTCCATCCCCGCTGCCTGATGTTACCTTCACTGCCAATGAAAAATATAATGGAGACCTATTTTTTTTTACTTATTTAAATAATTTAAAAAAATTGTTGTGGGATTCGCTGTATTTTCTATTGCCAGCCAAGGTAACCCAGGCAGCTGAGGGCTGGAATTCTCAGCTCAAGTGTTCTGGGCCCCCCACGCTGAAAATTGCAACCAGCAGCTGCCCGAGAATAGGCACCTCCATGAGAGATGTCCAAACTGATGGCTACCCTGCTCTTCCAGCTGCCATGTAGCGGTGGCAGACTGGGTAATAAAAAGGTTGACGTCAGATTTTTTTGGCAGTTGACGTCAAGCCCTATTGCTAATGTCAGCCGTCAGTATGATAGCCGTCCATTAGCAATACTTTCAGTGTAGAGAAAAAAAAAAGACAGAGAGAGAGAGATATTTTATTACATACAAAACAGATAGAGACACCTTGTTATCTACTTTGTTTGCTCCACCAAGTTCCTCTCCGACATAATCCTGTAATCTTGCAGTAGGCGGTGTGATGTGTCATGCTGGCACCATCTTTGTACACTTGTGTGTCCAAAGATGGCAGCCGTGCGAGTAAGTGTGCATGTGTGTGTCCCTGCCATGTCACGTGACCTGGCATGAGTTTATCTGTGTGTATACACTATATGTGTGTGTCCCAACTGCATCACATGACCCACCACCTGTGTGTGTGTGTATATGTGCACTTGCAGCATCAGGTGACCCAACGTGTGTGTGTGTATATAGGTCTATGTCCCCGCACACGTCTTGTGAGCCGCCGTGTGTTTGTGTATCCCCAACGTGTGTGAATATGTGTGTATGTGTGGACGTAGTGTGTCATGTGACTGGTCGTGTGTATATATGTGTGTGTGTCTGTATGTGTGTATATGTGTATGTCCTCAGCGCCTCACAAGACCTGTTTGTGTGTGTGTGTGTGTGTGTATGTATATAGGTTTGTGTGTGGTGTGACCCGGAGCGTGTGTAGATGTGTGTGCATGTGAATGATGTGACTCAGCGAGTATATGTGTGTATATATGTGAATAACGTGACCAGCTGCATGTGTCTATGTGTCTGTGTATATGTATATAACATGACTCGCCACATGTGTTTATGTGTGTGTGTATATAGGTGTATATGTGTACATGTGTGTATATATATGTGTGTATATGTGTATGACGTGACATGACACACACACACTTGTACATAGACATGTACAGTACAGACCAAAGGTTTGGACACACCTTCTCATTCAAAGAGTTTTCTTTAGTTTCATGACTATTAAAATTGTAGATTTACACTGAAGGCATCAAAACTATGAATTAAAACATGTGGAATTATATACTTAAAAAAGTGTGAAACAACTGAAAATATGTCTTATATTCTAGGTTTTTCAAACAAGTCTCTTCTGATCGCTGCACTCCCGGCCGACAGGCCTACACACCGCTGCTACACCCACCTCCGCCGCCCGCTCCCCCCCTCTTACCACTCAGCAGTGCACCTGGCATCTCCTTACACCTTATCTCCCCCTCCTGCCAGTGTCCCCGGCAGGAGGGGGAGACTGGGGTGGAAGGGGACACCGGGAGGAGGGGGAGACAAGGAATAGGTGGAGGCCAGGTGCACTGCTGGGTGGTAAGAGGGGGGAGTGAGCACTGGGCTGTGGGGACCAGACGGGGGAGGTGGGTGCAGCAGTGGTGCAGGGCCTTAAGGCCAGGCCAGAACTTGGGTGCTCCAATATGACGGTTGGCATACTTCCGGCGCAGTGTATTGTGTGATAGTGGGATTCAGACACATCCACACAAACCGGATGTATATGAAAGTTTGGGTGGAGGCTGGGTGGAGTCTCAGGGGGCCTCAAAATTTTGCCATTGGAGGGCCCCCGAAATGTCTAGTGGCAGCCCTGTCATAAGATTTTTGTTACTCCAAGATACTCCTGGATTTTTTGTTACTCCAATAAAGTATCAAGAAGCAAGTCTCATTGGAAGGGTGAGGGTTAATTTGGGAAAGTTAATAGTAGGTTTGAGCATGGGTTTGTAGATATGGGAACTGATTACTCAAGAGTGGATCAGGTCACAGCAAAGACATTGGTAGAGAGGCAAGGAAAAAGGTATGTAAAAAAACATGAAAGTGTTGTTGGATGTTTGGCATTGTCCAGGTTGGATGAAAAGGAATGAAAAAATGTTTTAGAGAGGAAAAATCCACTTTTGAAGCACTGTGCAAAGTTCAGAAAGATGCAGAGGCGTGGTACAGAACTGTGCAATAGGTTAAGGAAAATTTGTGGATTGAAATGCTTAATTCTAAAATTGGTAAATATACATACAGACAACCATGCAGTAAGATGGCGATGGTAGCAGCTACTGTGCCTAAAATAACAAAAGCACACTAACACACCACTCCCCTGTATCTGGTCCTGACTATAGATGGTATATCATATCACACACATCCTGCAACGGGCAGTGCTAACCAGAATGCCCTAGTTTCTCCTATGTCAGCACATGCCTTGGATGCCGTACAGACTGTACAATATTCCCCCATTGCAACACAGGGTGAACCATTGTGAGACAGAGTGTGGTCACAGGGTCTCGAGTAGAGACCTGGAGTGGTTGCTCTGGGATGTGTAGTTCCACAATCTTTTGTTAATGCTTTATGGATGAAATTTACAGGATTGTCAGGAGTGCTGGGCAGGACTGACCATCCACATATCTCTCCCATGGGTGTGTCCACCACCTCTGCTACACATACCGGTCATTCACAATATAGGAAGTTGCTTTCTCACACTATGTATCTATCTTTGCACATCTGTAAATTATAAAAATCATTAATTGGACCTTCAGTGTAATAAGCCCCTGTACTTTGTGTAACCTCTATCCCGTTGTAGATTGTAAGCTCTTTTGAGCAGGGTCATCTTTATTTTTTTATTTAATTAATTATATTTTTTACATTGATTCTATGCTTATTGTATCCAACCATTGTACTGTATTTTTTCTCTACTGTTTTTGTTTTAATCAGATATATTTTTATTAAGAATAAAAACATATATCATCAGTATAAAACATTATACAATTTTCCTCCCACTCTCATAATCCAACCCGTCCCTACCCTTTCCCCCCTCCCAGACAGCATACCCCTCACCAGGTACAAGGAATGACATACAATATTTGGTTGAAGCATAACAATACATGTAATAGCATATACTTCTAATGAGCTGTATTGTGAATGCCAAATATGAACCCCAGCAGTCCGACCCGCCTCAAAAGCCCAACCGAGAACAAAAAAGCCAGAAATATCTCGCATTTATAGCTCATAGTCCCAAAGAGTTTTTATAATCCTTGCAACGAAGGGTTCCAAATCCTTTTGAATACTCCAGGAGTTCCTCTTCTCTCATAAATACCTTTCTCCAACTGAATGACAGAATCTGCCTCCCGAGTGAATTCCCTCCTATCGGGAGGAATCTCAGCGCCCCAGTTTCTGGCAATAACCTTTCTTGCAACATATAATAATCTAGCAATCATTACTTTAGCAGCATTTTCCACTCCAACCTCCTCTACGTACGACAGAAGATATACCAATGGGACCTTAGGAATGACACACCCATATGCCCTCTCTATTTTATGAATTATAGCAGTCCAATAGTGGTGCAACACTGGATATGTCCACATCATGTGGTATATTCCAGCCTCGTTCTCCCCACATCTTGGGCAGCCCGATGTGGGTCTCAGCCCCATCTTCAATAACAGCAGAGGAGACCTATACACCTGGAGGACCACATACAGTTGGGACAACCTAAGTGGCTCACTCAGAGAAATCTTAGGTATAAACTCCAAAACAGTATCCCACTCCGCCTCCGAGATATTCCCAATCTCCTTCTCCCACTTTATTTTACTTTTAAATGGATATTCCAAGAGGTAAGTATGTAAAATATCTTTATACAAAGAGGAAATGACCCCTCTAGTCGCCCCTCCTCCACTACAAACATGCTCCAGCATCAGATCGGGTTGCACCCCCATACTCTTAGTAACCTTTTGGGCCTTCAGAGCATGTTGTAATTGAATAAAATGGTACCACTCAGATCCCGGTAATCGGTACTCCCCTTGGAGCCTCCATAATTTGATATAGATATAGATATATATACACACACACACACTAAGCCTAGTTCTTTCTATTTCTTAAAACTACCCAATTTCTGGAGTTCTGGGAGAGTAATATTATCCCATATAGGCGTGAATCCGTTCAGACCAGTCACCCCTCTTAGTTTCTTAATTCTGTCCCAAACCTTGTTTATCAATCCAAGTGTAGGAGATACTTGGGATAGAGGGTGGCACTATGGGATCTCTGGGGGAAAGTATCAACGAGCGTTTATCTAGAACATTTTCCAATACCTCCTTATTGGCGCCCCCTCAGATGCTGGCATTGTGCTGCTATGAAATAGACGTCCGGGTTGGTACTGCCAACCGCCCAGCATCCTTTGGCCTTTGTAGAGTTTCTAGCCTGATTCTAGCCTGTTTTTTCCCCCATATCAAATACCTAAATATGGAGTTAATCACCTTAAAAATTTTCCTCGGTATCCAAATAGGCACATTGTGGAGCAAGTATAGAGGCTTAGGTAGCAGTACCATCTGCAGCAGATTGGACCTTCCAACCACTGACATATGTAACTTGTTCCAAGCTGTTGTCTTTGCCCTTAACATTGTCAACAATGGCGTTAAGTTCAGACCTACATATGTTGTCACCGGCAATGACACCCGTATACCCAGGTATTTAAACTCATCAACACACTGCAGTCTATTAGCACCTTCATCTTCTTGTGTAAAAGTAACCCCACTATCAACTTTAAGAAGAGTAGATTTTGTCCAATTAATTCTCAGCCCTGATATTTTCCTAAACTCTTCAAGTATCTGCATGGCATGATCCAGTGAGGCACCAGGATCTTCCAGGAACAACAAATCGTCTGCATACAAAGCAATTTTCTCCTCTATGTTCCCATAGCGGAATCCATTAACCTCTACTGTTTTCCTAATGACTGCAGCCAATGGTTCTAAAGCCACCGCAAAAAGCAACGGCGACAGAGGACAGCCCTGTCTCGTTCCCCTCTGAAGTTTAATCTGTTGGGACATCCCCCCCATTTACTCTGAGTCTACCTGAGGGTTCAGAGTAAAACAACTGCACCCATCCAGTATATTGTGGACCAAAACGCATCTTCCGCAATATTTGCCATAGGTATCCCCACTCGACACTGTCAAACGCCTTATGGGCATCTAGCGAGACAATCACCCTCCGGCCTGGGTTGTCAGATGGCAGCTGTAGATTCAAATACAGTCTCCGTATATTAGTGGCTGTTGATCTGTTGGGCAGAAACCCAGACTGATCTGAATGGATCAAGTCAGGTATACACTGGTCAGCCTATTTGACAACACCTTGGCCAGAAGCTTCATGTCCGCTGTCAGCAGAGAAATTGGCAGATATGAGACTGGAATCTGGGGATCCTCACCCTCGTTAGGGATTACAACTATGACAGCTTCCCTCAGAGACAGGTAAATTTCCTCTATCCCTTGCCGCCTCTAGTACCGTCAACAAGCGGGGCAACAAAGTTTCCTCCAAATGTTTATAAATTTTAACTGGTAATCCGTCCGACCCCGGAGCTTTGTCACTAGCCATGCCATGCAGTGCTTCTTCTAACTCTTCAGCAGTGATAGGGGTTTCTAGTTTCTCTCTATCCCTGTCTGACAGTACCTGCAGTTCAACCCCTTGCGAGAAACATTTACACTGCCCGCACATCCGTCTTAACCCCCTGACTTGTAAAGAGTCTCATAGAAGTCGGCAAAGACCCCCAATACTTCTGCCATCCCGGTAACCACCGTCCCATCTGCAGTGACCATACTATGTACAGAAGAATTCTCTCTCTGGGCAGCAGCTATGACTGATAGTAAGTGGCCAAGTTTCTCCCCCTCTTCATAGAAATTGAGTTTTTGAAACTCCCATTTTTTTGCAGCTTTATCTATCAATATCTTGTTGATCTCATCATGAGCCTCTTTAAGTGCTTGTTTTGCTGCCAGTGTGTTACTCTGAACCGCCTCCATCTCAGCTCTATCCAGGGCTACCATTTTATCTTTCTCAACTCGTTTCGTCTGGGTCTTGCGTCTACTAATATCTCGGAACAATAACCCCCTAAGGTATGCTTTCATCGCATCCCACACAACCAATGGGTCAGCGCTGCCATCATTATTAACAAAGGAGTCTTCTATTTCCTGAGCTATACCTTCCAAATTGACATGGCGTAGCCAATTAGGATGCAACTTATATCCGCCCCTCATCCCTCCCATCTGATCTTTCCTCCTTATGGACACAAGTATGGGACAGTGGTCGGAGATCACCCTAGCCAAATACTGTACATCCCCAATCCCAGCATCCATCAAACCGTTAGCTAAAGGCAAGTCAATTTGGGATAAACTGTTGTGAGATGCAGAGTAGCACGAGAATCTACTAATTCCAACATTTCTCACTCTCCAAATATCCACCATTTCCATTTCCCGGACAAGGTTGCCAAAAGGAGTAATAGAACTATTCAGGATCCCTGGAGGTTGCTTGCTTTTATCCCAGTAAGCATCAATTACATTATTAAAGTCCCCTACTAACAAAAAGGGCAAAGTCTCTTCCCTCGCAGCAAACTCCCACATCTCTCTCAGTTTAGTACTAGCATATGGAGGAGGGATGTAAATCACTATAATACACATTAGTTGACCAAAAATTCTACACTTAGCGGCCACACATTGGACCTCTCTATCCACTTATGACTCCACATCCTCATACTGCACCGATTTATGAATCGGCAATGAAACACCTCTTGCATACTTAGAGAATGTGGAGTGATAGGCTTTCTATATCCACCGTCTATTTAAGACATGCGTCGTTTCCCGTACAAGATGTGTCTCCAACAAACATATGATTGACGGCTTCTAGTCCTGTATATATTTAAATATAGCTCCTCCCCTAGAGACATCCGACAGTCCTCTGACATTCCAGCTCAATATTTTAATTCCTTCCCTATATCTCCAGCCAAGCCACCGAATATTCACATTGTACCTATCCCCTGCTGTCTTCCTCCCACCCCCTTCCCATCTCTTTCCCCACTTACATTCCCTCTCTCTCTACTTTCCCATCCTTCCAATAGGTGTCAGGGTACTCTATCCAGAACTGCGATATCCAATAACCCGCCACAAACTCAATCCCGTTCCCCCCCACCCGTCAGGATTGAAGAACTACATAAAGCACATTACATACATTAAGGTAACATTAAACATTCAAAATAATCACCACCACTTTGCCTAAAAAAAAAATAAATAAATAAATAAATAAATAAATAAATAAAAAAGGGGGCTACTTAAAGGTAAAGGTCTCACATAGTCTGTTTCGCCTCTCCTTCTCCCTGGAGCAGTCCTGTAAGGGGGAATGTGAGAAAAGACAAAATAGAAGAAAAATAAAACAAGAAAAAAAAAAGAAGTTAGTGATAAACCCAACAGCGAATGGAATAAGAAATTAGTCCAAAAGTCTCCAAAACAGTAGGAATTATGGAAGCCCGGTCTCTTAAATAGTCCTTATCCTCAGTGAGCGCCATAAGAGAAGTTAGAATATATCCTCTAGGTCTCACCCGACCGACTTTGCAACACCCAACTAATTCTAATTCTATACTCCATCAGTCCTTTGTCTGGAGCCGTTTGGTGTTCATCTCCAGCCACTGCATGGCCTCCTCTGGTTCCGTGAAAAAATGCGTCTTCTCCAAAGCTATCACCCTTAATTTTGCTGGGAAAATCATGGAATACTGTACATTCAGTTCTCTCAGGCACCGTTTGACTAATCCGGATAGATCCCAATTCTTTGACCATCTAGCATAAGGTCCTCAGCCTCCCTTGCCTTACGCAATATGGTGTCTCTGTCTCTATAATTGAGCAATTTGGCAATCATGGTGCGGGGTTCCTTCCCCGGCGGCTGCATTGGGACTCGATGAGCAAGTTCAACAGCATATAATTTGGATAGGTTTGAGCCAGCTTTCCACAAACTCAGTGGGATTCCTCCCCTCAGACTTTTCAGGTATGCCCACAATTCTTATATTGTTTCTTCTAGAATGATTCTCTAGATCATCATTTTTAGCAGCTATCTCAGCTAGTTGCTGTGTCATCCTTTGTTCAGATTTTTAGAGCTTAGCAATATAGTCCTCAGCTGTCCCTACACGCTCCTCCACAGCGCTAGTTCTGATATCAGCCTTTTTAATGTCAGCCACTTCTTTCTGCATCTCTTGGAACTGCTGTGTGAGGGTGGTCAGGGCTTGCTTGCAGTACGATACCACCTCAAACACATCCCTTAACGTGGGCTCCCCCACACACGCCTCTGCTTCCTGGGGCTCATGAGTCTCCCCCTCCTCAGCGCCATCTTCCTGGGGCCCCTCCATCTTCCCCCTTTTCTGTATGGCACTCCTCCTCACCTTCCATGTCTGTGTGCTGCAGCTTCTCCTCATTCGTCCTTGCAAATCTCTCTAACTTTGCAGCCGCCTGCATGCCTTTCTGGCAGGCCACGTTCTCTCTCTCTCCGCCTCCTCTCTGGCCGCGGCGCCATCTTGAAAGCAGGCCGCTTCTCCTCCGCCTGCATCTCTCTGGCGGCAGTGTGTCATGGTGGCTTCCCGACTGCTCAAAATGCTTCCAGATATGCCCCACTCCACCTGCTCTCCTTGCGGTTGGATGAGACTGCTGTAGCAGCGGCGGAAGAGTGGATACCGTCGGGAGTCAGCGGAGGAGCTCCGAGACGCGTCCTCTCACATTGCCTGTCAGGCCACCATTTTTTCTCTACTGTAAACTTACTGTATTGTATAGTATATTTTCCATATTCAAACAACTGTATTGTAAAAGTGCTGCAGAATATGTTGGCGCTATATAATAAAGATTTATTATTATTAATTTCTTGAATACATTTTATTCCAGTACGATTCACACGGATACATGTGAAAGTCAAAGATATATTGTGCAGTTCTGCAGCAGCTGAGGTGTCTGTTATGAGCTTCTGCAGCACCAGAAGTGTGTATTACAAGGTTCTGCATCAGCTGAGGTATGTATTAAGGCTGGAAACAGACTATCCTACTTACATGCGAGTCTCTCGGACGAGACTCGGATCAGATCAGTGACCCTGAACGGCCTCTCTTGACGGGAGTGTCAGCTGCCTGTGTTTTTGTGCAGAATCACACTCCCGTCCAGAGAGGGAGAGGCTGTTCAGGATAGGATAGTGTGTTTCCACCCTAAAAGGTTCTCCAGCAGCTTTAATATAGCATTACAACATTGGGAACATATTCCACCACGGATATGCTATCAGCTGTTGCTTTGGATGCCCATGGTACTCTCAGGTGGTAGAATAAAACATCTGCATGACCCTGATGTAATTGTATGTGTTATTTGATTGTTGTTTTGGCAAACATGTTTAACCATGTTACTGTATCTCGCTATGAGCTATGATTGTGTATCTAGATATTTCCAGGACACATAAAAATCCTATTGCCAAAATTGCCTCACGTGTTTTTACTCTGTTTCACACCCAATCCTTCATGTGTTACCTACAATCAGCACTCCTCACTTCATGTGTGTGAACCTTTAACATAAGCTAGTAAGTAAAATGAAATATGTAGGACATATGCATCTTCAACAATGTACAAACATCGCATGGCCAGGGGGGCTATCAAAGTAAATTGTTAGATACATGAGGTTCTCATGGTAGCTGAGAACTCAACCACAGTAACCCACAGGTTTACTGTAGGTGTCGCTCTTGTGTGGTTCGCCTACATTTGCAGGGTACTTAACACATTGGCCCCTTCGTAGTGATCTTCATAAAGTGTACCTCGTGAAGTCTCATCCACACAACCTCACTATACATGTATGATTGGTTGCCTCACAAAATACATGATGTTTGTCATCATTCACACACAACCATTTGGGGAGCCTGGTATGGAAGTTACACAGTGGACACGTTGCAAAGCAAAATGCCTTAAGGGGCCCTCACATGCGTCAATATTGCTGTCAATGGGGCGTGGTCTGGGAGCTCATGGCGCCAGTCGCACCTTCCTGAGCTCCTGGACGTGACCGGAGGACAAGCGGCGATTAGAGCGAGAGACAGGCGACACCAACCTGATAAATAGCTGGGAGCCCCCCTCTGCTGCTGTGATAATGCCCAGAAACTCTTCCCGCCGGCGCGGTGAATCCGCCAGGGTCACGGACTTTTTCCCGCCGGAGCGGCCTCCGGCGGGGCCAAACATGGCGTCGTCTCCTTGTAAGTCCCCTCCTGTGCCTGCTGGTGCGCGCTCTCCCCGCAGCTCTGGGAGCGGCGCGCAGGGAGGGAAGGAGAACGCCCTGGTGACCCAGAGCTTCCTCACTGGGGTGCTGAGCTCTCTGCGGAGGTCCCTACAGGATGATATCCGGGGGATCATAGGAGAGCTCAGGGAGGATCTGAATGCCCTGGGGGAGCGCACAGGGAAAATGGAAGAGAAGATGGCGGAGTATGCAGCCGCGCATAATGAGCTGGCAGATGATTACACTGCCATGGAGGGTGACATCAAGCAGATGAAATTGAGGATGTGGGACCTGGAGGACAGAGCCAGAGCTGCAAACCTGCGTTTCAAAGGCTTTCCAGAGGCTGGAGCTGGAGCGGATCTGCGGGACACAGTGCAGCAATTTCTGAAGGTACTTCTCCCAGATACCCCCTACACTGACTCTCAGATTGATGAAGAACAATACAGAAATGGTGGTATTTAGATTATGAGCCTACTATCTGGTTGTGCAGAGACGGCACAACCAGACAAGGTGAGTGAGGAATTAATATAACGGAGATTCTGCCTTTAGCAAACAGTGTGGCGCAACCAAATTTTTATTTTATATCTCAGATTGATGAAGGCTTTTCGTCTCCCTAAGCCTCCACATATAAATAAATCCCTGCCTAGGGACATCCTAGTGGCATTTGATAACACCATGTCTAGAGACCGGGTTATGCAGGCTGCACGTCAGACGACATCGCTTGCAGCCCCCTATGCGGATATCCTAACATTTCCTGATCTGTCTCCGGGCACTCTGGCCCGCAGGAGAGAGTTTGCCCCCACTGTAGGGTCCTAAGAAACAAAGGAATAACATACAGTTGGGGCACACCTGTTCGCCTTAAATTTCGTTATAAGGGCTCAAACCATATATTCCTTTCCCCTAGCCAATTGGGGAAAGCTCTCCGACAATGGAACCTATCCCCGAGCCCTCAAGGGACCCCCAGGCGCTCGCCTGTGAGAAACGAGATGCCATCGTCCCCCCCAGAATTGGAAAAGAACACCTGACTCTCGAACTTGTTCGGCGTCGTCGGATCACTATTCAGGACCTCTGATGGAGAGTATTTTCTTTCTCTCTTCTTCTCTGTCGAAGAGATACTGATTCCAGCCCCGTGAGATCTGCGGACTTTCATGTGCTGGAAGATGGGAGGATTTTCCGCTCACCCTTCTCTCCCCCCCACCGACGGAGGGGCACCAGAGGGGCCTGTGCTAAGTTTGCTTTGTTTACATATATGTTTTGTGTGTGTTGGTTTATATCACTTGTTTTACCTATCTGTATTCCTTTCTCTCTCTTTCTTTCTTCTCCCCCCCCCACCCCTTCCCCCTTCATGTCCCCTCCAATACCTTTACAGGTGTACCCGACGGACTCAAATTACATTTCTGGAGAGCGTTGTCATAGCCGCACTCACCATTTATGAAAATTCTCTCATACAATGTGCGGGGCTTAATTCCCCCTTCAAGCGCTCCCTTCTGTGGAGGGACGCGCAGAGACTGAAGGCCGACATTCTGTGTGTCCAGGAGTCACACCTCCTTCAGGGCGATAATCACAGAATGCGCCACCGGCTATTTCCTGTCGCATTTTTTGCCAATGCGGTGGAGAAAAAGGCTGGGGTGTGCATCTTTGTTAGACATACGGTGGATTTTTCTCTTCTGAAGGCTAATATTGATCCGGCCGGTAGATTTATAATCCTGTGTGGTGGCGGGCACATTGATGACCTTGGCCTTGATCTACGCCCCTAACGTGGGTCAGCTGCAGTTTCTGCGCTCCACCCTCGACAAAATATCTGGTCCATCCGCTGGCTACAAAATAGTCTGCGGGGACTTTAATTTAGTCCCTGACCGGGCTCTGGGCTGCTCGAGGGGGACTCCGGGGAGGGTCGGGGAATCAGGACCCGTGTGTCGGGAATACCGCATGCATGATCCCTGGCGCTACCTTCACGCGACCGAAAGGAACTACTCCTTTTACTCCCACAGGCACAGGTCGTATTCCAGACTGGATTATTTTCTGGTGGATGACAAAACCTTGCCGGCCTGTGCCTGTGCGGGGGTGAAGACAATAACGTGGTCGGACCACGCCCCGGTGTCCCTTGATCTGCCCTTAGATATCCGTCCCCTTCCCCCTGGCTCTTGGAGGCTAAATAGGGCCCTGCTCTCTGACCCGGGCCTTGTGGATGAGGTTAACTCCCTGCTTACTGAATTTTTTCAGATATATGACAACGGCCTGGTTTCGGATGAAACCCTCTGGGCTGCCCACAAGGCCTACGTCAGGGGGTGCTTCTCCAGAAGGCCTCACGGTTAAAGAGGGTGCGGGAGAGGGAACGGGATGCCCTGCTAACCCAACTCAATCATTATGAGGAACTGAACAAGGTGAGCCCTAACTCCCACACGGCCGCTCAGGTAACCACACTTAGGTTTCAGCTACGGTCCTTCCTTCTTTTGCAGCACGAAAAATACTTGCGCCAGTCGAAAACGGCATTTTACGAGTCAGGGGACAAGGCAGGGGCTTTGCTAGCCAGAAGAATAAAGAGGAGGGAGGCCCGCTCCGCGATAAATAGCATGAGGGATGCAGCTGGCCACACGGTCAAAAACCCTAATGACATTGCCGCCATTTTCCAACAATTCTACTCTAAACTATACAATCTTAGAAAGGACCCGGCCACCCCCCAACCGTCTGCGATGTTGATTGGTGAATTCCTGGAGGAACTGAGTTTGCCATCTATTTCCAAAACGGACATGGAGAAACTGAATCTCCCCTTTACACTCTCTGAGGTACTCCAGGCTATTAGCGCCACTAAATTACATTCAGCCCCCGGTCCAGATGGCCTCCCGAATGAGTACCTACGTACCTTTGGGAAAACTTTAGCTCCATTCCTCTTGCAGACTTTCCAGCGGTGGAGGGAGGTGGGCGTGATTGCTCCGTCACTCCTGAAAGCCACGATTGTCACTATCCCCAAGCCTGGGAAGCCGTCTGACCTCCCAGAGAGCTATCGGCCCATATCATTATTGAATTGCGACTTGAAAATTTTTGCTAAAATTCTGGCGTGCAGGCTGCTGGAGGTGGTCCCCAAGCTGATCAACCCGGACCAAGTTGGATTTGTGGCTGGCAGACAGGCGAAGGACGGGACGAGGAGGATGATTAATCTTATTAGGACCTTGGAGCTGAAGGGTGAACCCGGTGCATTCCTGTCTCTAGACGCTGAAAAAGGAGATTTTTGTGTACTCACCGTAAAATCCTTTTCTCTTAGCCTCTAATTGGGGGACACAGACCGTGGTGTTATGCTGCTGTCCACTAATAGGCGACACTAGGCAATATCTGAAAAAGAGTATTTGGCTCCTCCTCTACAGCATACACCCCCTGGCAGGAGCCATTCCAAACCAGTTTGTGCTAAAGCAGTAGGAGAAGACGACAGTGACAAGGAGCAGGTCACAAAAAAACAAGGCGACTATAAATGATCCCGATAGAGCGTAGAGCTTAACAGAAGATACTATAAAGCTCAACGAGCGTAGAGCCTAAGGGAGAAGGCGCATATACCGGAAAGCATCCTAAAAAGGAAACAATACCACAAATCCTGATACGGACAACAGGGTGGGAGCTGTGTCCCCCAATTAGAGGCTAAGAGAAAAGGATTTTACGGTGAGTACACAAAAATCTCCTTTTCTCCTTCGCCTCATTGGGGGACACAGACCGTGGGACGTCCTAAAGCAGTCCCTGGGTGGGAGAGAATATTGTTATAAACTCTTGTAAAAAAAAACGCACTACCAAGGTGGAATATTGCCGCCTAGGGAATACGTATACCCGGATTTGCGTTATTTAACGCTTGAGTATAGACGTCAAAATGATCACCAAAAATAAGACTAACTCAGACGGCTGGCGAGCACACCTGTGTGTACATAGCCCAAAGATCTAGAATACTCCTGTCCAAGGAGTAGAGAACCTCGGTATTCAATGATCGAAAAACTATACCATATCTAGCCAGCAGTTCTAGCCAGCAGTTCTAAGGCAGTAGACCTGTGACCGGGGAACCTGGCATAGTCCCTTGGTATCATTCTGAAGAAGAAATGACCTAGAGAGTCCGGCCTCTGCATGTGTGGAAATGTCCAAACAGGCACAAGGGTGTGGCAGAGAGACAGAATGTACCCAACGTCACTCAATGCCCTGGTATGAAGCACAGGGATGGAAGAAAAAAGACTTGCAGGTGGGATGAAAAGACCACCTTCATAAGGGTGACCGCGTAGGTCAAAGCACCGTTAAAGGTGGAGGAAAGGCTGCAACTAGGAAATGCCACAGCCGAACAGTATGAACCGGTACTGGTAATGGAAGTGTCTCCAGAAGACACATAGTTCTGGGAACAGCGTATGGAAACTTCGAGAAAACAGCAAGGAACTTGAGAATAAAAAAGAGATAACCGAAGCCGGAAGCACAAGAGGACGCAGAACCAGCATCTAAGGTGCATACAGCGATGGCAGCCGGAGAAAAAAACTCTGTCCTCTGGTAACAGGACCAGAGTGAAACTTACCTAAGAACACCTGTGAACGTCCCGGCAAGGGTGGCTAAAAACCAAGGGTATACCCAGGAAGGTAAGCCATGATGCGTGGAAAACCACTGCAAGTGAGAAATAGGCCTTTTGTCATATACACACCAATATATATACATATATACATACATACGTAAACATCCATGCCCATGGATGCCCAAAACCACAGAATGTGAAGGAGAAAACCCCCAAACCTATGGGGTCTGCCGGTGAGGACAGGACATCAAACGTCTGGTAGAATAAACCATGAGCAGTAAACCTAGACGGAGAACAAGGCGACGACTGCTGTCAGCGACACGTCGAGGTAGATGAAACCACTGGACTGTCTGGGTGGAAAGTGGGCCCAAAGGAGAGAGGGCACTCCGATGGATATGATTGTGCGTGCATCCGAGAAGGGTATGCAGATAGAAACATACCAGGGAAAGAACTGTATTCAGGAGCGGATTATCGTATCCGTGCTCAGACTAGAGAACTCGAGGAAGCCAAGACCCGTTGAAAGAAAAAACCTCTGACTAACGACAGACAGTCAGACAGGATAAAGACGGCCCCACTGGGGAAAAGATCTGCCCAGAGTATCACATGACTGTTGAAGTAGCCTAACTGGAGATTACATGTGACAAAGAAGATGTATTCAGCTTCGTCAGATGGAACTGATGAACCATCCGTAATCCGGGAAAAAAACATAGGCGAGAGTCACTATGACTGAAGATTAAGAAGATGTCTGTACCCGGGCAGTTTTGCGTTGGTAGACAGCTGTGCTTACCACTAGGTCACGGCAGCTATATATTGGTTGCAAGCGCAACATCGTAGCTCCAGTGGATAGCTCTTCAAGCGATCTGGAACGAAGGGAGCCTCTCTGACTATATTAAGGCGTATGGAATACAACTGGTCCTGAGAGGCGCGCCGATATTCTGCTCTTGTTCCGGGTGACAGAGCTGTACTCTGTATGCCTGATGTGAACCAGCTGGTTCGGCGATCGTTGGTGCGCTACAACCCAGGGCCATTGGCGGCTGGGGAGACTGCAGTTGTATCAGGAACTGTGCCATGTAGTCTGTGGCATTGATTCAGCTGTTGCGATGGCCAACAGTATGCTGCAACCCAGGAGCCGGAGACGACTGGGGGAGATCGAAAATTGGCCCGGAGCTATGCTATGCGCAGCAAGCTCAGATATCCATTGTGAGGAGCTTGATGTTGAAGCGTCTGTGGCAAGTCGTCCATAGGGGAGATCGGAACGCATAGGAACCGTCGCCCAGGACTGCATCCGTCATAGCAGGGGGAGATCGGAACGCAGAGGAACCGTCGCCCAGGACTGCATCCATCATGGCAGGGGGAGATCGGAACGCATAGGAACCGTCGCCCACGACTGCATACATCATGGCAGGAGGAGATCGGAACGCATAGGAACCGTCGCCCACGACTGCATTCATCATGGCAGGGGGAGATCGGAACGCAGAGGAACCGTCGCCCACGACTGCATTCATCATGCAGGGGGAGATCGGAACGCAGAGGAACCGTCGCCCACGGATTTGCATCCAATGTGGCCGGAGGAGGTACGAGGAAGGAACACCCCGCGTTTCCGCTTGTTGTGGTTTGCGGGAAATCAGTACGCCAAGGCCCATCGTCCTTAGTAGACGCAACTTCCGGGGATGGCGAGACAACTGGGTGAAAAAGGCTGTGTTCGGAGCCTTAAACCCTTTGTTCCACGTGGAGAATAGACGGCTAGTCAGTGCAAGGGAGAAGCTTCTGCATCCTGAAGTCTCAGTTTGCATACAAACAAAAAAACCCGTGATGGGTTCCGTAGGGGCAGGTTCTGCCTTACTCATGCATGCCAAGCGCCCATCCTGAAGGTAAAGCTTTCACAGTCATCACGGCCGTACAATGCTTGCTGCAGGAATGAGGACGTGCGTGCTGAATTTAGTAGATCTGGGACCAGGCCTCGCTCGCGTAGGGCGGTGTGCTGAGGGATAGAGCGACCCAGTTGTGCTGTGCAACTGTTGAAGGATCTTCCGAGTGAGGAAGAGCGGGGACCGTACATACGGCCATGCCGTGCACCGGACGGCCCACCTGAGATTCATGCGGCCAGAGTTGGGTCTGAGTAGATTACGGAGACTGGTAGAGCCTGCTCCAGGTTGGACCTTGCGTAGCACTTGCACATGTTCTCAATCCACCTGCATGACAGGAGCGGCGAGGGGCCGCAGGCCCTCCTGTTCCACGTCCAGCAACCCAGCATCTTGATGTTGTGTAGCTTGGGGAGGTAGGCTGGGTAGGCTCCTGATGTCTGAACTCCGACCGGAGACTCCACCAGAGGAAAAAGAAAAAACATACGGCACTCTTAACCTTGACCCAGCACCCCGCCAGAGGGGGGCTGAGGAAGGAGTAGGGTATATAACTGGGAGTTCTCAAAACTGCACCCCAACAGAGGAAAGCTGAGGGAGGAGCATGCAAGGCGCCTCAGATGCCAGAGATCCGTCCTTGAAAACTCTGTGTGAGAGGGGATAGTGATCCCCAAAACTCTGCGTCTCCGGAGGGGTCCAGAACCGAGGAGGAACCATCCATTGTGTGAACGCTGGGCTCCCTACAGGAGCTGAGTACAGGTCCTTTGCAGGAAGATCAGCTGTGTTTGTAGGCCGGGTGAAAGGAAGAACCTCGAGATCCTGTCGACCTACCAACGGTAAAAAAAAAAAAAAAAAAAAAAAAAAAAAACGTGAAACAATGCCCCTGAGAGTGATCCCCTTGTTAAATAGGAATCATGGTGAGCTAGCGAGAGCAGCTGGGGCTGAAGATTACCGTCTAGTGGTCCGGAGAACCGGCGCTATGCTGTCACTCAGAGGCCCAACTGTTGGTACTGAAGAAAGATGCTGGACAGTCCTGAGAAGAATCAACTTCTACGCAGCTGTCCAAATGTGGTTGACAAAGGAAAAACGTGACAGAGTCGTGTAGTCTTGAAATATGACGAATGCAACAGCACCCCCAACTGCGGGGGGTGAGGGGTGAGTGTGACGGAGATGTAGAAAAATCACTGCTTCAACCCAGCATCCTCACCTGAGGCGAACCTAGAAGAAGCATGTCGGGCAGCTGAGAAGTATCTCGGCTGCAGTCCGAGTACCCCACTGTGGATGGCCTAGGAGGTCGGGCCATCGTTTGGCGGGTCGACCAAGGAATGCCCTGAGATAGATGGTAATAGGGGCAAAGCCTCATGCCTTATGAGACATGGACAAAGTTGTCCACATTACGGCAGTACGTCATAGGTCTCCTGATCCAACCACATTGCCATATACTATAGGCACTGTATGCTCAACTGCAGTCCCCACTAGAAATACCCCCCTAGTAGGAGAGGTTTTGTCTATGGGAATAAGCAAAAATTCCAGCTTAAACTCCTGACTGCAAGACTTAATAGTGTATACATACACAGACTGAGAGGGGGAGGGTGGGGGGTTGAGAGAGAGAGAAGCAGCAGGAATCAACTGCTGAATAAGTGCTGCTGTGCTGGAGAAGAAAAACAGTAGAAAATACACCACAGTGACATATGCAGGGTGTGCATTAATAAGTAGCTAAGCAATAGCTAGTTCCTGGAGGAGACCTACTTGTAGGGCTCCTGTAGTAGCTGGGACTGCTCCCCCAGACTTCCCTATGAGATGGCAGCGGTGGGAAGACTAGAACAGTAAACTGGCGCCTTAAATCGCTCAGCAAGCACCTGCTGAGCAGAGCTGCGATTCACAGCCCCCTTATCAGCTGTGGCCCGAGGGGAGCGGCTCCGTACGGAGTTGTATCAACAACGGAGAAGGGGAATAAGGGGGCGTGGTTGAACACGCAGAAAGCCTCGCAAGGAGCGAGGAGCGCCAAACCACGGTCCCGCCCCCCGCATGACGCGCTCGGTGATGCAATTTCGGGGGCGTGCGGGGGGCGTGCCGGCCAGCGCTAGGCCGAAGCCGGGGCCTAGATTAATTCTCGGCCCCGAAAAAGAGTAGGAGACGGCGCGGAGGACTAAAAAGTCGCCGCATCTGCCGCAGGGGAAAAGCGGAGGCGAAGCACGGACCCCAAAAGGGGGTCCCTGATGACTAGGTGATAAAGGGGCTGTGGATGCATGAGGATTCCTATTGCATCCACAGGTAGGGAAAAGCAGGGGGTACATGCAGGCGCACGGGGGGGGGGGGGGGGGGTAATGAGGCAAACAAGGAGCCCTTTTGGTCCCTGTGCGATCCATCTGGGAGCCCCGCACTCCCCTTCTCCCTTTCTGTGACCGGATCCCTCCGGTCAGTAAGCCTGCTGCAGCCTCCGGAGGGCTCTGTGGCAGGCCAGGACCCTGTGGCAACATACCTGGAACCTCGACCCGAGACCGGGGAGGTTAGCTCTCCCATGAGCTATCCAGCATGGTCCCCTGACCATGTGCAGATGAGGAAGGAGTATGGAGGAACAGCCTCGACTTGCATCCAGAGAGATACTATCTGGAGAGTATGGAGGCTGCAATACTCCCTCCTAATGTTATGTCCTCTTGAGAGGAAAGTAAAAAGTAAAAAGTAAAAAATAATAAAGAAAAAAGGAAGAGAGAAAATAAAGAGGTCTGCACTCCTAAGACACTAAGCAAAAACTGGTTTGGAATGGCTCCTGCCAGGGGGTGTATGCTGTAGAGGAGGAGCCAAATACTCTTTTTCAGATATTACCTAGTGTCGCCTGCTAGTGGACAGCAGCATAACACCACGGTCTGTGTCCCCCAATGAGGCGAAGGAGAAAAGAGTTTGACAGGGTGCACTGGGGATACCTGGAAGCGGTCCTTCGGAAATTTTGTCCTTGTTGGCCCTTTCCTTTCGGCCGTTCTTTCCTTGTACTCCCATCCCAACGCCAGGGTTTTGGTCTCTGGCTTTCTTTCGCCTGTCTTCCAGATCACAAATGGAACTCGGCAAGGCTGCCCCCTTTCACTGGTGATTTTTGCCCTGGCGGAAAAAATTCGCACTGCTCCGGGGATTACGGGTATCAAGATTGGAGGGGGGATGCACACCATCGGCCTGTATGCCGATGACATCATTATCACCTGTACTAACCTTCCAATCTCGCTCGCGTCAATTATGAAAATTCTACGCGTCTACCCTACAGTTTCATATTATAAACTTAACGCCTCAAAATCAGAGGTTCTGCAGAGTGGGACATGTCCTCTCTCTCTGGGACTCTACCCTTTAAGTGGTCACGTGAGGGGATCTCTTATCTAGGCATAAAACTAGCCCCTTCGTCCCAATTAATCAAGCTCAACCTTGATACATTAATCGCTAAAATCACCTCAGATGCGGCTCACTATAGTCTTCCTGGGCTCTCCTGGATAGTCAGGCTGAATGTTCTGAAGATGATGCTATTACCGAAAATCTTATATGTCTTTCGCTGCGTCCCTCTCAAAATACCGAAACACTATATTGCCAGGCTTCAACGAATAGTAAACAACTTTGTTTGGGCAGGAAAGACTCAGAGAGTCTCCAGGGAAATTATGTATTTTCCCCTACATGAGGGGGGATGGGCTTGCCTAAACTTTTGGACTATCATAGAGCGCTGATCCTGGAGGAGGCCAGGTCTTGGTGGCACGCTCCTCATCACCTCCATTGGGTTTCTATTGAAACTGAATTCTTGGATGGTGGCACACTGCGGGACCTTCTAGCGGCTGAGTCCATACACCCTGTTGGACGGGCTCACCCGCTGGATACAGCCCAAACCCTTCTGACGTACTGGAGGGGCGTCCCACGTGCCCAGACACGATTCCCTCTGGGAGACATACCCCTGGGCGCCCTAAAATTCTTGATTCCCATGTTTCGAGTGGGGACGTGGTGGGCGGCGGGGTTGACAAACCTGGGGGATTTCCTGAGAGATAGATGTATTCTCTCTTTTGAGTCCTTTTGCGACTCGCACCCCACCTGTCGGCCCGCCTTCCTCCAATTCCGCCAAGTAGATCACTTGCTTAGATCAGGCTCATTCCTCAATAGTTTGGCCCCTGGCCAAAACTTGTCAGCCTTGCTGAATTTTGTCTTAACTGACTGCACCAAGAGTAAGGGCTTGGCAAAAATTTACAAAGAATTGGTGATAGGTGACTCAAGGGCTAAACTGGCATACATGAGACACTGGGAGAGAGACCTTAGATTCTCTTCCCCGGTGGAAGACTGGCATGCTGCGGTCTCGGAGGTGGGGCGGTCCACCAGGTGTGTCAATCATACCGAAAACCTGAAAAAAAATCCATCTCCGGTGGTATATCCCCCCGATTCGGGTGGCACGCTTCGCTAAAAACTTGTCCCCGCTTTGCTGGAGACAGTGTGGGGAAAATGGAACCTTAGTCCATATGTGGTGGTCCTGCCCTAAACTCGATACATTCTGGTCCTCAGTTTCGGGCTTGGTGTCCTCGGTTACGGGGATCCGCCAAATACTCCCCCCACAGCTTTTGATATTAAATATAGGTTTGCAGGACTTTCCTGCGACTCTCAGGGGAACGGTGGCCTACATACTCATAGCAGCTCGGCTATGCCTAGCTGCGAAATGGAAGGCCCATCTCCCACCCACACTACAGGATGTTATTGGAAAGGTCAATTGGATATTCCACCAGGAGTACTTCCTGGCTTTGGACAAACCCACCAGGTCCTTGGTTAGAAACAAGTGGGAGGTCTGGGCTGCCCACCCACAGGCTTCACCGATCCCAGTTGAGATGCTTCACTCCACCTACGCTCCTGGTCATGACAGTGTCCCCCTTTGAGACATGGGATTTGCACTAACACTTAATTATCCTCTCACTAGAGATAAGCAGCGCCGCACTCCTATAAGACTCTGTTGGGTACCCCCCTACCCCTCTTACCCAGTACTCCTGTTCCCCCTTTTCTTTCATCTCCCTTTCTTCTATATGTTCTTTTTTCTTTTTCTTTCTTTCCTTGTCTTTCTTGTTTGAAAATGATGCAAAAATCTGATTGATGTTTCTATATTACTGGGACCTGCTCCCGCAAGGAGCTGAGAGAAAGGTCGTGTATCATTTTCCTATGTTGAAATCAATCTTTTTGAATAAAAATTTATTGGTAAAAATATTGCTGTCAATGTCGCTGCTGCAAGTGACGTTGCAGCAATATTGACGTGTGCGACATGGTGAATCAACCAGCAATAAATGTCTGGTTGACAGATGGTCGCCTGGTGGACACGGAGCATCGCTGCGTGTGACACCGGAAGACGTGCGATCAGCCAGCTCCCAGCACCTCTCAGGAAGTGCTGGGAGCTGGTATCCATGGTAAACAGCAGGTAACTAATCGCGGCGCAGCGCTTGTTTACATGGATACCAGTGTTGTCACGGGTACTCATCGCTGGTGAGTCTGCCTGTGTGACAGCTCACCAGCGATCACCCCTCAAAGTCATTGACGTGTGTGATGGGGCCATAAGTGCTTGCTTACCACACTTGCAGCACAACAGTCTTGTAAAGACAGTATCCACTGTGTAGGGACACATTGTCCCCTGCCTACATACACACTGGATCACCTCCTTTGCACACAGGTTATGCATTTGCCTTGTGATTTCACTAAGTGGACACAGAGGCCAACATCGATGACCAAGTAGTGCCTCTTGTTTGTGGTCCTAAATGTAGGCCTATGTGTCTGCAACTTAAATGGGCCAGAGAAAATCACACACAATGGGTATCCAACAAAGATTTAATTCCACACTATGGAAAGCAGGAAAAAACGTAAAGATTTGTGAATTCTTGGGTATGGGAAGGCATGTTTGTGGAAGTTGTGATGGGGGTTTGGGAGGTAGAAACAGAGGGTATGCTGCTCCCACTCTGCTGGGCCACACACACAGAGGGCAAGGCAACACTTCGGCCACTCTGTAGGGCTAGGTCCTGGGGGCTACATACCACGATCGGTGGACTGTGCACCCCCAAAGCACTACTCATTGCCGGCACCTGTTGGCCAAGTGTTTACTGCCACATTTGCGCACTGTACATATTCCCACTGCCAGACTGACTGCCATGTTGTTGTGGGTGGCTTGCAGGCATCGGCCAAATGGTGCTTCCATTGTGGGTACACATGGGCAGGCCTCTGGCTTTGGGGCTGGCTCCAATGGGCAAAAGAGGTGGCGGTGTTCTGGCTTGGATATTGGTACCCGTACAGGTTGGCCCATGATGTAGTCATTGCCACCAGGATTTGTTGTCACAGGAGCTGGGGATCCATAGGTCCAAGGCACCATGGATGGTCTTCGTCCTGTAGTGGAGGCAGGGAGGGCAGATCGTGGTGGTGCACTTTGCGCATCCCTCCGTGGGATCATAGTGCCTTCCGGAGGAGGGCTGTTTGAAGGGTGTTGGGTGGCCCGACTCTGGGTTCTGGGTGTCAAACTCAGCCCCATCTCGCGTGCTTGGCGCACAACTTCCTGGCAACCCTGCACAATGTATGCCTGCTGCTCACTGCTCATTTCTTCCATTTCCCTGGCCACAGTAATGAAATACTGGTTGTACCAATGTTCACACTTGTCCGCAGATCCCTCAGGTCCATCTGGATATTTTGGAAACAATCTATCATCTGGCAGGACATTTGTTGCCAAATAGCCTGATGGACCTGAGTCATGTGCAGGACCTCAGGATCAAGGCTCCTTTCACTTACCCTTTGCCGCTGGCGTGAAAGCCGAGGGCCAGCTTGCCTACGTTCACCAGGGAAATGAGGTTGTGAAAGGGAAAGAGCTGAAGCTGTAGCTTGTGCAGGGCTGCCGGATTGCCAGGTGGTTGGAGCCTCGTCCACATGTTCTTCATTGGATGGGGCTACGGAGGTGGCCACCGTGTCACTTGGCACATCTTGGAGGACAGCTACCGTAGCAGAAGGTGGAGGTGAGGATGGTGGCTGTAGAATACTGCCATGAGTGCTGTTTTGGGAAAGGAAAGAGGAATGTGATTGAAAACATCTGTACCAACATGTTGGCCTTTAAATCTGACATGCTTTCAACATTATACTTCACGTATTGTACGTGCAAACAAAACCAGCATAACAAACACTATAATAAGGATACCTTCTTTATTGTGTAAGTGTCAAGTTGACACGCCCTCATACATATGTATAGCAGTTTGTTTTGTTGACGTCATACATTATCACCAACATTTACTGTTGGCCATTTGCAAATAATAAATGTATGTGTAAGTATTTACTACCTTTGTCTTCTCTTATTGAAAAGATGCAAATTAGGGCGGCAACAAGTTAAATGGCTTAGCAACACACATCAAAGTCAATCATATTTTCGGGATTCTCGGACACACTTTATTTACCACAAATTTGGAAGGCAAGTAGGGGGTGCGTTTTAATATCAGAATATACGGATTATATAGTACAGGGGATATTGGTGACATCTCTGGCGTGTGGCCGAGGCTCACCCATGCTGGCTGGGGGCTGCATGAGGCAGCGGGAGGTCACATGCTCCCGCACATTGAAGATGCAGTGCAGCCGCTGTCCATGACACCGATGCTAAAATTGCACCGTGCTTATGGGGCTGGGGTATCAGCGCATATTATGTAGCCTCGGCTCCCCCCCAGTTATGACACATGCCTCCCACCATCTTTAATATGATTCCCCAAGCTGCTGGCCATAATATAACAACAATCTGTTTGGTCAGCCTTTTCCAGAGAAGAGGTCCTCGTCTCCCTCGTGTGTCCGTCCGTACAAGCTGCAGCCAAAATTCATGGTTCTCTGCCTGTCATGTGAGTGGCTCAGCATAGATGAGGTCAATCTGCTGACCCACTCACATAAGTGGCATAGGAGCAGGAAGTTTGTGTGCTGCTTGCACACACGGAGCCAGGAAGGAGAGAATGCAATTATCGCTGCCAAAGTTGAGGCAACTGTTTGAGATTTTGAGGCCCAGCAGCTTGGTGGAACATATTCAGCATTGAGGGAGGCATGTGTCATTACACGCGGCCATATCCAGGCCAAGTACACTTGTGCCATCACTAGGGGTCATGTTGTACCCAAAAACAGTTTAAGGGGGCCATATGTCAGATGGAAGGGCTACATCCCAGGATGAGGGACCATGTACCAGGATGAGGGGGCTAGGAGGGACATATACCATATATGATTTAGCAAATGCCCAGTGACATGATAACACAGAGCACATTTAACATTCGAATGTTTATGTTTATGTCATCCTGCCACTTATTTGGTGCTGCGTCTTATGGTCCCATCACACGCAGCAATCTCGCCTGGCGATCTGAAAGTCGATGTGTCACCCCGACAAAATTGCTGTGAAATTGCCTCACAGTGGCGGCGTGTGCTTGTGCAATTTGGCTGTGCAAAATCACCCCTTGCCGGTCGCCTGATTTCAGAACAGTGGTCAGGAATCCGGCGATAACGCCAAGGGAATTTATTCATGTTGGGGCGTGTGACAGGACGATAGTGATGGAAAAAACGTATGTGATTTCCCGTAGGCGTGCCTAAGCGTGCTGTAGTCCGCGCACCGTCTTACATGATGGTGTGGGATACTCTGTTCCCTTTGGCTGTCAGTTGTCAAACTCCGAGACACAATTGCGTCATGTATTAGCCAGCCTTTCAGAGCAGGCAGACCAATCATAATGCAGTTATGTTGTCCAATGAGCGTGGATGGGGCGCGGTGTACACCACTGTGGCATGCCTATCTCCTCGCCGCGCTGCACATGTGCGCCCACATAGCGTTGGGATAGGGGCGTGTGAAGCCGCGAGGGAATTGCACAATATTGGTTCCGCTGTAGGTGAGGCGATTTCCCCAGCGAAACATCATCTTAGTTTCAGCGCGATATTGCGGCGTGTGAAGCACCCATTGGCGATCTGTGGCGGGCACGAAAAAGGCAAGCACGCACGTCATATGGCCACCTATCACCAGGCGAGATTGTGGCGTGTGACGGTACCATTAGAATAATTTGCATGTAATACATGTCTAAATACAGTACTTACCCTCTGGCAGCCATGCAGGGTCGCAGGAAGTCGAGGACCCCAGCAAACTTCTAGGGCCTCTTCCTCTTGGCCGCGGAACCACTTGGAGCCTCAAACTCAGCCCTCCAATGCTTCCGGTAGCTGTCCCTCAAATTTCACCATCTCCAGAGGACTTATTCTCCTACAAGATAAAGGTGAAACAAACAAAGTACAACCATGATTTAATTTTAAAGTAAAAAAAACACACATATTTTTGGAGCTCACAATTAATGCCAAAGAAGGGTTGTTTGAGGATGGGCAAATAGAGAATGAAAAAGATAAGTCACATGTGTCAAGACAGACACTACATGTTTTGGAAGGTGACATTTGCTTCATTGACAGCTGTCCGAAAGGGATGTAGCAGCACAATTGAAGCAATTATGTCACATTACATTGTAGTTTGTAAGCCAGCAATATTCCCCACATGTACTTATGGTGACAACGTTGGCCAGCCTCATTGAGTCGGCACAACACCAGCACACACTTGATCCCATAGCTGTTGGGAATGCGCCATATTGGCGTGGAGGGTGACACGGTGGTCCCATAAGGGAGGCAGAGCTTCCACCAGCTTGATTAATAGGTCCACATCAGAAGCAGACTTTTTAGGCCCATGATGTGGCCTTTTGGAAGCCTGTGGAAAAGCAGAGTGATTAAATGTAATGAAATATAAACATTTTGACATGTTTCAACACTTCACAATGTGCCAACAGTCCATCTCTATCCTCACAAAATTGAGCAGTGCAACAGTTTAACATCCTACCAACACCAGAAACATACACCCAGGTTGTCGGTGGTCACAGATTTAAGGCAGCCTTAACTACATAGGAGAGGCTGGTAGATGTTGTTTTTAAACAATTCGTAGATAAAATTTATTAAAAAGACTTATGGCAACATTGCTAGGGACAGGCCTCCAGGGATCACATACTCCTACATTATGTGGTTCACAAACTGTGTGTGAGCGGTGAAATACACATGATGCACACAATGGGAGAGCCCGATAGGTTGCCAAAGGATCAAAATAACAACTACCATGACATGAGGACACACACCTATTTGACATGTGTGGGAAGGCCACGTTCTACAATATGATGAGTCACAACATCCAAACCCAAATGGCAAAACAATGTAGAAGGGGGTAAAGTGCATCCAGACCACACATGATAAAGCTAAACCCAACCAAATGACAAGGTCACACACTCAGTTATGTTTGACACACAGGAACCAGCAAAATGGCAAGGTGCCAAATCTGACCAATGCTGTTGAATTTAGCTGGTGAAGTAAAAATCTTGCACACAACATAGACGTGGACATGGTGTGCATGTTTGGTGGCCTATTAACATTGTGACATATGTATTATTTGACACACGTACATTCATTTTAAGGCAATGTATGTTGGTAACAGCAGCAAACATAGGCATAAAGATTGGGCAACAACACAGACCACTTGAGATGAGCTGAGGCTGACGTAAGCAACAGGGACATACTTTGGAATACTGTAAAAGCCTGTAACATTGTTTGTTGCCTAACCATTATTGCACTCACTTGCAACAAAAATTACAGAGTGTGCCCTGAGCAATGGTTTGCAATGACCCAATCCCAAAAGACAGGTTGAAGTGTGTTTACCAAGGGAACCATAACAAATACCAAGGTAATGGCCCACTACTTTTGTGAATCCAAACATTGTGTGGTTGTAAGACATCTGTCGGCCTGTGTTGTTGCCCAACCTTTATGCCTATGTTTGCTCCTGTTACCAACATACATTGTCTTCCACCACCTCTTGCTGGTTCCTGACAACCATGGGATGACTCTGCAGCCGCTCCTCCGGATGCATCACACATGTGCACATGGGATGTATCAGTACACGGGCAGCACAAACATGTAGCAAATGTTAATATCATCCTTTGTCCAAGAAGCACATGTTGTAGTCCAAAATGACTTTACGGGCAGCTACAACTCATCTGCACGAGGGGTACCCATTCTGGATCTGACATGTTGTCGTCATACAAATACTCCCCAAATACAAAGGGCAAATAGTCTAAGGGACAACAAAACACACAAGCTATGACGTACAGGTATTATTTAAATCTTAATTATGTCAAGGGCTACACAAAACAATGTACCCCACAAATCATACTTTATGCAAGAAACAGCAGGCAACAGAACAGCACACAAGCTTGGGGAAAGACAAAAACATCATGTCTCCCAGACAGATACATGTAGTGTGACACAGTATTTTGAGCCAAACAACAACCAGCAGATGCCCATAAGGGTTCCCTACAATTTGTACACTGGCACACACACAACGATACATAGGGGTGCATAATCCCTTGGGCAGATCGCCATTTAAAACACAACACATCGACACTTACACAGCTGTGCATGGAGCATGCAGCACATGATCACTTGCACAGCTGTGGATGAAGCATGCAGCACATGATCACTTGCACAGCTGTGCATGGAGCATGCAGCACATGATCACTTGCACAGCTATGCATGGAGCATGCAGAACATGTTCACTTGCACAGCTATGCATGGAGCATGCAGCACAAGTTCACTTGCAAAGCTGTGCATGCAGCAGCCCATACATGCACACTTGCACATTAATCATCAAAATACATGTTCTGCACATTTTGTACCTTACAATCACCAGGAATCAGGGGTCCGAGATCACCTGAAAGCAATCGTGCAGATTTTCCTATTGGAGCTTGAAAATGGTGTCGGGAAGGAGTGTGGGAGGTCCTCCAAAGTAAAGCTGCGCAGCCGCAGTGCCCGCAAATCATTCGGCAACCGGACAGATACCGTCACACAGAGAGACGGGGCTGGGGATGTCGGCGGCGGGTGCGGGCATGTTTTTGGCGCCCCGCCAGCGTCCCCCATTTACACGGGGCGACATCTCCAGCCCCACGCCGGCGAGCTGTCAGGCGGCATCGCCGCCGGGGTGTCTGAAAACCCCAGCGGCGATGCAGGACAATGGGAGCCTATGGCTCCCATCGCCTGACAGGTCGCCGGCGGCCGGTTACATGGGGTGATGTGTGCACATCGCCCCAGATCGGTTGCCTGGTTTCAGAGCACTGCTCTACATGAGGCGACGTAGGGGCGATGTCGCCTCCGATAGGCCACGCCCCTACATCGCCGATGTTGCACTCTGTGACGGGCTCTGACCGGTTTTTGAAGCCGGTCCGGCGAAATCCGGCCCTCATTCACTCGCATGTTAGCACTCGCCGGATAAAAGACAATCTGGTAAGATCCGACTCCGCCAAAAACAGCCCCGGAGGCAAAAAATGATCCCTGCTACGATTTTGGGTACGGGGACAAAATCCGAAACTGGCCGGATCACAACAGAATTGAAAAAACCGAATGCCAAAACACGGCCATCCGGCAAAATATACACCAGGTACTAAGGGGCCGGATTCGGATCCGGCGGTGTCCGGTTCACACCGGACAGCCCCGGATCACAAAAACCGTGGTGTGAAGCCACCCTTAGGTGTGCATTATGAGGTTCTGCAGCAGCTGAAGAGTATTATGTGGTTATTATGAGATATATATACACACCCACACACATCACAATAGACGGAGGTTCTGCAGCAGCTGAAGTCTGAATAACAAGGTACTGCTACAGCTAAAGGCCCCGTTACACGGCACAATGTCCTTAACGATATTGCTCAAACGTCACGGGTTTGGAGTCGTTCATACGAGATCGTTAGGACGTCGTTGCGTGTAATACCGAGATTTGATTACGATAAATCATTGAATCGTTGATTGCAGATTTGAGAACATATTCTCAAATCAGACGATCCACGATCAGCCAATCTGCTGCATCGTTCTGTGTGACACCGCAATAACGATGTCATTCACAACTTCGCCCATTCACATCAGTGAACAAGTATCGTTCGCTGGGTTGTGCGAACAATAGCTGCTCGCTGGATCGTTGGTGCTTCGTCCACGATATCGTTTCAACGTCGTGCTGTATAACGGTACCTTAAAGTGATCCTAAACCCACAAACTGACCCCCCCGCATCTTTAGACCTGTCCCTGCACCCCCTCTTATCATTTCTAGCCATCCCTTTTGCAGAAAAAAAATCGCTTTTGTAAAGTAAGAGAAAAAGTTATATTTACTTCATCCTGTGTGAGTTCTCTCTTTCTGAGGAAGCCGCAAATAGGCGTGCCTGTCTGCTGCTGCCTTGTAATTATGCACGCCCCTCTCAGGTTGCTGCCTCGCATAGAGCCTGGCCGCATCATGAAAGGGGGCGGGGCTCCGGCATGACACAATTTAGCCCCGCCCCTTTCATGACGCAGCCAGGCTCTTAGAAGCAGAGAGGGGCGTGCATAATTATAAGGCAGCAGCAGACAGGCACGCCTATGTGTGGCTTCCTCAGAAACAGAGAACTCACACAGGATGAAGTAAATATAACTTTTTCTCTACTTTACAAAATTGATTTTTTTCTGCAAAAGGGATGGCTAGAAATGATAATAGGGGGTGCAGGGACAGGTCTAAAGATGTGGGTTAGTTTGTGGGTTTAGGATCACTTTAAGACATGAATTATAAGGTCTGCAGTTGCTTAAGTGTTAATCATGAGGTTCTGCAGCAGCTGATGTGTAAAATTTAAGGTGCTCCAGCAGGTGGGGCATGAATAATGAGGTTCTACAGCCGCATAGGCTAGAATTATGAGGTTTTGTAGCCACATAGGCAAGCATTATGAAGGTCTGAAGCATCTTAAGGCCTTGTTCATTCAATGTCTTTTTGATCTGTTTTTTGTGATCGGTTATTGGAGCTTTTCCTGTAGCCAAAACGGATCCTCTTTTTTTGCAAAAAAAAAAAAAAGCACCACAAACGCATCACCTGTTCGTGTTGCTTTAATGCTACGTTCACACATTTGCGTATTTTGCTGTGCTTTTTGCCGCGTTTTTCGGCCGCGCAAAAAAGCGCAGCAAAATACGCAGGGGCTTTCACACACTGCGCTTTCTTTCCCCCAGAAAGCGCAGTGATGTCACAGAGGGGAGGAAGAATCCTGCTTCCTCCTCCCCTCTGTGACATGTGTGACCGCCCCATTAGACTTCACAGTGTATTAATACACACTGTGAAATCTAAATTAAACAAAAGCAAGTGTGTGAAAAATAAAAAAGAATGAATACATCACCTTCCGACGCCTTCTGCCGCTGTGCGATCCCCGGTTCTAAGTCAGATGTGCATATACAATTATGGATTAATAATTGTCTTTTTCTACACAGATTTCTTGCGTTTGATTCCCTCATTCATGTTGCAGCCCCATGTATAAGCACTTACGCATTTTGGTACGATGAGTTCGGCTTTATTATGTTTTTGATTTTTTCACTCTATTACAATCCTAGTTTCAATTGGATGCAACTGTTTTCTCTTGTATACCATGTAATATTGTCAATAATATGTACACAATGTTTTTGACATGTTTTTCTTTGTCATTTATTCACTCTGATCTAGTATATCATCAGTGTCTGAGGAAGGCTATGTTAGCCGAAACGTCACACTGTATGCTTTTACGTTGTGCTCAGCTGCGAGAGAATAAATTACAGTTACGCTCCAACACCGTTTGATGTGTCTTTGAACTTTCTTATTCACATATTGTGTGCCGGGGTTTATATTTTTGATATTGGACTATTTTTCCCCAAGGCACCGATAATACAGGGTAGCCGGGCCTATTTTATTAACTAAGTCAGATCTCTTCTGACAGGACCTGTGATGAAGTCAGAGGGGGGCGTTACCGGGGTGGTCCCATCGCAGATTGGCTGCTCGCGGTCACATGACCGCGAGTGCCCGGGAACGCCCCCCCTCTGACGTCACCACAGGTCTTGTCAGAAGAGATCTGACTTAGAACCGGGGATCGCACAGCGGCAGAAGGCATCGGAAGGTGATGTATTCATTCTTTTTTATTTTTCACACACTTGCTTTTGTTTAATTTAGATTTCACAGTGTGTATTAATACACTGTGAAGTCTAATGGGCGGTCACAGCTGTCAAAGAGGGGAGGAGGAAGCAGGATTCTTCCTCCCCTCTGGGAGAATACGCAGAAGTAGCTGCGTAAACAATTGACATATCAATTGTTTACGGAGCTGCGTTTTCTCCTGGAAAACGCTCTGCGTATTTTTACGCAATGTCTGCACTGCAAAGTGAATTTCCCATTCACTTTGCAGGCAGACATAAGGCACATTGCGTATTTTGAAAAGCGCGCGTAAAAAAACGCAGCAAAATACGCAATGTGTGAACGCAGCCTTATGCTGTTTTTTTGTGCTGCGCATTTGCTATTTCAAAGTAAAAAAAACAATATTGTTATATTTATGTTAGGGCCTAGCGCTCACTTAAGGGCCCTTTACACGCCGCTACAACAGGATGGATACAACCCGCTACAGGCTACAAATGTAGCTTGTAGCGCCAATATAGCCCGTAGTAGCGGCGTGTGAAGACGGGACGTGACAGCCGGCAACAGATAAATCTGTTTCCGAGCACTGCTCGAAAACAGATGGCTACAAAGCAGATTGCAGCGACCTGTATCGGCGTGTAAAGAAGCTACGGAAGGGAACTCTGGACACCCGGCGATGTAGTTGCAATGTAGCTAAGGCGTGACACAGGCTCCGTGTTACCACGCCCCTTCAGCGATCATTGGAGGAAGCTCCTGCGTTGCGATTGGTTGTCGCTGCACAGGGCGGCATATTTAAGGAGCTGCCCAGTCACACTACACAATTGCTCGAGCGTCATGTATTAAACAGCCTCCTGCGATGCCTGCCCAATCATGATGTTATTGCATTGTCCTATCACCGTACGGACGACTCGTAATCCACAATTGTGGCACGCCTATGTGCTGTCCCTGCTGCACCAGGTCCGCACATATTAGCTTGTTGTAGCGGTGTGTAAATGAGGTAAGATGAGCTACAGATGGCTACTTGAGACACCCGGCGATGTATCTAGCTATAGATGTAGCGTAGCGTAGCGCACCATGTGGCGGCGTGTAAAGGAGGTGCGTTTACCGTTTGTAACCGTTTGGGCGTGCTCGTGCACGTGAAGTAGCGGATTGTATCCATCCTGTTGTAGCGGCATGTAAAGGTACCTTTACACCACTTAGTGTCCTTGATATATACCTCAAATACTAGGAACACAATTGTTTTGAGTTTACAGACATTTATTGAATAAGCATTAAAATATGTAGTTTAAGGACAATATCTTGCACCTTTAGCCAAAATAAAAATCATATACATAAAATAGATTTAAAATATTAAAATCAGTGAGGATATGTTCTATTTCATTACTGAGAAGGACACACATTTTTTGTTTTAACCGTCTATAGGGTAAGCATAGCAACTGAATAGCTTGAATTCGGTGTGGGTTCACCCTCCTATGTTGTGGAGTTTCTCCTATATCTTGAGATACTGTGGGTATTTTCTATTCCCAGACTTTGTAGTGGCTTATTCTCTTTGTTTCTATGTAGGAAATAGAGGATTTTGTCACTTATATTCATACGACGTGTACTCGATGCATTAATTTGGTTGGTTAAAATCCTCTAGTGGATTCTTACCTGTACTGATCGTTATGTGTGGTATAGTTGCTTTGCATGCCCCCTCGATGTATAGTCTCTTAAATTTCTAGAGATTAGGAATAGGAATGTATGTAATTACTTATGTTTCCACTAGATGGTGGCCCGATTCTAACGCATCGGGTATTGTACAATATGTATGTAGTTGACATACTGTGACTGACAGAACTTGTTCAGTCAACGTGAGTGAACTATATATATGTATATATATGTATAGCAGCGCTATGGTATATGGCAGTACATTACATTATATGTATAGCAGCGCTATGGTATATGGCGATACATTACAGTACATGTATAGCAGCACTATGGTATATGGAGATACTCCGCTCCCCACGGCCCCTCGCTCCTCCTGGCCCCCAGTCCTCCACAGTAAAAGTAAAAATAAAAAAATCCTCAGTGAGGATGCTCACCTGTCCGCCGGCTCGCTCCACCTCCGTCTTCTAGGTCCTACAGGCCTTTAGGACCTGTCGTTGCCTGGGAAACCGATCAGCTGAGGGGGGCAGGATTGTGTCGGGGGGGCAGAAAGGAGTGAGCGGGGCAGGATGGAGCCGGAGGGACAGGATGGTGGCAAGAGGGGCAGGATGGAGCGAGTGAGGCAGGATGGATGCGGGGGGGGGGGTGTGTGGACAGGATGGAGTCGGCAGGGCAGAATGGAGCCGGCAGGGCAGGATGGTGGGGGGGGGGGGCAGGATGGTGGCGGGGGTGTGGGATGCAGCCGGCAGGGGCAGGATGGAGCCAGCGGGGCAGGATGGATGCGGCGGAGCAGGATGGTGGCGGGGGTGGTGGGGGAGGATCAGGATGGTGGTGGGGGGCAGGATGAAGCCAGCGGGGCAGAATGGTGGCAGGGGGTCAGGATGGATACGGGGGTTTGGGTGGGGAATTTTATGGTTGGAGGCGCTCCTCCTGCCCCCCGCAGCCCCCCTCAGCCCTCCTCCCTATGCCCCTCCGCTCCCCTTCCCCCCCATGGTGATAGTAAAAAAAAAAACCTCAGTGAGGATACTTACCCTCCGCCAGCTTGCTCCACCTGTCTTGTAGCTCCCAGGACAGGAGTGGGGGATCAGTGGGCAGAGCAGGGGTTAGTGGGCATAATCAGTAGGCAGAGCAGGGTCAGTAGGCAGAAGTGGGGGCCAGTGGGCAGAGCAGGGTCAGTGGGCAGAGCTATGGTCAGTAGGCAGAGGGGGGGGGTCAATGGGCAGAGTGGGGGGGGGGATCAATGGGCAGAGCAGGGTCAGCGAGGAGGAGTGGGGGGGGGGGTCAGTGGGCAGAGCAGGGTCAGTGGGCACAGCAGGGGTCAGTGGGCACAGTCAGTGAGCAGAGCAGGGATCAGTGGGCAGAGCAGGGTCAGGGGGCAGAGAGGGGGTCAGTGGGCAGAGTGGGGGGGGTGATCAGTGGGCAGGGGAGGGTAGATCGGGAGAGGACCTTTGATGATGTCACGGTCATGTGATCTGTGACTCCACCCATCATCGTGACGTCATCAGAGGTCCTGAAGCACCAGGAAAAGTGATCATGCAGCGGCGGGCAGCTCTGGAGGGAGCTGTGGTAACAGGCGGGGGGTGACCGGACAGTGGAGGGGGGCTATGGTGACAGGCAGGGGGGCGATCGGGCAGCGGGGGGGGGGACTGTGGTGACAGGCGGTGGGGTGACCGAACAGTGGAGGGGGGCTGTGGTGACAGGCAGGGGGTGATTGGGCAGCGGGGGGGGTATACGGGGACGGGACTGTGGTGACAGGCGGGGGGTGATCGGGCAGTGGGGGTGCTGTGGTGACAGGTGGGGGAGGTGATCGGGCAGGGAGCGCGGGCAGAAGGAGCGGGGGGGGCTGTGAGGCGAGACAGTTTATCCCGGCTACAGCGGCGCTGCTGTAGCCGGGCTGCAAATTCGAACTTTGAATTCTCGCGCCTATTTGCATAGTCTGCGCTCATTGAGCGGCCTGTGTCTGGCGCGCGATTTCGGCGACAGACACACTCAAAAAACCCTTAGACAATTATATAATAGACGTCTTTTCTAAAGGGCCTGTCACACGTGTCAATGTCGCCTGCGATATCGCTCATGTGTCACAGATTATTTGTCGCCTGAGCAACGTAAAATTATCGCGGGTAAGATGTCACACGCGTCAATATCGTTCACATGGACCCAGCGATGCAGTGATGCCGCCATCTTGCGGATGATACAGTGAGCGATTTTATTTAGTCGCTTGTACGGTGTCACACAGCAGCGTCTCCTGCGATCTTTCTGTCAATGTGGGCGGTTTTTTTGTGACATCATGGTAGGTAGGCGTACCAGAGATTCTTTTAACACACCTATTCTCTGCTAGTGGTATGTGATATCGTAGTTCGGTGGCGCAGAGTGCGTCATTGCGGTAACGCAGAGATCTTTTGTGCGTCATTTTGTAATTGCTGAGATGTCCCATCTACCGATTATGAAGGCCCTAACCATCTAGATCCCCTTGCGGGGATCTGGTTGCAGGCACAAAGGAGGCAGGGGCACAGAATCAGTTATTTGATTTTAGGGCTTTTTTCAGCTTTTATATACTGCTTTATATACTGTAATCCAGGGGCTGACTGGCGACGCAAACCCTGGGTGGCAATATTTTTCCGCCAGCCCTTGGGTGAGGACCCCGGGGGTGCTGTCGGATGAGGTCCGGCCCGTTTCTGTGGGTGGGCGGCCCTAGGTGGGGGCTATACCACCAGCCCAGGGGGCACTTGCCCCCTGCCACCTGGGCCAGTCCACCCCTGCTGTAATCCATACATTGCACTTTACTGTTTTTACTCTTCAGTCTTCTGGAGCACCCTCACTCTCTTTCTCTCAGCTCCCCTGTTCGGTCAGGTTGGACGAGCTCCCACTGGCACCATCGCCGTCAAATTGTCGTCTCTTACCAGATGTTACCCCTCTCCGACAGACACTCTGGCTGTCGCAGACTCCTTCAGCTCTTGCCATCCACCCACCAACTGCCTTCTAGATCTATCCACTGTCCTTTTGTACTGCTTGTCACGTGTCCTACGTCACAAATGTGTGTCCCTCCAGACTTCACTCCCTCTTGGGTGGTCCCCTAAATTCTGTTCTCCATCCATCCCCACTACCCTGGTTCCTATACTGGGGTGCAGTACCTTTGTTACCCGCTGTGTACCTTGGATACCAGCCGGTTAGCTGAGAAGGCTGGTACCAAGGTATACATCTGGTAAGTAGACAGCGCGCCTAGCGCCTTACCCTGGATACCAGCCTGCGGACATAGTGGAAACGATATTTAAATCATTTCCACGATGTCGCTGGTCCAATAACATTGACATGTGTGACGCCGGCTTTAGTAGTTTTCAGACGGACAAAGTTGGTTTTAATCAATAGATCTTGGAATAATAATAATTTCCACAAGTAGATGTGATAAAAAAAAAAAAAATGTTCCTGTGCTGAGATTATCTTACACAGCCGGGACACATATAGAAGATTATCTCAGCACAGGAGATGTGGTATGATCAGACTTTGTCCCTGCATGGTCAGACACATCCATTACACAGTACATAGCAGGGGCATGTATATAAGATTATCTCAGCACAGGAGATGTGGTATGATCAGACCATGTCCCTGTACGGTCAGACACATCCATTACACAGTACATAGCAGGGACACATATATAACATTATCTCAGCATATCTCAGTATAGAACCATTTATTTAATCACATCCAATTGTGGGAATTATTATTCTTCCACGATCTGATGATTTAAAGAAACTTTGCTCTTGGAAAATCCCCTTAAGCATAAATACACAAGAAAGACATAAGATCTGATTCCCAATGTGACATATCCACCCTTCATTCACAGGATGTTCATCAGGACGCTCAGACGTTTTCTCAACAGTAGTATTTATTACAAAATTAAAGTGTTGTCGCAGATTATCACCAACTGAAGTAGCACACACCCCGACTAAGAAATGTGTGATGTTTCATAAATATGACACATAAGACTGCACTGGAGCTGTTTACACAACATGTTAAAAGGAATCTGCCAGTAGGTTTTTGCTATGAAAGATGAGGACAGAGAGATAGACAGAGAGCTGCTGCCGCAACCTCCATCAGGATTGCAGGAGATAAAATACACATTATAAAACATCACATGGCACACTCCGATTCACTACACTGCCCCATCCACACCAGGCTCTGTATGTACAGTGTCTATAGACAGAGAGCTGCCACCGCCCACACCAGGCTCTGTATGTACATTAACTATAGACAGAGAGCTGCCCCCCCCACACCAGGCTCTGTATGTACAATGCCTATAGACAGAGAGCTAGGGGCAGCTCTCTGTCTATAGTTACTGTACATACAGAGCCTGGTGTGAGTAGGAGCAGCTATGTCTATAGACATTGTACATGCAGAGCCTGGTGTGGGCGGGGGCAGCTCTCTGTCTATAGACATTGTACATACAGAGCCTGGTGTGGGCGGGGGCAGCTCTCTGTCTATAAACACTATAGATTACTGCAGCCTGTAATCTGTGTCATACATCATTGAATTCAGGGACTATCTGCCTACATTAGGCTGCTGCCAGATGAGGTATCAAAAACCTGCTGACAAACCACCTGGAGATCTCACTCAGGACCTTCTTTTTCTGGTCGTCCACCCATCTCCTGATGTCTATAACCAGAGCAGTGACTCTCTAGTTCTCTCCAGATGCTTAAATTTCGCAGATCTAAAGATGAACCCATAAAGCTATGATATGGGAAGACAATGGAGGTCACAAATTGTTCTTCAGGAAGTCAACACTTGCAACGTGTCTCTCATAGAACAAAAGAAGGTCTGGCCGAATACAACAATTGAGCCTGGCTTTACGTGTACAACACTATCTTTTAGGTTGGGTTCTTTTGCCCATGCTGCAAGGACTACACTTTGAACTTTTATTCTGCAGATCAGAAGTTGAACCCGTAGAGGTTCGATATGGGATGACAATGGAGAGTCACGGTTTGGTCTTCAGCAATAGTCAATGTTTTTAAAGTGTCTAAAAATTGTACGGAGCAAAAGTGCAAATAAAAGAATGAAACATCAACATTTTGAGAAACAACTAGTCCACGTCATATGGCGGAGGCCTCCCTAGTCTTCCACATCCACCAATTTTTCCTTGACGTCATCTCCATCCGCAGATATGATGGTGTGGACATTTTCTTTTCCTCCTTCCTCTTCTTCTTTGACCTGAAATTGCATTGTTGAAGCATGAATCCAATTCTCCTTCCTCCTTCTCTTCATTGAGTTTGGTGGTCAACCCCTTTCTGCTCAGGTCTTTGTTATCATTTTCCACCGGTTTTATAGGTATGCGGTGAAGCACAGGTTTTGGTTGAAGAAGTCGAGCTCTGGACAGGGGTCTTGGAGGCTTCAGATTCTCCTACATATTCCATCTCCCAGTCTTCATCTTGGGCGCTCGATTCACCAGTCTTGGCAATTGCTTTTTCTCCTTCGCTTGACTTTGACCAGTCCTGAGAAGTCCCTACCTTGGACCAAGATGGAGAAAAGCTCTGCCTGTTTTTTTGCTGCCGTTATAACTTAACGGAACAAAAACGTATTTTTTTTTTTTTTTTTAAATCAGATAAGTTTTTATTAATTAAACAGATTCCAAACAGGATTACACAAATGCATCAAGACAACATGTCTCGTTTTTACATGAATAATTGAACTACAGTCCCAAACCCCACCCTCCCTTTCTCCCCCCCCTAACCCCGCACCCCCCCGACAGCTAGCACATTACACAACAGCTCATGGTGTTATTTAGTGAAGTAATCGTCAATAAGGCATATCAATTATCCCGCATTTCAGAACAATTTGCTCACATCACAGCTTAATGTCATACTTCCTCTTCTCATCTGTAATTTATCCAGGGTAACCACATTTTCTCAAACATCGCTATTTTTTCTCTTTTCCCATAGATACCCTTTTCCATATACAGTAGGTTATCCACCTGTTTCACAAATTCCTCTCTGCTTGGGGGAACATCTCGTATCCAGAATTTTGCGATCAGTTTCCTTGCTACAAAGAGCAATTTTGCAATCATTATTTTAAATGCATTTTCAATATTCACTTCCTCCACATATCCCAACAAACAAACCACCGGTTCTCTAGGTATTTCACACCCATACACTCTTTCTATTCGGTTAATGACCGCCACCCAATATGTGGATAATCTTGGGCAGGACTACATCACATGGAAAATGCCCGCATTATCTCCTCTGCATCTCGGACATTCAGAATCAGTCCTCAGACCTGCTCTGTGCATAACCATTGGCGAGCGATATACTCTGTGTACCACGTAGAGATGCGAGATCCTAGCTGATTCACATATAGACAACTTAGGTATGTATTCCAGTATACTAGTCCACCTATCATCCGGTATGTGTCCCATTTCCTCTTCCCATTTCGAACGTGCCTTTATAGGAAATGAAAGGAGGAATGTATGTATTAGATCTCTATATATGCACGATATCACTCCAGTCGAGATTCCCTCATGACAAATATAATCTAAGACAATATCATCCTGTATTTGTAAGGTACTGGTCTCACCCTGTTTACTGACTGCATGGTGCATCTGTAAATACTGAAGCCAACCCGAGTCTGGGAGTCCAAATTCCAATCTGAGTTGTTGAAAGGTCTTTAATCCTTGTCTATTTATAATTTGATGCATGTATACAATGCCTCTATTTTCCCACTCCGTAAGTCGTCCCATTTTGATCAGTTCTGGAAGGTTCCCATTGTCCCATATGGGAGTGTATTTGGTCAAATTTGTCACTCCTCTCAGTTGTTTAAGTTTTGTCCATACCTTATGTATAAGGTCAAATGTAGGGTATGTCTTTCCCAGTATTCCTACAGACCCGTCCTCAAGTCCATCTGTCAAAGGGGATCTACCAATTATTTTACCCCAAAAACGTATTTTTAACAAAAAAAAAAAACTGAAAAAAAAATCCTAAGGCCGCTGGGCCTTCACATACACGTCAAGGAGCCCGGTTATCTCCTGCACCTCACGACTCAGGTGGGACATCTTGTCCTGCAGCTCCAGGAGAGTAGGTACACCTATGAAGTATAGACAAAAATTAAAGTTGGGCACTGGGTAACCAATTTAAGGGACATCAATATATAAATATATCATGGTATATAATGTGAATATACTTACGGGGCCGCTCGTCTGCTCCTTCTGCAACCTGGGCCCATTCAGAAGGGCTCCCCGATGCATCTTCCGCTGCTGCACAAATCAATAAAGTTAGAAAAAAAAACTTAATTTGTACACCAGACAGCATTCGTGGAGTCTGCAAATTGACTTTGCCCAAAGAAAACATTATTCTTTAAATGTAAGCCACTTACCATTTAATGATCCGTCCCCCTGGCTCGATTCCTCTGGGGGGGAGAATTGCCCAATAGCGGACCCTGGGCTCCATGCAATGGCAGGGCCTGGTGAAGGTCGCTCAAGCGGCGTCTCTTCCTCTGGTGGAGAAGGGGGGAACCTCAGGACTACGTGGTGCTGCTGGTGCTGCTGGTGAAGGTGGTGGAGAAGCCGCCGCTTGCTGCTGATGACCTAAAAATAACACACAATTGTTGAAAGGACACCACATACACAATTCAGAAAAAGTCTTCGGCTTTTAAACAATGCAGAAGCTCTCTACTGGCTTCCCCACCGCCTCCCCACCCGATCCTGAGTTAGGAGCGGGCGGGGGGAGTAGGGCCTGCCATATCATAGCATAGGTGTTGTGCATTTATGTATATAATTTTATTTCAATTCATGGGGGCCATGTGTAATTTGGGCCTTAGGGACAGCTGGTAACAAAAAGCTGGCCCTAACCCCTTGATTACCCAGAGAGCCACCGCACCAGGGCCCGTGAATAGTTGGGTTCTGGGTCCTGCACCAGAAGACGGAGCTTCAATGAAAGCACCATTTTCTGGGGTGGCTACGGGCTGCCATTCGCAGGGGGGGGAGTGACCGGAAGGCTTGTGCCTCCCTGCGCTGGGGATTGAAGCCCCCGGCTACCTAGTTGTACCTGGCTGGAGATAGAAATCGTGCGCAGGCCCACCTCTTTTTTTTTTTTTTATTATTATTTATTGAGTCATGCAAAAAATAAAGGGCTTCCCAATATTTTTGTGTCCAGAAAAGTACTAATAGTCAGCTGGGTGTGGGGTCACACCGTTGCCGCCAGCTGCATCCGGCTGACATACAAAAAGTCTGGCTGACATACAAAAAGATGGTGAAATACATCTGCTGGATACAGCAGGCGGCAACGGTCTGCGCAGTCGGAAACGGCCTGGCCCCAACCCCCAGCTGACTATTTGTACCAAGCCATACACAAGAATACAGGGGAGCCCCCTTTTATCTGCTTATTTCACGATTTGAATGTAATTTAAAAAAAAAATGCGTGGTGCTCCGCACTATGTCTATGTCCAGCCAGGTACAGCTAGGCAGCTGTGTGCTGGAATTCGCAGGGAGGGCCAAGCTTTCTGAGCAGCCCCCACTGCGAACGACAGCCCGCACCTGCCCCGAAGATGCCGCGTTCATTGAAGTTATATGTCACCTACACTGAAGTTCCACACCAGGAGCTGTTCCCTGTGAGTGGTTCTGCACCATTTCACAGGTGTGAAGGCAGCCGAATAGTACAGTGCAGACGACGGTACATACTGTGTTTCCCCAAAAATAAGACAGCGTCTTATAATAATTTTTGCTCCTAAAGATGCGCCATGTCTTATTTTCGGGGGGGTGTCTTACTTTTATCATCCCCTTGTGGCCCCCAATAAAGTAACCTCTTCATCCCCCAATATGGTATCAGGGACACACACGCGGAAACACACGCAGGGTCACACACACAGGGGCACACACGGAGACAAACAGGGGACCATTTTTAATATAACATCTCGGGCTCAGTTGGAATACAGTATTAATTTTTACATATGGATGGCAGATTACTCACGATACTCTCGCTGGATCTCCGCCACGATTGCCTCAATCCGCCCTGGCGTTTTGTATCGCAAATCTGCGATTTTACGCATGATTTGCTTCAGCGACCTCTCCACCCCAAGCGCTGACGCAGAAGAACCTGCACCTTTCGTAGGCAACGGAGCTTATGGGTGGCCGGCTGATCATGGTGCGTATTGCACCAGTAGTCCCGGAGGAGCAAGATGGAGACCATGAGCCTCACCTCCCAGGGTGCAGCATCACTATGAGCATAAACAAAGTAAAACCCAGCGCAGAGCCGTCCCGCCCGCAACGTCATGACGTGACGACGCACGTGTGGCGCCAAAACGCTTCTGCCTCGCATAATTTTTCGACGCAGAAGTGTTTTCGCTAATGCGGTAATATTTCTACACATTGGCGTTTCCGCCAATGCAATACAAACTGGTTGTGTATATGTTGTAATAGAGAATTTGAGGACGCAGGTATTTTGTTTGTCTTTTTTATTGTGTAATAAACCTTATACTTCAAAAATCAACATATAAATAAATTACGTTGCAAATAACATCAGAGTGTCTATGCAGTTACTGAACAGAACAAAAAATTAAAGTGCTAAACAATGCTGTTCTGCCAGCTCACAGCCCCAGGCCCATTAAAGTATCTATTGTACATGTCCCGATTTTCCTTCGCCTCCCGACGATTTCGGCCATGAGCCATAGGTTGAAGTGGTGCAATATCAGGCTCTTCAGCCCGCCAGCCCCCCATCAGTAGCTCACCGTTCATGGCATCCATCGTGTCTGCAAAACATGGAGGGGTGTATGAGGAAGCAGCCGAGCACCGAAGGAAGTTGTGTAGGATACAGCATGCCAACACTACCATATCTATGTTTGCTAGCTTCATATTAACGGCAGTGTGGAAAATACGGAATCTACTGGCCATAATCCCAAAAGCATTTTCAACTACTCGCCGTGTCCGGGATAGGCGGTAGTTGAAGATCCTTTGGCTTGGTGTCACATGCTTATTGGGGTATGGCCTCAGTAGATTGGCATGTAGTGGAAATGCCTCATCTGCAACAAAGACATAATTGATGTGGTCCTTGGTCAATGCATTTGGTGGTAAATTAAGCTGTCCATTTTTGAGTTTCCCCCCAAAGATTGTGCGGTCTAATACACCTCCGTCGGACACCCAGCCATTCATTCCCACGTCCACAAATACAAACTCATAATTAGCATTCACCAGGGCCATCAGGACCACACTGAAGTAGCCTTTGTAGTTGTAGAAGTATGAACCACTGTTGGGGGGGTTGTTGGATGCGGACGTGCTTCCCATCTAATGCGCCGCCACAGTTTGGGAACTGCCACTTCTCATTGAAATCAGAGGCTATTTTGAGCCACTCCTCCTGCGTTTGGGGAAAAGGCATGTAGGTAGGCATGAGACAACGCACTATTGCCTCACATGTTTCTGGGATCACGACGCTGAGGAGTGGTCGAGAAATGGCAGATGTGTACTGTAGATCCTTCATAGAATGTCCAGTTGCAAGGAAACGTAGTGTCACTGCCATAAATTCCTCAGGTGTAACAGCAGCACGCATACCTGTATCCTGGCGGCGAATTGCAGGGGTCACAGCGTCCAACAGGAGTTTGAAGGACTCCTGTGACATCCTCAGATAATTCCTGAAGTCATCAGGGTTCCTTTCTTGTAGCTGTCTGACAAGTCGCAGATGGCTACGGTAGCAGTATAGGGTGGCCACCACCCATTATTTGTGATCACTTGAGACTGGTGGAGTGGATAAGTCTAGATGAACGTTTTAGATCCAAGTTTCATCAGTGTTTGGTCAATATGTCTGTTTATACCAGAGGTTTACAACCTTTATGACCTGGAGAGCCACATTCAGCTCCCACCCCTCCACAATAGTGACACCTGCTAATGTAAGGCCTCCCCCGATTATAAGGCCTTACAACCGGGGGGGCTAATGTAAGGCCCCTAGCGGGGGGGGGGGGAAGCGCGGGAGCGGGTCGCACGTCACGTGCGCCCGCTCATTACATATGCACTGCATCCCCCTGTCAATCAGCGACAGGGGGAGCAGTGCATTATACGGTATATATGGGCCCCCTCCTGCTGGCACACTACCCCCCTGTTCTGAGGCCCCCCCTGCTGCTGCTGCACACATCCTTCCCTCCAGGGTCTTCTTGCAGCAGCCAGCGCGTCCGTCCTCGGCTGTCTCCCGGATCATGTGACCGGCCGGTCGCAGTCGCGATGACGTCATGCGCTGCGACGGGTCACATGATCCGGGAGACAGCCGAGGACAGAGGACGGACGCGCTGGCTGCTGCAAGAAGACCCTGGAGGGTAAGATGTCTGCAGCAGCAGCAGGGGGGGCCTCAGAACAGGGGGGTAGTGTGCCAGCAGGAGGGGGCCCATATATATAATGCACTGCTCCCCCTGTCGCTGATTGACAGGGGGATGCAGTGCATATGTAATGAGCGGGCGCACGTGACGTGCGACCCGCTCCTGCAGTGTCCCAGCAGGAGGGGGCCTCTAGGCCACACTGCTGGGGAACACAATATAAGACCGCCCCCCCGAAAGTAAGACAGGGGGCCACTTTTGGCCCCCCAAAAAAATGTAAGACAGGGTCTTACTTTCGGGGAAACACGGTATTAGCTGGTCGTTGAAGGAGCCAATCCCTGGCCCACATGCGGCGTGGTCTTCTTCTGCGGTTCTCCAGACTCTCCTCCTGAAGGCTAGCAGCCTGAATAATAAAGATAGCCACCAAAGCATCACACTGTTGGGAATTCATGACGAAGAACCTGTAACAATAATGTAAGACGTTTTATTTGTCGGTTTACTAAAGGCGATCCACAGTTGTACATGACCATTATAGATTTCAAGAAAATATTATCTATTATGAGTGTTGATCAGTGATATCAACACACACACACACACATGCCAATAAATGGACATCACAGTCATAATGCTAGCCCAAACTGCTTTTAATCTAGCCATGCGGTTATATGTACGCCACTTGCCCAAATGCAAACCAAACAATACACAATAAAAATTGTACTTACATGTGATGAGCAAAATGCCGGAGAGTACAACAAAGACGAAAAGATAGATGTATCTTGAAAAAACGCCCAAGTGTTGTCGATTACAACGCGAGTGTGTCCGAAAATATTCGGTCTTTGTTCTATATAGACAGCATCGTAATTTGAACGCAAGCGCCGTGGCGATTTGCTATTGGTGCGCTCCGACTTCGAAGTCGAGTTGGCGTTTGTTGATTGGACACATGAACAGAACGATGCCATTGGCTGTGCTACGTTTAAAACACATCGCCGCCACAACGACAACGCCCATTCATACGGCGAATATTCTGCATCGCGGCTTCTATTTGCAAACATTCAGCATCCCAGCTCGTACTGGTGAACATTTTGCATCGCTGATCCTACTGGCTATTATTCTACATCGCTCTTCTTCATTGATCATCTTCATCCTCGCTCTTCTGAAGGTTAATAATTTTTAAAGTGCTGTGTGGCTGTACACTGTATATTCAATATGTAATGTAATATCTGTTTAGACGTTGTGAGCACAATAAGTTTAATTATCAAGTAGTGTGGTCATTTTATGTGTGTGCAAACACAACCAATCCTTGCGTTTAGGGACATGGTACTATGTGGCCATAGAGGTGTAGGAAGAGTAATTTTTAATACATTATTTGAAAGCATTTTTACTTGACTTCACAGATGTCTGCAGTACATCGGGAGTTTATGAGCGCCTTTATTGACATGTACCGTGAAAACCCTTGCCTCTGGAAAACTCACATCCCGGAGTACAGCAACAAGGAGATAAAAAGTGTTGCGTATGAAAAACTTGTGATTTTGTCACAGCAGCACCACCCTAATCAGACCTGCGATATGGAATGGGTGAAGAAGAGGATACAATCAATGCGAACTGTTTTCAAGAAAAAATTAGATAAAATAAAAAATACCACATGCTCTGGCAACGGAACCAATCAGGTCTATAGGCCAAAGCTTTGGTACTTCGACCTTCTGCAGTTCACATTGGACCAGGAGATGCCAAGGGACACGGCATCCAGTATAACGTTTTCCCAACCACAACGTGAAACAATCGCTGATGATGTAAGTAATAATAATAATAAAAATGTATGGTTAGCTAGGTGCTAGACGTTTGATTTGCTGTATACACCTCCACATACGCCATAATGTGCGGAAATCACAAACTTTTCCAAGGACAATAACGGAGGGTGTTTTTGGTAATGGCTGCGTATACTTGGGGATGATGTAGGTCATGATCAGCGTGTGGGTCAAGTGCTTTTGTTCATATTATTTTTTATTTTCACACAGGACCCATTATAAGGATCCAGTCGTGTGTCTTCAGCACACAATGAGGAGGCAGACTGGGACACCTCACTGGTGGAGGACTCATTTGAGGCCACAGACACCGACCCTCAACCTGCGGCTACCAGGCAGACTGAAAATCAACGAGCTTCTACCCGTCTTAGTCGAAAGAGGAAAGCACCAGCGCCACTCCCCGCAGACATGCTTGCAGTGGCTAATCGGTTTTTGGAACGCCATGACAACACACCACTTTGTGGTATATCAATGTTGGTCAACGAGAGGTTGGCATCATTGGCACCAGACCAACGTCGCCATGTGGAGAGGATTGTGCACCAAGCTCTGGATGATGGTGAGGGAGACTGGAGCTTCTGTGGTGCATACACCTTTGCCACCACAAGCAGTCTCCCAATACCCCCGACCTACAAGCTTTGTTGTGACTCCGCCTATACAAAGCCATGGTGTTGCACCCTTCCATCAGCATGGATCTAACAACTCATTTGTCAATATCGGGCATGATAGGTGGCCAAACCCAGATCATAATTTCAGAGCAGATGGTTTCAACTATCAAGAACTTTAGTTGTGTTTGAAAAAGTTGGACATACTCCGGAGAAACATTTCGCTGGGTTAGGGTGGATTTGGGTGTTTTTTAAAATATGCGTTATGTACTTTTATATGTGGTTAATATTAATAATAGTTCTGTTTTTTCACTCATGTTTTTTTTATTTCATAGGCCTTGTTGTCACACAACTGCGCTTCTGCGCTCAATACTTAGGCTTTGTGAGGGACGCGCAGGTGCGTGTGTGCCGCCGCCGCCTCCTTGCAACACAGCCCCTGGTTACCTGATGTGTATCGTGGTGAACAGTTCATACTGCCGGCTGCCTAGTGACTGCTTGTGCCGAGCACAGGGAAACGCTGCTAGCACCCACCAACCAACCCCGGCCCTTTAGGCCCTCCAAAAAAGAGATACTACACACATTTGAGGTTGCATGTAAATAACATGTGTTTGAAAAACATACACAAATAATTTGTAACTGACTGGTTACCTCCAATCACTAATCAAAAGAAAACTTCTTACCCTGAGTAAGCACTAATTTTTGTAAAAAAAATTAGCCATGAAAACCGTAACCCAACCATTCCTAAACCCTATAACAATAAAAAAACAAAATAAACTGTGATTCTAAAAATATCCTCTAGCCACTAGTCCTCTGAGCAGGGGTGGGTTCCTCAGCAACTGCAGAATTATTGTGCATTGGCAATTATTGTCCGCATGAAGGTAATCCAGAGATGGTAGTTTAGTGCTGCGGAAGACAACCGTAAATGTCAATAGAATAGCCGTCAAGTCGCAGTAGACTCTTGAGTGGAGGGCTTCCATCGTCTGCCACCTCAGGTGGTAGTGGGTGGGGAGTCCAGAGATATTTCCTGGCATGCCTAGTGTGGAGGTGAAGCTGCTGCAAGTGGTGAGGCCAGGGATGTGGCCTGTTGTGGTGCTGGTGGAGCAGCATGTCTGGCCGCATTTCTGCGAGGAGCTGTTAAGGAAATGGTATAAATTACAACATGTCCACACATGGGTAATACACGAGCCAAAATCTTGCAAAGGCTGATGGCAGACCAGCCGTGAAGTAAATAGAAAAATTCCGCTCAGACCGGGTATTCTGATTTAAAACTCCAATTCTTTATTCATCCATACGAATAAAACACAAGTTCTGGGGTACACAAGCCCCCCTCCCACGCCTTACGCGTTTCGGTTAGAGCACCTTAATCATAGGCATACACAGCAGTGTCTGCACAACACATATATAGGAAACTTTACATGTACACACCCCCTACCATCACCCATGTGCAATCATTTAACAATTATTCCAGAATCAAAGAGTTAACTTTTTCAGAGAGCAGGTCAAAGTTCCAAAAATATTTTTGCAGGAAAAAACCAAATCTAATATAGCCAATAATATTTACAGGCTGGCCTTATATCTCTTACTACTGACTGAGTACTATATTCTATCAGGTTCGTTTTTACAGAACCTTCCTTTAGATCCATAAATAAATATACATATGTCTTACTCTACTCAGTCAGAGTAATTACAAACAATAGTCGACCAGACCAGTATTTAACAGATCATATATTAGTTTGCTAGTACATATAAGATGGAGCATAATTATACAGTAATATTCATATATCCATAAATATGATTGAACATGACTGTATATGAATGTAAATATGAGAGATAGCTATGGTTTTTAAATCTCACAATGTTCTGCATGGGTATTTTCACACCCCTTATTCATTATTCCCATCAGTCATTATTCTTATAGGTGATGTCTGAGTAAATCTACCTAAAATACAAAAGATATGATAAAGTTTTTATAAAGTTTTTATAATAACGTTTTTGTGGCGGGGTAGAGGTTATTTATTCAGATATTAATCAACAAATGGACAGCTTATTACATTACACTCGCTTGCCCCAATCGTAGCTGCCCTCCCCATCCCTGGGACGCCGTCAGGCTCATAAGCCTAATCAGCGGCACCATAAATAAGAGGAGCAGTTTTTGTGGCGGGGTAGGGGTTATTTATTCAGATATTAATCAACAAATGGACAGCTTATCACATTACACTCGCTTGCCCCAATCGTAGCTGTCCTCCCCATCCCCGGGACGTTGTCAGGCTCATGAGCCTAATCAGCGGCACCATAAATAAGAGGAGCAGTCAATGCCGGAGCAAAACGAGTATAAGAGTCAGTTTTCATTTTGACGTTTTTAAGTCATATCCAGGGTCCATATCTACTTATGTCACAGTATAGGATGAATTTAATAGAAGTGGGATATGTCCGTACGATAATTCAATCCCTCCGGATACCGTACATTCAATGACAATATCCAGTGGGCTTCGCGACAAAGCAATATGCGCTCCCAGTCCCCGCCCCTTTTTGGTCGCATCACACGTTCGATCCCCCTGATTTTAATGCGCTAATATCCCCTCTATGTATTTCAAGGAAATGTCGTGATAGTCCTGAGAGGTTTTTACGACTGGCTGCATTATTTGGTTTTGCTGCCGTTATATGTTCCCCTATACGTTTTTTCAGGGCCCTGCTTGTGCAGCCAACATAATGTTTGTCACATGACTCGCACGAAGCAAGATAAACCACGTGGGTTGAATTACAGTTTATGTACATTTTTGTTCTAAATTGCTGTTTAGTAATAGCATTGGAAAATGTATCAGTTATTTCTATGTGATTACATAGTGTACACCTACGACCTCCGCATTTATATGTACCTGTATATTTTAACCACGTGGGTTGGGACTCCTTCTCCTTGAAAGTACTAGGTGATAGAATATTACCCAAGGTGCGGGATCTCTTTGGGACGCATCTATAACCTTCCCCCAATATTGAGGATAATTTCTGATCCTGATGTAAAATAGGTAGAAATTTATGCATAAGAGCTACAATAGCCTGGTAGTCAACTGTATATTCTGTTGAAAAAGTTGGGATGTTCCCACCCTTCCCTTTTTTATATTTAGAATCAAGTAAAGACTTCCTTGTTCTTGTGTCAGCGATATTCCGTGCCCTGTTCAGCATCCATACTTTATAGCCTCTATTTTTTAGCCGTCGGTCTATACGCCTATTTTCCAATTCTAAAGAGGTATTGGTAGAGCAGGACCTCTTTGCTCTGATATATTCCCCTAGGGGAAGATTACGGATAACATGTTTTGGATGGCAGCTGTCAGCGTGTAAGATTGAATTCCCACTGACAGCTTTTCTATATAGGGAGGTATTAATTTCCTTTGTTGTTAAATCCCCCCTTAGATTTACATCCAAAAAAGTTGCTGAAATGCCCTGTTTTTCATGAGTAAAATTGATGTTCATATCATTCCCATTGATATAACATATAAATTCCTCCAACCTAGATTCTTGGTGGGGGAGCGGTACCTCTGGTGTCTGCCAGATTAGGATGACATCATCCAGGTACCGCCCCCACCATACAATCTCCTTCAAATAAGGATTGGCCGCGGTAAATATGTATTTACTTTCCCAAATACTCATATATAAATTAGCGAGTGTTGGTGAAAAACTCGCGCCCATAGGGCAACCGCAAACCTGGAGGTAATAGGAAGAATCAAAAATAAAAAAATTTGTTTTAAGCAAATGTTCTATGCACATCATAAAAAACAATTTTTCCTCCTCAGAATATAATGCTGTTCTTTTTAAGACCTCCGACATAGCCAAAAGTGCCTGTGAGTGTGGGATACAGGAATAAAGTGCAATAACATCGCAAGTTAACCATTCGTAGCCCTTCTCCCATTTGATATCCTCCAAGGCCCCCAATAGGTGTTTAGTATCCTTAATGTGGCCCGGATTTTTTGTAACTAAAGGTTGTAGTTTTTTGTCGATCCATTCAGACAAACGTTCATTTACTCCCCCTATACCAGCCACAATTGGTCTAAGGGGTGGGGGAAAGACTTGTTTATGCACCTTAGGAAATGCATGGAAAATTGGTGTTACAGGGTTCTCCACATATAGATATTCAGAAACATTTTTAGAAATCACCCCCATAGCCAGACCTTCTCTTAATATTAAATCCAGCTCCTGTTGTACTTTTGTGGTGGGGTTATCCGGCATTGGGCGGTACGTGGTGGCGTCGGACAACATCTCCACAACTTGTTTGTAATATAGCATTTTGTCCAACACCACCACCGCACCGCCCTTATCCGCTGGTCTGATAATAATATTGGGGTTCTTTTTTAGTTCCCATAAAGATTTTTTCTGGGGTCTAGTTAGATTATCATTATTTACATTTTCTTGCAAAAGCAAACTCCTGATTTCTCTTTCCATTAGGTTTTGGAATGTATCCATAGCAGGGCATCTAGAAACAACAGGGTAATATGTAGGATTAGGAACACGCATACATTGGTCAGTTTTTTCATTCTCTGATGTCAACAAGTCCTCAGTCCCCTGTAAATCATTTAAGGCATTCAATGTTATCTGCTCTGCAAGTGTGGCCGAGAGGGGCACAGACCTCTCCATATACGAAGTATCTGGAGTGTCTGCTTCCTCCTCCCCTCCTCAAAAAAATGCCTCTTAATTGTAAGGAGTCTGACAAACCTGTTGACATCTTGTAACGTTCTTAACAAATCACTTCTGCAGGTTGGTACAAATTTTAACCCTTTAGATAAGACTTGCTTTTGTTCAGCAGTGATAACATTAGCTGACAAGTTTAAAACAGTGTAATCCTCACCCACATTATCAGTCCTCATTACCTTCTCCTCCTCTTGCGTGAGGGGTATCTGGGTTCTCCCCTGTTTTCCCCTTCTCCCCCTCCTCCTCCTCCGTTTTTTGGGGGCTGATAAGGGGGGTTACCACGATTAGAGTCCACTGAAGATGAGGGCACTGATGATTGATCTGTATATTCCGGGGTGGAAAAGCTCACACGTGGGGTATTAGTTCCCTCCACTCGTCTTTTTAGGATAGATTTAGGTTTAGGTGTAATAGTCCTTTTCCAAGTGTAAACCTGGTTGCTGTCATAGTCCTTACAGTCTCTGACAAATTTTCTCCTTTTTACTTCGGTGATTGCGATCTCCAAGTCATTCACTTTCTGTCTTAAACGTTTATTCAAGGGCTCATACTCAGAGTGTTTGTCCATATGCTGCAATGAGCTCTCTGTCTCCTTAATGGAAGCCTCCAGATTTTTCAGTTTAATTGATTCCTCCTCAATAATCAAGTTCATCAGTTTCAGGGAGCATTCAGTTAGAGTATTATTCCATTTCTCAACAAAGGCATCATTAAATGCAGTAGTTGCAACTTTCCGCAGTCTCAGTCCTCTTGGTATCATATTATGATCCACATATTTCTCTAAAGTTACTGAATCCCACCAGGTCTTAAGATGGCTAATGGTAAATTTTTCAAGTTTAGAGAATAATTCTCTTATATCTGATGTCTCACCATTAATACCACTGCCTGGCTCCTTAGAAAAAATATTATCCGCTCTTCTCCGTCTCTCTTGATATGACATTTCAAAATTCCCCGGAACAGCCTCCATTATAATTTAATTCAATAATACAGTAGGGGTCAGGGAGCTTATATCCAGTATACGTAATAAAGATTCAAAGTGCATAGCTCACCATGGCCTTCCTAGGCTGTTTGTGCTGGAATCCAAGCTGGTATCCAGATTAGCCGTGAAGTAAATAGAAAAATTCCGCTCAGACCGGGTATTCTGATTTAAAACTCCAATTCTTTATTCATCCATACGAATAAAACACAAGTTCTGGGGTACACAAGCCCCCCTCCCACGCCTTACGCGTTTCGGTTAGAGCACCTTAATCATAGGCATACACAGCCATGTCAGAGCACCCCACCCTTTTTAATCAGATGGCAATTTACATATTTTTATTATCCCTGCCCCTTAAAATTCGTGGAGACAGATAAGCTGACAATTTTTGTCCCCTTAAATCCTATGGTATGTCTCACATAATAAGTTAGTGGTAGCTATAATACTGGGCACCAATACTCCAACGGGGCCCCCAATTATTGAGAATCTTTAAATAACAGTGTCTTTCTATAGGCCTGTATACCAATGATGAGGGTATGTACACCAGCGATGGGGGCCTGTATACCATTGAAGGGGGCACTATACTCCAATAATAGAGGGCTGTAGACCAGCCAGCGCTACAAGTCCTATATACCAGTAATGGGGGCCATGTACCATGAAGAGAGGGCCTGTTTACCGTGGAGAGTCTGCTGCATTGCTCACCCTATGCTATACTGGAGTCAATAAGTTCCCGAGTTTTAGAGGCTAACATTAGGGCCTTCGCTCCACAACAAGGCATCTCCACCACGGACGTTGAACCCGTTAAAAAAAAAAAATTACCATCAAATACGTCACGCAACACCGACTGTTTGTGCTGCATGGGCTGGCTGGAAATAAAAAAACGATGGAAACTGACCAGGCGGGGAAGTGAGATTAAAGGCAACAGACAGTCTGGTCTTTAACAGGAGGATAACCATTACATACCTTCCGCATCACCGACTCCTACACGGAACACTACTACGCTTCCTGCAAAAAACATGGTGTTTTGATGGAAAAATAAAAAATTATGGCTTCTGGCAGAAGGGGAGGAAAATACGAAAATGAGAAAAGGAATATCGCCTTGCACAGAAAGAGTTGGCAGTGTATAAACACTGGCAGATTAGGCTTTGAATGCACCTTGAACAAGCTATACAAATTGCTCATTACAGTCGTCGCATGCGCCAACAGTACACAACAGCAAGCACCTGCTCCAAAAAAAAAATATTAAAAAATTTGACGCACTAGCGTCCGTAATATAACGCTTATGCGTTCCTTGCTTATTCAAATACCATGTACATGAAGGTGTCGTTTGGGCATACAAATAATGACGGAAGTACACTTAATTTCGGGAGTACAAGAATGTGCATATGCATACTATCTTAATGTCTGTGCCAATGTGAAATGGTGCATGAACGTCAGTTTTGGAAAGTGTGTGTGCGCACATTTAGTATGTGCATCTAGATTGTGAGTTGGATTTATTACATAGTAGTCAAAAAGCTGTGAATGACATCCAATCATGCAAAAGAGGCGAGGCCACGAAAAAAACCCTGTACCGCCTATCGTCAATATTTTCAGATCGCGATCGTAGAAAATACGTCGCTGAGTTTAATGTCACACGCAGCGATGCACAAGGTCTACTGAGCGATGAGCGACAGGTTTTACGTCTGTCAGTGAAACCTGCGATCGGCGATCAGCGACATATCGTTGGTTGCATCGCTTGGTCACACGCTTCAATGTCGCTCCTACGTCGACTTGAGCGACTGAAAATCCGTGACGTATGAGCGACATTGACCGCGATATCGACGCAGTGTGACATAGCTTTAAGGATATGGCATAGATACGATGTAGATAGAGATCTATTTCTCACCTTGAGGATTTATTAGCTGTTGTTTGTCACAACTTCTTTTCCTGGATTCTTGTCCTTTCCTACAATGGAAATAGGGTGGCTGATAAGATACCTCTATGTGATTTTATGGCTGTTATATTCCACAGTGCCAATTTATGCAACTTACATCTGTTGTTACAACCTCTATTATTTGGCTTCCACTGGGGTTTATTACAATGTTCCTTATATATATATGAGCCTCGTGGACAGGGTCCCTGCCCCTCCTGTACCTGTACGTCCTGATCGAAAAGATTTAGTGTACTTGTTCTTGTCTCCCTCATCCTCATGTAAAGCGCCATGGAACCTAATGGCGCTATATAAATAAATAAATAATAATAATTATATGACCAGCTCAGGTGTGGAGATATGCTGATTAATTCTACCTGTAATAGGCGACAGATTATATAGCTTTCAGTTAGTGCAGTTCATCCCTATTTGTGTATTTATGCTTATTACTAGTCTTTATATGAGCCAGTGTTGATTCTTCGGTATTCCACCCTCAAGGATTTCTCACTTGCGTGAATGTGCTTATTGTTATATCACATCGGACATCAATTGTTGATGCTGCTCCTATAGCTCTCAAACTGTCCCAAAGAAGACTATGTATCCAGTTCCCTGTGTCCCCAATAGTGTGTGCAGCTGAACTACGTCTCCAGGTTATGCAGCCCGCCTAATCGAACACCTGACTGTGACGTGACAGTGACGTAGGCGGAACTTTGATCACGGGAGCAGTACCACCGGCCACGGTGCTTGCACACCGCTCCAAACAGCAGGAGTGCACAGAGAAAAGCTACAGCAACGATCGTCAGAGCACAGCAGGAAAGTACAGAGGGACGCTGCAGAGACCAACAGTGACTGAGTAAAACGACACACATTTAGGGGTTTAAAATGAGACATTGAAGCATGTACTAATCAGCACCTGAATAGGGCTGCATACCTGGAGACGTAGTTCAGCTGCACACACTATTGGGGACACAGGGAACAGGATACATAGTACACGTCGTATGAATATAAGTGACAGAATCCTTTATTTCCTACCTAGAAACAAAAAGCCACTACAAAGTTGGGAATAGAAAATACCCACAGCATCTCAAGATATAGGAGAAACTCCACAACATGGGAGGGTAAACCCACACCGAATTCAAGCTATTCAGTTGCTATGCTTACCCTATAGACAGTTAAAACAAAAAATGTGTGTCCTTCTCAGTAATGAAATACACTCACTGATTTTATGTTCTAATATTTTAAATCTATTTTATGTATATAGGATTTTTATTTTGGCTAAAGGTACAAGATATTGTCTTAAACTAACATTTTTAATGCTTATTCAATAAAATGTCTGTAAACTCAAAACAATTGTGTTCCTAGTATTTGAGGTATATATCAAGGACACTAAGTGGTGTAAGTGAGCGCTAGGCCCTAAGATAAATATAATAACCCAACCACTATGGAAGGGTTGTCATATGCACGGAACCCCCAAAGGACCTCATAGCTGCATAACTTAGGCCTCCAACCAGGATACAACACCTGGTGGACGTCCCAAAGCGAGCTCCGGTGACTAATCATAGATTTTAAAAACATAATATTATTCCATAAGGGGTCGAACACACACACTTTATTACCTTCCTTAAGTTCCCGTACTTGGTGTTAAGCGATTTGTTACTTCCAAGTATCGAGTGGCAACAGATCAGCTGTCACATGGCCAGGTTCTGTTGAGTTCTCGCAGGTCCTGTTACCGTGCTCAGGGCCTGGATGAACACGTCGGAGAGGGTAAGTAATTGGATGACCGAGCATTTGTGATGTGGAAATCACACTAAAAAGCATCACAAACAGATTGTGTGAATACCAATCTGTTGGTTATGCTTTTTTTTTTTTTTTATTACAATGGAGTGAATGGAGAAAACGCAGCAGAAAAATGGAGTGATAATTGACACGCTCATTATTTTCTGGATGCGCTTTCTGCACCACTAAAACAGCAGTCAAAAACACTGATGTCAGCACAGCAAAATTAAAATCACATTCACTTTGCTGGCAAACGCAGTGACAGATCCGTTTTTGGTGCAGTCTTAAAAATAAAAATGCAGCACCAAAAACAGATCACTAATCCTCATCCTACTGATGCCTCAAAACTGAGCCACTGCTGCTGTATGTGTCCCCATTACTGCACCTGCTGTTTGTACAAAAACAGCATGCCTCTTACTGCACCACATAATAATGTCACCACAGTGCCCCCAATATTATAATATATATATATATATATATATATATCTATTATATAATTGCGAATGCTGCGAGTGCCCCTTTGTCGTCATGTGGATACGAACGAAGCATTGGCCGCGCAGCGGCCATTGCGAGCCGGCGAGTCGCTATGCCCGCGCAGCGGGCATGGCGAGTCGAAGCATTGGCCGCGAAGCGGCCATTGCGAGTCGCTCTAAGGCGACTCGCTATGCACGCGCAGCGGGCATGGCGAGTCGCCTTAGCAGCGCGAAGCATTGGCCGCGAAGCGGCCATTGCGAGTCAGAGACTCGCTCTGCTAGAATCCCGATGCATTGTGCATCGGGCACCCATCTAGTATATATATATATATATATATATATATATATATATATATATATATATATTTTATATTTTATATCTGGGCCCAGATCTGCATAAAAAAAACACTTTACTCAGGACTCCAACCTCTTGTGTACACGCGGCCGCCCAGCAGCGTTGCTGTACATAGGATGCAGCGGTACACAAGCAGGAAGATCGCGTCTCCCTGCTGTGTACTGCTCAGCCGCGGAGACTAAATCATGTCCAGCGTACTGTGCACGTCGGATAAGCTTAGCAGTGGGGGGCTTTGGTGGGGGACCCACGGGCCCTCTCTGTGTGGTCGGAGGGGGGCAGGGCTACCGGGACCTGGGTCCACAGTCTGACCCTGCTGGGGGGGGGGGGGGGGGGCCAGAATACTTGGGCCTCCCCAAGCTTAGAATTCCAGCCCCAAGCTGCCTAGTTTTACCTGGCTGGCAACCAAACATACGGTAGTGCCCCCACATATTTCTTTAAATAATTTTTAAAACGGGCTCCCCTGTATTTTTAATTACAAGCCAATGCCAAACTAGCCAGCTGGGGGTGGATGGCTATTCTGTCCCCTTCTGATGAATGCAAATCCCAAGTGCTCTAATCACCAGTCTTTAAGATGATTGTATGCATGTACTTACATCACCAAATGATAGACAGAGTCAACTCAATTGTCACTGCAGCTGTAGAAAGACCAGGAGAAATGCTGTAGTGGTGTTCTTCCAAATCTTGTATTAGTTACAATGGAACGATAGGTGAAAAGGAATAATCTCTACAGGGTTGCACACATGCATCTTAAATAATGGCTTCTCTAAACTAAACTGGTGAAGAAGGGAGGAGCATCCTGTACAGAGACAAACGGAGGGAGGGCGCGACAAACTTCATACATTCTAAATCTACCTAGCAACAACAGGGAATTTCCTCATTGGAGGAAATACACAATGCAGAGAAATATATACAACAGGTTGTTCCCATTCGTGGGACACAACACTCCCCATCTGAAATTGTCAGATTTCACAAGTCTTATACGACATAAGGAGTAGACTCTGTCCCTCGACGTCATGAAACCTGTAATGAGAAGAGAGAAAAAACACAAAAATGCAACAGTAATGCAGTATTCAAGTCCATATTTGCAGTAAAATGTAGTCCTTGAATGAAAAAAAAAAAAAAAAAAATTTAAATAAAAAGGAGTCAAACAGGAAAAGAACCCATCTTTGGATTGGGGAAGCCGTAACATGTCAACTCTTCCACCAACCCAACGATCCAATGGTGGAGGGTTAGTCCACTGGGAAAGGTTCAAAATTACAGTTGCACACTGAAAGTTCCGTGTCCAAGAACGGCAGGAGTATGAGGAAGTGCTCTCCTTGCCGTGACAGTCCAGCAGCAAGTTCAGTTCATGGGATTCTCTTTCGAATGAGCTAGCAGGCGATAAACCTGGAACGAAAGTCAGCCTGCATGACGACTGACTAGGTTGGAAGGTGTCCAGGGTGATGAAACCCCGGCTTCCATACTGGGGCCTTGGATAAACGGCTTGTGGTGCAGATTGGTCCGAGATCCTTCTCAGACTCTGGTTCTTTTGGCTCAGGTTCATAATTGACAATGGGAGGGTGGAGGTTGTTGTGCAGCCAACTTGGGAGTGATGACTGTGTGCTGTGGACCAGACTGAGTGTTGTCCTGAGTTCCTTTCTCCACTCAGTCGCAGGTCAGTGGAGAGGAGATGCCACTGTCCAGGTGTGGCTCTTTTGGTTTTAGCTGTTAACACAGCAGCACAGCGTTCCACCTTTGGTATGGTACATGTAGGTTTTGAACCAAGCTTGATCTTGTCCAGCATGAAACTGCGATGCACCTTTTTGCCAGTCTCGGAGATTTTCAGGGAGGCTGCTGCAGCTGTAGCCTTCATGGATGCGTTGTAGGAAATGTACGCTAATCTGATGACAGCTGAGTCTTTTGAGAACCACGATGCAGAACTTGGAGTTACTTAAGGCCTTTAGAGACTTCTTCCCCGTCCCTCACCTGTGTTGTCTGAGATGGCAACATAGGGTTCCTGTCGGTGCTCTAGTAGCAAGCTGTCTCAGCAGTATCCTGTCTTTAACTGCGATGGGTGTCTTGAACCCGAGAGGACTGTGAATGCTGTTTTCAACAGGCGAGGTCCCTCATTTAATAGCAAGTTTGTTACAGTGTGATGCTTGGAAAGTAAACATGCGTTGTTCAACATCCGGCAGTGTGTTGAGGCTGCGTTGCGTGGGGAGAACACTAGCACCTTCAGAAAGGGTATGCAGTTGAGAGAAGGGCTCTTGCTCTGAGCAATGGACTCTAGCACGGCTTCGGCTTCACCAGGCTTGTGATGGTTGTAGGCGTCACAGATTGGCAAGTTAGCAATTCCTTCCGCGGATCCCTTGGCAACTCAGCCTTTGCGGAAAGAAAAAGTAAGGGAGATACCCAGCTGTTGTAGTTTACTCCAGTGGGTTTGATGCTTGTGACTCGGATCACCTCGTCTTCCTCTGTAGGTGGTGAGTCGTTGGCCTGGTTTGCAGGGTAGAGTGTTGTTGACTCGATGTTGTCATCCTGAAGACGAAGCAGGTTTGGGGTGTCAGGTGGTTGTTGTCGCCACCTAATGTTGTTTGGCTTCTCCTTTACCCGGTAGTGATGTGGGTACGGCAGAAGGGACACGTCGTGGTCGTCTGACGTGATTATGGTTTTATCAGAGAAGTTGTTTAGTTTCTTTGTCTGGTCACTACAGATGTTGCCAATGAAGACCCAGCCTAGCTTGATGCACTGAGTGTTTGGTTCATCAAGTTGTCCAGAGATTTGTAGGTGCGCCTTGGGGAGCCATATGATTTCTCTGTCGAGGAGAATTAGCCTGTTGACCAAGGCCGGTATCTCGTTGGCAATGTCTTTGAGGTGAGTAAACTGAAGAGCCGCTTCAGGTGTTGGGATTTCTTCCCTGTTGAGTTTACCTTTAAGTGTCAAGCAAGTTCTTCGAAGTAGTTTCAGAACCTGGGACAAGGATTTTTTGCTCTGGTCATACAGGCTGACGTACACCTAGACTGCCTTTTCTGAATTACCTTAAGGATAAACCCTTGCCAGGCAAATCTTCGCGCAGGACATGTTGCGAAGACCTCCGCAGACCTTGGTGTAGGATGAAGATACCGCAAGGTGGTTTGTTGCTTTGTCTATACTCTCCCCCCATTGCCTGTGGTGGGAGAAGGCGTAGATGTTAACTCAGATTGTGACGATGGAGCGCTTGTACGTGGTCTTCACTGTTGCACTCTATACACTTGATGCGATGACACAGTCCTTAGCAATGTGTTCGGTATAGAGGCACAGCACCTGAAGCTTACTCCAAACTTCTTCAAGAGTTCCTTTCACTCTTAAAGTAGATTCTTCCTGAAGCCGATGCACTTCTTCAGGGTATGCGGCAATTTGTACATAGGACACTGGTTGTTCAGGTCTACTACCTTTACTGACCTTGTCTGGCGCTGATGTTGGTGAAGGCAGAACTTTAGTCCCTTTTGCTGAAACTGGACTGCTGCAATTCCTGTCTGGTGATAGTATTGGTGTAGGCAGGACCGCTGTCATTTTTGCAGACACGGGACCGCTGTGATTTCTGGCAAGAGAGCGTGAACTCTCGTGCTTAGGAGATGATGCAGAGCTGCTGGGTTCATCATTGCAGAAGCTGGGGTCGTTTTGTACTCCGCAATCTCCTTGATGAAGTCACAAAAGAAGATGGAGGGAAGGAGACTTGGTATAGTCTTTTATAGTTTGATCCTCACATAGTCCACCTTTCTTGTATGTTGTATGGTAGCTTAGCGACTATGGGTTTCACCCCACGAGCGGTGTCCAGGTTAATGTGTGTCTTCTGGCCAATTGCAGCTTGGATAGCAGGTCGCTGAGTTCCTGGTATTTTGAAGTATCCTTACTGGATATTTTGGGAAATTCATATACGTAGTTGTTTGAGCAATGTGTCTTCAGTTATTTCAGTTCAATTAAGGTTATGAAAAATAGAAAAAATGTATAGGCGGCACTCACCGATAGCAGGGCCCAGCACTCCCCAATGCCCGCTTCTCAGTACACCAAAAGTTCCAGTGCGGCGGGGAGAGGGAGTGAGGAGCCGGTGGAACGACGGCACCGTTTCGTCGTGAGTAACCACTTCGACGGTTCCGGTCTCCTTAGTCCCAAGGGGACTAAGGGTAAATAAGGCTATGGCATTCTCAAGTGACGACGTGGATTTTACAAAAAGTGGGAGAAAGTTCAAATACAATGTTCAGAAAAATTACTAAAACTTGTACTAAAGAAAAATGAAAAAGATCATGCAGAACTAACAGCGGAATTAATAAAATTAAAACAAAACTAGTGACAAGGTATAAGAAAAAGAAGGAATGGCACACCTTTTTAAAGGAACTGGACAAGAAGCTGATCCCTATGCAAAACGATATTAAGATGAAGAAAAAAGAAAAGTTTATCCGCGACAAAATTGATTATGCCACAGTTAAAATATTTACTGGAAAAGGAAGCGGGTAATACACCCTTTAATAAGAAAAAAGAAAAAACACCTGGTCAACCGACGCCTGAAAACCCCAGAAAACCCTAAAATTTAAAGGAGAAAGGAACCCGTCGAAGTGGTTACTCACCACGAAACGGTGCAGTCGTTCCGCCGGCTCCTCACTCCCTCTCCCCGCCGCACTGGAACTTTTGGTGTACTAGGAGCGGCATTGGGGAGTGCTGGGCCTGCTATCGGTGAGTGCCGCCTATACATTTTTTCTATTTTTCATATGTTGAATACTGTCTATGTGGCATGCAACACCTAAGCACCGCGGGATTGCCCTAAATGGGAAGCGCTGAGCTCTAATACAAGCCGTAGTTCCCAGGACTGCACATCTCTGCAATTTGTATCAATTAAGGTTATTCTATAGCGAGCACAGGGGCACAGATAAGGCAGGTAGTTATGGATCAAGATTCCCTTTATTCACCACAACATGTTTCCACAAAGGCTTATCGTCTTCCTCAGGACATAAGCCTTCGTGGAAACATGTGGTGAATTAAGAGGAATTTTGATCCATAACTACCTGCCTTATCTGTGCCCTTGCGCTCGCTATAGAATAACCTTAATTGAACTGTTGGATCTCACCTTTGTGTGAGTTATTCATAAGCTGCGGGGCACATTGCTGAAAATCCTTCATTACCTGTGGAGCAAAGGACCTGTGGGAACGTCGACACCTGTGATTGATGGATATCGTTTACATGACTGCAGACACCACATGACTGACAGGCGGCTGGCATCTGGACGGCTCTCCCGGCCCAGGTGGCCTTGAGAATACACTGGGGTTGTGCGGAGGCGGCACAACCCGAAAAGGTAAGCGCCCCCCCCCTGTCACAACCTTCCCTTCCCCTTCAATGTGCATGCGGGTTCTCCCTATGGGAGCGCTTTTCTCTCTCTTTTTGTATTTCAGTTACTTCAGGAGTGCCGAAACCTTTTAGTCTGTCCCATGCGGTTGCGAGACCAGTTGTTGGGTCGCTGATGTAAAAAGGGATCTGAGTCTCTTGATTATCTCTGTAGACCGTGGGCCTAGCCACCTGATTAGCAGATCCAGCTCTTCAGCAGCAGTAATGCCGAGATCACTGATTGCGGTTTTTTTTGAAGGCACACTTCCACCCTGTGTAGTTTTTGGGCTGGTCGTCGAATCTCGTGAGATCGGTTTTGGCGAGTTCTCGGCGAATCATGTACCTTGCAAAGTTGGACATGTCTGCTCTTTCTGACTTTGGGAGCACACTTGCTGGCTGAATAATGCTGTTCGCGTGGGCTGTAGCTTCTTGACTTAGGAACATGGGTAGGTTTGGAGTGGCATAGGCATTTAGACCAGCAACTGGCGTGGTGTGTACAGTCTCTGTTGTATGTCGGGCCGGAACTACACAGTTGTCAGTAGTGTCGTGCCTTACAGACATGTTAGGTTGCATGTGGTGTCGATCAACGGTTCACTGGCTTGGCTCAGCATGTAGCCTCTTGAGCGCTTAAGGGGGTCTTCCGTGTCGAGTTCATACAAACTGACGCTACCTTCTTGGCTCCCACCCAGAGATTGATCAAAGACCTTTAGCCTGCCCATGGCTGCCGCATGTTCACATTCCTTCTGTCGGGCTTCTATCTCTGCCTTCTTTCGCGCAGACTCGGCTTCCATGTCTGCTTTCGTCGTTTCTGCTTCAGCACGTGCCTTTACAAGCTGCTCACTGAGAGTAGAGAACCTTGATGAGCCCGATTTGAATGAGTGCCTTGAGCTCATAGCGGACCTGGATCTGTGCGATGCCGCTTCTGACATTAATGCAATCCTTGCTTCAGTCTTGTCCACAATGTCACCCACAGTGCGGTCTCGTTCAGCATTGAGCTGTTGGAAGTCCTGAAGTTCCTTTAAGGATTAAGGCTACGTTCACACATTTGCGTATTTTGCTGCGCTTTTTGCCGCGTTTTTCGGCCGCGCAAAAAAGCGCAGCAAAATACGCAGGGGCTTTCACACACTGCGCTTTCTTTCCCCCAGAAAGCGCAGTGATGTCACAGAGGGGAGGAAGAATCCTGCTTCCTCCTCCCCTCTGTGACAGCTGTGGCCGCCCATTAGACTTTACAGTGTATTAATAAACACTGTGAAATCTAAATTAAACAAAAGCAAGTGTGTGAAAAATAAAAAAGAATGAATACATCACCTTCCGACGCCTTCTGCCGCTGTGCGATCCCCGGTTCAAGTCAGATCTCTTCTGACAGGACCTGTGATTACGTCAGAGGGGGGGGCGTTACCGGGGCGGTTCCATCGCTGATTGGCCGCTCGCGGTCACATGACCGCGAGTGCCTGGGAACGCCCCCCCTCTGACGTCACCACAGCTCTTGTCAGAAGAGATCTGACTTGAACCGGGGATCGCACAGCGGCAGAAGGCGTCGGACAGGTGAAGTATTCATTCTTTTTTATTTTTCAGACATTTGCTTTTGTTTAATTTAGATTTCACAGTGTATATTAATACACTGTGAAGTCTAATGGGCGGCCACAGCTGCCCCAGAGGGGAGGAGGAAGCAGGATTCTTCCTCCCCTCTGGGAGAATACGCAGAAGTAGCTGCGTAAACAATTGACATATCAATTGTTTACGGAGCTGCGTTTTCTCCCGGAAAACGCACTGCGTATTTTTACGCAATGTCTGCACTGCAAAGTGAATTTCCCATTCACTTTGCAGGCAGACATAAGGCACATTGCGTATTTTGAAAAGCGCGCGTAAAAAAACGCGGCAAAATACGCAATGTGTGAACGCAGCCTTAGACGTATTTAGTTTTAGCAGGTTAGAGATGTTTTTTACAAATGTCTTTGTAGGGCTGGTGTGGCACCCCTGCGGACTGATTGCCACAGAAAAGAGCAGCAGCTGTGATAGTAAGCCAAACCAAAAGCACACAACACATCCCCGAATCCCTATACCTAGGACTTTATGCCAGGCAAGGGAGAAGTGGGGAAGAGCAGAGTGGTGGGTGGAGCTTAGGTGGCACCTGTGAGAGGGAGAAGAGCTACAGTGGTTTACCTCATAGTGAGAGTGACAGTGAAGGTACCGTCACACCTTTCAACATCGTTTCCGACATCGTTCAAAAGTGACATCAGGAACGATGTTGAAACGACATCATTGTTGCGTGTAAACCCACAATTCAACAACGATAGTTGTTTAAGTCGGAGTGGACAGGTTTTCCTGCATGCAGGAAAACCTGTCAACTTAAACAACTTGTGGCATCGTTCAGTGTGACACCGCAATAGCGGAAACACCAAGGGACAGGGTCAACGGACAGGGTATCGGCCCTGTAAAAGTGGTTGGCAGCTTCAAGCCCCGGCTCAAATTAACCAGTGAGGTGAAGGATCTCTACACCCAGAACTGAACAGACGGTCACACCTATGAAAAACATCACATAGGACTTGGGGGTTAGAGAGAGGACCCCTTTGAGACGTCCGCGAGTGCTGGCCCTGAGGTAGTGAGTGGTCCTGAGGAGAGAGACCCGCAAAGGCTAAATAAAGGGGGTGCTTTGGTGAACCAGACCAGCTACCGGTATGCTCACTGTAAAAGAAACCATGACTGTGTGAACTAAGAGCAGTGAGTATAGTACCCGGTTAAACCTGAAAAATAATGTGAGAGTATTTATTGAAGGTCCCATGGCTGTGGAGACCAGCATCTGAGGAGAGGTCGAGCCTGGGAGATCTAAAGGACACCGGTCAGTATAAAGTGCATCCTCATCATCACCTCACAACTTCACTAGTAACAACTATTACCACCGGCCCAGGGATCAACCTAGCCCTACCTGTGGAGGGCTTATCACCTTGCGGCTTTCCATAATCATCCCCTGGAGCCGAAGCAAGCAGCGTCGGTCACATCTGGCCACATACCACAGGTGGCGTCACAATGACATTCATTTTTATTTTTCACTTTTTACAATCCCCTTTTTATTTGGGGTCCCTCTAGGGCCACGGAACCGGTCCACGGCCACTACCATGAGATCCCCCTGTGAACAGACAGCAGGGACCAGTCCCGAGTAACCCATGGCCCTGAGGGCGATGCACTGGTATGCTGAGTAGAGTTGTTCAAGGGCACCCTCTGGTGGTAGCTCATGAGCGCCGGGAACACATAATGCAGTCACTTGGTTTAGCACTCTTTGCCACAGTAATGTTATAGGATGTAACGATTCACCTTTGGTGGATTCTAGGTTCTCTCTTACCTTCCATGTAGGTTTGGTCAATCGCTTAAAATTTTTTCGCTGCAAGCTGTGAGTTCTTTTGCTTCTTGCTGTTTTAGATTAAAATAAATCTTTCACTCCTTGCCTAATTTCAGACATTCCTGCAGAAATACAAGAGTTCTGCTTCTGGTTGTCAGGGAGACCAATACAAAGTTGTTGAATAACAGACAGTTTACAGAGTTTATGCAAGTGCTGTTGGGCTGTATTTCAAGTCTATTAAAACTGCAGCTTCACAATTGGTTATAGATAATCCCTTCTTTGGATTTCTAAGCAGTGAATTCTGTCTGCAGGTTTATACAGACTGCTGTTTGTGGCTTATAAACAGCCCTATTTAGGTAATCCTTTCTCTGGATTGTATGCAATATACAATTCCTGGTAAGAGCGGCTTCACACAGTGGCATGATCTGGTCCGGGGCTGTCCGGGATGACCCTGACAGCCGTGGACTGGATCAGCACACAGGACTGGAGGGCTAATATGCCCTCCAGTACGATGCAGCGCACGCAGTTCCCGCTGCTGATAAATCAAGACCGCGATGGCGAGGTCCTGACCTGTCAGTGGCTGCACACCAGACCAGAGGGCATATTAGCCCTCCAGTCCTGTGTGCTGATCCAGTCCACAGCTGTCAGGGTCATCACGGACAGCTCCGGACCGGATCACGCCGCAGTGTGAAGCCGCCCCAACAGGTTCTTTTGCTGATTATGAGTTGCATACAAGTCCCGGTCACAGCGAATCCTTTTCACTGTTCTGTCCCCGATGACTCCAAATCCCACGCGCTCTAATCCCCAGTCTTTTAGATAATTGTATGCATGTACCTACATCACCAAACGATAACAGACAGTGTCAACACGATCATCACTGCAGCTGTGGAAAGACCAGGAGAAACGATGTAGTTTTCTTCCAAATCTTATTAGTTACAATGGAACGATAGGTGAAAAGGAATAATCTGTACAGGGTTGCACACATACGTCTTCAGTAATGGCTTCTCTAAACTAAACTGATGAAGAAGGGAGGGGCATCCTTGTACAGTGGCCAACTAAGGGAGAGAGGGACAAACTTCATACTCTGTAAATCTACATAGCAACATCAGGGAATTTCCTGATTGGAGGAAATACACAATGCACAGAAATATATACAACATTGTTCTCATTCGTGGGACACAACAGTGGCAGTGTTTAGCTACCTGCAAAAATTACAGCGGAGCCCCACGTCAGCCTTTTCCTTTCCAGCCATAACCTGGCTTTATGCAGTATTAACACTGTACAATTGTAAAAAAAACACAACATAAACCTGCAAAATCTGCTTGAAAAGCGCGCCAAAACTCCACCAATGCTTCCGTGTCGATCTCTGACACATCTAGAGCCGCAGGAATAATGTCCTCATCCTACCCTGTGTGACGTATATATTCGGTAATGGCTATGTGTGACTGCCTCAGCCTGAGTAGTACGCTCCCTGCTCGGCGCTCCGCCCTCTGCATTACGTAGAACTCTCACGCTGTCTTCTTATGACGACTGCTTCCAGTGTTGTCATTGCAAAGCCTTCTGGGTCCTGTAGTTTGAGAACTCAACTGGAACTGAAGAGGAATAGGCGTTATGGACTACAATCCCCGGAATACATTGCGGCTAAGTGGACGTTCCTGGTACAGCATGGCGGGGGAAATGGATGAAAACATCCCGGTGTATGAAGTTTCCAATGTGCACACTAAGAAGATACATGTGGCCTCCATAGGAAACCTATGGCGACAGAATGTGACCGACTGTGACCTGAGTCTGGCAGGAGATTCCTTGTGGATGTGGAGGATGACGATCTGGCCCTGGAGCTGGGCTGCACGGAGGACATTGCTGCAGAGATCAAGAGCTTGTGCAGGTAACGGCAGCTGCTGTCATGGTGCCAGTCACAGCCCCGCCGTGTCTGCAGAAAGCACTGCGGGAGGGGGAGGGGTTCTAGTCGAGGGTGCTGTATGGTGCAGGGGGAGGGTCCTAGCCTGGTGCTGTAGGGTTCAGCCGGGGTACTGTATGATTGTAGGGGCAGGGGTTCTAGCCGGGGGTACTGTATGATTGTAGGGGAGGGTTTTAGCCGGGGTACTGTCTGATTGTAGGGGAGGGGTTCTAGCCTGGGGTGCTGTATGATTGTAGGGGGAGGGGTTCTAGCCTGGGGTGCTGTATGATTGTAGGGGGAGGGGTTCTAGCTGGGCGCTGTATGTTGTAGGGGGTTCTAGCCGGGGCCTGTATGATTGTAGGGGGAGGGGTTCTAGCCAGGGGCGCTGTGTGATTGTGGGGGAGGGGTTCTAGCCGGGGGTGCTGTATGAGTGTAGGGGGAGGGGTTCTAGCCCCCCCTACAATCACTGAATGATTGTAGGGGGAGGGGTTCTAGCCTGGGGCGCTGAATGCTTGTAGGGGAGGGGTTCTAGCCGGGGTGCTGTATGATTGTAGGGGGAGGGGTTCTAGCCAGGGGCGCTGTATGATTGTAGGGGAGGGGTTCTAGCCGGGGGTACTGTCTGATTGTAGGGGGAGGGGTTCTAGCCGGGGTGCTGTATAGTGTAGGGGGAGGGTTCTAGCCTGGGGCGCTGTATGATTGTAGGGGAGGGTTCTAGCCTGGGGCGCTGTATGATTGTGGGGGAGGGGTTCTAGCCAGGGGCGCTGTGTGATTGTGGGGGAGGGGTTCTAGCCGGGGTGCTGTATGAGTGTAGGGGAGGGGTTCTAGCCTCCCCAGCACTGATGATTGTAGGGGAGGGGTTCTAGCCTGGGGCGCTGAATGCTTGTAGGGGAGGGGTTCTAGCCGGGGGTGCTGTATGATTGTAGGGGAGGGGTTCTAGCCAGGGCGCTGTATGATTGTAGGGGAGGGGGTTCTAGCCGGGGGCGCTGTATGATTGTAGGGGAGGGGTTCTAGCCGGGGGCGCTGTGTGATTGTAGGGGGAGGGGTTCTAGCCGGGGGCGCTGTGTGATTGTGGGGGAGGGGTTCTAGCCGGGGGCGCTGTGTGATTGTGGGGGAGGGGTTCTAGCCGGGGGCGCTGTGTGATTGTGGGGAGGGGTTCTAGCCGGGGCGCTGTGTGATTGTGGGGGAGGGGTTCTAGCCGGGGCGCTGTGTGATTGTGGGGGAGGGGTTCTAGCCGGGGGCGCTGTGTGATTGTGGGGGAGGGGTTCTAGCCGGGGGCGCTGTGTGATTGTGGGGGAGGGGTTCTAGCCGGGGGCGCTGTGTGATTGTGGGGGAGGGGTTCTAGCCGGGGCGCTGTGTGATTGTGGGGGAGGGGTTCTAGCCGGGGGCTGTGTATTGTGGGGGAGGGGTTCTAGCCGGGGGCGCTGTGTGATTGTGGGGGAGGGGTTCTAGCCGGGGCGCTGTATGACAATTGTAAAGCAGACTGCAGCTGGCACTTTTCCTTGTGACTGGTAATCCAATTTTAGAGGTGACCTCTACCCAGTTTTTTTTTTTTTTTTTTTAATTATTTATTTATAAATAATTAAAGAAAAATTAGGTCCCCCAAAACTGGATCACCAGCTAAGGTGAAGCAGACAGACAGGGGGTCTGGTATTCTTGGGGTGGGAAGGGCCATTGTTCTTGGTTCCTTACCACCCTTAAAATAGCAGGCCGCAGCTGCCCTGGAACGCCACTTCACCAATGCTCTTACCGCTGCCCTGGTGCGTTGGAAAATGACGTAATGGTATTTGGAGTTAATACCTGCTGGGTAATATCAGCATCAAGCCATAGAACAGGGGTCTCAAACATGCGGCCCGAGGGCCCATGCGGCCCCTGGGGATTCACTATGCGCCCCGCGGCACTTTGGACAACTTAATGATGCATTGCCCCAGTGCAGGGGGCCGCTGCAGTCCCCTGCTGTGTGATGACTTCGTTCGCACGCACTAACAAGCTCTGCCACTCAGCAAGATCAATGCAAGCTGCCAGCCAATGAGAGGCCCACAGCTGATGGCAGAGTATGACATTACATGCAGGCTTCTGGCTGGCAGATTGCATTGATCTTGCTGAGCAACAGAGCTTGTCTGAGCGGTGCTGGAGGAAGTCATAGCACAGCGGAGGCCGGAAGTCAGTACAGCGGGGACCGCGGCGGCCCCCTGCACTGGAGCGATAAATCATTAAGGTGAGTGAGAATGTGTGTATAAGAAAGTGTGTGTGAGGTGTGTGTGAGTTTCAGTGTGTGTATGAGAGTGTGAGTGTGTGTATGAGGATGTGTGAGAGTATATGTGTGTGTGTGGTGGGGGGGGTTTGTGTGTGAGTGTGAAGGAGTGTGTATGTGAGTGTTTAAAAAAAAAAGGTAAAACAGGATGGGGCATCACTATAAAAGTAGATCAGGATGGGGGACATGCCTAGAAAAGGGAATCAGAATGGGGAACATCAGTACAAAAGGGGACCAGGATGGGGGCATCACTACTAAAGGGGTCCAGGATGGGGACATCACTACTAAAGGGGATAGAGATGCGGGACATCACTACAAAAGAGGATAGAGATGCGGGACATCACTACAAAAGAGATAAGACGGACATACTACAAAAAGGATAGGTGCGGGACATCACTACAAAAGAGGATAGAGATGCGGGACATCACTACAAAAGAGGATAGAGATGCGGGACATCACTACAAAAGAGGATAGAGATGCGGGACATCACTACAAAAGAGGATAGAGATGCGGGACATCACTACAAAAGAGGATAGAGATGCGGGACATCACTACAAAAGTGGACAGGGATGGTGGACATCACTAGAAAAAGGGATCAGGATTTGGAACATCACTAGAAAAAGGGTTCAGGATGGGGGACATCAGTAGAAAAGGACATCACTACAGGATGGGGACATTACTACAAGAAGGGGATCAGGATTTGTACTTTAGTACATTGAGCAAAAAATTCTGGTATTACTAAAAATATCACTTAGTCCTACAAGGGATGCGGCCCCCCCGCTGTAAATGTTTCTCTATGTGCGGCCCACCAACCCATCCGAGTTTGAGACCCCTGCCATAGAACCTTTCCAGAGCCTGTGTGTTACCAGTAACGTGAAAATCCCCATATTTTCATTGACAGACTTGCATCGATGTATTTCTAACTGTGCATTTCATTAGAATCCAATCAATCTCCAGAGAGCTGGTGTGGCCGGGGGCAGCCATCTCAGCTCTGCTGTGCTTCTGAAGCTAAATTCTTTGTGTGACAGAACGGCTTCAGCCAGTATATGTGATACCTCTTTGGATTCAGGGTTACTATGCCTACATGATGCTGCTTTCAGATAAGGTAGCAAAAACCTGCTGACATGTTCCCTATAAACAGCAATTGAATTTTTTTTTTTTTCACCGCATGGTCAAATTGATTAGACAGGTTTATTCTTCAGGTCAGTACGATTACAGTATCCCACATTTATATCATTTTATATTTTGCCACTTTTACACAATAAAATTACGGTAATTTTGTAGAAAAATAGAATTCTTGCTTTGCTATATTCTGAGCGCTATAGTTGTTTTATTTTTCCAATGACGGAGCTGCCTTTTTGCGGGACAAGATGACGTTTTCAGCCTTACCATTTTTGTTTACGTTCAACCCTTTGATTGTGTTTTTATTTCATTTTTTTACTGGCATTAGAATGAAAAACATAGTTGTTTGCCAAGTTTTTTTAAAGGTGTTCAGTGAAGGGGTAAAATAGCGTGACAGTTTTGTATAATGGGTTGTTCCAGATGCAGGGTTACCAAATGTCATTATTTTTGCAGTTTTCTTAATTTTTTTTTCTTTCTCATAATTTCACAATTTTTTTTTTTTGTTTTTTCACTGCGTTTTTTTTTGCGGGCACATTTTTCTTTCCCACGTTGTCTGCCGTGCTATTTTGCATTCACACACCACGTTTTTTACGGCCGCATTTTTCCCCCAAGAGCGCGGGGGAAGTGACATCACACGGAAGGGGGGGGGGGAGAATCCTGTGCTCCTGCCCCCGTGTGACATGTCGGGGCTGAAGTTTTGCTTCCTAGCATATCTACATACACTGTGAAAACAAAAAAAATTTATTCAAAATAAATAAAAGCTCACCTCTCTGCCAGCTGTCCGGGACCTGAGGTGAAGACATCTGATTGCTGCCTGCCAAGACCTTAAACATGTGATTGACCGGTAGCAATCGGCTTATGCGTCACGTGACGTATCACCTGATCGCTACCGGCCAATCGCATCTTTGAGGTCCTGGCAGCATTCGGACATCTTCTCGGGTCCCGGACAGCCGTCAGAGCAGTGAGCATTTATTTTTTCCATCATTGCCACGACAGCACCACCTGAAAGAGAGGACTGCCCATCCAAGACAGGAAACGTCTGTGATAAAAAAAAAAGGCGGTAGCTCTCCTATACCTCCATTTAGGTTTCCTGTCTTGGAGGTGGGAGACCTCTGAAGCTCAAGTGGTTCACTTGCCTGACCCAGTAGCTGGAAGAGGCGGCTTACCTGGGCCGTGGCTCCGGACTCGGATGGCAGAAGCACCTCCACTGGGTATCGCCTTTTGTGGTGGTGGGCACAGAGTCTGGTAGAGGGCCACATGCGGTTCATCTCGGCCCCAGTATCGCCCAGGCTGCGCCATGCACGGCTGGTAAGCAGCTGTGGCCTCAGATAAACTCAGGTGATGTCGCTGCTCTCACAGCTGTGGCTCCGTCAGTGTGAAAACAGTCCTTGTGGTGAACAGTCACTGTAATGTAACCACTCATCGTGATGTAGCAGAGCTGGAAAGATTCACTGGACATTGTGTTGTGGTTTGCCATCGGAGCTGTGTATGTTTGGGAACTAATAAATGGGTAAATGGGATCTTACTGCAATAAACTGGGATGATGTCCTGAGACATAAAAGTACACAAAGCAAATGGGAGATGTTTATTAACATTCTGAATAGGGCCTGTGCACAATATATACCCTATGGGAATAAGCATGCTAGAAATAGGAAGAAACCACTATGGCTAAATAAGGCTGTAAGGGGCGCAATAAGTGACAAAAAGAAAGCATTTAGGGAATTAAAGCAAGTAGGTAGTGATGAAGCGTTAAATAAATACAGAAAATTAAATACCATTTGTAAAAAGCAAATCAAGGCAGCAAAGATTGAGACAGAGAGACTCATTGCCAGAGAAAGTAAAAATAATCCCAAAATATTTTTTAACTACATTAATAGTAAGAAACTAAAAAATGATTGTGTTGGCCCCTTTAAAAATAATGTGGGTGAAATGGTGGATGAGGATGAGGAAAAAGCCAATATGCTAAATGACTTTTTTTCAACAATATTTACACAAGAAAATCCCATGACAGGCAATATTATCAATGATAACAAAAAATTTCCATTAACCCATTATCTACCAATGTCCTTTTTTTTGGGACGCCTAATCTTTTGCTTCTAGCAACTAAGATTTTATAATTGGGTCCAATTTTTTGTGTTGTGTTTGTAAAATGAATGTTTTCAATGACATGTCATTGTCATTTTTAATTGAATATTCTTCCACCCAGAGAGCTATCATACACCAATTTTCGAAAAGGAAAATTGCTAATTTGGCAAGTAATGGATTAAATGTCACCTGCTTAACCCAGCAGGAAATACGGCATCGTCTAAAAATCACTAAAATTGACATCCCCGGGCCCGGATGGGATACACCCCAGAGTGCTGCAGGAATTAAGTACTGTCATAGATAGACCATTATTTTTAATATTTAAAGATTCCATAATAACAGGGTCTGTACCACAGGACTGGCGTATAGCAAATGTGGTGCCAATATTCAAAAAGGGGACAAAAACTGAACTTGGATATTATAGACCAGTAAGCTTAACATCTACTGTGGGTAAAATCCTAGAGGGTTTTCTAAAGGTGCCATTACACACGTCAATATTGCTAGGCAATTTCACTGGCAATTTGCTGGTTGCACTGAAATTACAGACACATTGTTCCATTTGTGTATAAAACAATATGTTCATGATTTCACTGCAACCAGCAAATTGCCAGTGAAATTGCCTAGCAATATTGCTGCGTGTGACGGTACCTTGAGATGCTATACTGGAGTATCTGAATAAAAATAACCTCATGACCCAATATCAACATGGGTTTATATACATTAGTTGAGCCAATCAATTTCCCGGTTTAGGCCCCTGGGGGTCAGAGTGTCTAGTGTGTATATCCAGTATGTTTCCCGTTGTTTAAGCAGTTGAATGTGATTTCCTCCTCGTCTAGGTCTATGAACTTTTTCTAGTACCTGAAACCTCAGTTGTGATATATTGTGTCTTTTTTCTTTAAAATGAGCTGGTAAAGGGAACCAGGTTTTTTCACACCTGATTGTGGATTTGTGACTAGAAATCCTGTCACGAATGGCTTGCGTGGTTTCGCCAACATATAATAATCCACAAGGGCATTTAATCACATATACCACAAAATTGGTTTCACAGGTATAGTAACCCCGAATGGGGTAAGATTTGCCTGAACGGGGATGGACGACTTCATTGCCTTTGATGACATTGGAGCATGACATGCAGCTCAGACATGGAAAAGTTCCAGTACGTTTTTGTCCTGTCAGAGTGTTTGTTGGTTTGGGTTTCGAGGATCCTAAGTCAGCTCTAACTAACTTGTCTCGTATATTTGGTGGTCTTTTCATACACATGATTGGTGGTGTCTTAAAGGGAACCTGTCACCCAAATCACCCTAGTAAGCTGTAAATACATGTCCCTGAAGCATTACACTACAGTCCTACACATCCCTTTGTGGTGTTTTAGTTCAATATGAAAGTGCACTTTAGTCGTTTGCAAACTTACTAAATCCATGGCAGTGGGGCGTTCCCAAGCCTCCTTGTCTGCGAGGCGGTTCCCCTGTGTGCCGCTGTATTACGCCCTAATGGGCGTTTTTTCAAACTTTCTAGCGCGGGCACGATTCATAATCTCGCGCCCGCATCGTCACGGTCATGTGATGCCGTGACGCGTCATTTCCGGGCGGCTGGGTCGCTGCTGTCTGACGCGCACTGGCCAACTTCAGCGCATGCGCAGATCGCTTGCTGAAGTCGGCCGGTGCGCGTCAGACAGCAGCGACCCAGCCGCCCGGAAATGACGCGTCACGGCATCACATGACCGTGACGATGCGATCGCGAGATTATGAATCGTGCCCGCGCTAGAAAGTTTGAAAAAACGCCCATTAGGGCGTAATACAGCGGCACACAGGGGAACCGCCTCGCAGACAAGGAGGCTTGGGAACGCCCCACTGCCATGGATTTAGTAAGTTTGCAAACGACTAAAGTGCACTTTCATATTGAACTAAAACACCACAAAGGGATGTGTAGGACTGTAGTGTAATGCTTCAGGGACATGTATTTACAGCTTACAAGGGTGATTTGGGGTGACAGGTTCCCTTTAAATACATCAATGTTGGGATAAGATTTAGTCAGTATTGGCCAATGATGTCGGATAATGTTATGGACTCTGGGTATGGACGGATGGTGATAGTGTACAAATGGAAGTCTGGCTGTTTTATTAACTACTACAGGTGGGCAATTGTTTTCAGTCTTGGCTTTTTGTAATTCACTGCTTAGTAGATTTTTGGGGTAGTGGCGGTTGCTGAATTTTTGAGCCATCTCGTTTAATCTAGTGTCTCTGATGGTGGGGTTTGAAACTATTCTTGTAACCCTTTTGAATTGCGATCTTGGCAAACTGTTTTTGGTTGATTTTGGGTGACAACTCTCATAGGAAAGGAGGCTATTGCAGTCAGTCGGTTTGGTATAGATGTCAGTAGTCAGGTATCCATGCTGATCTTTTAGTACTTTAGTGTCAAGGAAGGTGATGGCATTATAGTCGTGAGATAATGTAAATTGGAGTTCTGATCTAACCCGATTCATGGTGTTGAAGAAGTCATGTAGGCTTTGTGTGTCACCCTGCCAAATGCAAAATATATCGTCAATGTATCTGACCCACATAAGTGCATTGTTTTTAAATATAGGATTGGGATAGACATATTCCTGCTCAAAACGGTCCATGTATAGATTAGCGTAGGCGGGTGCTACGTTAGATCCCATTGCGGGAAAAATTATATATAATGGGAGCTCAGTCAGTAATAGACAATATGTAAATAAGTGTAAGACTGGCATCACCAAAAAACGTAGGTGCTGGCAGAAAATAATATACCGTATATACTCGCGTATAAGCCGACCCGTGTATAAGCCGACCCCCCCTACTTTTGTCCTCAAAACCTTGAAAAACCTATTGACTCGTGTATAAGCCGAGTCCCGAGTACAGAATACAGGACTCGGATTGTAAACTCGCTTAGAATCGCTCAGACTAGCTCAGAATCGCTCAGAAATGCTCAGATCGCTAAGACTCGCTCTCAGAATCGCTAAGACTCGCTCTCAGAATCGCTAAGACAATCGCTCTCCTAGAATCGCTAAGACTCGCTCTCAGAATCGCTAAGACTCGCTCTCAGAATCGCTAAGACTCGCTCTCAGAATCGCTAAGACTCGCTCTCAGAATCGCTAAGACTCGCTCTCAGAATCGCTAAGACTCGCTCTCAGAATCGCTAAGACTCGCTCTCAGAATCGCTAAGACTCGCTCTCAGAATCGCTAAGACTCGCTCTCAGAATCGCTAAGACTCGCTCTCAGAATCGCTAAGACTCGCTCTCAGAATCGCTAAGACTCGCTCTCAGAATCGCTAAGACTCGCTCTCAGAATCGCTAAGACTCGCTCTCAGAATCGCTAAGACTCGCTCTCAGAATCGCTAAGACTCGCTCTCAGAACGCTAACTCGCTTCAGAATCGCTAGACTCATCAGAATCGCTCGGAATTGCTCAGAATCGCTAAGACCCTCTCGGAATAGCTCAGACTCGCTCGGAATCGCTAAGACCCTCTCGGAATAGCTCAGACTCGCTACTGACAGCAGGTATCCGAGGTCCCTAATACAGTGACTCGCGTATAAGCCGAGGGGGTGACTTTTCAGCCCGATTTTTGGGCTGAAAAACTCGGCTTATACGCGAGTATATACGGTACTTACAAAGATAGTTATCTGCCGCGACACTACTGTTTTCATGAAAAATGTAAATCAATAAGTGGCACTAGAGAAAAGAGGATCATGAGTATAATGCAAGTATATATAATTTTTCCCTTTTCCCCTTTCTTTAGTCTGGTAGACACTCAGGGACACCATTGTGAGATCCTAACACACACCAGATCATTGTTTTTAATCGCATCCATGGACATATAAATGCATTCACCACTCACCATTCCATTAGGGCATAGTGTCAGGACCTGGCAGTGGAGGCTCCTTGAAGTGGATGCCAGGCTTATTCCTTAGTGGCTACTAACGAGACTAAGATCTCCGTTTTCATATCTAGCACAGGGCAGTTTCTGCATTATACACTTGCATTATACTCATGATCCTCTTTTCTCTAGTGCCACTTATTGATTTACATTTTTCATGAAAACAGTAGTGTCGCGGCAGATAACTATCTTTGTAAGTATATTATTTTCTGCCAGCACCTACGTTTTTTGGTGATGCCAGTCTTACACTTATTTACTTATAATCATAATCACCGACGTGGATTCTTTACTGTAAGAGCAGTGAGACTATGGAACCCTCTGCCATATGATGTTGTAATGAGTGACTCACTACTAACATTTAAGAAGGGACTAGATGCCTTTCTTGAAAACTATAATATTACCAGTTATATATACAAGATTCTTTGATAGGGCGTTGATCCAGGGAACTAGTCTGATTGCCGTATGTGGAGTCAGGAAGGAATTTTTTCCCCCAATGTGGAGCTAGTGTTGCCACTTGGTTTTCTTTTTTTTTGCCTTCCTCTGGATCAATATGTTTGGCTATGGGTTGAACTAGATGGACTTAAAGTCTTCCTTCAACCTTAAAAAAAACTATGTTACTATGTTAAATGAGGGTGTCTGTGTATTTTATGTCAAATGAAGGAATTTTTCTTTCTCTGTGTGTTTTTAACTATTTACATACAGAATTGGTAATGTATATCAGACCACTCCCTTCCCCCACTAACCCTCCTCCCATCCATCACTGAAGGACAACTTGCACACCTCCTCTCCAGATCGCACCTCACCACTTGTGCATCGGACCCCATCCCATCTCACTTCCTCCCCAACCTCACCATCACACTTATCCCAGCCCTAACCCACCTCTTCAATCTATCACTTACCTTTCAAACATGCAACAATTACACCTGTCTTGAAGAAGTCATCTCTCGACCCGACCTCCACATCCAGCTACCGCCCCATATCCCTGCTCTCGTTCGCCTCCAAACTTCTTGAAAAGCATGTCCACACTGTACTCTCATCCCACCTCTCATCCAACTCTCTCTTTGACAACCTTCAATCTGGCTTCCGCCCCCACCACTCCACCAAAAGCGCCTTAACCAATATTACTAATGACCTACTTACCGCCAAAGCTAACGGACACTTCCCCCACCCTACTTCTTCTTGACCTGTCCTCTGCATTCGACAGTCGACCATTGCCTCCTATTATAGATCCTCTCTTTCATTGTTATCACTGACCATTGCCCTCTCCTGGATCTCCTCCTACCTTTCCAACCGCACATTTAGCTTCTCCTGCTCCATCACGATCTCCTCACCCCATCTCTGCTCTGTCCTGGGACCCCTTCTTTTTTCCATCTATACCCTTGGCCTAGGACAACTCATAAAGTCCCATGGATTCCAGTTCCACCTGTACACTGATGACACTCAGATCTACCTCTCTGGCCCAAACGTCACCTCTCTGCTGTCCAGAATCCCGGAGTGTCTATCAGCCATATCCTTCTTCTTCTCTCGCTTCCTTAAACTAAATGTAGACAAAAATGAACTCCTCATCTTTCACCCATCTCGTACACCTCCCTTACCTGATCTATCTGTGATGAGCTGCCGTAAAGTAACCTCATGCATGCGCAATGCGCATCGCGAGGTCCTCGATACACCCAATGCATGTACCCACGTCATGATAGCTGGATATGATGCGATTAGCGTCATACCGGCTTATCCGCCCATGGAGGAGGGCGAGGAAGATGCAAAAGGATTATCACTCCCATCGGGGGTAAATAATTGCAGTAAAGGCGGTGGAGAGAAGCCACAGGGAACGCCCTGTGTGACTTCTCAAGAGCACAGAAGCCGCAGATGAGGAGGTAATAAAAGCACTTTTTGAAAGTTTATAAATACACAATTTTGACAAAAAGGGATAGGTAGAATAGGATAATTAAGGTGCAGGGACATGTATTGAAAGGATAGGGGGTGATTTTTAGGGGTCAGGATCCCTTTAAATCTTAGCAACTGTTTTAGGCTAATTTTACATGTCCAGCATCCGCTAGCAAGGATCCACCAGTAATCCGTTGAGAGTTGTGCAAACACAACTTTTTTTGTCAGTTTTGAAAAATAGATTTTTGTTTTAGTTTTTTTTTTTTACTTTGCAAGTCTATGAAAAATGGATCTGTTAACTGATTACTATTTATCTTCTATTTGAAACTGATCCAGAAAGCAAAAAACAGATCCTTTACAAAAATGAATGGCTAAATAGCAGTCCGTTAAGAAATCGATTTCCCATATTAAAAAACAGATCCTGCAAAAAAAAAATCTTTTTTTTTTTTTTTTTTTTTTCAAAACGGACAAATTGTTTGCACAACATTTTTTTATACCAACGGATCGCTGCTGGATCTGTTCTAACGGATGATTACTGGACATGTGAAAATAGCCTTAATCTAGTAAACAGCCATACTCGCTGACTTTCCCTGGTCCCCTATGGCTGGTTTCACCCTACCGGTTTATGGATCTGGCAGGTATGCAGAACAAACTGCATTATCCATCCCCCCCCCCTTCCTGGAAGCCCCCGCAAATGTGAAACCAGATGCAACTGCGTGCTCCCACACCTATATTAATTGATCCGTGTGACGGATCCGGCGTAAAACTGATGCAGTAGCATCAGGTTGTGTTCATTTTTTTATTTATTGTTTCTGACCGATCCACCACTGAAAAACGACAAAACCCTGCCCACCACCTCCCCAGTTGGTGTGTCATATGAAACTGACTTCTGGGCATGCTCAGTCTGGATCCTCTGTGAACCAGCTTCCGCCGTATCCGGGTTCTATAGAGCTCCATTTTAATGACAACCAGATAGCAACGGATCTGGGTGCTTCCGAGTTTTAAATGAGCACCAAATTTGTAAAATTTTGTGTTTTTGGTAGGAGCTAAACCCCGTTGACACCTGGACCCAGCTAGACATGTATACAACCGAACTCACCCGCAAGTTCACGTGTCCCCATTGAAAGTCACTGGTGAGAAAACGGATGTGGGTGCATCCGGTTTCAGCTGGATTCATCCGAATTACAAAACCGGTAGTGTGAAACCAGCCTACCCCATGTTTAACCCCTTCCCGACCCATGGCTCAGGGGGTGGGCCATGCAATGATCGGGCTCCTGCAGGTCGAGTGAGGGTGTCACTGACCTGTCTCACTCGGCCTGCAGGTACATGGGAGTTGTACAACACCACATGGGGGGGTCGATTTGCCCCCCCCCCCTCTGGCTACAGCGCGGTGAATGGCACTCAAAAGTGAAAGTGAAAATCACCGCGCCTGTCATGCTTCCCTGCCTGCCGCTGCTATCGCTACCCTCCGATCTTCTCCCCTGTTATCCTCTAACTGCCCCCCTGTTCCCCACCTCTTTCCTGCCCCCTCTTCATCTTTCTTACCCCCCCCCCCGCTTCCTTTTCCTGCCGCCCGCCTCCTCACTGCCCCTGCTTCCCCCATCTCCTGTCAGCCCCCCCTCTTCCCCCTCCCCCCCCCTGATCACCGGAGCGGTGATCGCCTCTCCCATTCACCCCTCCGGTGGACGCTCTGTCTCCTCGGCGTCCTGCTCCTCCTCTTCGCCGCCTCCGGATCTGACAGCTCTGTGCTGGAGCTGCCAGATCACTTTCTACAGCTAGATCCTGAGGATCCAGCTGTAGAAAGTGATCTGACAGCTCCAGCACCGTGATCCACAGTGACCATTATGTGATCACTGTGGATCACTGTGCTGGATCTGTCAGATCACTTTCTACAGCTGGATCCTGAGGATCTAGCTGCAGGAAGTGATCTGACAACTCCAGCACAGTGATCCACAGTGATCACATAATGGTCACTGTGGATCACTGTGCTGGAGCTGTCAGATCACTTTCTGCAGCTGTATCCTGGGGATCGAGCTGCAGAAAGCAATCTGACACCCCGGGCGCACTGATGCACATAGTGGGTCTCTGCGCCCAGGCTCTTAGATCGCTGCTCTACAGCCCGATCTCCCTGCATGGGCATCGAGCTGCAGAAAATGATCTGACACCCTGGGCGCATTGACCCACTATGTGCATCACTGCGCCTGGGCTGCCAGATCGCTTTCCGCAACTCGATCCCCATGCAGGGGGATCGAGCTGCAGAAAGCAATCTGACAGCCCGGACGCAGTGATGCACATAGTGGGTCAATGCGCCTGGGCTGCCAGATTGCTTTCCGCAGCTCGATCCCCATGCATGGGGATCAAGCTGTGGAAAGCGATCTGGCAGCCCATACGCAGTAATGCACATAGTGGGTCACTGCGCCAGGGGTGTCAGATCACTTTCTGCAGCTCGATCCCCATGCTGGCGAATCGGGCTCCAGAGTAGCGATCTGACAGCAAAGGCAATCGAGCGTCGTGGGACCTTCGTTGTGGACTATGTCGGAGACAATCGAACGTCGTGGGACCTTCGTTATGGACTACGTTGGAGCGATCGAGTTGTCGTGGGACCTTCATTGTGGACTACATATAATAAAGATGGAGTCTGAATTGTGTCTGTGTTTTGTTTTTTTTTGTTTTTTTTTCTTCAAACAAAAAGATTTTCCTCTGTGTGTATTTATTGACTATTTACCATACTAGAGATTCCTAATGGCGGGTCTAAAATTGGCCCAATATTATGAATCTCGGGCTTAGTGCCAGCTGCCAATAAAAAGCTGTCATTAACCCCTTTATTACCCAGTTAGCCACCGGCACCAGGGCAACTGGAAGAGTGTGGGTACAGCGCCAGAAAATGGCGCTTCAATGAATGCGCCATTTTCTGGGGCGGCTGCGGGCTGCAATTCGCAGCATGGGGGGCCCAGAACGCTTGGGCCTCTCTATGCTGAGGATTCCAGCCCCCAGCTGCTTAGTTGTACCTGGCTGGACCAAAAATATGGCGGAGCCCCACGTAATTTTTTTTCTAGAATTCGTTCTAGAAATTAAAAAAAAAAAAAATGGGCTTCGCTGTATTTTTGGTTGCCAGCCAGGTATGACGAGGCAGCTGGTGGCTGGTGGCAGTCCATAGCTGCCAAGTTGTACCTGGCTGGACCAAAAATAAGGCAGAGCCCCATGTAATTTTTTTTATTTTTTTTATTCTACAAATAAAATTAAATGGAGCTTTGCCGTATTTTTGGTTGCCAGCCAGGTACAACTTGGCAGCTAGGTGGCTGGAATCCTCAGCATGGAGAGACCCAAGCGTTCTGGGCCCCACATGCTGCGAATTGCAACTGCTAGACTAGTATGTTTTTTCACAAAAGGTTTCTTTATTCATTTATACGGCTCAATTTGTGAAGCACATGGGGGTTCAAAGTGCTCACTGTGCATCTAGATATGTTCCCTGGGGGGTCTAGTTTCCAAAATGGGGTCACTTGTGGGGGAGCTCTAATGTTTAGGCACACAGGGGCTCTCCAAACGCGACATGGTGTCCGCAAACAATTCCAATTGTGAGCGGACACCATGTCTCATATGGAGAGCCCCTGTGTGCCTAAACATTAGAGCTCCCCCACAAGTGACCACATTTTGGAAACTAGACCCCCCAGGGAACATATCTAGATGCATAGTGAGCACTTTGAACCCCCAGGTGCTTCACAAATTAATCCGTAAAAATAAAAAAAGAACATTTTTGTGGAATAAAAAGTACTTTTTAATTTTTACGGATCAAATTATGAAGCATCTTTGGAATCAAAGTACTCATTATGCATCTAGATACGTTCCCTGGGGCGGGTCCAGTTTCCAAAATGGGGTCACTTGTGGGGGAGCTCCAATGTTAAGGCACACAGGAGCTCTCCAAACACGACGTGTTGTCCGCTAATAATTTGAATAGAAAATCAGCTCAAATTGTTAGCGGACACCATGTTGCGTTTGGTGAGCCCCTGTGTGCCTAAACATTGGAGCTCCCCCATAAGTGACCCCATTTTGGAAACTAGACCCCCCAGGGAATGTATCTAGATGGGTAGTGAGCATATTGAACCCCCAGGTGCTTCACAAATTAATGAAGAAAAAAAAATATTGCGGAAAAAAAGTACTTTTTCATTTTTACAGATCAATTTATGAAGCACCTGGGGTTCAAAGTGCTCACTATGCATCTAGATAGGTTCCTTGGGGGTCTAGTTTCCAAAATGGGGCCACTTGTGGGGGAGCCCAAATGTTTAGGCACACAGGGGCTCACCAAACGCAACATGGTGTCCCCTAACAATTTTAGCTGATTTCCATTCAAATTGTTAGCGGTCACCATGTCGCGTTTGCAGAGCCCCTGTGTGCTTAAACATTGGAGCTCCCCCACAAGTGACCCTATTTTGGAAACTAGACCCCCCAGGGAACGTATCTAGATGGGTAGTGAGCATTTCGAACCCCCAGGTGCTTTACAAATTGATCTGTGAAAATGAAAATGAAAAAGTACTTTTTTTTCACACAAATTTTCTTTTAGCCTAAATTTTTTCGTTTTCACATGGCAACAGGATAAAATTCATTCTAAAATTTGTTGGCCAATTTCTCCTGAGTACACCGATACCTCATATGTGGTCATAAACCACTGTTTGGGTGTACGGCAGGGCTCACAAGTGAAGGAGCGCCATTTCACTTTTTGAATGTAAAATTGGCTCCAAAATTCAAATTGCGCTCCTTCCCTTCTGAGCTCTGCCGTGCGCCCAAACAGTGGTTTATGACCACATATGAGGTATCGATATACTCGGGAGAAATTGCACAACACATTTTAAGATCCATTTTATCCTGTTGCCCATGTGAAAATGAAAGAATTGAGGCTAAAAGAACATTTTTGATAAAAAAAATTAAAATATCCATTTTTTGTTTACACTTTGCTTTAGTTCCTGTGAAGCACCTGAGGGGTTAATAATCTTCTTCTTGAATGTAGTTTTGAGTAGCTTGAGGGGTGCAGTTTTTGGAATGGTGTCACTTGTGGGTGTTTTCTGTCATGTACACCCCTCAAAAGGACTTCAAATGTGATGTGGTCACTAAAAAAAATGGTTTTGTAAATTATGGTTGAAAAATTGCTGATGAACTTTGAACCCTTATAACGTCCTACCAAAATTTTTTTTTTTTTCCAAAATTGTGCTGATGTAAAGTAGACATGTGGGAAATATTATTTAATAACTTTTTTGTGTCACATATCTCTCTGGTTTATCAGAAAAAAAAATTAAAAATGTGAAAATTGTGAAATTTTCAAACTTTTTGCCATATTTTTGATTTTTTTCACAAATAAACGCAAAGATTATCGATCTAAATTTAATACTAGCATGAAGGCCAATATGTCACGAAAAAACATCTCAGGATCCGGGTTGAAGCATTCCAGAGATATAATCTCATAAAGGGACAGTGGTCAGAATAGCAAAAAATGCCAAGGTCTTTAGGGTCAAAATAGGCTGGGTCCTGAAGGGGTTAAATACTTTTCCCTGTGTGAGTAAGAGGAGTAGAGAATATCGTCTGCGTATGAAACTTTGCTAGACCCACAGTTGAAATAAAATAAAAAACATAGACTGAATGAACTAGATAGTTAGTTTTTAGGTTGTTTGGTCTAAATCCACAAGTCTGCATTCACTCAATATGAGTATACGATATGCATAATCTTGGTCAAATCTGACTAGATGGGCGCAGCCTTGCTCAATGCAAGTTTATTGAGCCAGGGTATTAGCCAGGATTATGCATATCATATACTCGTGGCCACGTGACTGTTGCTCCCGGATCTGACACTGATGAATCATCACAACTCATAGTGTGCGCAATGTGAGGATTTAGAAGTTCCGCAGTCACAAACTTGGTGTTTAGACAGGTACAAACTGTTTTAAAGGGGTTGTCCAGCCTTAGGGTACAAGTCTGTAGTCACTCTGAAGGTACTGTTACACGGCACGATGTTGAAACTATGTCAGCAACGATTTTGCTGGAGCGCGGTTGTTTCTGACATCGTTTCAACATCACGTGTAGATATCGTGGAAACGCATCAACGATCCAGCGAGCAGCTATCTTTCGCACAACCCAGTGAACGATACTTGTTCATTGATGTGAATGGGCGAAGTTGTGAACTACATCGTTTTTGCGTTGTCACTCACAATGATGCAGCAGGTTGACTGATTGGGATAGTTTGATTTAAGAACTTGTTCTCAAATCTGCGATCAACGATTTATTGGAATTAAATCTCGGTGTTGCACGCAACAACGTCCGTAACGATGTCGTTTGAACAACTCTAAACCCGTGACATTTGAGCGATATCGTTAAGGATATCGTGCCGTGTAACGGGGCTTTTGTTCTCATTGTCTATGCTTTTAGCAATCTGCAGCAGGCATTAGACCTCTAGTATGTGATGCTAACTAGACATGTGCGACGTCGCTCAATGCAGGTGACTGTAGCAAGGCCAGACACGGCTAGGCAGCATGTAGGCCGTAAGTATGCAAGTTGCATACTAGCGATAATGTGAATGCCCTGCGCCAGCGTTGAGTAATCCTCACATAGTGTGACTGCAGCCCTGTACTATAAGGCCGGATAATCTCTTTAAGGCTGGATTTGGACTAGAGTATGACTCTTGCGAGAATTGCATCGCACTGCCGGACTGTACGGCGACTCTCCTTACCTGAGCGCGTCAGCTTCACGTATTTCTATGCAGTTGTCTCTCTTGGATGAGGAGAACTGTCCGCCGCTCCTGGTATTTTGATGCGATCCTCGGCAGTGTGAATCCAGCCTAAGCCTTCACCTTCACATGGCGCTAAAGACATAGTGATAAAAATAAGGTAATGCAGTGTATTACAAAGGTTCACATTTTCCAAAGGCTGATCAGTAATTATATAATAAAAATGTCAAATTGCTGTGTAACACATTTCGTGCATGTCACCATTTAGCTCAAATAGTAGAGGAAATTGATCTAAAATCTAGGATTGTGTGGAGAATAAAGTATGCCTAATCAATTTTGTTTACGAAAACAAGACATTGAATTCATTATTTGTCTTGTGTCTGGTGGTCGCTGTGATCATCGTTAGATCATTTGAGTATACGCAATTAGTTGGTTATCTAAAGGCAAGATTATCTGCTTGGTCTAATTTTTCCAAGACTCGAGTCCAACCAAAATTCACATTTAAGTTCATACACATGGTAAAGTTGTGTATCCAGACCCTGTACAGAGGCATTGTTCCTACAGGTACGTGTCATTGAGGTACCGTAATTATACTCCATTAGGGCATATATACAGGGTGGGCCTTTATATGGATACACCTAAATAAAATGGGAATGTTTGGTGATATCAACTTCCTGTTTGTGGCACATTAGTATATGGGAAGGGGAAAACCTTTCCAGATGGGTGGTGACCATGGCGGCCATTTTTGATCCAGCTTTATTTAGGTGTATCCATATAAATGACCCACCCTGTGGTACCCTGCTCACCTCTACAGGCATTTCTCTATAAGGCGTGGGACACATACGAGATACTCACACGAGTCTCACATGCCTCACCCGGCACGGCCGCTGCCTCTGTGATCAGGAGTGTGGAGCTGCTTAGAAACACATGTCGCTGACCTACTCCTGTCCAGAGAGCTGGCGTGGCGACTGTGCCAGGTTCGGCATGCGAGACATGTGCAAGTATCTTGCATGTGTCTCGATCAGTGTGTCTTAAGACCTCCATTTCTGTGTATCATCAATAAAATTGCATTTTGTTCGGAATCCACATGTAACACTAACAATATCTGCAGTGTGTAAACATGAGCTGTACCTCAGAATCTTCTAAGGGTACTGGCTGGTGCTTAGCATACAAAACTACTTTTAGATGTCCCTTTGTTGGAAGCATAGACATAAAGACACCATAAAGGTAATCAGGTTTATACGAGGTCGAGTGTCACAGGGCCAGATTCATTTTTGCATTGCAATTTTTTTTTGTCTAATTTTTGGTGTTTTTCTTTATTTTTTTTTTTTTTCTGTCAGCACTTAATTCTTCCTTTTTTAGCTTGCATTTTTTTTATATTTGCGATTGTGTTTGGGTATCGGGTTTCCTCATTGTCACATACCTGCACGTGACTTTATTTGCTTATGGCTTCCAGTGCAAATGTAAAGGGAGGACTTCTCTCTAGATTGTGCTATCGTGACTTCTAGGAAAATCAAATAACGAGTACCGTAAGTAATTTTCATTTTTCAATTAAAGGAGTTATCTGGAATTTTTTATGGAAATAGTGCCCAAGCACTAACAGGAAGGTGGTTGCCATTTACCTGCCTGTTGAGCCCAGTACCAGTCACCTCCGTTCACCTCCGCCACAGATCGATTTCCGACTGCTCCAGTTGGGGACAGTTTGGCGGGGTAAACAGAGCGTAAGAGAAGAGACTTCTTTTCCACTCTGGTCTGTGTAAGTGGGTGCATAGCTGACATCACGCTGATTGACAACCAGCTCCTTGCTACCTGATTGGGGGAGCTGGCTGCCAATCAGCATGACGTTGGCCATGCACCTGTCTACAGAGGGAAGAAGCTGCCCCTCTGTGGCCGTAATGTCACCGGAAGCGGTCTGAGACCGCTCCGTGTCAGCAGTGAACGGTGTCCGGCACAATGGGTAGGTGGCAGCAGCCTGCCAGTTAGTGCTTAAGCACAATAAATAAATTAAAAAAATGAGCGTATTTGTGAGGATCCGTTTTTGGTGCAAAGCTGCACCAAGAACAAATCTTCACAGAACGCAGTGTTCTGTGTGTGAACGCACTGCGCTTTCTTCCTGTGCTTTATACTTACCTTGCGCGCTCCCTCATTGACCCCTAGCGGTGTCTTTTGATCCACCACTGGGCCGCAGCGAGCATGGGCTCAAGGACTCCACAGCACCATAAGACTGGTGACGTCACCGGTCACATGGTGCTGTTTAAGGTCCTGCACAAGGTCCTACAGTGCCGACAAAAGAAGTGATCACTGGGGGAGTGCGGCGAGGCGAGTAAAAAGCACGCTGAGAAAGGCGCAAAGAATTTACATGATCACTGTTTTTGAGGATGCAAAGCACATACGCAAAATTATGGACCATGTGAACGGATTTCAGCAAAAGCCATAGCTTTTGCTGGGATGCGCTATGGTGCTGCGTTTCACTGCATTTACACAGCGCTAAAAAGCGCCCCTACACTGCTTTTCCATAATATTCAACCCAACACTGCCCCATCCCATAATATCTCACAAACAGCTTCTCTCTGTAAATATGTCCCATCCTTACACTGCCTTTCTCCGTAATGTCTCCATCCCCTTTCACAAATCTCATCTCCATAATATTCCCCCCACACTACCCCTCGCTGTAATGGTCCCCATTCTCAGTAATGTGCCCCTCTGTATAGTGTCCCCCACACACCCTGCCTGTCTGCATACTGTACCTCCTTTACAATACCCCCTCTCACCCATTGCCCCACAAGGTGCCCTCATAGTAACATCAGCCCCCCTTCTCTTACAATAGGATATTTAATCTTCGGCTCCTCTATGAAGTGCTTAATGTCTCTGTTCGTGATCTTGCCACCTCTGTATTGCTGTGCTGGCAACAGCGCAATGACCTCATTCCACCAGTGCACATGGAGCCGGGGACTGACAAGCCCTCCTGCAGGCCGCTCAACATCCTTTGGCAAGCCCCATGTGGACTGTTTGTAGGACCTGTCTTAAAGTTATCTGATGGACATGACAACTGTCCTGAAATTTTTGGACGATCGGCAGCCGGTGGTGTCTTATATATATTTTGCTGTGTGTTGCTGCTTACTTATGACTGGGTAACTTATACAGGGAAAAGTACATGCCTCCAGTAAAAACATCTGTAAAGACAAAGCACTTAGACGTGGCAAAAGTTAATTCATTAGGTAGCAAATACTTTGATTGCTAATATTGCCACATTATAGAGGCAAAATCTAAAATAACACCGATGTTTTATTCCATTCTTCAGCCAATATTATATTGTGTGTTCAGTTCAACAGGTCATTTTTAATTGCACTTTGCTGAGCAATTGACTTTGCACAGTTGTGTACACCAGTTCATCCTTTTATTTCTCATTACATAAGACTTTTAACAAGTTAATCGCAATAGATTTTCGTATTGCTTTATAGAGGAAAAGGGTTTCTTCTACCTTCTCAATTTGTTCTGGAATTCCAGTATGGATAGTGAGGTAGTCCAAGCTTTAATAGGACAAAAGTACTTCTCTGACTAGATGAAAAGACTGGATTACTTACCGGTAATCTCGTTTTATGGAGCCACGACAGCACCCACTGGAGAGAGGGATCCGCTCCCAGGAACAGGAAACCTGCAGATAAAAAGGGGGCGGTCCCCTCGCCTCCTCAGTTGGTTTACAGAGCACGAGAGGAACCGCCAAATTAATAAACACGCCAACACAAGCAAAAATGCAGTTAACCACCACCACTAAAGCAACCAGGAAGAGGTGCAACCAGCAAACCGGGGGGGAAGTGAGTGGGTGCTGTCGTGGCTCCATAAAACGAGATTACCGGTAAGTAATCCAGTCTTTTCTTCTCGCCACGACAGCACCCACTGGAGAGACTTGCAGAGAAATCAACCCCAGGGAGGGACCACCAGGCTGAGTACAGATCCCCTGAACACCAAGGCAGATGGAAAGGAGAGGACCAGCCCACGATGGTGGAAAACAGGTGCAAGGCGAAGACCAGGAACCGGCCTAACATACGAACCAAACAGGCACCAGATCCCGTGCCTCCCAGGAGAAAGCCATAGCCTGAGCGGAACGGGTACGAACTCCAGGCAGAGGACGAATGCTTGTAGCAGCCGTCTGCGAAGATCCTGAAATGAGAAAACCACAACACACCGCACTACCTCCCAGTCGGCGGCCCACCCAATAGGGAAGGAGACCATGATGAACCTCTAAAGCAAGGAACAGAACCCCCCCAGGAACCTGGGAACGGGAAAAAACAAAGGAATGAGACCACACAGCCGACTACCAGGGAAGGCAGAACCACCCACAGAAGGGACGAGGTACCAGGCAACAAAAACAGGCCATCAGGAAAACCAGAAAAGGACAGGCGGGACTAAGGGAAAGGGCCCGAACAGACCACCCCACCAAACAGAAGAAAGCGCCCCCAAGCAGGAACGACCAGAGGGAAGGCACACCTGGAATCAGATTCCAAAGTCTCAAAGAGGCAACCGGAAGAGGCAACGAAGACCAGACCGGAACCCCCCAGGGGGCATACTAGCACGATGCACCTGGGCACTATGGATGAAGCATACTAACCAACGACCCTGAAGAACTTGCCCCACTCAAGAAACTAAAATGGCCAAAATGTGGAACACAGGAGAACCAGACCTTCGGAAATCCCAAGAAGGTCCGACACACGTAGCCAGACCGCGAGTAGCGGAGCCCTAACCAGGCAGCCGCCAGGCCGGAAAAAGGTAACCGCCCCTGTCATGCAAGAGCAATGCCAGCGGAGGCTGACCCCTCACTTGAGGATGACAGAAGGGGCCCAGACACAACAGGACCGGACAGATGGCAGCAGACACGGGACCGAACCACCAACCACAGCCGCCAAGGCCAGAAGGAACAAGACTGTCTCGTAACCAAAGAGGCGCAGCCCAATCGGCAGGAGGCCCAGAGAGGAAAAACGTCCCTCCCAGAATGATGCACTAGGGAACCCACTATGGGAGACCACGAAGCCAGGATGCAGTAGAACCGCCGCAGGCAAACAGGCGGACCCGGCTGTACGCCCAAGTGGAAAACAAGGCTACCTCCGGGAGACCCCCAAAAAGCCACGATGCGACGAAAACACAAAGCCACACAGAGTCCAGTTCCCCTAATGGAAGCGTGTTGACTCAGAAAAGCCGCTGAGAACACCCATGCCCCCGAAGTGCAGGGCAGACAAGGAAGAGATGGGACGGTCAATGCGAGGAATGCAACTGCCATAGACACGCGAGGCCAGGACCGAGGCCTGCCCCAAAGAACCAAAGACAACCGACGACGAGAGGACTCCACCGGAGGCCATGCCATCTGTAGAAGAAAATGGAGGAAGGCATGACACAAGCCGCCAAAACTCCCACCGGGAGAGGAACCACCGAAACAGCAAAGGACCACCGACCCCGAGCCAACAGAGACACCAAAGGCCCCCCAACCCACGGGGCCAGCACCCACGACCAGAACAGACTTCGGAGAACCCCCCAGGGCACCCCCTGGAAGGCCCAACAGGGCCGACCACCAGGACAGGGACTGCACAACCCGGCCTAGAAGGGACGACCGTGAAGCCGCCTCCGAAGAGGAGAGGCAACCCGAAGAACTGCGTATGAGAACCTGGGAATGGGACAGAGTCCACAGTACCCCGGGATACCGGACAACAGGGACCCCAACCGGGAGACAACCTCCTGCAGGGACCCACCAGGGCGGCGAAAGCCACCTGACCCCCCAGAAATTAACAACTTTCTGGCTATCATGAGAAGGCACAGCAGTCCGACAGAGCCGAGGAGAAGCCTAGGAAGAACCAGCGAACACGAGGAAGGAACCTGGACCAGGCCCCACAGACCATACCATGGCACGACCAAGACTACGAGGCCCAGTAGCAAACAATCCAGCCAAGCATGACCCCCCTGAGCACATCAGTCAGCCAAGCGCCCCTAGAGGGGAATGAAGTACGGAGGCAAGGTCCACCCAGAGCTGCAGAGTGCCCTCCTACGAGGAAACACACAAGTGCAGGATCACAAGGGCGACTGAAAAACACCACCTCCTCCAAGGAGGTGAATACCTGAGGGCCCCGGAGACCAACTGAAGTGCGACCACCAGAATGACAAAAACAGACTACAACAACGACCCTGAAAGCCATGGAAAGGCAGGATGAACGGCCAGATGGGAATAGGACGGCATCACATCCCTAACGGCCCGAAGCAACCAGGAACCAGAAGCAACCGCAGATCTGCACGGAGCGTAGCGTGCCCACCTGAGTAGAGAACAGGGCACACCTCTCCGGGTGGCCCGGGACTGGCGCCCCCTGGCTACCGATTACCCGGCAGAGCCAACCGATTCCAAGTAACCCCGCGACAGCGGAAAAAAGGCAGACACTGTCACAAAGCAATAACCGGCCAATAAGAACACTCTGGGCTGGAAGCCAGGAAGAAAGGGGAACAAAACCCCCACCATCAGGCCCCCGGGATCACCATAAGGAACCACTACTCCAACCGACCCTAGATTTCAGAGCTAAGGGCCTGAACTCATGAAAAAAGGAGGGGAAGTCCATACACTGAATCCGGAAGAAAATGAGCCCACTCCAGTGATAGTCCGGAGGAACCCCGTATGGTTCCTACCGCAAAACTACTGGTCGAATGGTCAGCGTCCGAACGCTGACCCGAAAAACGCAAGAGGAGGAGGAAGGAATCCCATATTCCCGGCAGCCGCCCTGGAGCGGACATCAACTAGAGCCCTGCCAACAAGGACTCACCCCCGCTACAATGCGCCGAACCAGGCCCTGGCCTGCGTGGCCCCACTCCAGCGCTACATCCAAGAGCACATCTAGCTGAATTGGATAAGCCTGATGACCTCGCTGCCAGGTGCAGGGAAACAGCCCCAGGAGGCAGCACCTCCATGAAACAATGGGACCGAGGACCATAAGGTGACTCGGGACACCCCCGTATGGATTTGAGTCTCCAGGAGCCAAGCCACACCAGCCAAGAGCTAGCCGCACACGTAGCTGAAACGGGACACCCCCGTATGGATTTGAGTCTCCAGGTGCCAAGCCACACCAGCCAAGAGCTAGCTGCACACGTAGCTGAAACAGCAGGCATAAAGGCCCCTATGCCGGTCACACTTTTTTTTTTTTTTTTTTTTGTAGTAGGAGCACCATAGCCCTACAGAGCAGAAAGGGCCGGAATCCCCCACTCTAAAGGAGGAATGCGTGGAAGGGAAGGCTACTGCCGAAACCCCTTTAGGCACTTTCAACCCGGCACGCAACACAGCATCGGCACAGGTAGCCTCCCCCTTGTATTCCAACAGAAGTCAAGCAAATAGCCCATATTGACAAAGGGAAACAGAACCTCCCCTGAGGATGACAAGGGGATACAAACTAGCGAGAGATCAGAATACCATACGTAGAGGAGACCAGAGCCCACTCCTCGCCCAATGGCTAGCGGCCCACGGTCGCCAGGGCACGAGGTCTGCCAGGGGGAGAGCCTGTGGCCAGCATGTGCCATCCATAGATAATGGCTTGGATGACATGTACAGCATAGGATCTGAACCCACAGCCACAGCTGGGTGTATGGGGCACGGTGCAGATGATGCATGGGTCCTGCCACAGCAGCCTCGCTCTGGTTGTGACGGTATGGGCACCACTCCCGAGGGAGGGTAGACCCCATGAAGCCCCCGTCTAAAATCCGCAGCCACAGCACACCGGCTAAGTATTGGCGTCCAGCAGGGGCAGGCAACAAAGAGCACATCTCATAAAGGCCACAGAACACGTAACCAACACCCCCCTAGGAGTTGTAACCGAAGAGGGGGCGACAGAGAGAAGGGGGTAGCTTCAATAGGCAGAGCCCATTACACTCACCTAGGAAAGCTCAAGGCCGGCACCGGAACGAAGAGGTAAAGACTCCATCTGGTCAGATGACGGACCAGGCTTAACACCACTCTCCTTGGACCGCCCGTAGAAATGGCCTCCCATCCAGCTGGGTCGGACATCCGTCCGTGAGTGCCCCTCCGATGATCCAGGCATCCAGGGGAGGCCTCCAGGCTCCAGCACCACAGGTTGCGAGTCTTCCCGCCCTCCAGGCGGCACACCTCCTCCGGCCTTGCGGAAGCGAGATGACGTCACTTCCAGGGAACATGGCGGCGCATGCGCACCCGCCCCGACCGGAAGAGAACGCCGGCGGTCCACCGGCGGGCAGAGAGAGGCCCTGGCCGCGCACACACCCAATGCCCCGCACACCCGGAGCACCTGGCCGGAGCTCACCAGTCCTCCGCCCGCGGCCCGCCCGCGCATCTCCCGGCCAGGAGCCGCCATCCAAGCGGCAAGGCGCCTCAGCCCCATGCCCCAGCGTCAGTCAGGGGGACACCGCCGGCACTGACAGGACGCCCATCCATCCATCAGACGAGGGGAGAGCCTGCAATCAGGACTTCCCGACGCTGCTTCTAGCGCCCCAGACCCTGCCGTTCTCAAGGACACCGCACAGAGGGCTGATTGGACCTAGGTAAGAAGTACTGCAGGTTCCCCATCAGGGACAGGAAACCAACTGAGGAGGCGAGGGGACCGCCCCCTTTTTATCTGCAGGTTTCCTGTCCCTGGGGGCGGATCCCTCTCTCCAGTGGGTGCTGTCGTGGCGAGAAGAAAAGTTAAGTTTCTACTCCGACCGCAGTTTATTATACTACAAAACCACAAGCCCAGGGGCGTTGCTAGGGTCAAAAAACATCCGGGGCTCGGGCCCACTGAGCTGCATTTTTCGGAATAAATTTAAATAAGCGGCAGCTGCAAGGGTGGGATTCATATTTTTAACAGGTTCCCGCCTGTCCTTACCACTAGAGGTGGTTGAGGGTCCGGTGGGTCCTTCCTGTGAGCCCTTGTGGCCAGTGTGCCCCTGGCTGGCCCCCTGCACTGCTGCCTGTGCCCCTGTGGCACGTCTGTGGCCACTGGCCCCTATGTCCTGCCCCAGGTGCCCCCTGTTCTTACCTCAATAAGGCAGGTCGGCAGGTGCCCGTTTCCTCCTGTGCGCTGTGCCTCTCCCCTGCGTCTGTCTCTTCCCTGTATGATGTCTCTCCCCCATGTGCGCTGTTTTCCCTCTCTGTGCCAGTCTCCCCCTTGTACACTGTCTCTCTCTCTGTCTGTTTCTGGGAGAGATGGCGATAGAGGAAAAAAGAGAGAAACATTAATTTGGTAGAGTCTGGAACCGAAATGAAAACAAAAACACACATTATCCGCAGCAAAAACAAACCGCACAGTTGGCACAACAATTTTTCTCTTGCAGTGACAGCAGAGCACACCGGACGGCAGTGCACAGACAGCAGAGCCCACTGACAGCAGAACACAGTGACAGCAAAGAACACCGGACAGCAGAGCACAGACAGCAGAGCCCACCGGCGGCAGCAGAGTCCTCCAGTCTACACCTGTGCTCAGTGCAATGCAGCAGCCAGTGCACAGAGCAGGGCTGGTGGGGTGGGATGCAATGCTCTGCAGCCCCTGCCCATCACATGCACACAACTGCAGCAGAATAGCTGAGCACTGGACACAATACATGATCTGCAGAGCAGTGGGCACTAGACATAAACAGCGCAGCCCTGGATACACAGATCAGCCCCAGGCACACAGAGCAGCCCCGGGCACACAGAGCAGCCCCGGGCACACAGCGCAGCCCCGGGCACACAGCGCAGCCCCGGGCACACAGAACAGCTCCAGGCACACAGCGCAGCCCCGGGCACACAGCGCAGCCCAGGGCACACAGCTCAGCCATGGGCACACAGTGCAACTCCAGGAACACAGAGCAGCCCCGGGGTCCCCTCTGCTGTGGGCCCCTGGGCACTGTGTTTTTGTTCCTGACATAGGGACCAGGCTCCCTGTGTGCTGGGGGGGCCAGGCTCCCTATGTGCTTGGGGGGGCCAGGCTCCCTGTGTTCTGGGGGGGCCAGGCTCCCTGTGTTCTGGGGGCCAGGCTCCCTGTGTGCTGGGGGGGCCAGGCTCCCTGTGTGCTGGGGGGGCCAGGCTCCCTGTGTGCTGGGGGGACCAGGCTCCCTGTGTTCTGGGGGGGCCAGGCTCCCTGTGTTCTGGGGGGGGCCAGGCTCCCTGTGTTCTGGGGGGGGCCAGGCTCCCTGTGTTCTGGGGGGGCCAGGCTCCCTGTGTTCTGGGGGGGCCAGGCTCCCTGTGTTCTGGGGGGGTCAGGCTCCCTGTGTTCTGGGGGGGCCAGGCTCCCTGTGTGCTGGGGGGGCCAGGCTCCCTGTGTTCCGGGGGACCCTCTCTCCTCTCACTCCTAACCTGCATGCAGCTATTATGTGGCAGACGCGATCATCACTGAGCTGCTGGAGGAGAACTACAGGTCATAGACTTCAGCTGCAGGCTCAGTGCAGAAGGGCATGTGATTCACATGCCCATCTGCACTGAGCCTGGTCCTGACATCTATGATCTGTGGTCCTCCAGCAGCTCAGAGCGTCTGCCACATAGCTGAACACAGTGACAGGTTAGGAGTGAGAGGAGAGGGCGGGGGCCGTAGCAGCACACAGGGGGGCTCCCGGGGCCAACTATCAGGGGCACATTAACAGCGCCCACTGTCCCACAGCCATCGGAGGATGCAGGGCAGGAGACGCTGTCCTGCAGGCTGCAGCAGATCACCTCCGGGCCCCCCAGACAGATGACGCCGGCGAGATTTGGGGCTCTATGCTTAAGAATCGGGGCTGCAGCCCCGATTCTTAATGCATAGCGACGTCCCTGCACAAGCCTATGCTCTCCTTCTCCATGGCGATAGGTGATTCTCCGCCTGGTGTCTAGCATTGGCTGTGGCGGTGATGTCACGCCGACAGCGCGTGAACTAATTATTGAGCTCCGTGGCTCTGAAGGGACATTCCTTCTTTAAAGGGGTTGTACGGGCTTTGGTATAATTCATGTGTGTATCTAGGCTGCAAAATGTGGACAGTTTGTAACTTACACCCTGTAAACATTTTACAGGGTTACCTAGATATCACTATATTGTGTCTGGTGGAGACAAGGAAGGGTGTTTTTTTTAGGAACTGGTCGTTCACACCCACTGTTCTACAAGCCCTCCCCACAGAGAAACAAGCCCGGTGGGAACAGTGTTGGTATTCCCCGCCACTCCAGTCTCACTATGCCCGCCCCTCTTCCGTCTCCAGCATGCATTGCCCACCCTTCCCAGCCACAGTATGTCCGCCCTCTCCAGTGTCAGTATGTCTGGCTGTTCCACACGTGATGCAATAAGAGCGGTCATCTCTGAGGCACTGTGACGAATCCGCAGCTATGAGATGACCGCTCTCAGTCCTGTGTGTGAGTGCTCTCATCAATTTCCCCGTGCCGACGCTGATGTGATGATGAGCGCTGATGTCATACAGCCGCCTGGGCTCTCCCCCTCTGACCTCACAGCCGCCTGAGTCTGCCTCCTCAGTGAAGCAGAATGAATGAACCTCTCATTGCAGAGGGGGCGGCCCCAGGTGGCTGTATGGCATCAACACTCCTAATCACATCAGCGCTGACACGGGTCAAATGGTGAGCATGTTCACATACAGCATTGAGAGTGGTCATCTCACAGCTGCAGATTTGTCACAGTGCCTCAGAGATGACCACACTCATTGCATCGAGTGTGAAATGGCCGGACATACTGACAATGGGGGGAAAGGGCCAGCAATACATGCTGGGGACAAAAGGGGGGTGCGAAGGGCTTGTTGCTCTGTGGGGAGGGCTTGTAGAACAGTGGGTGTGAACGACCAGTTCGTAAAAACACACCCCCTTGTCTCCTGCAGACATGGTATCTAGGTAAACTTGCAAAATGTTGACAGGATGTAAATTACAATCTTTTGCAGGCTAGATACACACATGAATTATACCAAAAGCCCGGACAACCACTTTAATGGTAAATAAACTAAGCTCACTGATTGGCTGCTGCTCCATCAAGGTGACCTTTGTGCCACAATCAATGCCAAACATTGGAAGTAGCTGTTGGAGACTTGCCGGTCGACACCGGTAAAGTGAGTACAGCATGGTTTGCTTTATAATAAACTGCAGCTAGGTTAATAATGACTTTAGGAGGACCTGTCGCCCCCTGCTGCATGGCAATCTAAATGCAGCACTGAATGCAGCAAGTCTGCTGCATTCAGGGAAGGGGTCCCCCATGTGTCTGTGTGCTGTGTACCCCGAGATGTAGCTTTAGTAAAACTCACTGTTAGAAGCCATGAGGGCAGTCCGTGATGCAGAAGCCAGCTCGATTGACTGAGGCCATTCCCTCCTCCTCTGCCTGTCTTTGCCGCCTCCTGCTGTGCTGTTAATACTTTGTTCTGTTCAGACAGCAGGGCAGGAATCTGGAGCTGACGCCAGCACAAATGATTTGCATGCTGTGTGCGGCAGGATGAGTGACAAAGAGGAGGAGGGCAGAGCTAGCACAGCAGAAGCAGCGCATAGAGGCAGAGGGGGAGGGAATGGCTCCTGTCAATTGAGCTGGCTTCTGCCCCAGGGTATGCCCTCATGGCTTCTAACAGTGAGTTTTACTAAGGCTATATCTCGGGGTACACAGCAAACAGACACATGGGGAAACCCCTTTCCTGAATATATAATATATGGCCCTCTGCAAACATTTGAAGTATACATACCCTGTATCATCTACAGCAGTTTTATTTTCCCGATACCATGATGTTTTTTTATTATTCCGCATGATCTCCTTGAGTAGTATTTGTTCCTTCTAAAGCTGATCTCATGCTTCTTCTTAATATTTCAACAGAAACTGAATTGTTCTCCCCAAATCTATAATACAGTGGAGTCTTTATCTTGGTATTATGTCACCTGAATATCCGGCAGAGCATATACAGTTCAGGCTCTAATCATGTATAGATGGGATGCTGCAGAGTTCATTTGATCACACTGTTTGCCATGTTTTAGTCTGGAAGAAGCAGATTTGGCTGAGTTTTACCAGTTTGGGAAATCTGAATGATCCTGCAAAAAACACTATACATAGGAAAACATAAGCTTTAGCACAGAATTTGTGGGTGGCCCTAAAAGCACAAGTTTACATATGCTTGAATGCATGAACTGACCATATATATCCCAGTTGCGTGCTCAAGGGCAAAGAATGCAACAACACTCTAGCAAACAAATATTACATAAGGCAAGTTGACCCTTTTTTTTTTTTTTTTTTGTTGAAAAAGAAGGCACAGGTTCCCAGGTGACCATCATTGTCTCCTGACCACTGTGGGGAGAACTGATACATGCAATTGTAATTGATGAACCGAGAATGAAAAAGATCTGAAGGTTGTGAGTAACAGGCAACATGTGAGGAAAATAGGAGGCATTCATTAAAACTATCATAAACTACTGCAAGTGCTATTGATGCTTTTGGAGAAGCATACATATTATTAAAATGGTTGTCCTTTAACTTAAAAATCGGGTTGGGGGGAATTAAAGCGACAATGGTCGGATGTTTGCCTACTGGGTCTCCAGTTTTGTTTCTAAGACTGAAGGCACACTGTCGTGCATCAAACACGGAGCGTGTTTGATGCACGATAGTGATGCAAGTGTATTGTGTGTTTTTGGTTGAGGGTGGTGAGTGTGGGGAGTGTGCATGGCTGTTTCATGTGAGTGTGCTCCGAGTGTGAGGTGTGAGTGCGTGTGTGCTGCATGTGAGTGTGATGCTGCCCATGGTCCTGAAGCAATCTTCAGGTCCGTGGACAGTATTTTCCAGTAATTTTAAACTCAGCGGCTGTCAAAGCCACTGAGTTTAAATTTGCCGGTTTGCCAGTACAGTAATCAATAATGTGTCAGCGCTGTCACAGCATAGTTAAAAACTCAGGTGGTAATAAAAGATTTAAGTTCTAGGGCTTGTGGTGCAGTGGTTGACTGCCCCACAGGTGTCTGTGCTGGGACTTGTGGTTCCATAAAGTCGACTTTAGCGAGTGACATGTCGATGTCTGATGGCGAGGACCGCACCAAGACACAGTCAGTGATGCTCACGGGTGGTAGGTCCCTGAGGGAGTGACTACGGTGGCTATCTCCTGCTCCGGGAGCTGAGAGATACGCCCGACAGGTGATGGGCTCCTGTGTGACTGTGGGTTATGCTGCCCCTGTGTTTAGTTTGTTCAATCCTGCGGGCTTGAACATGAGAGGGGGGGGGATATGTGGTGCAGTGGTTGACTGCCCCACAGGTGTTAGTGCTGGGACTTGTGGTTCCACAGCTCTGGTAAGGCATTAGATGTGTTGGGGCTGCAGGTTGGAAACCAGGGGAGTGGCTCTCTAACCTGGATCCTACTGTGGGCGTGACAGATCAAAACATAAGCAGACTCCCTCTAAGTCACATCGGCTGTGATGTCTTGAAAGGTCCTTGACCAGAGGAGATGGAGAAGACTGGCGGCAAGAAGGGTGTTTTTTTTTTCCAGCTTTCACAATAACTGAGGAGGCCTTGGGAGCTTGAACCTGGTCTGAGCCCGGACCGGACCAGAGTCTGTGAGCCTGCCAGGGGTGGCATTCCCCCAACTAAGACTATAGCGAGCGATCCCTTTAATGGACTAAAAGGTCAGTGATTGCTGTTGCGGAGTAACCGGGACAGGCTGTGTGTCATCCCGGTCAGTGGGGACAGTCTGGCATGGTGTACCTCTACCGTTCATGGATACACTGTATACCGTATGTGATTTATGAGGCTTGTTAATAAACCGTTGGACTTTGTGTTGCTTCGAGACACAGTCGTTTTCCATCATCGCCACGACAGCACCACCTGAGAGAGAGGACCACCCATCCAAGACAGGAAACCTCTGAGATAAAAAGGCAGGCCTCTCCTGGACCTCAGTTTTTTAGGTTTCCTGTCTTGGAGGTGGGAGACCTCTGAAGCTCCATGCGGTCCTGGCTTGACCCGGTAGCTGGAAGAACTGTCCTTACCTAGGCAGTAGCTCCGGACTTGGGTGCAGAAGCTCCTTCACGGGGTATCCCCTGCGGTGGTGGAGGGCACGGGGTCTGGAGAGGGCCACCAGCGGCCGGGTCTCGGCCCTTGTTGCCGCCCAGGGGTCGCAGCTGCAGGGTTGGTGGCTGCCCTGCACGACTGTGCCCCGGGTGAACAGGTTCCTTTCCGGGCTGGGCGCAGCGTTCCTGGGTCTGTAAGGGGCCTGGGAGCGGTTTCCCGGCGGCAGCTTTGAAATTTCGCGCCGGGAGCCGCTACTTCTGGTTTCGGGCGCGGACCGGAAGTGACGCTCCGCGCCTGCGCAGTCCGGACCAAGATGGCGGTGCCCAGCGTTTGGCGGCTGGGAGATGCTGCAGCAGCGGCCCGAAGTGTGGGGCAGTGCATGCAGGGCGACGCCGGCCACAACGGAGGGATGGAGCAGCAGGCCCTTGCGACTCCCGATCCAGGGGAGCACCAGCAAGATGGCAGCCACAAGCCCTCTCAGAAGGGGTCCAGGCAGGATGTGGACCCGAAAGCCCCCGGAAGTCGGTATGCCTCTGGTGGGTGAGTGCCTTCGGGCTGTGATAGCTGTAATTACACCGCCTTCTTGCTTGTTTCTAGGACGGCAAGAAAAAGGCGGCTAAACAAAGGCATAAAGACTGTGCTATCTGCAAAGTCCCTCTTCCAGAGGACTGTCTTAAGGATTTGTGTGCCCCTTGCATTGAGGACACTGTACGAAGCGCTGTTCCCAGTCTGGCCTCTAGCCTTAGGGATTTAGTGAGGGAAGAGCTGAAGTCCCTACAGAAATCCGGTAGGGATAGGGGGCATAAGAGACAGAGGTCCTGGGCCTCTTCTTCTGGTTCTGACCGTGCCACTCGTAGTTCTCACAAGGGGAGACACAGGTCTCGTTCCTCCTCTGCCTCGTCCTCCTCTTCATCCTCCTCCTCAGATGGTACTGGTGCTGGGAAGTCCTGTTTTCCCCGGAAAGACACAGATTTTTTGATTAAGGCCGTTCGTTCAACTATGGGGTTGGTGGATGCCCATGACCCCTCTTCAGTGGAGGATTTAATGTTCGGTGGTCTGTCTTCCAAGAAGCGACGGATTTTTTCCTTTGAATCAGCGAATCCAGGCCTTGATTGAAGATCATTGGGCTAAGCCTGATAAGAAGGGCGCTCTCTCCCATTTAGCTAAAAAGAAGTACCCTTTTGATGAGGAGGCCACTACTTCCTGGGATAGATCCCCCAAGCTTGACGTAGCGGTGGCTCGGGCGTCCAAGCATTCCTCTCTTCCCTTTGAGGATTTGGGGAATTTGAAGGATCAGCTAGACAGGAAGGCGGACGTCTACTTGCGTAATTCCTGGGAATCCACTGCTAGCATCTTTCGTCTCTCAATTGCGGGTACATCGGTCGCTCGGTCCCTCATGATTTGGTTGCAGCAGTTGGAGGCTCTGGTGAGGGACGAGGCTCCTAAGGAGGAGATCTTGTCTTCCTTTCCTTTGGCTCTTTCTGCAGCAGCTTTTCTGGCGGATTCCTCGGCTGACTCCCTGAAATTGGCGGCAAAAGCTGCGTCCTTCTCTAATGCTGCTCGTCGGGCCTTATGGTTGAAGGCCTGGCCCCGGGATGCCCAATCGAAGTCGAAGTTGTGTTCTTTGCCTTGTATGGGTGATTTTCTGCTTGGTAAGCCGCTGGATGAAATCTTGGAACATGCTAGTGACAATGAGAAAAATTTTCCCGCCGGCCTTCCGGCTTCCACCTTCCTTGGTCGTTCCTTTCGTAAGCCGCGGTTTGCCAAGCGGAAATCCCCTCGTCGGACCCGAGATTCTTGGGCTGACAAGAGAGACAAGAAGGCGGGTTTCTTGATCAAGGGTTCCTCCTTTGACAGGAAGCACCAGTCTAAGTGACGGCTCGCTCAGGGTGGGAGGAAGGCATGTCCACTTTCTCCCAGCCTGGTCCGACATTGGGGCTTGCGATTGGGCTCTCAGTCTCCTCGGAGAAGGGTTGAAACTGGAGTTCGCTTCGGCTCCTGTGGGGTCCCTGGTGATTACGTCTGTCTGCAGTCTGGAAAAATGCTATTTTCTGATGGGCGAGGTGCGGGCCCTTGTGAAAAAAGGGGTTGTTTCCCCGGTTCCTCCAGCCGAATGTGGCAGGGGGTTCTATTCCACACTGTTTCTGGGGCTAAAGCCAGACGGCTCGTTCCGGCCGATTATAAACCTGAAACGTCTGAACAGCTTTCTGGTCCAGCGTTCATTCAAGATGGAGACTTTGAACTCAGCAATCAGGCTATTGTTTCCAGATTGTTTCATGGTAGTACTGGATCTAAAGGACGCATACTATCATGTTCTGGTTCATCGTCGTCACAAACAGTTTCTGAGGTTCCCCTGTACATGGGGGGCTCCCTCTGCCATTTCCAGTATCAGGCTCTCCCCTTCGGGCTGGCAATGGCCCCTCGGATTTTCACGAAGCTACTGGCAGAGGTGATGGCTCACTTCCACAGTCAGCAGATTTTGATTGTTCCGTATCTGGATGATCTGCTGATTGTGGGGGACTCCAGGGAGCAGTGCCTCGACCGTCTGCAGAGGGTTCAGTATTCCCTGGATCAGTTGGGCTGGATTGTCAATCTAGAAAACTCCCGACTGGTTCCTGTCACGCGGCAGCTGTTTCTGGGGATGATTCTGGACTCAGTCTCAGCTTTGCCTCCTTCCGGAAGACAAACAGGTGTGTCTCCAGGCTTCCCTTTCTGCAGTTCGGGCATCCCCGCGAGTGACTTTGAGGAGGGCTATGTCTCTCTTGGGCTCCCTCACGTCCTGTATCCCGGCAGTCCCCTGGGCACAGTTGCACTCTCGACCCCTTCAGTGGGAGATTCTCCAGCATCAACGCGGGTTGGGGGCGGCCTTGGACGCATAGTTTGTTCTATCCCCTCCGACTTTAGATTCTCTGGGGTGGTGGCTGGTCCCCGAGCACCTTTCCCGTGGGGTTGTCCGGTCTCCGACGTAATCATCACGGATGCCAGTTCCTGGGGATGTGGGGGCCCACCTTCGGGACCTGTCCGCTCAGGGAGCCTGGGACTCGCACCTCTCCAGGATGTCGTCAAATATGCTGGAGCTCATGGCAGTTTGGGAGGCAGTTTCTGCGTTCTTTCCTTCCCTTCGGGGGCGCCATCTAAGAATTCTCTCTGACAACAGTGTGTCGGTGGCTTACTTGAACCATCAGGGAGGCACCGGTCTCAGGCTCTCATGGGCGTTACACGGGACATTTGTCAGTTGTTGGAAGACCGTCACGTTTCTCTCTCTGCCCTTCACATACGGGGGGGTGGCAAATTCCCGGGCGGATTTTCTCAGCATGGTGCGGCTCCAACAAGGGGAGTGGGCCGTGGATCCGAGGGTTTTCGCTCAGATTGTGGACAGGTGGGGCCTTCCGGAGATGGATTTGTTTGCAACTCGGGATAACAGGCAGGTGCGCCGATTCTGTTCTCTGAATCCCGGAGACCGGCCCTTTGCTGTGGACGCTCTGCTGATCCCCTGGTCCTCGGGTCTTCTGTATGCCTTCCCTCCCTTAGTCATGATTCCTGCAGTCCTTCGGAAGGTCAGGGAGGACGGTGCCAGACTCATCATGATAGCGCCCTGCTGGCCCCGGAGAGCTTGGTTCTTTTTGCTCAGTCGCCTGTCCGTGCAGGCTCCTTGGAGACTCCCAGTCTCTCCTGTCTCAGGGACCGTTCCACCATCCGCAGGTCTCGGGTCTCCGGCTGATGGCGTGGAACTTGAACGGCGGCTCCTGTCGCGTATGGGGTTCTCAGACGGCCTTGTTCGTACGCTGATGTCCAGTCGGAAGCCGGTTACCACCAATATTTATGGTAAAGTGTGGAAGAAATTCCTGTCCTCTTCGGGGGCGAGTCCGGAGGGTGAGGCTCCTGTACCGGCTGTTTTAGAATTCCTCCAGAGTGGGTGGGAGATGGGTCTCTCTGTCAATACCCTGAAACTCCAGGTTTCGGCCTTGGGGGCCCTGTACCATTGTCCCCTCGCTGGGTCTTCTTGGGTGACGAGGTTTATTCAGTCCTGCAAACGGGCCACTCCTGTTCATTGTCCGAAGGTGCCTCCTTGGGATCTCAATTTAGTTCTGGATGCCTTAACCAAGCCTCCTTTTGAGCCTTTGTCCTCTGCTTCGCCTAAGGTCCTTACTCTGAAGGTAGTCCTGTTGGTGGCCTGGACGTCGGCCAGGCGTATTAGTGACCTGCAGGCCTTGTCGGTGGTGGGGCCTTGTACTCAGATTTTGCAGGACAGGGTCGTGCTCCGCCTGGACCCTTCCTTTCTTCCCAAGGTGGCTACCAAGTTCCACAGGATGCAGGAGATTGTCCTCCCTTCCTTATGTGATCATCCTGCAAATCAGAAGGAAGAGGTTCTCCACACATTAGATGTCAGGAGGGCGTTGCTTACCTACTTGGACAAGTCCGCTGCTGGCGTCAGTCCCCGTCCCTCTTTGTTTCCTTTCAGGGGGCCTCTAGGGGTAAGGCAATGTCCAAGGGTACCCTGGCTAGGTGGTTGCGGGAAGCCATTGCTCTAGCTTATTCTTCTAGTCAGGTGCCGGTCCCGGTGGGCCTTAATGCACATTCCACCAGGGCGGTGGCTACATCCTGGGCTGAGAAGGCTTATGTCCCCTTACAATTGATCTTTAGGGCTGCTATTTGGTCTTCTCCTTCTACTTTCTTCAAGCATTACAGGCTTGATCTTTCTTCCACCGAGGAGGTGACCTTTGGTAGACGGGTTCTGCAAGAGGTGGTCCCTCCCTAATTTTCTTTTCTCTGAAATCTCTCAGGTGGTGCTGTCATGGCGATGATGGAAAAATCTAAATTACTTACCGGTAATTGGTTTTTCCGGAGCCACGGCAGCACCACCGCATCCCTCCCTATTGCCTGTTGGTGTGGTCACGTTTGGGGGGTTTTGAATTGTTGATTTATTTTTGGTGGTGTTGTGTACTAATGATTGTTGGGTTCCCCTCTCCGGTCTCTGTAACCAAAACTGAGGTCCAGGAGAGGTCCCTCCTTTTTATCTCAGAGGTTTCCTGTCTTGGATGGGCGGTCCTCTCTCTCAGGTGGTGCTGTCGTGACTCCGGAAAAATACATTACCGGTAAGTAGTTTAGTTTAGATTTTTCCCTGTTTTCTGTGGCTAAGCGCTCCCCTAGGCGTGCGTCGCCACAGACTTAATCATCATTTTAACCCCCTTTGCAACCTCTGCACTGCATGTCAGCACAGAGCCTGCAGATGCGGCTAATAAAAGCCTGTGTATGAAGGGTTAATGTTCTATTGTGTGTTGCCATCATGTGTACACAGTGTGTACACATGGTGACATCCCACCCTGGCAGTGGAGGGGTTAATAGCAAGAATTATCTGATATCGGCATTTGTCGGTTATAGTTCCATTTTATTAAAAGCCGCTCCGCTCCTGCTCTCAGGCAGGGTACTGTCTGTGGTCCTGTACGTAAATTGCGTTGAGGACCAGTGCAGTGCTGTAGAACTGGTGAGCTGTCCCTGGTACTTACACCAATAGGGTACGCTAACAGCGTAGTGCTACAATGTTACCATACGCTATTGGCGTAAGTACGAGGGACAGCTCATCAGTTCTACAGCACTGCCACTGGTCCTCTACACAATTTACGTACAGGACCACGGAAAGTACCCTCAGTGCTGAAGCACATAAAGATGAAACTATAACCCGACAAATGCCAGGATCAGATAATTCTTGCTATTAACCCCTCAACTGCCAGGGTGGGATGTCACCATGTGCACAGAGTGTGCACACACTGTACACATGATGGCAACACACAACAGAACATTAACCCTTTGTACACTGGCTTTTATTAGCCGCATCTGCAGGCACTGTGCTGACATGCAGCGCAGAAGAGGGGGTTAAAATGATGATTAAGCCCTAGAACTTTAAATCTTTTATTACCACCTGCGTTTTTAACTATGATGTGACAGGGCTGACATATTAATGATTACTGTACCACAAAACCGGCACATTAAAACTTGGCGGCTTTAACAGCCGCTAAGTTTGAAGCGATTTTGACAGCACACTTATGTGACCATTGCACAGTGTGCTTTATGGGTGCGAGTTTGACTCGCACCCATATACTTTTAATGGCCACTCGCGCGAGGAAATAGTGTGCAATCGCAGCATGCTGCGATTGCACTTGCATTCCCATCGCAATACAAGTGTAATGCAAGAAAATTGCATTGATGTGATCTGTATCCTTTAAAGCCTCTAAGCACTGCTACTCCCATTCTTTCCCACATTTCCTCCAGCTCACTCTCCATATTTGACCCAGTCACAGAAGTAGTAGTCTCCTGGCTCCTTTCTTCCTCTTGTCCCACTACATGCACCAATATTTCAAATATTTTTATTGGGTAATTTTTAAAGGAACAATGGGACATAAATACAGGATATACGGTAGGGTAACATACACACAAAAATGTAGGGGTAATCAATGGGTTTCACATTAATAGGTACTTAATATAAAACATCTATGTGGCCTTAGTAAACAAACAGTTGACTATAAACACAGGTTATAATCAGCTTTAGTTATAAACGAGGAGAGAGAGCAATTTTGGGACTTGTCTCCTAAAAACAATTCTAGGGTAGAGAACATGGGTTCCGAGAGACATCTATAAAATTACTGGGTGGATCAGATATGCATTAGCGTTAGGAATCGCGTGAATTACGTAGTTAGATATTTGAGTGATTGTGTAGAAATCCAGGGTTCCCAATTGTTGTAGTACTTATTATATGAGTTGTTTCTGACTGCATAGTTAAATTCAAAGGTACAATGAGCCAAAATTCTGTTGGTGAGTTCAGATATGGTGGGTAATTCTGTGGTCTTCCATTTGGCAGCCAGCATTATTTTGGAGGTAAGGAGTATTTGAGAGATTATGCATCTAAAATTATGGGGGATGTTTGAAATGCTAATAGAGATGAGGGCTAGTTGTGGGGAGAGCGTTAGTCTAAAGTTGGTGGTTTTAAAGATTAGGATGTATACTCCCTGCCAGAAATTAAGAATCTTCGGGCACTTACAAAAAATATGAGATAGTGTCCCGATTTGCGAACAATCTCTCCAGCATTTCGGAGAGATAAGGGGGTCGATGTGGTTTAGTTTGGATGGTGTCCAGTACCATCTCGTCAAAACTTTGAAATAGGATTCCTGAATAGAAGCACAATTGGTGTTTGCGTGAGAAGTTTAAATTGAAGAGTTCAGATCTACCATATCTATGGGGATACCCAGCTCCTTTTCCCACGCAGTGATATAAGGATGTCTATGAAGGATGAGATCATCATTCAGGTTTTGATAAATATGTCCACTCATCCAGATTGATGATTTAAATGGGTTTTCTATTAAGTCAGTTATGGGCTTGGAAATGAGAAGGCAGAGTTAAGTTCTAAGAATCAATCTCCAGGCCGTTCTATCTTGCCACGTAAGGTTATATTTTTGTTCTAAGTGGTGACCACTACATGCACCAATGACCCCATTCCCTCACACCTACTTCAATCCCTCTCTTCGGTCGTCACTGCTCACCCTCCAAAATCTTCAACCTCTCCCTCTCTTCTGGCATCTTCCCCTCCTCCTCCAAACACTATCATTACTCCATTATTAAAGAAATCTTCTTTGGTCTGTAGTTATTTGTGCAGGATGGGCCAATCTCCCCTTCATCTCTAAACTCTTGGAATGCCTGGTCTACAACCGCCTCACCGTTTCCTCACCACTCACTCTCTTCCAGATCCATTACAGTCTGGTTTCCACCCCCTATACTCTACAGAAACTGCCCTCATCAAAGTGACCAATGACCTTCTGACAGCAAAACGCAATGTGTCCACTCTCTGCTTTTTCTTATTGGCCTCTCTGCAGTTTTTGACACTATCGACCACCATCGACTCTCTATGCTGCACTCCATCGGCATAAAGGACACTGCTCTCTCCTGGTTCTGATCTTATCTTTCTGACCGTTATTTCAGTATATATCGCTGGCTCAATTTCCTCTCACTATTGGGGTCCCTCAGGGTTCAGTCCTTGGCCCTCTTCTATTCTCTCTCTAGATGGCCCTGATTGGAAGACCATCAGCAGATTTGGCTTCCAGTACCGTCTCTTTCTATGCTGATGATACACAATTATACACCAGCCCCTTACCTTACCCCTGCGGTATTAAAGAACACCAATGACTGTCTAGCTGCAGTGTCCAATATCATGTCTGCTCTCTATTTGAAAATCAACCTTTCCAAAACTGAACTTCTTTTGCTCCTACCCTCCACTAACCTCCCTAAATCTGCTATCTCCCTCTCAGTGTTCGGCAGTATGATAACACCTAGGCAGCAGGCTTGCTGTCTGGGTGTTATGTTTAAAGCCGATCTCTGCTTCACCTTCTATATACAATGTTTCATCCGTTGTTGTCGCTTGCACCTGAAGAACATCTCTAGAGTCTGCCCCTTTCTCACCATGGAAACAGTAAAAACCCACACCATGGCCCTGATCCATTCCTGCCTTGACTACTAAAATTCTCTATTAATTGGCCTCCCCTTCTCTAGACTTTCTCCTCTCCAGTCCGTCCTTAATGCAGTAGCCAGGATCACCTATCTGGTCATTTGTTACCCAGATGCCTCTGCTCTGTGCCAGTCATTGCACTGGCTGCCTATACACTACAGGATCTAATTCAGATTGCTTGTTCTCACCCACAAAGCTCTTCACAGTGCAACACCTCCTCCCTCATCTCTGTCTATCACCCCACCCGTTATCTAAGTTCTACAAATGACCTTCAACTAACCTCTGCACTAATGCGAACCTACACGCCCGTCTCTAAAGGTGCCGTCACACAGCACAACCTGGCCAGCGATGTCGGAAGCGATGCGCGGGTGCCCGCTCGGTTCCGACATCGCTGGCCAGCTGTCACACAGCACGGTTGCGGCCGGCGATGCCGCAGCGATGCGGGCGGTGACATCGCTCGCTGGGCTGGGCTTAGCCCAGCGAGCGATCCGCCAGCAACGCTGCGGTATAGGCTGGATCGCCGCCGACATCGCTCTGGCGATGTCACACGGCGCGATCCAGCCTAATCGCAGGTTGTCAGGTTTACAGTTCTTCCCGTAAACCTGACAACCTGCGACTAGCGATAAAACGCGGTCGCGTCGCTAGCAACATCGCTGGTACGTCACTTTTCCGGCGATGTTGTTAGCAACGTCGTCTGGTGTGACGGCACCTTAAGACTTCTCTCAAGCTGCACTAGAGAAAACCGCATGTCACTGAAAGATGGTTATGTGTAATAGATGGTCAAAGATAGATAAATGAACAATGATGATAGAGAAATATAGAAATAAACAATAAGTCGAGTGTCATTAGCAGAGGGAGGTGCAATCTAATGTCAGCTAGGCAGGAGACGCACATCATGAATATGAGATGAAAAGAATAAATGGAAAGAATATATATTTAAATATGTCAAATTCCTATACTAGGCCTAACCTCCCCATATAGTGTAACTTGCATCCTTTAGTGCATTTCATGTGGGCTAAAGGGTGTTTAGCCTTAGAGTTCTAAATGATAAATGATTTTACAGAAAAGGGCGCAAGGTCCCTCTCATTTTGGAAAACCAGCTAAGGTAAAGCCGACAGCTGAGGTCTGGTAATCACAGGGTGGGAAGGGCCATAGTTATTTGCCCTCCCCACCCTAAAAATATTAGGCCGCAGCTGCTCCAAAATTGTTGCTTTAATTTGATGCGCCCAGTTCTGGTGTTTTGTCTTCCTACTGCCCTGGTGTGTTGGCAAATGGGGTAATGGTATTTTGGATACTGCGATTGAGACTCTGATAACTGGCACCCATACAAACAATGGTTCCGACTGAAACATCGTGCTTCACTCTGCAGATGTGTAAGTGCAGTGCAATATACGCTGAGGGACGCAATGAAGGAGATTGGAAGTAATGTACAATGACAATATAATGACACTCGAGTTTGCTCAGAGCAGAGCATAAGCACAGTGTCTGTAGTATATCCGATCACTTGTCATTTGCTAGTCTGACCACGGCCTAAGGACGATGAAGGTGCAATGTCATGTTAATTTTGATGTGTGCCTTCATCATAGCTATCGTTCAGCTTGCATTGACTAACATTGTAATGGCTTAAAAACACAAGTATATGTAGTAATCCATGTCCTTTCTCTGTCATTTTCTTTGTATGAACATGTCAGTAAATCTAAATATTCAATATTATTGTCGTTATACCTATTCTGTGCTGATAAAAGATTGGTCTGTTCCACAGTGAAAGGCCTTCTTCAATCTTTGGTGTCCAATGTATGTGTGGCATCCAGTTTCACACGTGCCGGAGACATGTACACACACATACAAGTGTAAAACTAGTTATATTCACATCTGAGTGTTTTCACATGCTCTGTGTATGGTTCTTATGTGTAAAAGATGTGTAAAGCTAGAAAAATGTAACCATGATTTATCAGCTAATGGTTAAAAAATTAATGTGGATTATACAACAAAGGTATTACATTTCTTTGTCATTAGTAAATTATTGTAGTAAATTATTGTTACTATATGTTTACAGACATACCAGGCTGCATTGTTACCGATTGTGGTAGTCGCGCCGTTAGAAGACCTATTCCGAGGGAGAAATAATAAAATGTCTTACCATCCTCTATGGAAAGAATTAAATTGTGGCTGCAACAGACAGGCCAATTTACTAACATTAATGATCTTAATGGACGGTGTTTCCTTGTCTCACCAAACTGCCGATGACAAAACGAGCTGAAGATTCCTCAAAATAAATCAATGGTGCATTTAATCTTCAATCTGTGCGTTTTGGAGCATGCCCCTTCATCAGAAAGTTCACCAAGGGTCCTGATGAAGGGACATGAAGATGCTCCAAAACACACAAGTTTAAAGATCAAAGGCACTCTTGATTTATTTTGTGGAATTTTCGGCTCATTTTTACATCGGCAGTTTGCGCGGGACAAGAAAACACCGTCCATTGGGATCATTACTGCAGCCACAGCGAGTGTGTGGTCCGGCAGCATCTGCAACACGTGCATACACCGGTTGTGGGTCTCACAATCGCACAAGGTGAGCAGTGACTTTAGCTCCTTGTAGTCATCACATCTAGGAGATAAGACACTGTGCTTGTGTTCCCCTCTTTCTCTTTTAATTTACTAACATTGACCAAGCTGCTGAAAGGATCATAGAATGGAACAGATTCAAAAAAGGTAATTTCTCTTCCCAACACTTTCAAGCAGAATGTTGTGTTACTAAATCAGAGAAAAAACAACGTTGTTGAAGGACTCAGCAGTACCAACAATTTTTCCAAGGATAAGTGCACTCCCACCTGTAGCAAAAACTCGTGGATTGCTAGTAGACACAATTATTTGAAAAGAAGTGATCCAACAACTTCTACAGCTTCAAATATAAAGTGCGAGTTTGACAACTCACTATTTGAACTACAAAGAAAAGTGTTACCAACAACAATAAATTAATTTGGATTGGTCAAGCATAGCAACGTTGGAGTAGACAGCTAAGTCTTCAAAAGGCATGCTGCTATAATAGAGTGCCATGTATGGTTCTGCATCGTGGTACAAATACAGTAATGAGTCAAATGGAATCATCAAGTAACAGAGATTGTTACTTAGAATACTGGATGTCAGATTCCAACCCAAATGAGCAATTGGAAAACATGGCTGCAATCCAATTGGATCATTTCTATCCATTGACATTTTCATCTCCCAGAAAAAGAACAATGGAAAATTGTGATTGTTGATACGAAGAAAAGCTTGACTCTTTAGAAATGAACGGTTTCTTTATTGGGTGGAACTGAGAACAATTCAAAATATGATCTGAACAGCGAAGGTGCCTTCTTAGATTGAGTCACTGATGAAACTGTCACAGATTGCAATGAAGAGAGTATAGTTAGGGAAAACAAATATATAGCATGTGAAGCATGTTTCGATACCCTATTTTGTAAAGTCTGTTGTTTCTGGGAGACAAAAACTGTTGAACACTATAAAAAAACCTTTTCAGTACATGCCACATGTACTTATTTTCTGGCACAAAAGACATCTTTTTAACCCATGAAAATCTCAAAAGTCGGGGTCGTGTTTATACATGTATGTATAAGTAAGCCCTCTGAGTGTATCAGAGTGGTTTCCCATCTCCCTGGCCTGTCCTTGTGTACCACCACAGGTACCTACCTCTCAGATCTTGCTCCTGAGGACTGCAGTGATGAGGTGAAGGGGGCGACTCACCATGATGGTGTAAGTGAAAGAAGCTGCAGGCATCTGGGGTTCCCAGAAAAACAAACCTCTTTCACCCATCTGGCCCACCCTTGTATCCCACAACCTTCTTTGCCTCTCTGATCCTGCTCCCGAGGACTGCGGTGTAGGCGTGCATATGTGAGATCTGAGAGGCAGCAAAGAACATAATATGATACAAGGGTGGGCCAGAGGGACGTGCCACCGCTCTGATAATCTTGGAGACGGGCTGGGCAGGGAGATCTGACCAATCCAAGCAGGATTTGTATACAACAACCAGCCAGTTATGGTACATTTACCACATAGTATGGTATATCAACAGTATCTGTACCTGTTCATACAGTATAGCACCAGTACAATACGTACAGTACACAAATGTCTAACAGTCAAAACCCCATCTTGGCTACACCAGCAAGAAGAAAGAAATATGAAGCCAGTTTCAAACTGAATGTTGTAAACTTTGCTATGGAACATAACCGCGCTGCTGCAAGACAATATGGAGTAACAGAAAAGATGGTTCGAGCCTGGAAAGCAAATGAAAAGGCATTAAAGAGTATGCTAAGGGGTAACTGTTAAGAAGAGGCACCCCGCATTTGCCAGAACTAGAAAAACATGTAGCAGACATGGTGAATGAGCATCGGCACAATGGTTATGTAGTAATACGAAATAAAATGTTTGTTTGCACTTCAGTGGGCCAAATCTAACCCAGATCACAGCAAGAAATTTAAGGCCACTGTATCCTGGTGTACTAGATTCATGGCAAGGCATAATATGGTACTGAGGTAAAAGATGAAAATTGCCCAAAAATTATCTGCATAACTTGATAGCAAAGTAAACTATAATACAACAGTGTACTAAACATGGCTATCTGTTAAGTGGTATTAGAAATATGGATGAGACTCCAATGAATTTTGATATGGTTGAAAATAAAATTGTCTATCAAAAAGGTGAAAAAACAATTTTAATGATAACAGGGCGTGAGAAGTCCAATTTTACAGTAATATTAGGAATGCTCAACCGATGGTGCCAAACTGAGACGAATGATTATTTTTAAAGGAAAAACAATGCCGAAACTCAAGTCTCCTGTTGTTTGTTTTGTACATGTGAATGAAAAAGCCTGGATGGATGAAGAAAAGGGGTAACGCTATGGCTTGCTAATCTATGGAGCAGGCGACCAGGTGAATTTATTAAAAAATGTAGTCTACTGAAGTGGGATATGTTCATAGCTCATTTAACTCCCAGCACCAAGCAAAGGCTTGCAAGATTAAACACATATATGCAGCAGGTATTCAAGCAGGAATGACCTAATTGGTACAGCCACTGGATGTGTGCCTAAACAAGCCATGTAAAGATCGCATTCGAGAACAGTGGAATGAATAGATGGTTAGAGTAGAAAAGTCATTCACAAAAGGGGAAACATGCATGCGCCTCAATTGGATGTTTAGTGCAAGTTACTAACAACAAGGAGAGAGGAGCACCACTAGTTATGAACCATGTTAGAGGTGGGTGCTCACCATGCGAAACTGACACCGTATACAACAAGAAAAAAGACTTGGCATACATATAAAGGGAGCACACCCAAGATTATATTCAAATAAGTACAAAGCTTTTGAAATAATAGTAGGCAGCACTCGCCATTTTGTTGCATTGGGATATCTTTACATGCCAGCGTGGTGGTGGATGCGGGATGTATCCAGGGACTATACGTATTTCGTTCAAATGAGCTTCAACAGGTCCACTGACTAGCATGTCTCGCCTGAACACTTTTATGCAGATCAACCACCTCGTCATTTATGTGTTTAAAATCAATCATCAGTGAGATGAAAAAAAAAGTGTGTTAAAAACAAATAATACAAATATTCATATTTTGAATTCAAGTAAATCCTGGTTATCAAAATCTAACTAAAAGAAGACTGACATATATCTAATTTTTCGTCATCCCTAGATTAGACTGTGCTCTATATTTAATTATAACCCTGGCCTCAGTTTGTAACAATAATTTGTGTAAATCCCCTCCCTTTGCTGGCATCTAAACATTTTTAGACCTGCAAAAGTTAAAACTCTGACAGCCCCCTGATGATCTCATCTTATATGATCAATCAGTCTGGACGAACCATAGTCTGATTTTACATGTTCTTTGAAACCTACGTACATTGGATGGATGATTCTTCCAATATAAAATTTCATGCATGGGCAAAAAATCATGTAGACTACATTCTTAATTCTACATGATATAAACTCTTTGACATTGTGCTGAAATGATCCAATCTTTAAAGGATTTTCGGACACATGATATCTACAGTGTTCACACACATTGGCCAGATTTAACATTTCCCACCGGCTGCGTTCTATTTAACCAGTTAGAGGGATTTGCCATACGATTGTGGACCAGTAAATCCCTTAGGTTATTTGTCCTTCTGTAGGAGAGGTTTTGTTTTTACCATGTCCGCCAGAGTGTCATCACGCTGCAGGATCTGCCAATGTTTGATTGTTGATTGAATATGTCCATCCAATGCATCATACTTTAAATTAAAAATTAATCTCTTGAGGTCTGCCTGGTTTTGTTTTTTATGTTTGTGTTTACTCTAACAGGGAAGCCCTATCCAAATTGTCTGCTCTTGACATAGAATCCATTACGAATTTCTCTGGATATCCCCATTCATACAGTCGTGTTTTTAATTCCGCTCTTTGCGGAAGTCTTTCAAGAAGTGTGGTATATCAAATTAGATGGTATGGAGAATGACTACTTGTGACAAGATGAAGAGGAAGCCGATCCTTAGACCACACCATCTGATACAGAATTTGATCCATACGATGACTACCTTACAAAAGTATCACAAGATGTCATTGATGTACTTATGATATCAGATGACGAACAGGAGGATTTTGAAGGCTTTTAAAGGGAAACTGCCATGCCAGCAAAATCTGTAAAAATACCATATCTTGCAGTTATGATAGGCGTTCCTAACTCGCCAGGGACTTGCCCAGCCCTTGATCTCTCCCTATTGTTTGTATCTTCCTCCTATCATCATCATCAGTTCCAGTTTGGTTGACAGCTTAGAAAACGAAGCATGCTTTATAGTGAAATGGGAATCGTTTAATCCACTTGCACTATTTTATGTTTCCATGTTTGACGACAAAAGCTTTATGTGTATAAGTAAATAATCAAGGTATCCAGATGATTGAGCGCTCCCAAGGAGATTTACCTTATGATAAGGACACTGACTCCTTTTTCCTTCTTGGAGATTTATTTCAAACGGCTTCAGAGTAGTAAACAGTCATAAAAGTCATAAAAGCATAATTAAAACAACGCGTTTCGGCTATAAATGTCATAAAATAGCCTTCCTAAGTGACAGTTTTCCTGCTAAGTACCTGCATGTCATAAGCATTTGAATTAAATGTACCATATTGAAATCAAATCTGCTTTTTTTTTTTAAGCTTTACCGTATGTGCGTTGTTAAGAGGGGTAATGTTATACGGAGAGTATATCCCAAACTATAGATTTTAACTAGAAATGTTGGGGGTCGCCTTATACACCTGAAAATACGGTACTTAATGGATGTGATTTTGTCTGGCATAGCCCATCTGGAATTGTATACCTGCTGGAAATTTGTGTGCTTCATCTATACTATTAACTAGGGGTAATTTAAAAAAAAATTCAAACTTTTGTTGCCATAATTTGATTACAATTCTTCTCCAAAACCACATACTTCCGGTATCCAAGACAATTTATATTTGCTGCTATAGATCTTCACTGGCAGAATGAAAAATGGAAGTGGGACAGTCCATGCAACAGAAAGCTATATGTTTAATTGGAGATGGGCAATGTGATAGTCCTGGTCACAATACCAAATATTATCTGTACACTTTGATGGATTCAAAGTCACACAAAATTGTGGACTTTGAGACAATTCAAGTAACCCAAAGTAGCTCTTTGGTTGCTATGGAAAAAATAGCTTTCCAAACATGTCTAGAGTTCTGCATAATTGTGTCAATGTTCATGTTATTGCAACAGATCAGCATGTAGGGATCAGAAAACCCATGAGAAGAGTATTGTGATATTGCACATGAGTTTGATGTGTGGCATTATGCGAAGTTGATTGAAAAACAACTTCAACTAGTAAAAAAAGAATTTGTGGTGATATAACAACATGGATATCCGCAATCAAGAATACATTTTGGTACTGCTTTTGTACTGCCAATGGAAATGTGGATTTTCTGTAGGAAAGATGGCTGTCTGTGTTGCATCATATTCAAAACCAGCATGTTTTTGAAGGTAAATTAATAACAGAATGTGAACACCGAACCTTACATGATGACGATGTTTGGATGTCATCGACAGCTTTTCAAGAGAATGCTGAGATTGTTACCAGCCAAAAATGTAATAATAATTTGTCCCAGTGCTTCAGGAATATACAAGAACTTTAGAAGTTTTAACAGTTTTATTTTAAAATACAGAACTAAACGCATTCACTTCAGCTTTGATGGAATAGAGACAAGAACAGCACTGGCTATTTTGGCACATAGCAATAATCAAGAACGTTCACAAGCTAAAGCTCTAAAAGTTGATCCAAAATCGAATATGCACGAATCATACAGACACAGTTTATACTATTACAAGATGAACAAAAAATGGCAAGTTAAAGTGGCACACCACTGTTACACACCTTTGTTTCCACTGTTCATAGATGTACTAAAAATATGTAAAAACGAACTAGTGCACAACTGGTGTTCACACTCCAAGATGCCTAAGCATCGCCAAAGAGCAACGTCCATCCAGAAAAATGAAAATGAAAGCACACATTTCTCATTTCAAAATAGAAATATTTTAATGTAACTGTACAAAATATTAGAATATATATCTTTGCAATGTTTTTTCATTTTTCAATCCAAACTATTCTTTGTTTTGTAAAATTTTAACTTTTTTGGCTTCATGAACATCTTTCCTCATGTTGAATATTTTACTAAAGAATTACCAACTTATTTTAGTTTAAAAATTTACTTTTATTGGTACAAAAGTTAAAAATTAATAAATCCAACATATAACCAGACATTAACATACATGTGTACATTATTATGGAACATTCAGATTTGGATTACCGGTAGACTAAATATTTAAAGGTCAAGATTCTATATCCTCTCCAAGGTAAAAAAGTAGAAAATGGCAAAACACTGAAGATCGCGTCTACCAAAATCGTCAGACAGCTGAACTAAACCCGTTGCCTCACTATGGATGGAAAGAGACTCAAGACAGTGATCCGGCAGTAAGCCTTGTAAAGAAGTTGATAACCCAACCAGATTCCAAACTTGAAAAGAATGCTCCACTGGAAGCTCAATACTTGTGGAAAGAAAGAAGCCGGTTATTCATCTATCAAGGTCAATTGTGCAGGCGGTACATCAACCCAAGGACGCATGAAATGGTATGGCAAGTTGTGGTTCCAAAGACAGATGTTCAAATGGTATTGCAAGCGTACCACAATGAATGAGGACACTTTGGATGGAGAAAATTGGAAATAGTGTTACGTGAAAGATTCTATTGGATCAGCATGAGAGCCTCCATAGAGAGATGGCGTAAAAATTGTGGACCATGCTCATTGAGAAGAAAAGACCATAACAGCCAGAAAGCACCCCTCAAACCTATCATCACCAAAGAACCATTAGAACTGGTAGCCATAGATCATGTCAAGCTTACACCTAGCAAATCAGGCTACACCTATGCTCTTACCATGGTAGACCATTATTCTAGATTTCTTGTGGTAGCTCCAGTAAAAGACTTAACAGCTGAGACAGCAGCAAGAACATTTCAAGCTTATTTCTGCAGACCCCATGGCTATCCAGACCAGGTATTGACAGACCAAGGACCTGCCTTTGAAGCTGAAATATTTCAAGAGTTCTGTCGCCTATACGGATGCAAGAAAATACGCACCATGTCTTACCATCCTCAAACAAATGCAATGTGCGAAAAGATGAATCACGTGGTAATTGAAATGTTAAAAACTCTGCCCTTAGAAGAACGCAACCAGTGGCCAGAAACGTAGGGTATCACCCATAGGGTGATAAACATTCCATGTATATAATAACACCACTTTTCAGATAGGTTTGCCCTATATGATATTATACCAATTTAAAGATGGAGGACAGGTTCATACATTTAAGCACATCCCATTTCATAATCTAATATAAGAAACAGGTTTATTAGAATTGCCCTTTTTATGAAAACCTTTAGTCCGGTCCTTTTTTGCAGTTCCAATTTTATGTAGATGCATCCACTACGCTTGACGCGTTTCGCCCTCTCTAATTGGGGCTCATCAGAAGTATCGGGGATTAGTTTTTATTGTTCTGTCTAGAGACAAAAAGGATCAAGGCATTAAACTCCACATTACAACTCCAGGTGCATTAGGTACAAAATAAAACATTAAAAACACAAAAGACACAATCATCAATCTACAAAAATTGGTCTTGTTGGTTTCGCTATAAATGCTCCCACATATAATTATAGTTTCGATTAAAGTGTGCCCCATAGTAGGGAAAAAAATTACATACCTTGTAGCAATACGTAGGCCAACTATGATGATAGTTCCAATGGGCAGGTATACCCAGGAAAAGAGAGTTGCCAAATAGAGGGGAATAGAAGTATTTCTTTTCTATGGGGATCAAATAGTTTTTTCACTGAGTAAATGGCACACCAACCAACATATTGAATATTATTGGAGGATATATCGGGGGTAAGGACCATTTCATAGAAGAACAGATTACCACAAACACGACATCCAAAATAATAGGTATAAGGGCGCTTAGCGGTAAGGTTATAAGCTGTATGAAAGATAATAAAAACCAGAGGGTAATTTCTATTCAAGAGATACATATACAAGACACTGTCAAAAATAACAAAAATTTAAAATTAGCACCTTTTATTCCGGGTTGTCGTAATACACACTGTAATGTAGTCCGGTTGTGCACAAACAGCAAGTATAGCCAGAAGAACCCATCAAGCACATCCCATAATGAGACAAGATTGACACAATGATATTCAAGAGATAAATATGCTGAGGGTACAAAATAATAAAATACCTTATAAATAATGAAAAATTGATATCTAGGGAGGTAAGGGAAAAGTTTAGTATATTAAGGCTATCCCTATAAATAAAGGAATGCCTAAAAATTAGATAAACTCAAAAACTAAAGGATGTTTTAGTATATTATAGTTCATATCATATGAAAAAAATACACCTGTTGGTCTGGCATATAACCCATATAAAGGGTTAATAAAATGAGGTAGTGCAACTTTAAATTCAGAAGGACCATTGAGAAACGATGTATGGACAGCAGGAAAAAGGGAGAATATAGAGTGAAGATTATTTTTTTAGAATGGATGAAAAGACGAGAACATTGAACACCGTTTATATTTATTGACATTTTCTTACATAGAAAATGACATGAAGAGAAAGGACATAAATTACTACATATACAATGTTATGTGTTTTTGGAACAAATGAATACAATACAATTCACATTCCATCTGTCTCTCTCCCTCTCCCCATACTGCAGGTCTGTCTCCCTCTCTGCTGTCCTCCAGCTTTGTCTCTGCCCATATCCTCCAGCTCCGTCTCTGTCCCCATCCTCCAGCTCCGTCTCTGCCCCTGTCCTGCAGTTCCATCTCTGCCTCATACTCCCTCTACCACCCTCCACTTTACCCCTCCAACATATATTTTGGCCTGTCCAGTAAAGAGTCATGCCTGGCCACTCGCTGCAGCCCTGCTGCTACATTCAATCTCACAAAGTGACCGACTGTAACGTTTCTGTCCTCTCCGCTGCTGTGTTCAGCCCCGTCACTCCTGGCCTCTCCAATTGGTGTCTTTTTTCACGATCTTCACCACTTTCGGCTCTGCTCCTCTGGTCCGCGATGTTGACTGTTGTGGGCTGTCGCTTCACAGGAACTGTAATGCCGAATGTGAACAGCTTCCGGTTACAGGTCCTGATTTCAACGGGTAAATGCTGGGCTGAAATATATTGGTGCACAACCACACCTGCAGCTGTGAATTGGGCAGCCCCCAGAGGCGTGTCCAGTTCACAGCTAATGCGGCTACAGTGTTAGAAATAGGGTCGGAGGCCGACCATTGGTGTCTATGCCCAACGCTGACGTATTTGCAGAGTGCAAGTGTTGTGCAGAGACTTATAGACTTATACTCCTGCAAAAAATGGCAGCCCCCAGTGTCTGCAAACATTTTTTTTATAAAAATAAATGTATAAGTACTATGCACTTGAAAACATATTTTACAAATAAGGAATTCAACTTTTTTTAAAATAATATAAAAATTCGGCACCTTCCCTTTAGGAATTGTACCATCATATAACATCTGGGTATAGGTAACGCAGCAGACATCATCGAAAGAAATGCTTTTTTTTTAATTCAGCTATATTAAAAATGATGTCCCATTGAAAGGATATGTATATATTGGATGATGATTATATGCTAATTGTCTCTTCATAGAGGAAGTAGACTTGAACTCTAGTGCCACTATTGGAAGTAGCAATCCTAAAAGTCAAAATTGACCCTTTAATGAGCATTTTAATATGACTTAGGATTTATACCATATCATAACTTCAATTTGCAGATGCTGTGTTTCGGGGTGATTGACCCTCATCTGTGCCAAACTATGAACTCTATTAAAAGCTATGATGCTTCAATGGGAAATAAAATGTGGAAATTGTCAAAGCTCCGTTAAAGAGTCATTTTTTGACTTTAAGTATTCTTACTTTCAATAGGTGGTACAATAGTTTACTTCCTCTATGAAAAGAAAATTTGCATATTTTATGTATACAATTCTTGACATTTCAAAGAAAGGGGAATTCTTTGGTTGATAGATTTCAAAATTTACCGTACTTGTTTTCCAGTTTACAAAATTTTCCGCAAGTAGGCAAATATGTGTTCATGTGCGGAAGCTTTGTCGTGAACTGCACTAACTACCATAAGTACAAAGGCGTGTGCATTTTATCCAAGTCGTTTATTCCTATTCACTATATTGTCTCTTAATTTGTGTGCTTCAACCAATTATTGTTTATTATCCTAGCACCATTTATTCCATGGCGCTTTACATGTGAAAAAGGGACATACATAGACAAGTACAATAATCATGAACAGTACAAGACACAGACACAGGTACAGGAGGAGAGAGATCCCTCACAGTCTATGGTTTTAACTAAAGCCCCCGTCACACAAAGCGAGATCGCTGTTAAGTCACAAATTTGGTGATGGAACAGCTACCTCACCAGCGATCTCGCTATGCTTGACAGCAGCGACCAGGCCCTTGCTGTGAAATCGCCGGTAATGTCAGTCGCCTGGACCATTTGGTCCCGCTGGGCAGCATGCGTCGGTGTGTTTGACAGGGACAACGACCTCAATACTACAGATCTGAGAAAATATGGTCCCAACGACCTCCGTATCATTCCGGATCATTGTTGCGTCGCTGGTGAGATCTGACTTTTTGACATCTCACCAGCGATCTCTACCAGGTCTTATCGCTGTCGGGATCGCTGGTGCGTCGCCAAGTGTGACGGTACTTTAAGAGGAGTGTGTGTGTTGTATGAAATATACGTATATGTAATTCTGTGTCTTTATTTTAGAATATATTGTTATTTATTTTTGTAGTGTGGAATCATTACTAAGTAATGATGGAGAGGAGATTGATCCAGAGGTGGTCCCTGAAGATAACTGCTTGGTGACTTTGAGGTATGCATTGATAAGTAAACACTGTATTCCGATTAGTATTTTCTGCATTGTTCCACACTTTTGTTTTGTTTTATAATAATTGAAGCATTTCCTAGCACCAGCGAAGGGAATACGATTCCTCATTTTTTCTTTGCAGATTCAAATCTGTAGCATGTTAATTCTTTGTCAGTTTTTGAAGCATTTGTTGCCCATTCCAATGCATTGGAAAATAACACCAATTTTACACTGCATTTTTTTGTGCCAAGAGACATTTTTTTGATACATACATATATATATGCAGCAATACTTAACCTGAGCACGTTCCCTAATTTTTGTTTTCCTGCGTGTTAGTATGAATTAAAGGGCAATGGTGAATATATAGGTCTGAGGAAAAAACCTTAAGTTTCACACGTCATTATTGTGTTTAAAACAAAAGACAAAATTCAGTTTAGCCCCTTAACGACCCATGGCGTGCTAAGTACGCCATACGTCGTCACCCTGTCTTTAATGCTCAACCAGCGGTTTTCCCTGATTTTCATCAGTCTACTTGTGCCTCTACCAGCCACGGGTAGATTGGAGATTTGCCTGAAGTTATTAACCAGTTTCAACCAGTGTTGAATTTAACATTCATCAGTAGAGGGGAATGTCATTCCCTACTCCCTTGGCCGCTCTCATGATATGATCGCGGGGCACTGATAGATTGACATGACAGCCAGGGATCAGCCAGCATTCATGGTTATTTCCGCTATACAAACCAGTGCTTGTGCATTGCGCTGTATAGCACAGGCAATTGGATGATTGCAGCTTCAGGTCGCTGCAAGACTAGTTAAAAAAGAAGAGTGTAAAAAAAAATATGAAAAAAAGCCCCACAAATTCAAATCTCCTCCCTTTTGCTCCATTGAAAATAAAACAATAAGAAAATACACATATTTGGTATCTCTGGATTCTTAAATGTGCTATCTATCAAAATATAAAATAAATTAATTCAATTGGTAAACAGCGTAACAAGAGTAAAAAATCTAAACTGCAGAAAAAAATTCAAAAAATGTAATAACAGTTAATCAAAACATTGTATACACTCCAAAATAATAACAATAGAAAGAGCAGCTCGGGGCACAAAGAAACAAGCTGTCACAAGGCTCCATATCCCAAAAATAAAAAATGTTATTTTTTTTCAAAATACCGTATATACTCGTGTATAAGCCGACCCGTGTATAAGCCGACCCCCCTACTTTTGCCCCCAAAACCTGGGAAAACCTATTGACTCGTGTATAAGCCGAGGGTGGACCCCAGCACAGGTATACAGCCCCCAGCAGTGTGGTATATAGGCCCCCCCAGTGGTAGTATACAGCAGCCTCCCAGTGGTATGCAGGCCCCAGCAGTATATACAGCAGCCCCAGTGGTATACAGCAGCCCTTAGGTAGTACACAGCAGCCCCAGGGGTATACACAGCAGCCCCAGGGGTGTACACAGCAGCCCCAGGGGTGTACACAGCAGCCCCAGGGGTGTACACAGCAGCCCCAGGGGTGTACACAGCAGCCCCAGGGGTGTACACAGCAGCCCCAGGGGTGTACACAGCAGCCCCAGGTGTGTACACAGCAGCCCCAGGGGTGTACACAGCAGCCCCAGGGGTAGTACACAGCAGCCCCAGGGGTAGTACACAGCAGCCCCAGGGGTAGTACACAGCAGCCCCAGGGGTAGTACACAGCAGCCCCAGGGGTAGTACACAGCAGCCCCAGGGGTAGTACACAGCAGCCCCAGGGGTAGTACACAGCAGCCCCAGGGGTAGTACACAGCAGCCCCAGGGGTAGTACACAGCAGCCCCAGGGTTAGTACACAACAGCCCCAGGGGTATACACAGCAGCCCCATGGGTGTATACAGCAGCCCCAGGGGTATATACAGCAGCCCCAGGGGGTACACAGCAGCCCCAGGCCCCCCTCACTGTTTGGCGCCCCCACCTCAGGATGCCCCCCCCCGCACGCAGCGCTGCGCTCATACATTACCAGCCTGTCCGCTGTCATCCTCCGGTGGCGGATCGCGGCTCCCGGCTCCGGATTCCATCTTCATCTGTGTCTTCCTGCTTTGTGACCGGGGCTCATCGCGATGACGTCATCGCGATGCCGGGCGGTCATGTGACATGCAGGAAGACACAGATGAAGATGGAAGCCGGAGCTGGGAGCCGCGATCCGCCACCGGAGGATGGCAGCTGACAGGCTGGTAATGTATGAGCGCAGCGATGCGTGCGGGGGGGGCCATCCTGAGGTGGGGGCGCCAAACAGTGAGGGGGTCCCGTATATACTCGCATATAAGCCGAGGGGAGACTTTTCAGCCCAATTTTTGGGCTGAAAAACTCGGCTTATACGCGAGTATATACGGTATCTGAATTATTTTTCACCACTTAACTAAAACAAAAACTATACATGTTTGTTATCTATGTAATCGTACTGACCTGGAGAATCATAAGGCCAGGTTACTTTTATGGTAAAATGAATGCTGTAAAACAAAAGCAAAAAACAATTGCAAAATTTCACTTACAGAGTGAGCATGCACATGCAGTCTTCACTGCCAATTGCTACAACGCTTGCAATGAAGGATTATTGTCTCCAATGTGATGTATAGGCTGCAGCCCCAGCATCTCTACTGTGATGTAAATTGCTCAGTGTAACTTATGCAATGTATGTACGTATATATTTAGCCATGGTATGTCCTATTTGATGAAGCGTCCTAACCCCAGTGTATCCTATATGTATATATGTATGCAGTAATGTTAAAAATAAAAAAAAACAGCAGTCCAATATGACTAACCAGATTATTCACCATTTTTGGTATAAATTATTTTACCACAGGTCAAACAATTTACCAGTTGGTGCAGTAGCTTCTTAGGGCGGCTTCACACTGCGGTGTGATCAGGTCCAGGGCTGTCAGGCATGAACCTGAGAGCCTCGGACTGGATCAGCACACAGAACTGGAGTGCTAATATGCCCTCCGGTCCGGTGTGCAGCTGCACGCAGCTCCCGCTCCTGATAGGTCAGGGCCGTGGCTCACGAGCTAGCTAGCCGCGCAGTGTGAAGCCGCCCTTAGAAAACCAACAGACTCAGCATTCATGATCTGTATGTTTGAGTCTGTGTATTTGAATAATTAATTGAAAGGGTGTGTTCAAAATAATAGCAGTGTGAAGTTCAATTAGTGAGGTCAATCATTTTAAACTGGAGGACAACTTGAGTATATTTGCAAATTGAATTCACATTTAGTGTATAGACAAAACGTGACAAAACGAAAAGACACACAGGCTGTTCCCCATAGGTTACAATTCCAAATGAAAATACTGTACAAGATTAAAAATGTCACATTAGATACGTATCCATACAAGTGGGGGTATAAAGTGCCAAATTTAGCATATACAGGTGTTTACTGTTAACATCTTTATTAAACACAGTGGTTGTTATAGCACAATTCTGTCATTGGTATGGAGGATTACATGTAACTCAAACCATCTCATCCATAACCACTTGTGGAAACAAATCACACTCAATTTATAAACTACAGCCTCCTTGTATATGCAGTATTAAACAAACCCCACTTACATTACAAGACAGTATTAACCAACAATATTATGGTGCCCAAGCACCAACAAGGGAAATCCCCAAGGATAGGTAGAAGTTCTTACATATTGCCCCTACATGTGTTTCGCACGCTTTCTTGGGGGGAGATATGGTGCATTAAGGCAGTCCGCAATATTCGCTTAGTAAACTGCCACTTTTTATGTCCAAAAGTCAGCGGTGGCGTCTGTCCGAACTTTCAGGTGTGTGACGTTGCACGAGTGCTCCATACGCACATCATTCACCGCGATCCAGCAATTTATATGTTATAATCCAGCGATTTGTATGTTTCCAGATTTTTAGATGCTAGATTGAAAGTTAAAAAGCCTCACATCAGGGGCACGCAGTGCTGGTTCACAGCACTGCATGTCCCTGACGTGAAGCTTTAACTCTCAATAAAGCATCTAAAAATCTGGAAACATCTAAATCGCTGGATTATTTCCTCATTGTTTAATTTTGCCTTTCCAGGATCAGGGCTGAATCCTGTGCAGATTTGTCTCCTACAAGGTGGTGAATATTGTACTCTGGTGAGCTGTTACCAATCTCCCTTCACTGTTTTTTACACTACAATTCGAATGGATTTAAGAATAGCCAAAATGGCAAAGGCTCAGCCAATGATCAGCTCCAGGATGATCAAAGACCGTCCTCAAGTAACCTGTAAGCACTGTGACAGTTAGCAAAGTCCCACTGTTAAAAAAAAGACATTGTACTGAAGGGGATGCAATTTGCCAAAGAACACATGAACTGGTATAAAGAGAAAATGAGAAACATTTTGTGGACTGATGAAAGTAAAATTGTCCTTTTTGGGTCCAAGGGCTACAGACAGTTCATCAGATGACCCCCAAACTCTGAATTCAATTCACAGTACACTCTGAAGACAGTGAAGCATGGTGGTGCAAGCATTATCTTATTGGTAAGTATCTCTTACTATGGGCCGGGGCCTATTTACCGCATACCAGGGATCATGAATTAGTTTGCATTTGTCAAAATACTTGAAGAGGATATGTTGACTTACGCTGAAGAAGAAATGCCCCTGAAATGGGTGTTACAACAAGATAACGACCCTAAACACACCAGTACATGAGCAAAATCTTGGTTCCAGTCCAACAAAATTGCGGTTATGGAGAGACCAGCCCAATCCCCCAACCTTACACATGTGGGGTGACATCAAAAATGTAGTTTTTGAGGCAAAGCCAAGGAATGCAAATAATTTGTGGGATGTAGTCAAAGCATCCTGGGCTGTAATAAAAGTTGATGGTGCCAGAAGTTAGTTGACTCTATGCAACATGGATGTGGAGCAGTTTTAAACTGTGGTTAAACAACTAAATATTAGGTTAGTGATTCACAAGAATGCTAAATCCTAAAAAAGTACATATTTTGAGTTTATAAAGAAACTCCGACACTGCTATTTTCTTAAACAACCCATTCTTTTTCATTTTCTGTAAAGTACTTCATGTTTTGATTTATAAAACTGTGTACAATGTTCACAATGCACTCTTGAACACACTGCGCTTATTTTGAACACTACTGTATAGTTTAGCTCTGGTGTCTCGTGTTTGTCCTAACCTCAGTGTCTCCTATTTGATGTACAGTTAGATCCAGAAATATTTGGATAGTGACTGAATAATTGCAATTTGGACTTTGCATACCACTATTTTTATATAACCCCTTCATGACTATATGATTTCTCCGCCTTTGTTTTTTTTATTTTTTTCCTCCCCTTCCAAGAGCCATATTTTTTATGTTTTCATCAATATAGCCGTATGAGGTATTTTTTTTTTTGTGTGGAACGAGATGTACTTTTGAATGGCAGCATTTTTTCTTACCATATATGTACTGGAAAACAGGAAAAGAAAATGCAAGTTTTTTTTTTCATTTGCAATGTTTACTACTTCAGGTCAGTACACGTACATAGATGCCAAACATGTATGTTAAAATAGAACAACTGAGACTGGAATGGACGGTCTCCTGGGCTCCATTCTCACTCCTTGCAGGCTCTTATCACACCCCTCTGGGCATCATCATTCTGTTTCCTGTGTTGAAATTCCCGCCTCCTCCATACAGTATAACGTGCACCCGGACGTCCGTTGCGGTCCAGTGCATCAGGTGTATGGGCTGGTTTCAATATGCGCACTGCCATGTGCACTGTGGTGGCACATGTAAGCTGAAAACATGTGCTAAATTCTTAAAGCTGGTTTCACACCACGATTTTTGGGATCTGGGGATTTCCGGTGTGAACCGGACAGCCCCAGATCCGATTTGGCCCCTATTGTAACCCTATGGGGCCGGATGGCAGCTATTTACCATCCGTTTTGCTGTCTGTCCGGGAGGACCCAGGGTTTTCGATTTTTACCCTGGACACAAAATCGGAGCTTGCAGCATTTTTTGTGTCCGGGCAAAAATCGGACAAAATCGGATCCGGCGCCCCCCATAACATGGGAGCCTATGGGCGCCGGATCCGACATAAAATCAGACCGGTTCCCGGATGCCTGGTGCTGAACAAGCAGCGGTTCTGACATTCAAGCTGTGCTCGTTCAGCACCTGGACAGCACAGATCAAAGAGCCTCCGGCTGAAATTTCAGGACCTGGAGAGCTCCAGGGCTGAAATTTCAGTGCTTGGACAGCGGCAGCCGCGTGCAGTAATGATTCCGGCAAAAAACAGGATCGGATTTGTCTGGGGCTGTCAGGTGCTTCCTGCAAAACACAGGACAGAACCTGACAGCATGAAACCCCGTGGTGTGAACCTAGCCTAAGAGACACATGCAATTTTAGACCATATTCACACATCAGTATTTTTACATTCCTGTTTGCATGCCAAAGCAAGGAATGCAACTTGGGCTATGTTCACGCTAGGTGTTTCTGATCCATTTTTAGTGCTGCGGTTTTTTTTTTTTTGTTTTTTTTTTAAATCCAATAAATTTATATTAACGAAATTCAAACAAAGAAACAATCCAGACATTAAAATGTCCAACAAGGTCTCATATTTTCAATTGCAGCACATTCCCTCCCTTCCACTCCCCCCTATAGAAACACCAGCAACAAATATCCAGAAATACATCCTACTTCCTGGATCACTTTCTCTCCACCCATGGTGTTTACAATGCATTTCAATGTTTTTTCCCTTTTTCTTTTGGCATAAATACCTTTTTCCATATTTACAATAAAGTCTGATTGTCTAAAAAATTATTGTATTGTCGGCAGTTCTTCATTTATCCAATGCTTGGCTATTAATTTACGTGCAATGTATAACAACCTAGCTATCGCCAATTTGAACTGATTTTGAATCTGAATTTCCTCCACATAACCCAAAATACAAACCAAAGGATCCTTCTCAATTCTACAGTCATACACTCCCTCTATAGTGTTGATAACCGCTCTCCAGTACGAGTCCAGTCTGGAGCACTGCCACAATATATGTAAGATCCCAGCCCCTAAAACCTGACATCGAGGGCATCCAGATGTCCGTCTCAGTCCTGCCCTATATGGTCTTTCAGGAGTCCTGTATACTCTATGGAGCACATATATTCATGAGAGTCTACATGGCTCACTCAGCGACAATTGGGGTATGTATTCCATAATCGCCTCCCACTTATCCTATTTTATCAGTCCCAATTCGTCTTCCCACTTCTCTTTGGCCTTAATGAGGTAATTGATTAAAAAGGTGTGCATTAAGTCCATATAAATACCTGACATAACTGCACCAAAAAGGGATCAACAAAAAACAGAACACAAACGCTCTGTCTGAAAGAGGCATCACAGAGTATAACTATAATTGAAAGATTTACACATGTCCTGTGTTTTGGAGACACTTCCGGTTTTGGCAAATACTCATAAAATACTGTTCTAAAATATTGATGTGTGAATGAGGCCTTTACACATAGTGTTGTGTCTCATGTACATGTGCAGAGGCTGGAGTATGAACCAGTAAAATGTCTGTGTAGAGTAGCCGTAGGGTAGGCCCTGTGGAATCCATTCTCCCTGTGGGCTTTAGGCACTCAAGTCCAACATTAAGATTTACTGAGAGAGGCCGAAAAATAAAACAAGTAATAATAATACTTTCTGGTAGCTATAGTGTGGGCCCCTAGAGTCAATTCCACTGGTGGGCCCTAGGCACCCCAGTACAACCCTGTTTATAAGCACATGACATATCCTAGACATATTCAATTACATTACAAGGTGGGAATAAACTTTTATCAAATATTACAGTTACACAAACAAGATTTGTAGTCAGACGTTGATTTTCATTTTAACATTTATGTATTTATAGTCCCTTTGATCAGTCCCATCAAAGAAATATTGTTTTTCGTAGCCATAAATGTGTTCACGGCCATATTAACTAGAACTGAAAAACCCAAATTATAATTTCTTAAAGCTGGTAAAAATAGCTGAACACATTTATACGCCTTACCATTTTTTGTAAGTAAATTGTGCCGTTATAGACTCTCTGAGATAAATATGTAGATTTTGCCTGGTGTAAATGCCACAGTTCCTTTGAAGCAGTTTTTCCTTTGTTCCTCTCAATTCCTAAGATAAGAACTGCTCGTTAATATACTTAAATCTACGAGCAGATAACACTGGTAAGGCTGGCTTCACACTACATTTTTGTTCCTGTTCGTTGGATCCTGTTTTTTGCAGTATCCAATGAACAGGAACGGGCAGCACCGGATTGGCAACTCCAGATGCCATTTTGTGTCCAGTCTGGTATCCAGACACAGAAAGAGCAGCGGGGAGCCGAGCCTGACAAGTGCTGTCAGCGCTGTCACTTGAGCAGTGTGTCTATATACACTGCTAAAGTGATATTTAAATAAAGGGATGGTTAAAAATAAAAAAAATAATAAATTCTCACCTTTCCGACGACTCCAGAGTGTCCCGCGCTGAATACATCTCCTGGCAGTTTGAGGGCCTTGCATGATGTCGCTGGGAACGGCGAGGCAACCCGATCACATGACCGCATCAGCGTGCGGGGTTTAAATCTTAAGGACTGATGCTGTCATGTGATCGGGTTGCCCCAACTCTCCAGTGACATCATGCAAGGTCCTCAAACTGCCAGGAGATGTATTCAGCGTGGGCCACTTGGGAGTCGTCGGAAGGTGAGAATTTATTATTTTTCACCATCCTTTTTTTTAATAACACTATAGCAGTGTATATAGATACACTGCTAAAGTGATATTCCACAGATTTACTATGCGTACAGAGCAGCTCTCCTGTTCTGCACATGCTCTGTGCCCTTGAACCGGATCTGGGAAACAATTCTGTTGTTTCCAGGATCCGGTGCCATAGGCCCCCATGTTGTGTGTGCCAGGACAGACCAGACAGGATTCGTTTGTGTCCTGTTTTGTCACCAGAGCCCAACAACGCTGCAGGCATCGTTTTTGAGACCATGAAAAACAGGATAGAAACTAATCCTGCGCCGGATTCACAAAACCGGATGGCCAAATAGGGCCAATCCGGCCCCATAGGGATGTATGGGGGCAAAAACGATCCTTTTCTGTTTGTTTAAAAAATGAACAGAACAGGATGGTAAAAAAGGTAGTGTAAAGCCAGCCTAAAAGCCGATGTGTCTGCATAGGAGAATAGATGAGATCGGAGGAGCTTGTGCTGACAGCCTGACAGAGCTCAGCACTGTTCATTAGCTTCAGGTAAACTGAAGATGCTCTGATCAGCTGTAGACAGGCTAACTGTGTAGGCCCCACCCCCCACCCTTATAAGGCCGTATTCAGTTTGTTGGAACTGAATACGGATTTCCCTGACAAAGGGATGTGTGTGGTTATAAAACAGCCTAGGGGGACGACTTCTAGAAGGATTTTGAAAGGTTTCCTTCCAGATTTCATTCGTAAAGTACATTTGAAAGTTTATTATCACTTGCTCTACTATTATTATTAATTAAAATCTAAACGCAGGTTACACTTTTTAAGCTTACTAGGTGTGATTCTCAAGAAAACTTGCTTAGAGAAGAGTTGAGGGCCCTGCCCACATAGATAAGATTGCATTTACATGAAAGCATGTGGGGTCTGTCACTGAGGAAGAGGCATAGGAATAAAATATAATGCCGATTTCAAGAAAACGCAACATTTCCACCAGATACTAAAAGAATGACATGTTTATGGCAATTGACAGGTCCACTTTAATGTATAAAATATTTCATGTATATTGTTTAAAGGGGTTATTTACTTTGGAACCACCACACCTATGCACAACTTTTTTCAAATTTTGTTGTGCACAGGGTAAAATTAAGCATTTAGTGCACTTTGTAATTTTTGAGACTCTATATGCTCCAAAGATTGGCTCTAAACTGATAAATGTGATCCACTATCTCTGTATCCCCACCTTTTCAGTATTATTGTTTAATCACGGCATTGCTTTGGTGTATTTTTCCCTTGAAAATATTATCTTAACCTGTGCAATGTACGGTAATTCTACACTGATGAGATAAAGGGTAACAATGTTATGAATGTGTGACTTTCAGGCTCCATATCTCACCACCCACTACAGATTTGATCATGAGATTACCTTCATTTTATCAACAATCATCTTTTATATATGATACATAAATTTGGCTTGCAACTATTTAACATGTGATTACTTATACAGATTCTTGTCATGTCACTGCATTGTTATGGTTTTGCTTCTATAAATCTAAATTTAAATGTTATTTTGTTAGTATTTTGTAAATCCATCTTTGACTTTCGAAACTATCTCAATCCTTCTGGGTATGCACTATATCAGATTCAAGTATGTCTTGAGCAAAATATGATCCCTGGTCTCTTCTATCAGTTAACAATGTTTGTGCATACTGGTTGCCTCTCTTGTGTATGTTTGCAGCCTTTTCTTAAACTCTACCCACAAGTGGTTGATGGATTGAGATCTGGGGACTGTGGGGCCAATCCAGTAACTCTACCTTTGTTATTGAACCATTAATTTCCAAATCTGGATGTATGCTTGGGGTATTGTCCTGCTGGAATATTATGTAGATCATTTCTTACTTTGTACACTTGAGTACTATGAGTAACTCCTCTTGTAGAATACTCACATATGGCTCAGCAATGAGACTACCATTGATCCTGGTCAAGTACCCAACGTCTTTAGCTGTGAAACAACCCCACATTATCAAGGTTCCTCCACAGAATTTGACAGTTTGTTTAATTTCTTGCTCCATTAGCCCCCCCCCCCTTTTTTTTTTCCAGACTTGTATGCACCCATCAAAGTCTATTCACTTTCGATTCACCGGTCCAACTCAACCGTTTCCAATCTTCTACTTTTGTACTTTTTTGAAAATTTGAGCCAACGTTTCTTATGACTATTGTGAGGCACCGCCGGCATGATCCTCATGGCCGGGGCGCGTCACATGCAGGATCAAGGTATGATCCTGTGCACACTGGCCGGTTTGACTGACAATGCTGTGTGAACCAACTGTGAACACAAGGTTTCATGAGCCTAATGAGCGGCAGTGAGAGTGAGATGAGATCGAGGAAGCCCTAAGGGATGTAAGGGCTGAGTGCTGACAACCCGGAACACAGGGAGTTAACCTGAGCTGGGTGAAAGGCTGATTACCGGCAGCTAAGGGGGTGTGTCCATGTGGGAGTGGCTGGCACGATAAGAGGCAGCCAGCTGAAGTGATTGAGAGAATTGATTCAGATGGAAGCTGAGACCAGCCAAGTGCAGAGCAGTCTAGAGGCTCTGAGTAAATGACGGGAGCATGCTAGCTCCATCCGGTGCCGAGGTCCGGGGTCGTGTCCGCACCTGGAGGGGGAAGCCGTGGTTGACCCGTGGACGCTGGTCCGGGCGTGGTTCACCACACGTCCGGGAAGGGGCCCGTGGGGATGCCTGGTGGAACCTGTGACAAAGGTAGCGAGACCCGGATCCGTGCCCGGTAAGAAAAGCAGTTCCTGAATGATTGTGTGAACTGTGCACCTTGGGTGTAAATTATGCTAGGCGAGTGTAGCCGCCATTAGGTCCAATGAAGGACCTGTTGAACCTTATAAGTACTGTATGGCTTTTTAAAAGACCCAGCGAGTGAACGTAGCCCTATAGGGGCCGATGTATGAAGTGTGCCAGGCGGGCATAGACCGCCCTTGGGACCGACTCAGTGGAGTCAGTTAAAGGTCCTGATGAACCGGAATGAATGTAGCCCTTCGGGAGGCGAATGAATGTAGCCCTTTGGAGGCAATCGTGTATAGTGTGCCAGGCGGGCATAGACCGCTTTTGGGTCCGAGTCAGAGCACTCAGTTAAAGGACCTGATGAACCGGATTGTATGTAGCCCTTCGGGAGGCGATTGAATGTAGCCCTTCGGGAGGCGATTTTATGGAGTGTGCCAGGCGGGCATAGACCGCCTTTGGGTCCGAGTCGGAGTACTCAGTTAAAGGACCTGATGAACCGGAATGTGTGTACGAGAGGTCAGAAGCAGGGGTTAGAAGGGCTCCCGTACTGGGTAACGTGTGGTTCACCTCACAGGTTACTAGGGTTTGCCAATCCCTGTTCTGAGCCCAGAGGAGCCACAGTCCATGGATGTGTATGATGGGCTGTGAGCGAGTGAAAGGACGTGTGTGGTCCATGGTGGCTTATAGGATGGATCACATATGGTATGTAAGAACCCGGTCAGGCTGGAGTCCTGATTTCGGGGTAGTATGAAGCTGGGGAAATAGAGCCAGGCGGCTGGTTCCGCCATTGGGACCCATAGGGCCCGTTGATATGGTACTTGATGTTAAATGTATGCGAAATGTATATAGGCCGGAGGCCGTAGCCACCACGGGAGCTGTTAGTAGAGCTCCAATTGGGACAGAGAGATGGTTACAGGTCCCGGGTTACTATAAGCGTTATGTGCAATATATGTATTATGTAATGTTATATGTAAATGTATGATGTGTTTATGTATGGTGTTTTTAATCAATGTGATATGTGTCAAACATGCTACCCGGGTTATGTTATTAATATGTGAAAAATAAACGGGTAGACATTGGTTAAACTTATAAACACGTGTTTGTTGTCGTTTTGCAAGCGGGTTCCCCGGTTGCTACTTTACACTATATTGTAGCCAAGGCTTCTAGACCCTTTTGTTGTGCCACCATTTCAGACTTATGTAACATGCACCGCACGGTGTTTGCATAGATGTCTGTGATCTCATTATTACGAAGCACATGCGCCACCTCCACTATCATATTTGTCACACCAGAACTGACTCCGATATTTTGGGTGGACCTCCACCTCTTGGCTTTTGAATAGATGGACAGACTTAATTTAATATTCTTTCAACTGTCATGACACTCACATGATGCAGTTTGGCAATGTTCCTGGCTGAGAGACCGCTATGGTTAAGATGGATGATGCTATTTCTCTTTTCTTGGGAAATCTTCATGGTTGCTCCTTGATTCGAACCAGTGCTTGGGAGATCATCCTATTAACAGGTTGTAATTTGTATTATTATACAGGAAGAAAAAGATTTTTCAAACACCAGGAGCAAAACCATAACAATGCAGTGATATGCAAATCAACTGTAAGTGTGAGATGGCCAAGATAATTTGTCTATAAAATGAAAGTAGTCTCATACTCGGAGCTGTAGTGGATGGGGAGATCTAGAGCTTGAAAGTCAAGTTCAAAACATTGTTACCTTATTGCTCGCCTGTGTGTGTGTGTGTGTGGAGATATATGATATGTATGTATAAATGTGTGTGTGTAATATATATATGATCACAAAATGTTGCATTTGATTAAAGAGCACACCATATAGTTGTAATGATAAATGACAGCAGCAGAATAACATATTTATGCTTTCTCTCCCACCACAACCTAGTGTTCGGAACAAGATGAATGAAAGACGTAAAGAATTGCTGGTCGATCGAGCCCTCCGTCACGAGACGTTTCACTATGAAATGGTGAGAATAATTGGATTTCATGGACACTCCATTGGGGGATACAGGACCCAAGTGTTAGTCATCCGCCACCTGCAGGCTGACACTGAAAAGAAACATTGACAAAAAAAATTGTCTTCTCCCCAGCAGACTATACCTTGCCTACTAACACCAGGACTCCTCAGTGTAGCTTAGTGTCATTGGAGACAAACTTGTATCTGATAACTAAGAAATAACTGGCATTACTTTGTGTGTAGGTGCTTGCAATAAAAAAAAATGTATATTAAAGTGAAAGTCTGCTGGAATATTACACATGAATATTTGAAAAAATGAATGGCAGGGCTTTATGCACAGCTATATATATAATAATTTTTTTTTATAAATTTCTTAATTATTAGTATGACTATTTTTTGACTGTGCACCCTTCCACCGCCCTGTAGCCATGCTAAGCCGTCCATCTTGTTGTAGCCAGGTCCAAGAAAACCCCTCATTGCTGGTTTTATTTGCACACAGAGACCTAAAAACCCACACATGCAGCATTATACTGCTAAAGAGGAACACTATTAGGACCCGATAAGATGAGAAACACCTTGCTGCGGTTATCGGCCACTTTCGCAGTGGCCACTGCTAAAGCTAAGTTTTCTCAAGTTTTTTTATATTCGCAGTTTCTGCCATGTCCTTTTCCTCATATCTGTACCGTGTTTTCCCGAAAGTAAGACAGGGTCTTACATTCTTTTTGTGGCCAAAAGTGGCCCCCTGTCTTACTTTCGGGGGGGGACCTTACATTGGAGGCCCCACCATCCATCCATCCATCCACACTGCAGCCATCCATCCACACATTCCCACACATACAGACACATGCATACACATATATACCACACCCAACACACCACACACACACATAGCACCGCTTCTTACCGGGTGTGGGGTCCCCGATGGTCCTGTGCCGTCCTCTGTGCTCTGGTCCGGTCCCGAGATGATCCGCTGCCGTCCGCCGTGTTCCGGTGCCGTTTTGCACCGGTATTGCCGGTCCTAGGCTCCATGGTCCCTGTTCTTCCGGTGTTCAGGCCGCAGCTCCGCCGCCAAGCACAAGCGTCATCGGGCGCTTGCCTCTGACGTCAGCGGCCCCTATGCTGATTGGCCCACACTTGACCTGGGCGGAGCTGCGGCCTGAACACCGGAAGAACAGGGACCATGGAGCCTAGGACCGGCAATACCGGTGCAAAACGGCACCGGAACACGGCGGACGGCAGCGGATCATCTCGGGCGGACCGGAGCACAGAGGACGGCACGGGACCACGGGGACCCCACACCGGACCCGGTAAGAAGCGGTGCTATGTGTGTGTGTGGTGTGTATATATGTGTATGCATGTGTCTGTACGTTTTGTATGTAAACCCCCCCCCGTGTTTCCCCAATAGTAAGACCCCCCCTCCCCCCTACCCTGCCTTACATTCGGGGGGGGGTCTTACATTAGCAGACCCCCCCTCCCCCCCCTGCCTTACATTCGGGGGGGGGGTCTTACATTAGCAGACCCCCCGTCTCCCCCCACCCTGTCTTACTATCGGGAAAACACGGTATTAGCTGTGCATAGAGCCCTGCCATTCATTGATAGCCATTATGCTATTTCACATACTCAGACTTGTATCTGAGGCTCAGACTAGTCTTGTCTTTGGCAGGTTAAGCACTAAAATTCTCTTTTTTTGTGATTTAGGGTCATTTGAAGGGGTAATGCAGTGTGAAACGGTTTTATCCCATGTAGTAATTGAGAGTACAGCCTGCTTCCTCTTTTGTCGGAATGGCAGGACTGGATCTTAAGGCTATAAGAGAAGAGCATTAAGATGATGGTGGTTCCATTTTCAAGATCCCCTCAGAATGCCATTTCGTCTTGCAGGTTGATGCATTATCTTGATTGACCCATTTGCCTGTCATCCCACATCCTAAGTCTTGGATGGTGGTTAACGTCACTCCTATTATATCAGTGTTGCTCCTTTTGCCCTACTTATTGGCAGGTTCCTTGGATAGGCAGCGGAATTCCATAATTTCTCCATTCAGAGCTCATGAAAAAGACGGGAGAAACTTCAACCAATCAGCGTATTGGAAATCTCTTCTTTATTTGCAACATTTGCATGTCAAACCAAAGAGCAGATTTAGCTGACAGTGCCATCGCTGAATTGCCTATGCGTTACTCTCCCACACCTATTTCCAACTTTTACCTCTACTACTTAAACTAACAAGATCAAGACGGTGGGGATTTGTGTCATCCTCATCACGCCGGACTACCTCTTGGCAAATGTTCCGTCGGCTTTCCTGGACCCTCCAAATCTTCTGTCTCAGGGTCTGCTTTACCATTAGTACTTATGGTTGCTCAGTTTAATGGCATGGCTGTTGAAGTTGCGATTCTGAGGGTTGCAGGGCTGTCGGTTTTACTTATAAAGACTTTGATATGCAAATGTGGCTGCTGCTTGCATGCAGGGCATAAGGGACTCGACAGTTTCTTTTTAAGTTGTTTCTCTTCAGGTCATTATGCTTTCTCTTTCATTTGTTCATGCTTTATTTATCTTTTGCTTCTTGTACTGCTTTCTCACTAACTGAGGATTCTTGGTATTAGGATTTGAGGCATAGTCTGCTGAGGAAGAGTCAGCTTTTTTTGTTAAAAGAAACCTGTCAAGTGTAAGTAGACGATTAACCTGCAGATATCAGGTTATTCTGCATGTTAATAGCATTTGAAACCTGCCCATCACTTGCACATTGAATCTCACTTAACTTTATTCCTACCGGCAGCATTCTGGTTTGTCACAGGGGTGTCACCGGGGCAGGTTCAGTCACATCAGTTCTGTGTATTAAAACGATGGCTGTAACTACACTCCAAACACTGACAGCCGCTCAGCATTAGAACCAGCTTTCGGTCAGTGCAGGCGGTGTGGTTACACCTGCTTCTCTCTATACACAGAGTGGTGAGTCAACTCTAGACGGCGCCCCCCCTCATGACTGAAACCCAAACGCTGCTTGGAGGAAGTTAATTTCCTCTCTGCAGCAGGATTTAATGTGCAGGCAGTGAGCAGGTTTCAAACGTTATTGACCTGTAGATTAACCCAATATCTGCAGGTTAGTTGTGTTTTTACATGTGACAGATTCCCTTTAAAGTGATCCTAAACCCAGAAGACAACCCCACATCCCCTTCATACCTATCCATGCAGCTTGTGAACCTGCTGCCATCCATCCCTGTATCTTCCAAAACCGCTGTGGCAATCTTCATAAATCATACTTTTATAATCTCATTTCTGGGCGTTTCACTGCAATTTTAAAGCCGCAGCAGGCGGGCCTGTGTGCCGCTCTCCCCCTCCTTGTTCCTTATTATACACGCCGACATGGGCGTGCTAAACAACAGAGAGGCGGCTCGCCTCATAGTATGGGCGTTGAAACCGGTATGACGCGTATTACGTCATACCGGTTTCAACGCCCATACTATGAGGCGAGCCGCCTCTCTGTTGTTTAGCACGCCCATGTCGGCGTGTATAATAAGGAACAAGGAGGGGAGAGCGGCACACAGGCCCGCCTGCTGCGGCTTTAAAATTGCAGTGAAACGCCCAGAAATGAGATTATAAAAGTATGATTTATGAAGATTGCCACAGCGGTTTTGGAAGATACAGGGATGGATGGCAGCAGGTTCACAAGCTGCATGGATAGGTATGAAGGGGATGTGGGGTTGTCTTCTGGGTTTAGGATCACTTTAAGATGTTTTGTTAGTGTCACCCTTCAGGTGGTAACAGAGTAACCCATAGTTCCTGTGTCACCCAATGAAGACCATGAGAGAAAAATTTATGGTGCGTTCCAAAAATTTTAATTTTCAACCTAAATAAATATGTTGTGTACCTGCTTGTATATTATGTTAAGCTAGAATTGACATTTGCCTATCAATGACTTTCTCACTGCTCTTGTGAAATATTAAAAAATTGTTCCACAGTACAGATCACGAGTAACAAAAGTTTTTTCATGCAAAAAGAAAGTTAAAAAAAAATCTCAAAATATAGAACCATGATGCACTTTCAGCCCGAACAATAGGACATATAAAGGATAAGCAGTCTTTAGTACAGAAAATCCAGCCTTCCTGATAGAAGACATGAGGAGCATTGCTCCAATCACTATAGGCATGACATTTATGACCAACTTTCTTTTTACGTTAAAGCATTGGGGTAGTGCAGTGAAAATATCTTGCTTAACCCATCAAAGCAAAAGAAAATGCTCACTTCTGTTTGAAGCAATGGGCAGGCAATTAATAAATACATTTAAAAAATTATAATATATTATACAGTCATGGCTGAAAATGTTGGCAACATTCAAATTTTTTCACAAAATGAAGTATTTTTCCCAAAACATTATTGGAACTATTCATGTTTTGTTGTACACATGTTTATTTTCTTTGTGTGTATTGGAAAAAAGCTGTGGGAAAAAAGACAAATTAGACATGACTTCACACAAAACCCAAAAATTGGCAGGACAAAATTGTTAGCACCCTCAACTTATTAATTTTTTGCACATCTTTTGGAATAAATAACTATAATCAATTGCTTCCTATAACCAATAACCATCAAAAAGTTTCTTACACATCTAAACTGGAATTTTGGACCACTCTTCTTTTGCGAACTGCTCCAGGTCTCATATTTCGAATGGCGTCTTCTCTCAACAGCAATGTTAAGATCTCTCCACAGGTGTTCAATGTATTTGTAGTCATTGCTGGCCACTTCAGAACTCTCCAGTGCTATTTTTACATCCATTTCTAGGTGCTTCTTCAAGTATGTTTGGGGTCATTGTCCTGCTGGAAGACCCATGACTTAGGACTCAAACCCAGCTTTCTGACTCTGGGCACTACATTGTGACTCAAAATACTTTAGCAATCTTCAGATTTCATGATGCTTTGCATGAAGTCAAGGCATCCAGTGCCAGATGCACCAAAGCAACCCCAAAACATTTTTGAACCTTCACTATATTTGACCCTAGATTGTGAATAATGTGCTTTACCAGAAAGCTCCATCTTGGTCTCCTTTGTCCAGAAGATGCTTTCCCAGAAGAATTTTGGGTTGCGTACATTTTTGCAGAATGCAGTTTAGCTTTTCTTTATATCTGTCAGCACTGGGATTTCCTTCCATATCGTTTAATTTTATTCAAATGTCTATAGGTTGTGTGGGGCAGCGCCTGGATTGCAAGTCAGGAAACACGTGGAGCCCGGTAGTAGTTCAAGCAGGACCCGGTGTTTATTGCTGATACACACAGCGGTGGCACAGTCTGCCGGGATCCGGGTCGCAGCCGGGTACACAAGACACAGTTCATATAACGTACCCGGGTCCTTCAGGCCAAAGGCCTCCGTTATGGGTCACCCCGAGTTCCTCCAGCCCTCCTGGGCTAGGCCGTGTTAGTCTAGCACACGGCCTCCGGGAACTCTAGACCTCTCCTTTCTATATCTCTGCTGCTGCTGCAGCTAAGGCACAAATCTGTGTACAGGGAACCCCGCCCTGCCTCCTGACCAGGCTTTTAACTCCGTGTCTACTTCCGGGACCTTGCAAGACCCGGAGCGGAGGGAGCGGACCGTCCCTTTCTCTCACACCCTATACCGGGCTCAATACGTGACAGTGCGCATTCTGGGGGAGACATAGCGCCCCTTGCATATGATCCCCCGCACTGTCTCACAGTTGTACTGACACTGGTGCACCCTGAGACTACAGGACAGCTTGAATTTCTTTGGTAATTGATTGGGGCTGCATATCCAGAATGCAGACTGTTCTGCGTTGCAACTGCGTTCTTCAATTTTTCTCTGACATCCACGTCCATAGAGATTAGCTACAGTGCCATGGGTTGTAAACTTCTTGATTATGTTGCGCATCATGGACAAAGAAACATCAAAAACTATGGAGATGGACTTGTAACCTTGAAATTGTTGACATTTTTCAATAATTTTGATTCTCAAGTGCTCAGACGGGTCTCTTCTCTCTCTTCTCCAAGTCCACTTATCCATTATTTACATTGTTAATGGTGTGATTTTCATATTGTCCACACATGTTACTTGCCACAGGTGAGTTTGATTGACCTTCACATGCCTGAGACTTAGTTGTTACCCAGAGTTTTGGAAAGGTTCCACCAGTATTCCGTTTTGTTTTTTTTGTTTTTTTCTAAATTGTGTTCAATATGACATTTTTTTCCCTCACCTCTTTTCACATGTGCTGTTCCAATACAATAATGTGAAATTATGTGTATAACAAAACATGTAATCATAATAATTTTCTGGAAATTTTTTTCCCGGGACATATATATATTAGATGAAGAAAGCTGGTCTCCAAGACAGCACATAGGCATTAATCATAGCAGCGCAAAGGCAGGCACTAAATACCAGATCCATAGGAGCACAAAAGATAAGACCCAAGGTGCAGACTATGTAAGGAAGCCTCTGACACAGTCCAACACACAGTGGCAGGATGCAAAATGCAAGCAGGAACAGCATACACAGAACGCCACAACCAAGTAGCCAGTATTGAATACTGGAACATCTGTACAGTGTATGGGCTAAATCCCCCTAAGTCCAGGTGGGAGACCTGAGAAAAAGTGGTGGGGAGTGAAAGGGCTAAAATCCTGTGGGGTTTCAAGATCCAGACGGCTAACCAGGTGTTGGCTAACCAACCAGATATCGTGGTAGTAGACAAGGATCAGAAGACGGCAATGATAATAGATGTGGCAGTGAGAAATGACAGCAATATCAGAAAGGAGGAATATGAGAAGCTTGAGAAATACCAGAGCCTCATAGAACTACTGGAGAAGATGTGGAAGACGAAGGCAACATGAAGTGCGGCCTCCTGGTGTATACTGGGGGCTGTGTGTGGCCTCCTGGTGTATATTGGGGGCTGTGTGTGGCCTCCTAGTGTATACTGGGGGGCTGTGTGTGGCCTCCTGGTGTATACTGGGGGGCTGTGTGTGGCCTCCTGGTGTATACTGGGGGCTGTGTGTGGCCTCCTGGTGTATACTAGGGGCTGTGTGTGGCCTCCTGGTGTATACTAGGGGCTGTGTGTGGCCTCCTGGTGTATACTAGGGGCTGTGTGTGGCCTCCTTAAGTATACTGGGGGCTGTGTGTGGCCTCCTGGTGTATACTGGGGGCTGTGTGTGGCCTCCTGGTGTATACTGGGGGCTGTGTGTGGCCTCCTGGTGTATACTGGGGGCTGTGTGTGGCCTCCTGGTGTATACTGGGGGCTGTGTGTGGCCTCTTGGTGTATACTGGGGAGTGTGCGTGGCCTCCTGCTGTATACTGGGTCTGTATGCGAACTCTTGCTGTATACAGAGGTTGTATGTGGCCTGCTGTATACTGAGGGCTGTGTGCGGCTTCCTGCTGTATCCTGAGGGCTGTGTGAAGCCTTCTTCTGTATACTGGGGCCGGTGTGTGAGCTCCTGCTGTATACTGGGAGCTGTGTGCGGGATCCTGCTGTATACTGAGGGCTGTGTGTGGCCTCCTACTGTATACTGAGGGTTGTGTGCAGCTTCCTGCTGTATACTGGGGGCTGTGTGCGGGCTCCTGCTGTATACTGGGGGCTGTGTGCGGATGTCTGCTGTATACCGGGAGTTGTGTGCAGGACCCTGCTGTATACTGGGGGCTGTGTGGGGGCTACTGTTGTATACTGGTGGCTGTGTGTGAACTCCTGCTGTATACTGGGGGATCTGTGTGGGATAAATAAATGTTGCAGCTCACCCAAGTGCGAATCCACCTGGAGCTCGGACGTCAGCCTCGCCTTGGCCTCTGAAATCCAAATGAAAAAAAAAAAATTGAGTCCAGCTCAAACAGGAATGGAATTTTTCTTAAGTACCGTAAAAAAAAAGTGCTTACAGAAAAAAATTTACTTGGTTGGCGTGACCTTAAGCGACATGTTTCGGTTGTATTTAGCAACCTTACTCATGACTATCCAGTTAATGCAACTGAAATGACTTAGGTCACATTAACCATGTAGATTTTTCTTCTGTAAGCACTTTTTTATTACTTAATAAACAAGAAAAATTCCATTCCTGTTTGAGCTAGACTCAAATTTTTTTCTTCGTCTGTGTGCAGGATCCTGCTGTATACTGGGGGCTGTGTGCACGCAGGCTCCTGCTGTATGCCGTGGGGACTGTGTGCAGTATCCTGCTGTATACTGCGGGTTGTGTGTGGGCTCCTGCTGTATACTGGGGGCTGTGTGCAGCCTCCTGCTATATACTGGGGGCTGTGGTGACTGTGGTGGCGGAGGGGGCAGGATGGTGGCGGAGGGGGGCAGGATGGTGGCGGAGGGGGGCAGGATGGTTGCGGGGGGGCAGGATGGTGGCGGGAGGGGCAGGATGGAGCGAGCGAGGCAGGATGTAGACTGGGCAAGATGGTGGCGAGCGGGGCAGGATGGAGTGAGCGGGGAAGGATGCAGCGAGCGGGACAGGATGGTGGCTGGGGGGCAGGACGATGGCGAGCGGGTCTGGATGGAGTGAGCGAGGCAGGATGGTGGCGGGGGGGCAGGATAGAGCGAGCGGGGCAGGATGGTGGCGGGGCAGGATGGAGCCGGGGGGTGGGGGGGGCGCAGGATGGAGCCAGGGGGTGGCAGGATGGAGCAAGCTGGGCAGAATGGAGCCGGGGGGGGCGCAGGATGGAGCCAGGGGGGTGGCAGGATGGAGCGAGCCGGGCAGGATGGAGTCGGGGGGGGGGGGGGTGACAGGATGGAGCCGGGGGGGGGGGAGCAAGATGGAGCAGGAGTGAGGGCAGGATGGAGCCGGGGGGCAGGATGGATGCGGGGGGCACGATGGAGGCGGGGGCAGGATCCCCATCGCCCTCCTCTGTTCTCACCTGTCTTCTGTAGTGGTCGTCACATCAGCGTGAGAACAGCGGGAGGCGAGGGGGCGCAGTATGGATGCGGGTGGGGTAGGAGGAGTGGGGCAGTATCTCCCTCGCCTCCGGCTGCTCTCACCCGTCTGTACACAGGGCGGGCTTATGTGACATCACACAGCCCGCCCTGTGTACAGACGGGTGAGAACAGCGGGAGGCGAGGAGGGAGGTGAGGTGGGGGGAGAGGCGAGGTGGGGGTGGCGGGTTCCCTGTATGTCCCGGCAACAGTGGCGCGTTAGCGCCTGTCACCGGGCTTCAGCGGCGCTAACGCGCCACTGTCGCCGGGCTGCAAATTGGCGCGCAATTCGAACTTTGAATTTGCGCGCCTATTTGCATAGTCTGCGCTCATTGGTGCCCGCCGGAGGCGAGCACCAATGAGCGGCCTCTGTCTAGCGCGCAATTTCCGTGACGGACAGAGAACATTAGGCAGTTATGTAGTAGATTTATTAGTCAACGTGTTTCAGGACTCCCTGGAACACCTAGAAACATCGCCATATTACATTGATTTGTCATGAGGAAGGGACCGAGGAGCCCTGAGACGCGTTGATTAATAGATCAATGGTATATTCACCCTTTGATGTCTCATGGAATACAGCAGCTCGGTTTTTTAACCCTTCATCCTTCCTACTCTGTATGCTCAACGCTGGGGACTGCAGCAGCCATGATATGCTTTTATAGTGGTTGTGACTCTCGCAACCACACAAGGTGAAGCCTCGGATACCTATTTAGGTAATGTTTTATCTCTCAGACCCTTCATCCTCCCCACTTTAATTTTCTGAGATAATGACTTTTGGGCTTTCATTGGCTGTAAACCATAACCATCAACATTTACATTTACACTTGAAATAGATCACTGTATGTAATCACTAGTGATGAGCGAGTATGCTCTGTGCGACTCGGTACTCGCACGAGTATCTCGGTACTTGGGGTGCTCGGCGAGCACCGAGTACTGCCGAGATGCTCGGACTGCTCGGTAATAAATAGCGATCTGAGACACATACACAGCTCCCTTCAGTGCACACAGTGAGCTGGCACCTCACAGGGAGCAGATTCATTGTTAGTATCCCTCTGGGGGCCACAGCAAGGTGTTGTATGTTGCAGCGATTTCAAAAAGCCCACCCTCCCGCCCTTTCCCAGAAACACTCGTTTTATAACCGGAAGTCTGTGGGCGGAGCCTGTCACTCATTGACTTACATTGGGCTCGGTGCTCGGCCGAGTACACGAGTATCTTGAGATGCTCGGCCAGAGCAACGAGCACCCGAGCATTTTAGTGCTCGCTCATCACTAGTAATCACCCTTTATAATACATGCGTTTCACTCTATGTATTGAAGTACTGAAATAAATTAACTTTTTGATGATGTTCTAGCTCATTGAGATGCCCTAGTGTGGTGTGTGTGTGTGTGTGTGTGTGTGTGTATATTTTATATAAATAAATCTCACGAGACTTTATGCTCTATTGAAGCCACAGTGACCAGTGACTTGCACCACCGCACAGGCATGAATGCAGTCACTGAGTTACATACATACACAGGAGCGGCATATTGCAGGAGGCAGGGTGGCTTTTACAGGCAGCGGGGCAGCTCGGACTGAAGTCAGCTGCATCCCACCCAACCATGAAGAGCTCATTAACATATAGCGCAGGACATATTCAAAGTTAATTTCTAAAGTAATCAGGTGCCAGTCTGGGGGTATAAAAGGGGTTACCGGAACCCTAATTACACTATGTTTAAGATGCTGGGCCCAGGTTTATAACGCCTAAAAGGGATGACATGTTCACTTTAAGTATTTTTACTAGCAGTGTATTTTAATTTCCCCCATTTTTTTAAGATGGCAGTAAATTATAAAACTCCTATTATTATGTCACTAATATATTTAATAAATATATAAATGCACCTTGAAGAACAGGTGAATTCCAAACAGACAAGTATGATTGCCCCCACTGCTCTCCCACAGAGCAGGTGTATTCTAGTGTCATTAGACACCCAGGTTGACCAGTCTCTTTTTTTCCACCATTGTATGTTGTTGAAATCAAGAGGCCATATGGGTGGTGGGCACATGGTGTGCTCTGCCACGGTTTTCATCTCTTTTGGCAGTCATGTTGCCAGACAGGAACCAACCAAAAGTCTAGAAATGGCCTGTGGGTAGCAGGACGGCCAAGTCTACTCAAGGCTGTAAACTGGTTGTAACAGGATTTACGCAGCTTGAGTAATGCCACCTGCTGCAAAGGAAAAAAAATAATCATAAGGACAACAATAAAATTACGTAATACGGTATATAACAAATCCAATAATGGCAACAATGCTTTCTGCAGAGTAGAAAAATAACTGTCATTTCTTTATTTCTAGGAGTCTCGTGGTTCAGGAGTAAGACCAGAAGATCCTTTTGATATGGTTAATGAGGGAGAATTGGTGATCACTCTGAATCTGGTTTATCCTGTTATCTTTCAGAAGGTTTGCTTTTACCCTTTAAACTAGAATACTTTATTTTACTTCTCTTGTTGTCAGTAAGCCAGTGAAGCTCCTTTCATACTGAGTTCTGCCATAAACCCCTGAAGTTTCCGTTACAGGTTTTCTTGAATGAAATATGATGGATAGGATGAACAGGCAATGAGCAATAAGAATGTTATTAATGTTCCAGCAATACCTAAAGTATTGAATTAATATGCAGGTGTAAGAGCACTATGGCTTTAAGGCCTCATTAAGACGTCCACCTTTTGTGTATGGGCGCTGTCTATGATTTTCAAGGATAACACTTGTATCTGAGAGTGTTTATGGGGTTGTTTAAGGTTTGTGGAAAATTATGGACACAGGTTCTGATCAAAATCAGCAATTCAAGCCTATGGTTCCAAGAAAAAAAATTATACCGCACTGATACCTGAGTGTGGTCTGATTCCTCACGGCCTGTCATAATGGAAAAGTTGTTTTTTTTATTTTTCCTGGTACGAGAAAAACTGATGACACTCGGACCTCACTATGATCAAAGTCTGATCCAAAAGTTCCATTCTACTCAAGGGAATCAAGAATCTGAATGAGCCCTCATATACAGTGCTTTGAGAAAGTATTCATATCCTATGACTAGATTCCACATTTTTTCACATTATGCACAAAAACAGAAGAGCGTTTTATTAGGGTTTTATGTGATATACTAACACAAAGCAGCACGTATATGTGAAGTGCAAAGGAAATTATACCGTATATACTCGAGTATAAGACAACTTTTTCAGCCCTTTTTTGGGCTGAAAAAGTCCCCCTCGGCTTATACTCGAGTCACTAACTTCACTAACTTCTGCCCTTTAATTGCTCCTCATCCTAGCTGTCCCCCAAACCCCCACACAACCCCCCTACAACCCCCTCGCCCCCGCTGCTTCCCTTCAGTCATTACCTCAGCCCAGATCGGGACTGATCCCTCCGCTTCATCACCCGGCTGGGGCTAGGATGTGGCGGCCTGGATCCCTCCGCCCTGCTCTAGCGATGTGCGGATTGGATCTTTCCGCCGCATCGCTCCGTCCTGCTGTAGCGATTTGCGGATTGGATCCTTCCACCGCATCGCTCCGTCCCGCTCTAGCGATGTGCGGCTTAGATCCCACCGCCGCATCGCTTCGTTCTGCTGTAGTGATGTGGCGGCCGGATCCCTCCGCTGCATCACTCTGTCCCTCACAGTGCACACACAAAAAAAGTCCCCTGCGGCCAGACATTGACCTAATGAACAGTGTGGCCGCAGGGGACTTTAATTACCGTACAGTGTCCCACTCTAAGAGGAAGGAGGTGAGGCTCCATTATAGTATAGGATTGTAAGTTTACTTTGCATAATAGAGCAGGGAAAAGAATAGTGAGGGAAAGATGAGCAGAGCAGGGGAAAGATATATTCTCAGGGATATTACAGTAGTAATAGAGCAGGGGAAAGAAGGCTAGTGAGGGAAAGGAGAAAGCAGTACAGGGTATAGAATTAGCAGGATGCTTAGGCTGGTTTCACACTGGCGTTCCCCTCCACAGCGTTCTGCGGAGGGGAATCTCCATGTGAGCGCAGCCAGTGCAAGCCCCTATGTTTATAATGGGAGCGCACGGTGCTGCGCTTGACTGCGCATGACTGTGCTCTCCCATTCATTGCAATATGTGATTTGTATGCAGGCGGACGCCTGCGCACAAATCACACACTCTCATCCGCACCAGGGACACGACATGTTGCATTCCTGGTGCGGACGAGAGTGTGTGATTTGTGCGCAGGCGTCCGCCTGCGTACAAATCACATATTGCAATAAATGGAGCGCAAGGTCATGCGCAGTCAAGCGCAGCACCGTGCACTCCCATTATAAACATAGGGGCTTGCGCTGGCTGCACTCACATGGTGATTCCCCATGCTGCATTTCATACCCTAGGCTTATACGCGAGTCAATAACTTTTCCCAGCTTTTGGGGGCAAAAGTAGGGGGGTCTGCTTATACACGGGTCGGCTTATACACGAGTATATACGGTACATGGTTTTATTAATTTTTTAAAAATATAATTTTGAAAATTGTGACATGCATTTGTATTTATCCCCTGAGCCAGTATTTTGTAGGACCACTTTTTGCTGCACTTGCAGCTTTGAGTCGTTTTGGGGTATGTATCTATCAGCTTTGCACGTCTAGAGGCTGAAATTTTTGCCAATCTTTGCAAAAGAGATTTAGCGCAGTGGTTCGGTGAGATTGGATGGAGGCGCCTGGGAAGGGCAATTTTCAAGTCTTGCCACAGATTCTCAATGGGATTTAGGTCTGGACTGTGAGTGGGCCATTTACACACAGGAATATGCTTTGATCTCCACTAAGGACAACATCTATAAAGAGTTTGTATTTTCTCCCTGTGTTTGTGTGGGTTTCCTCTGGGTTCTCCAGTTTCCTCCCACACTACAAAGATATACTGAATTTAGAATTTAATTTTGGGAATTTAGATTGTGAGCCCCAAAGGGGACAGTATTGCTGATTTAAGTGCTATGGAATTAATAGTGCTATATAAATGAATAAATATTATCAAAAAAAATGTAAGGTTGCAGCACAGTGCCCATAGCTCTGTCAGCAGTTGGAAGTTATGCTGTGGATATAATAAAGAGCAATAGGATCTTACCTGAGTAATAGGATTAGGTAAAATCGGGGTGGCTCACTCACCTTATGTGGTTCTCTCTCACTTCTTCCAGGAATACCACCAGGTGGTTTGTGTCCAGTTTCTAGCAGTTAGAAGTTAACACAATGCCCTGTTAGCTGGTCCCTGTATCTCAGTAACATCGGAAGTTCTCCACAGTGTGTAGCACACAGACACACAGGAACAATCAGCTGACGGGCCAGAAGGAGGTCCGCTACATCTACATTCTCGATCTCTCTTTCTCTCTCTGTAGATGGATACAGAGACGGAGAGGGAGAGATATAACAATATATTATTTATATATATATTATATAGTTTAAATTACGGACGTCCCACTCCGTGTCATACTATGAGGAGGAGGCAGGAATTTAAAAAAGGGGGCGAGAAGAGAAGTAATGATGACGCCCAGCAGTCCGTGCTAAGAGCCTGCGAGGCGGGGAAGGGAGAGAATGGAGACCGCCCATCTCAGTCTACTCCATAGACTTGAACCCTCATTATCATAGGAATATGTAGGTTATTAAATCGTTTTTCTAAAGCTTTATATTGCAGTTTTAGCTCAGAGAGGAATGTTAGGATGAGCTAGCAAGGTGCAGGGACAGGTAGTGGTAGGATAAGGGGCTAAAACAAGCTGCCAGGTTCCCTTTTAAATTAAGAATGCTGCTAAAATATATCTGAAACACTGCTCCTTTCTAGAGAGCAGAAGGCCTGTGTTTTAGTATTACACAGATGATCATAACCGATGAAGAAAAAGAGAATCTTTTGTAAATGACTAACTCAGACAAGTTTCATTAACTGGACAAGATCGATCTATGGTTAAAAATCGCAAATGGTTCTCTTCTAATAAGGTGCCAGTAGCCTTTGACAGTATTACAATTATAGGGGTTGATATAGAGAGAAGTCATAGCTTGCCTTAGTTCATCAATAATCACAATCCGTTTTAGAATTGTCACGTTGCAGTCTTGAAAATTGAGATGTAGAAAAAAACACTAAAACCCTGATATCATAAACTTGATGTATTTTTAAGTATATTTTATCTTTTTTTTTTCAGCACAAGTTTTTTAAGCCTTATGAGACATTTATGGTGTTGGGTAGTCAGAAGCTGACAGAACTTCGAGATGCCATTAAGTGTGTCAGTGACTTACAGATTGGAGGAGAATTTAGCAACAATCCTGACCTGGCACCTGAAAATATTTGCAAGGTAAAAGGACTCCTATTTATTTCTTTTTAAAACCCTTCAATGAAATTACATATGTAAAATAGGATTGGCCCCCTTTAAAATGTCCACTACTATGATATATATTAACTAGCGTCCAATCCATAACCAATTCCCTCATTAAGACATTATTAAAGAACTCTGTCTATAGTGGTAAGCTTGGTCACCTTTTGGTGATGGAAAAAATTAATAAAGATTTTTTTTTTTCATTAATTCTGAGCTATATATGTACCCCAGAAAGAAGAACAACTTCAATGGCTCTGCTGTGTCAGACTTAAAAAGGCCGTGTCTGAATTTGCTTAGTTTTCAGCATCTCAACAAAATATAAAGTTCACCCCTTCAGACCCTTTGCTGTAATTGGACCAGATGACTATTACTACACAAATACATGAGTGCACCAACTTACACATTTTTCAAGATAAGAGTTGTCGCTCTGTATCGTTTTTGCTTTATGATGTGAGTGCAGCAGGGGCCTGGAGGGAGGATGAGTTTTTTTTTTTTTTAAGCGAGATGGGGGACTATGTACCAGGATGGGGATAATATATACCAGGATGAGGGCTATGTACCAGGGTGTTGGATCAAAGAAGACTGAGGGGAGATTTAATAGCTGTCTGCAAATATCTCAAGGGCTGTCACATTGGAGAGGGATCAGCATTATTCTCATTTGCACAAGTAAACACTATAAGCAATGTAATGAAACTGGGAATGGGAGGGACACCGATTCGATTTTAGAAAAACTTTTTGAAAGTGAGAGTGATCAACAAGTGGAACAGGCTGCTATAAGAGGTAGTGGCCCATCCTTCAATGGAACTCTTCAGAGGCTGGACAGACATCTGTCTGGGATGATTTAGACCAGATGACCCAGGAGGTCCCTTCCAACTCTACCTTTGTATGAGATATACAGTACCAGGATGGACCCATAAGCAAGGGGTTGGAATGGATTAAGAGCATTTTAATTAATTTTAATGGGAAAATTTGACATAAGAGCAAATTGAGATAAGAGATAAGTCACAAAACAAATTAAACTCGTAAGTCAAGGTATTACTCTAATTAAAAAAAATTCTGAATGGCTGTATAATAATGATATTAAGTTGTGTTTTAGGAATCCATCTAAAAAGTAAAAGAACTCATGAGTACAAGTGTTCTCTGTCCATCCAGCTTGACTGACAGCTGGCGCTTTGTACTGAGCAGGGTGAACTCCTAGCTCAGACGGAAGGAGGGACACTGAGAAGTTGTCAATTGACGGTCGCTTCTCTTGCCTCACTTTCAAAGGAGGTAAAAAACAGCAGCACTGATGTCCTCTGGATGTAACTGATTTGTCCAAAGGTGAGGAGAGAGAACTGGCCACTGATTGTCTGCAGGTCTTGCATGATGTAAGACTGTTGTGCGATCGCCAGGATAGCAAGTGCCAACACCATTGGAACAGTGATGACACCGGATTTGAATGTGTGCTATTATTTTAAGAAGGTGAAATACGGATTAGGAAGTAGTTGTCAGAGTAATGGATAACCTTTTTCAAACCCCTCACGTCTCCTGCTGTGCATGTACATTGTGGTGAAAATCTGTTAACCAAACCATCTCGCACATAAAGATCAAGTGGATGGAGCAGGCATAGGAACTGTGTGCATGCATCTGCAGTTAGGCTCTCACTGTGCATTCAGACGACTGCCTAAAGCGGTGCGAGAACAGACCGCAATGTCTGGACTGGCCACGGCTCTCCAGATCTGAGTGTGACCGGTTCATACATTTTTATTTATCTGTGGCGCTTTGGTCAGGGAATGCATAGTGTGGCGCCCCGGGGTCCGGTAATCACATTACAAGCTTGGAGGCAAGGCTTCCACCAGGTGAAGCACACATATAACATATCCCAACCTAGGCCTGTAGGGGGAGCTCTAACAGCTGAGGTCAGGTCAGTTGCTGAAGTCAGTAGAGGTCCCCTAGATATGCAGGTGCAGGGGGCGGAGCTAGTCAGTTCCTGTCAGGAGAGCTGAGGTGACAGTTGAGCAGAGCAGAAGGAGGAGAGGAAAGTGATCTTGGGGACAGAAGCCGTGTTAGGTCGGTCCAAGGAAACTGACAGTGTTTGGAGCCCATAGCGAGGGCCTGAGGAGGAGAGAAGGAAGATCTGGGAGTGGTAGTAGTGCCAGCAAGCCCAGAATTAATATAGTACGGTCACCGGAGACTGAGATCGTAAGGGATTATACACCTAGCGGCCAAATCTGGAGAATGGATAGTTATACACTGCCCCGTTCACTGTAAAGCTAAAGAGACACAGCCTCACTACAGAGCCCAGGAGAGCTAAGTAGAAATACAGCCAAGAGAAGGGTTCGCGCTGCTTGTCCTGCAGCTAGTACAGAACAGAGAGGGTCACAGCATTGCTTTATGCAGAAGAAAAAAGGTATTTTCCAGGGCCATTGGACCATACTGACAGCGACTTTATTAGAACATATTAAAAACACTTACATCCCGCCGGACGCGTTTCGGACAAGGTCCTTACTCATCGGCGTATAAACAAATACGCCGATGAGTAAGGACCTTGTCCGAAATGCGTCCGGCGGGATGTAAGTGTTTTTAATATGTTCTAATAAAGTTGCTGTCAGTATGGTCCAGTGGCCCTGGAAAATACCTTTTTTCTTCTGCACTGATTGGTGGAGCCAGCCACTGTTCCAGGTGCCTGTGAATCCGATGAGTGTTGAGGTGAACAGCTTCCTATTCCCCACCCCCATCAGCTGTGCATTGCTTTATGCAGCCAGGGCCCAACGGACACAATCTAAAAGGAAATCCTCAGGACTTGCCTGGCGTGGAAAGCCTAAAATTACCTCCAAACTCAGGACCCCGTGAACTTTAGAAAACAGTACCCGGTACTACCCTGAGTTCCACCATTAAAGGTAAAGAAAAGACTGTTACTCTTGTGTCTCCACATCATTGTTTGAGCTAATTTCTGCATCCCCAACAACACCAATACCAATTATTATCACCAGCTCAGGGATCATCCTAGCCCTACCTGTGGAGGGTTTATCATCCTGCTGCATCCCAACATCATCCCCTGAAGTGGAGATAAGCAGCAGTGGTCATATCTGGCTGCATGCCACAGGTGGCGTCACTGACAAACTCTCATTTGTATTTTTATTTTTTCCCTTTTTAATTGCGGTCCCTCCAGGGCCACGGAAACGGTCAACGACCACCAACGTGACATCCCCCTGTAAGCAGAGAATAAGGACCGGTCATGAGTAACCCATAGCCTTGAGGGCAATTCACATAGCCAATCCAAGCACTGTGATATGATCTCAGACCAATTTTATATGGTTGTCTGAATGCACCACCAACAGTCAAAATTGCAGCTATTTGCGATCCTGACCCTTTAACACTTTACACAACACATTCGCTAATGATTATGCACGTAATGAGTTTGACAGAGGGATAGCGCTCCCTCTGTCGAACGATGCGCACTCCTGGGGATAGGGTTTAATAATCTTCCTGTCAGTCAAACACAGACAGGCTGAAATGATAATAAATTACTTTCTAAACAGGCTGTGAAGTCAGTGTCCATTTTGATGGAGACAGAGTCTGATTCAAGGAAATTGAGGTTTGGCTTACTGACTGCACACCAGGGCTGTGGAGTCTGAGTCCGAGTCAGATTCAGGGAAATTGAGAAGTTGGAGTTGGATGCTTGGCTTGCCGACTCCACAGCCCTGACAAAAGTCGAAAAATAAAATATTTACCGTAAATGTTGTATCATCATAATCGTATCAAACTTCAGAATAAAGGTATGCATGTGAACAGTGAAAAAAACATTAAAAAACATTTCTAGACTTGTTTTTCGTTCAACCTTTGTTCAAATAAAACAAATAGAAGATTATTAAAAACACATATGTACCCAAAAATTATACCAGTAAAAACAATAGTATCTGGGGGGAAAAAAAAAAAAAAAGAGTATGGGTCTGAGAATAATGGATGATGGGAGAATTGAGGGACTGGACTTGCAGAGGGATAGTGTTTCTGTATCAGATCACTGACTGCCATGGTCTCAAGCCATTCGGGACCATGAAGTCAGAATTCCACCTGACTGATAAACACTGCTTTCAGTATGCACAGGTCAAGCATGCATATACTAGACAAAACAAACTAAAGAACTTGAGCATACTGACAGACATAGTTCTGGACTTTATCTGTATGTCTGGAAGAATGAAAGGGGTTATCTCCTCGATCTATGCAGACCTCCTACATACTTTCCTTCTGAAATATCCTGTTAAGGCGAAGGAGAAATGGGAGGGAGATGTGGGGGCTTTTTCCGAAGAAAAATGGAATACAATATTAGACTACATCCCCAAGCTGTCGCTAAGCGAGCCTGGTAGAATGTCCCAGCTTCTGCTTGTTCACAGGGCATACCGATCCCCGGATTTCCTTTGTAAAATAGGGTTGTGATCGGACTCGGACTGTCCGAGGTGTAGATCGGAAAATGCAGGCATCCTGCACATGGTTTGGGAGTGTCCGTGCCTCGCATTCTTCTGGATTGTAGTCATCACCCTAATAGAGGGAAAATATAAGTGTGTGCTCCCGCGAGACCCAGTGGTCTGCGTACTTGGGTACGTGGAGGAAATAGGAGTAGACTTGGTTGGGGAGATTGCTGTTGCCCGCCTCTTATACATAGCCAGTTGATCGCCAAATATTGGATCCAGGAGACAGTTCCCTCCAGACAGGAGTTTATCTGACAGGTGAACTATATAATTAGTTTGGAAGAAAGCATTTTTTCTTTTAAAATATATTCTAAGTTTCTTGATAAACTATGGGCGCCATGGAAATTATAAAGGTATCTTTGGCAGAAGCCAACATGACCCGGGGTTCTGAGTTAATGACATGACGGTAAATGTATTGGATTGGACTTTATTAATGGGTAATGGGAATATCCATAAGGCGGCCGTCACACGCACAGATATCTTTAGCGATATTGTAAGCGATCACGTGCACGCGCAATCGCTTACAATATCGCTCACATCGCTGGTGAGATGTCACACAGACAGACTCACCAGCGATGTGGAGCAGCGATCTCGCTCGTTACTATGGTACACATCGGGTAACTAGGCGCCGCGCGTCGCTTAGTTACCCGACGTGTACCATAGTTACCATCTCCCAGCATAGGCGCGGTCGCTGGGAGATGGATCATCGTGGTGTCATACACCACGATGATGCAGATCGTTGCATCGTTCATCGCTAGATCTGAGAACCGAACCTCAGATCAGCGATGTCACGATCAAGCGATTTCACATCGTAAATCGCCTGATTACATGCAACGATATCTTGCCCGATATCGCTTAAGCGATCAAAAAGGAGATCGCTTAAACGATATCGGGCAAGATATCGTTCCGTGTGACGGCCCCCTAACAGATGTTTGATATAGGATGATTTTTGTATAGCCTGGGATAGGGATGAGAAAAGGTTTTGATCCGGGGGGAAGGAGGGGGTTGGGGGGGGGGGGGTAAGGGTTTGCTTTTGGGATGTTCTTTAATAACGAAAATGTCAATATGATATACCGTATATGCACTATGTTTTTTTGGCTGATTATAATAAAATATATCTGATTTTAAAAAAAAAATAAGAATAATGGATGACCATGGCCAATAAAAAAAAAATCGGTGTTTTTCTGTTCAAAAGAAGTAAAATGTAAAAAGTTAGATATATTTGGGATCATTGAAATTTTTTGACCAGCACAATAAAGATTGCATGGCAAATAACTACAACAGTGATTAAAAAAAAATGAGTATATTTAAATGTAAAATACTTTGTTTCCATTGCCATATTTTAAGACTCATACGATTAAGGCTGCAATCAGACGCACTGTTTTTGCATCTGTGTTTTGGATCCGTTTTTTGCAGTGCACTGCACAAAACGAATTGCTCAAATTAATTCCCAGCCAAGTCAATGGGTTTTGGCCAATTAGATAGGGAATTTTTTGACTGATCTGTTTTTTTGCCTGGAGGAGTGATCCGTCAAATGTAAGTGCATGTTAGGTTCTGTGGCTTTTTTTCTCCTCCGTTTTTCCCATAAGGCACCATTCTAAAAAACACACCAAAAATGCACAGTGTGCATAGGTGTTGTATTTTATGGAAAACTGATCAGTTCTCCAGCGTGAAAACGGACCAAAAAGGAAATGAACAAAATGGTGTATCTGAAAGGTAGCCTTATACTTATTTGCCAACACAGCTGTGTGAAATCTTCATGCTTTTCTGAAGGTAAGCTTCATTTTTATACCATTGTGTTGATATGTATGACTTTTTGATCATAAGATAGAGTGATATATACACAGCGCTCTGTGTAAATGAGTACACCCCTTTTGAAAGTAAGATTTTAATCAATTTCTCACTGAATACAAAAACGTTTTTAACAAACCTGAGTGTCATAGACTTTTTTTCAACGCATAACATAAAAGCAAGGTTAATAATATAACTTCCATTACAAAATCTTCAGTTTTACTCAAATTAGTTGACACAACAATAATATACCACACATCAAGAACAATTACATCTAGTAATGTATGACTTCTATCAGTAAAGAAAGAACGTAGCCAGGCACCAATACACTGCATCACTTTTTTAGCCCACACGACCAGTTTTTAGGTCTAGCCCAGTAATCACTTGTGTGGCAGCTGGAAAACGGTGTTGCATGCTAGGATAAGCCGTAAATGCATTGCTTGTGAAGTGAAGAAATCAGAAGCGGCCCTCACCGATGGTGTTTTCCAGCTCCGGTTATTTATTCATCCTCAAGGAATGACGTGTGCAGAGAGAGGGAATAGGAGGCGGCTGACGACGGCATGCTGTTTCGCGGTATTGCAGTCGTCGGCTGGCTCCTATTCCCTTTTCCCGCACACATGTCAGGCCGCTTTACACACACCAACTTCTGTGACCAACTTATGAACAGATCTCTGGTTGCAGTGAAATAATGGACACATTCTTACATTTGTACACAGCCACAAAATGGAACAATGTGTCCATGATTTCATTGCAACCAGAGATCTGTTCAGACGTTGGTCACAGAAGTTGGTGTGTGTAAAGCGGCCCTCATTCCTTGAGGATGAATAAATAACCAGAGCTGGAAAAACACCATCGGTGAGTGCCGCTTTTCATTTCTTCACTACACAAGTAATTTATAACTTCCATGACTTTTAAAGCACCACACTCACTTCAGCGGTTCCTTTTTCAGCGTTCAGGTGTGCTTTTAATGTAAAGTCCATGCTCCTATTCTAATACTCGCCATCCGGCATTTTCACCTTTTTACTGGTTCGCTTCGATCCTGCTTCACCATAAATTCTGACTGTCTTAAATCAGAATTGCTCAATGCAAGTCTAAAGCCCCTTTCACATCAGCGTTTTGCGCTGATCGCGGCAGTTGCGGTGAAAAAACCGCAATTGCCGCCATTACCGCATAACTGCTGCACTTTGGGTTCACTTGCGGCAAGCCCCATACAATGTCTATGGGGCTTGCGGCAGGTGCGGTTTCGGCACCTGCGGCAGGTGTGGCCGCGAAAAAATGCGGCATTACCGCGTTTTTTTTCGCGGCGGCACCTGCCGCAAGTGCCGAAACCGCACCTGCCGCACACTTACCGCAAGCCCCATAGACATTGTATGGGGCTTGCCGCAAGTGTGCCGCGATCGCGGCCGTTATGCAGTAATCGCGGCAGTTGCGTTTTTTTCACCGCAACTGCCGCGATACGAGCGCAAAACGCTGATGTGAAAGGGGCCTAACACAGTCAGAACAAGGCTCTCATAAATGTTAATTGAAGAGTGACTGCCAGCTCTCTCTATAGCACACTGAGGCAGCTGGGATGTCACAAACTGCAGAACACCAACCAGAGCTGGTGGTGCCTTAAGTTCAACATTGAGTCTTGTAGGCATGGACTGAACAAGTTGATGACTTATTGCACATTTATCTTTTTCCATTATTCAAGAACGGCTTTTAGAGCGTGAATGCTGGACGAAGAGTAATGCTCAACATGTCTCTTCAGAATTCCTCATGGGTGTTAAATTGTGTTTATATCAGGAGACATAATTGGCAACTGAATCACTTTCACACTGTTCTTCTTCAGGAATGCAGCATATGTATATTTTGGATAATTGCCATGTTGGAAATGTGCATATCTACCAAAGGCACAGATTGATGCTAGCATCTTCTCTTACAATATAAAATAGTACAATAGTGAATAAATAATACCATTAGTAAAAGTGCTCCTCGACACCTGGGGTTCTCGAGCAGCCCCACATTAGAACACTGCCTCTACAATGTTTCATATTAAAGTGAACCTGTCACCTCCTAAAAGCAACCTAAACCTATCAATACATGTCCCTGCACCTTCCTATTACCATTATAACTATCCCTCTCTGCTAAATGCTTGCTTTCAATGTTCTAAAAAACGTTTTTATACTTACACATTAAGATGATAATGATGGGCGTGATATTGTAATAAGAATCCTCTCTGCCCCAGCCTGTGTCTGACGTCGCTCTCCAGTTCCGGGTATGACGCAAATCACGTATTTCCGCTTCTGATGACGTCTGTACACCTTTTCTTAGTGGCCGGCTTCAAGTAGCGCATTGCGCATGCTCTTTGGAGCACATTTTCTACCGAAGTGATGCCACAGGGACGCGCAATGCGCTGCTTGAAGCCAGCCACTAAAAGAAGGTGTACCGACGTCATCGAAGCGGAAATGACACGATTCACATCATACCCGGAACTGGAGAGCGACGTAAGACACAGGCTGGGGCAGAGAAGATTCTTATTACAATATCACGCCATCGGGGCGTGATAAAGAATCATGGAGGCTGCAAACCAACACGCCCAGGGGACTATTGCATATAGCCCCCGCTTCATTATCATCCTAATGATTAAGTATAAAAACCTTTTTTAGAACATTGAAAGCAAGCATTTAGCAGAGAGGGATAGTTATAATGGTAATAGGTGCAGGACATGTATTGATAGGTTAGGTGGCTTTTAGGAGGTGACAGGTTCACTTTAAGCACCATGCAATTTTTTGTACTCCTCACCTTTGCATACAGTTTTTAAACCATTAGTTCAAAAAACATTTATTTTATTTTAGTCTCATCATTCCAGAGTATTGAGTCCTAGTAGTGATAATACTTCATTGTGCAACATGGTGAAAGGTGTGAAATTTGAAATGTAAAAAAAAAATAAATTACAGTTTTTTTTCTTTGTCATCCCCATTAACGTTAAATGGAACTGTCATGTGAAAGAAACACTATTATTCTGCAAATATGGGGTTAATTTGCAGGTTAATATCATTCTGAACTTGTCCGTCGCCTGCACTTTGAGCCCGCTGCTAGGGAGATGAACTTTATTCCTTCTGTAGCATTGTTTGGCTTCCAGTCATAGGAGGATGGCAGTGGCGTGGTATTAGTCACCCTCAGTGTATAGTGAGCATTGGCTGTAACCGCCCCCCGGCACTGACTGACATCCAGCTGGATGACTGAAAGCTGAATGCTGCCAAGAGGAATAAAGTTCATTTACTAAAGGCAGTGTGGCTCTAAGTACGGGTGCAAAGCAGTTCAGAATGCTATTAACCTGCAGATTAACCACAGATCTGCAGGTTAAATATCGTTTTTTCACGACAGATCCTCTTTAAAACTGGTAAATAAGCTATTGTACCCAAACAATGTGCCATTGATAAATACAACTCAGCCTGCAAAAAAAACAAACTGTCATGCTGCTACATAGCAGGAAAAATAAAAATGTTAAGGCTTTTTGTTGTAATCTTGAAGAAATGAAGATGAAAAAAAATTAGTCCTGAAGGCCCCAAATTGGTCAATCCTGAGGGGTTCAGAGGTAAAGGCAGCCTATCAAATATGACACGTTCTATTTAAAGGGACACTGTCAGTTCATTTTTCAGTATGATACTAATAATACCCTTAAATAGGGCCTGGGCAGACCTTTTAAAACCATGTAAAACCATGATAGTGCACATTCTAGTTTCCATGTTATCAGCATCTCCATACCCTGCAAAGAGCTGGTACATTAGTCCTTTCCATTATATTTCCAACCAAATAGTCCTGCTGCTGTATAAGTATTATTTAAATATTCACACCCATCCAGGCTTGTGTTCACTTCCTCCCCTCTGTGCTCTGGCTGGGAGGGGGAAGGTGTTTTGTGCTGCAGGCAGCATGTAAGATTTCTATGTGTATTGTGAGGTTGCGCCCCCTGGGAACTCGCTTGGCAATGGAATGACACCAACTACAATGTTTAACTTAACATAAACAGCAGGTTTATTAATTTTTCGTCATAAACCGCTTATTACTCACATATACCACATAAATCATACAGGTTACAGTTTGTAGGCTTTTTACATAGTAACATGACATCACAATTAACATTATTTACATCTTATGCTCTGGAGCACTAACTACAGCTCCTTTGGGGCTCCCGCTGCATCTGCCTTTCACATTTACATATAATACATTTTCAACAGAACCTCAAGTCATCCCCTACTGACCCTTGCAGACCTCAGCCTGGCCCTTTGACAGGGATCATTCCCCATCATATTCACACTTGGTACTTTTGCATACACCATTAAGAGTCACTCGGTTACATATCATACATGGTACTTTTGCATTCACCATTATGATTCACACATTTATCACCAGGACCATATCACGACTTGACAGTCAGTCCCAAGGGCGGCTACTGCCTGCCCAGCATTATTCACACATGAGAAATCATACATGGCACTTTACCATAAACCATTATGATTCACGGATGAAACTGCATTCATGGCATTTTTACATAAACAAATATGCTACATACTCAGAACCCACCATAGTAACAGGAATCCTTTCACTCTGTACACATGAGACCTCTACTGATCCACCGGGATCCGGGATACACACACATGTATCAACGGGACCATATAACGACTTGACAAGTCAGTCCCAATGGCGGCTAAGACCGCCTGGCCCTTGAGCCGTCTTCGGTCTCCATAAGACACATGCAGTCCATTATAACACATCCATGGACCGCATACATATTCACTCACACAGTCCGGCATTGGCTATAGCCTTTACGGGCTCACACATACTCAGTCAGAGGGACAGGTGCCTCCCGCATTGATATGGCAAGCCTCCTCTACGTCCCAAAGGGGAATGGGATTCCTCTGACACACGTCCTCACATCTCAGAGGACTTGACTGCTCTGATTCCCATCTCCAGTCTCTCTCACACAGCACTAGGCAGCTTTTTATCCAGCCTGCCACACCCACACCTGCAAAAAAAGTGATAATCAGCATTCACACTCAGCCAGAGACCTAGCTGCAGTTAACCCTGTGTGCACCGACCATAGGCTCTCATGCCGGTCATACCTCACAATATATATAAATTTTGGTTTTCCTGCAGACATGTAATGTGTGTATCTGCTGAGCAAATGATCAAATGTTCTTATAATCACATAGAAATATCTCAGACTGCACACATGTCTCATACACGCAATTACATGAAGAGCTGCAGCTAAACTCCTCCCCCCTCCCTTCTCTGTCTGCTGTGAATGAGTCACACAACAGACAGATCAGAGAGGAGGCAGGACAGTGTCATGAAGCATTAATATTCAATCATTGAGAGGGAGTGTGCAACAGAGAAATCACTAATGGTGACAGAGGGAATTAATCTTTTATTTTGAAGTTTACAGATATAGGAGGGAAGTATAAATAATCGAAATACATGTATAGAGAGAGCTTAGAGAAAGGAATTAGAAAATGATAGCAGTTACACATGAATTTTTGGCCTGACAGTTTTCCTTTAAGCTTCATGATTGCATGAAATTGAAGATAGGTGTTATTTTTCTCCTTTTTTCTAACTAGTTTAATGTTTATTTCAGGATCTCTTCACGTCGGCTTTCTTTTACTTTGAAGGCATATTTTTCAATGACATGAGGTATCCAGAATGTAGAGATATAAGCAGGTAAGTTCCTCATGTTATATCCATCCATAAACAGATGTTATGTTTATCTTTTTATTTGTCCTATTTGATTTTTTAGGCTGCGCTAATATAGTAGTTTACATTCAAAGAGGAAATGTTTGTGAATAGTATTGTTATATGCAGAAGTGTTTAGTACTATGTACACTTTAGTGTTTTTTTTCCTATTAAAAGGGCCTTGTAGTAATCTGATTTTATATAATTTACAAGTATAATCACTTTTTTGCCATTATAGCCCTTTTTGAAATGTGCCCTAGCTTGCTATTTGATATCATTACTTTTATGGATGCCCCTTAAGACATTCACTTTCTTCAAGCATGAAGTCAGACAACAACACAGATCACCCAACATGGGTATCTTCCGACTCATAAGCAGGAAGGCAAATAGTTAGAAATCTTGACATTTCCTGACTGCAGGCTCTCTTTCTGAGAGAAATTATCAATTTTAAGGACATTTTTGTCTCTTTAAATGCATTTAATTGTGGTTAAAAAAAATTTTTTCAATTGGGTTGTACTAAAAAATATTTGAATCATCTGACTTGAAGTCTTTTAGTTTGGCTGTACATTCACACAGCCAGACTGGATTAACAGTTAAAGTGTAAATGTAATTTCTTTGAAAAAAACTAAACAAAAACACAATACTGCACTGGATGTTTATGATGGGTCACATAGCAGCTAAGATAATGCTTTTTTGTGCCATATGACTTATTTTCTCACATTTTTCTGTGCTCTTTTAAAAACTGCATTTTATGGCTGTGTGGGTGTGGTCAGCAGCTGATAGGGAGCAGTGCAATGTGACAACAGAAAAAGGTTAACAGAGATCATGACTGAGCTGTGTGAAGCCAGATGACAGATCAGAGACGCTTGTGCCAAGGAAAGAGAATCCTGACATTGACATTGCATAGCAACTGTGCTGTAATTTGACGTAATGTGATAACATTGTTTCCTCACCAGCTGCAGTTAGGAATGTAGGCCACGCCTCCTTTACCTTACATGCCCCGTATTCAGTGTGAAGATGGATCTGTCTGATAATGAACATATGTCTGCTTCACACACAGTGTAGTGGGGACACGTCGTGGGACGTTTATGAATGGTTTTCAATCAGAATTTTCTAATGAAGTATATTTGAAAGTTTATTAAAATCACTTGCTCTACATTATTATTATTATTATTATTATTAAAGGGATTCTGTTACCTCCAAAAAGCCACCTAAGGTACAAAATCATGTCCCTGCAGCATCCTATCACTAATCTCACACTCCTTTTGTCTCCTAAAAGCATCCTGTCAAAGTAGATAAAAACGATTTTATACTTACTCATTAGGCATTATAATTAGTAGGGGCTATATTCTTTATCCCTTAGGGCATGTTGTTTTGCAGGCTCCAGGATCCACCCTCTCTCTCTCTGTGCTGCTGTGATGTGGAGCTGAAGGCAGGACTAATGATTTGCATTCTGTGAGTGACAGGGGGAGGGCAAAGCCTGTACAAGCAAAGTAGCACAGAGAAAGAGAGAGGGTGGATCCTGGAGCCTGCAAAACAAACACGCCCTAAGGCAGTGATGGCGAACTCCAGGCCTCGAGTGCCACCAACAGTGCAGGTTTTCAGGATTTCCTCAGCATTGCACAGAGGTTGGAATCATCACCTGTGCAGGTGATTATATTATCACCTGTGCAATATAAGGAAATCCTGAAAACCTGCACTGTTGGTGGCACTCGAGGCCTGGAGTTCGCCATCACTGCCCTAAGGGCTAAAGAATATAGCCCCTACTAATTATAATGCCTAATGAGTGAGTATAAAATCGTTTTTATCTACTTTGACAGGATGCTTTTAGGAGACAAAAGGAGTGTGAGATTAGTGATAGGATGCTGCAGAGACGTGTTTTTGTAGCTTAGGTGTCATTTTGGAGGTGACAGGATCCCTTTAAATATTTAATTGGTGGTTATGCTTTAAGCCATACTGCAGCCAACAATAGTTGGTACAATACAGACACAAAAGTTGCTACATTTTTAATTAAATTTAGAAAAAGATTTTTAGCTCCAATTACATTTTTTTTTGTTTCAATGGTTTTATTGAAATTAAATTGTACAAGTGTAGAAAGAAAATATCAAAGGAATCATGTTACCCTTGCAGGGTGGTTCACAGAAGCATAAATCAAATATTCCATTGTAAATGCTGTAAGACGTTACTTTGCTTAAATTAAAGTAAAACATTGAAAAAAACAAGAACATTCAAATTATAAACAATATAATAGAATTGTCAGAAATAGGGGGGAAGTCAGGGGAGCTATTGGGGTGTTATACCAAGTGTTGGGCAATTTTCCAAGTTACTTCGACTGCATCCACGGCCCCATAGAGCTGATTTTAAATTCAAACAGATAATGACAGTATGCTAAGTAAGTTTTCCATCTGTATGCTTCCAAATCCAGGGGTTCCACACAGATTTGAACAGGTCGAGTGTGTCAATCCACGTTACTTCTATAATTTCGTAAAGCATAATGGTGTGGATTTTGTTTTTAATGTGCGAAATGGGCAGTTTTCAATAAGCCAAGTAGGGAACACAGCTAGCATGTGGAAGAAGGTGCTCTAGTCAGATGAGGAAAAAGCTAAACGTTTAGGGCTAAACTCCCTTTCCCAATGTTCCATGACCTTCAGTTTTATATTGTCCCTGGGCTGATTTAAGATGGCTTAGTTATGAGATATTAAACCCTTGCTTAGGGTATCATACAGACATTTAAACTTGAAGTTAGTCGCTAGTGAGTTTGTCTTGGATATGGTTAAGGATTGTGCAAAGTGGTATAGTTGTTCCAGTCTGAAATATTCCATTGGAGGGATGTTATATTTAGCAATAATTGTTTGTCTGGGCATGAGTTTAGAATGTATGGAGATGTTCTGAAGCCTTGTTATGTTTCGTTGTTTCCACCATACGTAATTTCTCCTTCGCCTCATTGGGGGACACAGGACCGTGGGTGTTATGCTGCTGTCCACTAGGAGGCGACACTAAGCAATCTGCAAAAGAGTAACAGTGGCTCCTCCTCCTCAGTATACACCCCTGGGGCAGGCACTGCCTCCCCAGTTTTTGCTTAGTGTCGAAGGAGGCACACGACCATTTTTACTCTCATCTTTTTTTCTTCCGATGAAGAAAAGTGGGTCCGGTGGGACCCCCGGCATGCTCCCTCCTCGGCCACCCACTGTTGGGGCGCTAGATTGAGGTTGAGAATCCGTACATATGCCGTACTCCTTTCTCGGCCTCCCACTGTTGGGTTGCTGGGTTAAAGTTGAGACAGCCCAGCATAACACCCTCCTTCCTCATTCCCTTCGGTCTGAGGTGAAGTAGAAGCTGACGGCCTGCCAGATGACGTCCCCCTAATCACCCCTGGGTGTTTTAGGCAGTGGCACCACAGGTATCAGCAGCCCCTGGCTGCAGGGGCTGGAGATGTACGGCTGCCTGCAGCACAGGCTAGCAGGATATACAGTTTCAAGATGCTGAGGCTGCATGGAGGGGGCTCTTGCAATCCAGCACAGGCTTCCAGTGCTTTGCACAGCCTGCACAGCTGAGGGGCACACAGCACAAGGACGTGCAGCTGCATCCACTGGAGCAGCTTGCACATACTGTGGAGCACCCCCCTGATATACTGGCGGTTCCCCCGCCAGTACCTTCACCTATGCCCCCGGGACCTTCTTGTCCCGTTTTTCTGGGCCCCCAGCGCCATTTTCGCGCCTCCGCGCCGGCCCCTCACTATTTCCGGAGGCCTCAACTAATTGAGGCCCCGGCTTGGGCCTAGCGCGGAGGCCGCAACCCACTGCACCGCCCCCGTCCCGCCCCGCCGGATGACGCGGACGCGCGTCATACTGGGGGCGGAGCCGAGAACGGGCGCGTTTTCCAGCAAGGAGCCCGCCCGTTTAGCTCCGCCCCTTCCTCCTTCTCCTGCACGGACGCCATTAGCCCTGCACGTGGACCCGGCCTCAGCCATCCGGGGGACACAGGATCCAGGCGGCCTGTCACAGCGGCGCTGGGGGCTGGTAAGACCTCTGCAGGGATCTCCTCTGCAGAGGTTTCTCTGTCTCTCTCTATCTCTCCCCTCTGTATCCCCCTGCAACAGGCACTGTTAGACCACAGTGACCCTACTCAGCCCCTCAACTAAGGGCCCAGGCACCTAGCTGGACAGCTAGACAGTGCCTGATTACACAGGGGACTCCTGGTTACCTTATATACTGCTCACTGCCCATACCACAATGTCTGGCAATAAGAGTAAGAAAGGCTCCAAGGCAGCCAGCACTTACTATGCTACCTGCACTATTTGTCAGGCTGACCTCCCTGCAGGATGCACCTCGCCACATTGTGAGAGCTGCACGCAGGCTGCGGACACTGAGACCCCCACTACCCGGGCTTCTGACAGTGCCCCTGACCCTACCCCTGCGTGGGCCACGGTCATGTCTCAGAATATGACGCAGTCCATGGACAGATTGTCTGACACACTGCTGCAGTTTATGCAAGCCCGTTCGCCACCTGCAGCCGCTGTTCAGGCTTCTGCGTCGCAGCAGGAAGTCCCAGAACCGCGACAGACTGCTGACCCTGACCCGTCAGCCTCCGACTCTGGCCGTAAGAGACCACCACCTTCTCCAGAGTCCCATGCAGGCTCTGCAGCCTCTGCTTCCTGAAGGCGTCAAGATGACGCGCAGGACTCCGAAGGTCTCTGCTCTTCGAGCTCGGAGGATCACTTAGATGACTCCCTAGATTTGGATACGACCGATACGGTCGCGTTGGTGGAGGATTTAATTACTTCCATTAACCAGGTTCTGGAGGTGTCAGACCCTCCGGCTGATACTCCAGAGCATAAGGTGTCCTTTAAAAGGGCCAGGAGACCACATAAGCATTTCTCGGACCATCCAGAGTTCCAGGAAATCCTCAAAAAACATAGGTTTACACCCTGACAAAAGGTTTGGTAACCGTAAGGCGCTGGAAACCCGTTATCCTTTTCTGCCTAAGGTCACCCAGGATTGGACAGATCCGCCACAGGTGGACCCTCCTGTTTCTCGTCTCGCTACTAAGACCCTCCTGTCCTTACCGGACAGTTCATCCATAAAGGACGCCACTGACCGTCAGGTGGAGCAGATGGCGAAGTCCGTCTTTGAGGCCTCAGGCTCTTCTCTAGGGCTTGCCTTTGCCTCGGTTTGGGCTTCAAAGGCTATTATGACTAGAGCTAATTCCGTACACTCGGCCCTACGGTCTTTGCAGGTCGACCCAGCCTTGTTAGACCAGGTTGCCCAAATAGCGGTGACCGCCGAATACTCCATGCACGCTGCCTTCGATTCAGCTAACTGTGCCGCGGCTGCGGCTTCCAACGCCATAACCATCAGGCGAGCCCTCTGGTTGAGAGAGTGGAAAGCAGATGCAGCGTCTAAAAAGTCGCTCACCTGCCTGCCGTACAACGGTGGACGTTTATTCGGCGAAAAGCTGGATCAATTGATTTCAGATGCCACTGGGGTAAGAGTACCTCTCTTCCACAACGTCAGATTAAGCGACCCTTCTCTCGTCGCCAACAAACCCGTTTCCGGTCCTTTCGGAACTCCTTTGGTTGGTCAGTCTCGAAACCCCCGACGGCGGCCAATAGGTCCCCCCGTAGGGAACGCTCCCAGACGACACGGAAGACTGGTGCAAACTGGCAGTCCCATTCACGCCAGTCCAGAGCCAAGGGTTCAAAGCCCGGCAGATTTTCTTCTTCCTGACTCCCCCCCTTCGGGAGACACTATTCAGGTTGGCGGCCGACTTTCTCGCTTTCGTCAGGTCTGGCTCGCTTCTACCGACGACAAGTGGGTACACACCTTGGTGTCTTCCGGATACGCCATAGAATTCACGGCCTATCCTCCAAATCGTTTTTTCTGTCAATCCCACCTGCTCATCCCCCCCAAAGCTCGCGCCTTCTTTCAGGCGGTCGATTCCCTTTTGAAAGCCGGTGTCATCATTCCGGTACCGCCAGCCGAACGCTTCCAAGGGTTCTACTCGAACCTGTTTGTGGTACCCAAAAAAGGAGGGGCTGTTCGCCCCATTCTGGATCTGAAACAGTTAAACTCCTTCGTGAAGGTTCGGCATTTCCGCATGGAGTCACTGCGCTCCATCATAGCGTCCATGGAGAAGGACGAATTTCTCGCGTCCATCGACATACAGGACGCTTACCTCCATATCCCGATCGCGACAATTCACCAGCGGTTTCTCCGATTCGCCATCGACCGGGATCATTATCAGTTTGTGGCCCTCCCGTTCGGCCTAGCGACGGCCCCCAGGGTGTTCACCAAGGTCATGGCGGCTGTCATGACCATACTGCACACAAGAGGAATGGTAGTCCTACCATACCTAGACGATTTGCTCATCAAAGCTCCCTCCTTCAGGGAGTGTCAGCAGAGTGTTTCAATCACGGTGGACACCCTGCGTCGGCTAGGCTGGTTGGTGAATCTGCGGAAGTCATCGCCAGTTCCGTCACAATTTCTAACATTCCTCGGGATGCTTTTCAACACCCCCAGGGGTCTGGTCCTCCTCCCTCAGGACAAGGCGAAGGCCCTTCGACAGGGGGTCCACAGTCTTCTACGGCCGTGTCCTCATTCACTTCGGTTCGCCATGAGAGTCTTGGGAAGGATGGTTGCCTCTATGGAGGCGGTGCCGTTTGCTCAACTTCACCTCAGGCCTCTCCAACGGGCAATTCTGACTTCGTGGAACAGGAATCCTTCTGCCCTGGACAAGTTATTCCGTTTGTCACCTGCAGCAAGGAGTTCCCTCCATTGGTGGCTCAAACCTCGTTCCCTCACAAGGGGGAGGTCCTTTCTACCGGTTTGCTGGAAGATAGTCACCACCGACGCAAGCCTCAGCGGATGGGGAGCGGTACATCGTCGTCACACAGCACAGGGAACATGGTCCCCAGCGGAGTCGGCCGAGCCCATCAATCTCCTGGAAATCCGGGCCATATTTCTAGCTCTGAAGGCCTTTCATTCCATGCTGGCAGGCACACAGGTACGGATTCAGTCGGACAATGCCACGGCCGTGGCATACATCAACCATCAAGGCGGAACACACAGTCTTCAGGCCATGCACGAAGTGCAACGCATTCTCCACTGGGCAGAATCGACGAACTCGACGCTGTCAGCAGTTCATATCCCAGGAGTGGAAAACTGGGAAGCGGATTTTCTCAGCCGCCAGGGCATGGACTCGGGAGAGTGGTCCCTACACCCCGACGTGTTCCAACAAATCTGCCGTCGCTGGGGGACCCCGGACGTAGACCTGATGGCATCTCGCCTCAACACGAAGGTTCCCAGGTTTATGGCCAGATCTCACGACCCGCAAGCACTAGGGGCGGATGCCCTAGTTCAGAACTGGTCCCAGTTCCAGCGGCCTTACATCTTCCCTCCTCTGCCTCTCATTCCCAGAGTCGTGCGGAAGATAAAACAAGAGGGCATTCAACTCATTCTCATAGCCCCAGACTGGCCCAGACGGGCATGGTACGCCGATCTCGTCCAGCTCGCGGCGGACGTTCCTTGGCGCCTCCCTTGTCGTCCCGACCTTCTGTCGCAGGGACCGTTTTACCACCAGAATTCAGACGCCCTGAATTTGATGGCGTGGCCCTTGAGACCTGGGTACTAACCCAAGCGGGTTTCTCCCCTGCCGTTATTCAGACCATGATCAGAGCTCGGAAGTCGGCATCGGCAAAGATTTATCATCGCACCTGGAAAGCCTTCTTCGCATGGTGCTCTTCTCGAGATCAACCCCCTCTTCCCTATTCCTTGCCGCTAGTTCTAGGGTTCCTTCAGTCGGGGTTGGAGTCTGGTCTCTCACTAGGTTCCCTTAAGGGTCAGGTCTCGGCTCTTTCAGTACTCTTTCAATGTCGCCTTGCTGTTAAGCCACAGGTTAAAACTTTTCTCCAGGGAGTTAATCACATCGTCCCTCCGTACAAACGACCGTTAGATACATGGGACCTTAACCTGGTACTTACGGCTCTGCAGGAACCTCCATTTGAACCTCTTCGGGATATCTCCCTCCACTTTCTGGTTCTGAAGGTGGTTTTTCTAGTGGCTATCACTTCTCTTCGCCGAGTGTCCGAACTCTCGGTGCTTTCCTGTAAGACAAGGGTCAAATTGATCCCTTACACAAGGGATCAATTTGACCCTTGTTTTAATAGAAACAATAAAAGTTACATTTTAGAAGATACAACCTTTGCTGAAATTAAATTGTGTTGGTGTATCCATTATCAAATATTTTCTGAAGTAATGCTTTCCTGTAAGCCACCCTTCCTGGTGTTCCATCAGGACAAGGTCGTCCTACGCCCGGTGCCGTCATTCCTGCCTAAGGTTGTCTCCTCTTTCCATTTGAATGAGGATATTTCATTGCCTTCCTTTTGGCCTGCTCCGGTTCACAGGTTTGAACGAGCCCTGCATACTCTGGATCTCGCCAGGGCGCTTCGCATTTATGTCTCCAGAACTGCACATTTCCGTAAGTCAGACACTCTGTTCATTCTGACGGAAGGCCCCCGTAAGGGTATGCCAGCTTCCAAGGCTACACTGGCTAGATGGATTAGATCAGCTATCCAAGAGGCCTACAAGATGAAAACTACTCCTCTTCCAGCGGGGATCAGGGCACATTCTACCCGAGCCGTGGGGGCCTCCTGGGCCATTCGGCACCAAGCCTCGGCTCTCCAAGTGTGTAAGGCGGCCACCTGGTCGAGCTTACACACTTTTACCAAGCACTACCGTGTTCATACCCAGTCCTCGGCGGACGCTAGTCTGGGTAGGTGCATCCTTCAGGCGGCGGTTGCCCACCTGTAGGTGTGTCTCTGTTCACTGACTTGTTCAGTATCATTAGTTCCATTGTCTTTCCCACCCAGGGACTGCTTTGGGACGTCCCACGGTCCTGTCTCCCCCAATGAGGCGAAGGAGAAAAGGAGAATTTTGTATACTTACCGTAAATTCCTTTTCTCTTAGCCTCTAATTGGGGGACACAGCACCCACCCTGTTGGCCATACGGCCTTGTTTCTAGTGGTTTTTGTTACTCTTATATTGTTACGTTATGGCCTTGCCAGGCTTTGTTGGTATTGGGTAACCTTGTTACTTCTCCTACTGCTTTAGCACAAAACTGAGGAGGCAGTGCCTGCCCCAGGGGTGTATACTGAGGAGGAGGAGCCACTGTTACTCTTTTGCAGATTGCTTAGTGTCGCCTCCTAGTGGACAGCAGCATAACACCCACGGTCCTGTGTCCCCCAATTAGAGGCTAAGAGAAAAGGAATTTACGGTAAGTATACAAAATTCTCCTTTTTTAGATGCAAGTCCAGGTGGAAACATCAAACAACTCTTAACAGATCTCCAAAGGTGTAAAGAGTGTTAAGAATAGGGTGAGTGTGGTTTAAGTTGTTAAGGCCCCGTTACACGGCACAACATCGCTCAAAAGTGACGTGTGAAACGATGTTGAAACGACATCGTTAGTGCGTCGTTGCGTGTAACCGAACGATTCAACTATGATAATTAGTCAAGTTGGAGTTGACAGGTTTATGAACATGTTCAAAAACCTGACTACTTCAACACAACCAACCTGCTGCATCGTACTGTGTGACACAGCGATAGCGATGTCACGGATGACTTCGCCCATTCACAGCAATGAGCAGGGATCGTTTGCGGGGTTTGCGAACGATCCCTGCTCACAACATCGTTGGTGAGTTGTCCACGATATCTATATGTGTGACATCTCACCAGCAATGTTGAATTGATCTCAAAAACGACCTCGCGTCCACGAGATCACAGCCAACATTGTTACAATGTCGTGCCATGTAACGGGGCCTTTAGGCAGAGCTCCAGTCACCCATAGTAAGCTATTATTATTTATTTATATAGCGCCATTATATTCCATGGCGCTTTACATGCTAAAAGGGGCAGACTAGGACAAGTAACATAGTAACAATAAATGTGGACAATTCGTTCATAAAGATACAAGAGGGGAGAAATATTCAATGAATATGGAGCTGAGTGAGAATTTTCTATTTTAACCCAGAGTGGGGTGATGTGCTTTTCATTAATTGCAGCTAATTGCACAATCTGAGCGGCCTTGTAGTAATGCGCGAAGATTGGAAATGATATGCCGCCTTTTGTCTTGTGGCAAATTGGTTTGTAGAGCAATATAGGTTTTTTTAAATTTTTTATTATTCCATATGAGTGGGATATCTTGGAGTGGACGAGTGTAAAAACCGACGCTGGAATTGTAAGTGTGAGTGAGCGACAGAGATATAGAAATTGAGGTACAGTGACCATTTTAACAGAATGTGCCCTAGCTAATATGGAGAGCGAAGACGCAGACTATTTACTCAAGGTTTGTTCTACCTTCTGCAGCATTGGGCTATAGTTATATTTGTATAAAGTGGCGTTTGTTGTTGTGAGGTTAATACCTAGATATGAAATACTCTTTGCATTGAAAATTAAAGTTAGGTAATATCCAACCTTGATCTTTTTTAGGGGTATTAACAAACATGATTTCAGATTTGTCTACATTGACTTTCAGGCCGGAGATGTCTTTGAATTGTTTGAGTGATTTTAGTAGGTTTGGTAATGAAATGTGTGGATTGGTTAGGGTCAGAAGGAGGTGTCATCTGCAAACAAGCTAATCTTAGGTGTGTGCTCCCCGATCTTCGGACCTGATATATCTGGATGAGATCAGATTTTTTGGGCCAGGGGTTCTATAACCATTGTGAACAATGCCGGAAATAAAGTACACACCTGTCTGGTTCCACGCTTAATCAAGATGGGGTCTGGGTGTGAGGATGGCAATTTTGAGAAAGCTAGTGGTTTATCGTAGAGAAGCTTGAGTGATGTTATTAGTTGCTGTGGTAGCCCAAAGCTATTTAAGATATGAAATAGGGCCAAATGACTGTGTCAAACGCCTTTTCTATGTCCATAGATAAAACTATTAGAGGCGATTTAGTTCTGTTGGCGAGCTGTATTATGTTGAGGTTTCTACAGATTCGGAGACTGTATGAAGCCAATTTTGGTCTCTATGTATAAGGCTAGGGAGGCAGGAGTTTATTCTGTTGGCTATAATGGATGTAAAAAATTTTAAATCTATATTTAATAGCGAAATAGGTTGGTAATTTTTAACAAGTAGGGGTCATGTTTGGGTTTCGGAATTACTGAAATGGGTGCGGTATAAAATTCCTGAGGCATGGCTTGGCCCTGCAGAATGCTATTGCAATAAGCTTGGACATGATTTGTTGAAACCTCTTGGAATTTCTTGTAGTACAAAGTCGTGAGTCCGCCTGGACCTGGTGCCTTGCCTACTTTGAGGTGGTCAGTGGCGGAAGCATTTTCCTCTATAGTAATTGGGGCATGTAGAGTTGATGCGCATGTTGGGGTTAAAGATGGCAAGTTAGGAGTGCCTAAAAATTCCTCCAGTTTTTGTTTGGCGAAGCTAATATTGTCATTATATAGGCCTTGATAGAAGTTATGGAAGGTCTTATAAATTTTGTTTGGGTTAGATGTGATAGCTGTGTATTCTTTAATGAAAATATCTTGTTCAACTGTTATTTGTCTCTAAGTTTATGGGCTAGTAACCTGTCCATTTAGTTAGAGAATCTATAAAAGGTCGCCTTGGTCCATCTGATGGCTCTCAGTACGGTTATTTAAAAGTGTTCTTAATTGTAGTTTGATATTGTGTATTTTCTTGATGAGGTATAAAGATGGATGTGATTGATTAGCCTGTTCTAGTTTTTCGAGTTCACCTTGAAGTGGCTGCTGAGTATATGTAGTCTATCCTATCTCTTTTTCTCTTTGATGCCATCCTAAGGTACCTTTCACACTTGCGGTTTTTTTCAAATCAGGAAGATCAGTTATTTCAGTTAAAAACCTGATTTTTACAGGATCCAGTTTTTTGCCCATTCACTTTAATGATGTCAGGTAGAATCCTGTTGCTTCAGGTTTTTTCCTGACATCATTGAGGCTGGCTTCACACCACGGTAAGGTCTGATCCAGGGCTGTCTGGTGTAAACCAGACAGCCCCGGACCGGATTTTGGCCCCATAGTATCCTATGGGGCCGGATGGCAGCTCTCTGCCATCCGGTTTCCATATCTCCGGGAGAATTCGGATTTTTCTCACCGGAGACAAAAACGTTGCTTGCAACGTTTTTGTGTCCGGTGAGAAAAATCTCCCCAAATTGCCGTATCCCGGATTCTCCCGTATTCCCCCAGATCCTCCCGGATCCGGCGCTCTCTAACATGGAAGCCTGTGGGGTCGGATTGTCCCGGTCCGCGGTCCTGAATCATCAGCAGCTGCAGCTGCGTGCGGCTGCACACCGGACCGAAGGGCATATTAGCCCTCCGGTTCTGTGTGCTGATCCGGTCCGGGGCTGTTAGGTTCATTCATGACAGCCCTGGATCGGATATTGCCATGGTGTGAAGCCAGCCTAAAGTGAATGGGAAAAAAACTGGATCCTGTAAGAATCGGGTTTTTAACTGAAATAAATGATCTTCCTGATTTGAAAAAAACGCAAGTGTGAAAGGGGTCTAATAAGGACCCCGGTGATGTGATAAATTTTTTGTGGGCCATCCAGAAATTACCTATGGATGTGTCCGGTGTGTTGTTTATAGTGAAAAAAGTCTTTAGTTCTTGTTCGATTTGCAGTCTAGTTTGGGAGTTCATCAGAAGGGACTCGTTTTGTCTCCACTTGTAAAGTAACGAGGTTTTGATACTTAGCTTACATACCAACAAAACGCAGGCGTGATCTGACCAAGCTTATGGTATGTGTCTGGAGTAGAGGAGTGAGGGAAGATTCTCAGAGTTTATTCATAACCAGTCTAATTCTGGAGTTAGAGTGCTTTCACACCCTGGGTATTTGCTGCATTTTTTTTACACGCGAACTCATCACAAACCAGGAGTGGAATAATCAGAGGAAAAGTATAATAGAAATACCGTATATACTCGCGTATAAGCCGAGTTTTTCAGCCCAAAAATTGGGCTGAAAAGTCTCCCCTCGGCTTATACGCGAGTATATACGGGACCCCCTCACTTTTTGGCGCCCCCACCTCATGATGCCCCCCCCCGCACGCAGCGCTGCGCTCATACATTACCAGCCTGTCAGCTGTCATCCTCCGGTGGCGGATCGCGGCTCCCAGCTCCGGCTTCCATCTTCATCTGTGTCTTCCTGCATGTCACATGACCGGCCGGCGTCGCGATGATGTCATCGCGATGAGCCCCGGTCACAATGCAGGAAGACACAGATGAAGATGGAAGCCGGAGCCGGGAGCCGCGATCCGCCACCGGAGGATGACAGCTGACAGGCTGGTAATGTATGAGCGCAGCGCTGCGTGCGGGGGGGGGGCGGGGGGTGCATCCTGAGGTGGGGGCGCCAAAAAGTGAGGGGGGCCAGGGGCTGCTGTGTACTACCCCTGGGGCTGCTGTAAATACCCTGGGACTGCTGTGTACTACCCCTGGGGCTGCTGTATATACCCCTGGGGCTGCTGTGTACTACCCCTGGGGCTGCTGTGTACTACCCCTGGGGCTGCTGTGTACTACCCCTGGGGCTGCTGTGTACTACCCCTGGGGCTGCTGTGTACTACCCCTGGGGCTGCTGTGTACTACCCCTGGGGCTGCTGTGTACTACCCCTGGGGCTGCTGTGTACTACCCCTGGGGCTGCTGTGTACTACCCCTGGGGCTGCTGTGTACTACCCCTGGGGCTGCTGTGTACTACCCCTGGGGCTGCTGTGTACTACCCCTGGGGCTGCTGTGTACTACCCCTGGGGCTGCTGTGTACTACCCCTGGGGCTGCTGTGTACTACCCCTGGGGCTGCTGTGTACACCCCTGGGGCTGCTGTGTACACCCCTGGGACTGCTGTGTACACCCCTGGGGCTGCTGTGTACACCCCTGGGGCTGCTGTGTACTACCTAAGGGCTGCTGTATACCACTGGGGCTGCTGTATATACTGCTGGGGCCTGCATACCACTGGGGAGGCTGCTGTATACTACCACTGGGGGGGCCTGTATACCACACTGCTGGGGGCTGTATACCTGTGCTGGGGTCCACCCTCGGCTTATACACAAGTCAATAGGTTTTCCCAGGTTTTGGGGGCAAAAGTAGGGGGGTCGGCTTATACACGGGTCGGCTTATACACGAGTATATACGGTAAGTGCTCCACTTCTGGATTTATGGCCTTGATGAAGTAGCATAGCTACGAAACACGTCGGCACGAATAAACAGATTTACAAGCAATCCGGATTGTCTTCCTTGGCAGCGTGGAGAAAAACCCGTCTTTTACCTAAAAATTTCTTGTACATCTGGGTTTAATCACCCACTCCTGGTTTGTGATGAGCTTGCGCGTAAAAAAATGCAGCAAATACGTAGCGTGTGAACGCACCCTAAGAGCGATGTGTGGAAGAGAAATACAATCATGAGTCCCTTTCCAGGAATCTACCAGACGATGCGATTTAAACAAAGTATGTAGTGATTTTTTTTAATCTGTTTTGGAAAGGTCAGAATGTCCAGTAGAGTTGTCTAAGGTTGTGTCAATAGTTAAATTAAAGTCCCCTAGCCATAATATGATGTAATTTGAGATATCTCTTAGCAACGTAGCTATTGTTGTAATAGTTTTAAGTTGTAGTGTCGGGGGGGCCATAGCTGTTGACCAGGCATATTTTCTTGGCTTGTAATGTTCCCCATGCAACAATATACCTGCCCTCTGAATCTAATATCACATTTTCAAATTGAAATGAGAAGAAATTGTGAAGTAAAATAGCCACTCCTCTTGTCTTTTTTGTATGGGAGGCTAAATAGTATCTGATATAGGACTTGTGGAAATAGTGGGGGTGGGAGGCGGCAGAGAAACATGTTCCCTGTAGAAACAAGATATCAGGGGAATGTTTAGCATAGTTAACTAAGATGCGTGTTCATTTAATTTTGGAGTTGAATCCCCTCACATTATGCGATAAGACTTTACACATTTTTACAGGTTAGAGAAATGCTAAGTGAAAGGAGTTAGTCATGATGTATGATATGAGTCGTCAGTCCAGGATTGTTTAATACAGTGCCTCGCCATCATGGTGGGTAGTGGGATGGGGATTGGGATAGGGGAGTAAACAGAACAACAGTAACTGAAATAACAGTTAACCTGTGTGCGGACTGAAGGTTTTCAGTCCTCCAATTATGTTTTTATAAGGAAAAATAAAATTCTAATAAAGAATTTTTATACATTTTTCTGATTACCGTATATACTCGTGTATAAGCCGACCCGTTTATAAGCAGACTCCCCTACTTTTGCCCCCAAAATCTGGGAAAACCTATTGACTCGTGTATAAGCCGAGGGTGGACCCTAGCACAGGTATACAGACCCCAGCAGTGTGGTATACAGGCCCCCCAGTGGTATACAGGCCTCCCCAGTGGTAGTATACAGCCCCCAGCATTGTGGTATACAGCAGCCTCCCCAGTGGTATATACAGGCCCCAGCAGTGTTACAGCAGCCTCCCCAGTGGTATATACAGCAGCAGCCCCAGTGGTAGTATACAGGTATATACAGCAGCCCCAGTGGTAGTATACAGCAGCCCCAGTGGTAGTATACAGCAGCCCCAGTGGTAGTATACAGCAGCCCCAGTGGTAGTATACAGCAGCCCGCCCGCCACCCCCATCAGTATACAGGCGACCCCCATCAGTATCCAGGGACCCCCCCCCTTGCTCCGGAAACCTAAAGTAAAATCATTATACTTATCACTGTCCTGTCGCCACTGTCCCCGCCGCTGCCGACATCGCGCTCCTCCGTCTTCATTCAGCGTCTTCCGGCTTCCTCCTCTGGCGCAGACAATGACGTCATTGCCTGCGCCGACCAGAGGAAGCCGGAAGAAGACGGATGAAGCCGGGTGAGCGCGATGTCGGCAGCGGCGGGGACAGCGGCGACAGGACAGTGATAAGTATAATGATTTTACTTTACAGGTTTCTGGAGCAAGGGGGGGGGGGGCCCTGGATACTGATGGGGGGGCCTGTATACTCATGGGGGGGGCGCCTGTGTACCACTGGGGCGTATGACTCGCGTATAAGCCGAGGGGGGTACTTTTCAGTCCAATTTTTGGGCTGAAAAACTCGGCTTATACGCGAGTATATACGGTATGTATTTTTGGTCATCTTTTATGTTATGAGGTTTTCCAGGAGGTAATATGTCATCTTTAAATAGTCGGCTGCTCCACCTTCAACACCAAAACAGAGTAAGCTAGTACTAGTCATTATCCAAAGTCCTGCTTTATAATGAGTTCTCACTTTTTTTATTACTACAGCATGCATGGATCTGTGAGGTTATTAGTTATGTTGGTGGCACTTATTTGTATTTGAATTGTCTTCCAGAACCACAATTGAATGGTCTGAATCTCGTGATCGAGGCTATGAGAAATTTCAGTCTGTCAAAATGGAAGACTTTAGCTTTAATGATTTAAATATAAAAATTGGTTTCCCTTATATGTACTGCCATCAAGGAGATTGTGAGCACCTTGTAATTTTCACAGATATAAGGTAAGTCTTGAATTTGGTGACATGTTTATACAATAGGGTCAAGTTTAAGGTGACCCTGTGACAAAATCGTTATTTTGAAAGTGTGAAATATGCAACTGAAATTTGAAGCAAATCTAGAAAAGGCCTAATGTAAAATAAAGAAAAAAAATGAAAATTTGCACTAATGTTTTTTGCTACATACAGTGGGTACGAAAAGTATTCAGACCCCTTTAAATTTTTCACTCTGTTTCATTACAGCCATGATAAATTTAAAAAAATCTTCTATTTTTTCTCTCATCAATGTACACTCTGCACCCCAGATATTTGTACAAATGTATTAAAAAAGAATACCAAATATGACCATATATTAAGTATTCAGACCCTTTGCTTAGACATTCATACTTAAGTCGCATGCTGTCCATTTCCTTGTGATCCTCCTGGAGATGGTTCTACTCCTTCACTGGAGTCCATCTGTGTTTGATTAAACTGATCGGACTTGATTTGGAAAGACACACACCTGTATATATAAGACCTCACAGTGCATATCAGACCAAATGAGAATCATAAGGTCAAAAAAACTGCCCAAGGAGCTTAGAGACAGAATTGTGGTAAGGCACAGATCTGGCCATGGTTGCAAAAAAAAATTCTGCAGTACTCAAGGTTCCTAAAAGCACAGTAGCCTCCATAATCCTTAAATGGCAGATGTTTGGGATCACCAGAAGTCTTCCTAGACCTGGCTGTCCAGCCAGACTGAGCAATCGTGGGAGAAGAGCCTTGGTGAGAGAGGTAAAGAACCCCAAGATGTTGCTGAGCTCCAGAGATGCAGTAGCGAGATGGGACAAAGTTACACAAAGTCATCTATCACTGCAGCCCTCCACCAGTCGGGCCTTTAGGGCAGACTGGCCCAACAGATGCCTCTCAAGTGCAATGCATTTGCAAAAAAAACACATGTAGGTCTCCACAGACTATAAGAAATAAGATTCTCTGGTCTGATGAGATGAAGATAGACGTTTTTGGTGATAATTCTAAGCAGTATGTGTGGAGAAAATCAGGCACTGCTCATCACCTGCCCAATACAATCCCAACAGTGAAACATAGTGGTGGCACCATCATGCTATAGGGGTGTTTTTCAGCTGCAGGAACAGGACGACTGGTTGCAATTGAAGGAAACATTAATGCGGCCGAGTACAATGATATCCTGGATGAAAACCTCTTCCAGAGTGCTCTAGACCTCAGACTTAGCTGAAGGTTCACCTTCCAACAAGACTAACCCTAAGCACACAGCTAAAATAACAAAGGAGTGGCTTCAAAACAACTCTGACCATTTTTGACTGGCCCAGCCAGAGCCCTGACCTAAACCCAATTGAGCATCTCTGGAGAGTCCTGAAAATGGCTATCCACCAACATTCAACATCCAACCTGACGGAACTGAAGAGGATCGGCAAGGATCTACAAGGAAAAATGGCAGAGGATCCCCAAACAAAGGTGTGAAAAACTTATTGCATCATTCCCAAAAAGACTCATGCCTGTACTAGCTCAAAAGGGTGCTTCTACTCAATACTGATCAAAGGGTCTGTATACTTATGATCATGTGATATTTCAACTATACTATACTTCTAACCGAAATTAGACAAAATGGAAAAATTTCCAAAAATGCTGAATTTTTTATTTCTTTAAACAACATGGACAGACACAATTTTAGACAAACCCATTATAAAAATCCAAACCCTACCAGGAAACCCAAGGAAAAAAGGTTAACACAATACACAGCCCTTGTCAAAGAACACAGTCTTGTGGCCCATTACACCAATCCCTTGTATTCAAAGCTAATTTTTCAGAAACACATAGACCTTGCAATAGACGCTTCAATATAGAGACCAGGGGTGCACACCAGCGCCTACATCTGTTTTACAGCCGCTTCTTCAGGAAGCTTTGCTGTGTATCATTGTAGGCTGGTAGATATAGGGGCCTCATTATTCTGTTATTGCACCCAGGTGGCTGGCCAGGGTAGGAGGTAGTGTATGCTGATCTCCAGGAACCACTGTTGTGGCGCATCCTGCCCGCTGCCTGGCAACCCATGATGTCACTTCCGTCCCACCCTCCGGCCGGCGAAAGCGCAAGTTAGGCGCCGGTGGCTTTGGCAACACAATGCCTATAGCCACCGCACATGCATGAGCATCCGGCCGATGCGGAGGAGGTGGGCGGACTCTGGCTGCAGGTAACGGTGGACGCGCACTGCGGCAGGAGGGAGAAAGGTTTAAACCTATAATAGTGCAGCGTGGGGGAACATTCACAAACCTGTCAACCTGTCATGATCCTAAAAAGAGGATCATGGTAACATCACCAGGAATGGTCAAAAGTTGAACAAATCTACAAGACTGTACATTAAATATTATAGATCAATGAGCACAATGGGCTTCTATAATACATCTATAGCAGTATGTACATTTTATAAAAATAAGAATATATATAGGCGCACCACAAGATACATATTAATGTATATAGTACAGAATTGTGAAAAAACAACAGTTCCACTCCTAGGAGTTAACCAAAAGGTTGAAAAAATATATAGTTTCCACGACTCTGATGCACCAATCATAGGTTCTTTATTCTTTTTACTAGACTCCTCATAAATATATCCAATCGTCAGCAAGTTGCAAACCCAAGGCCAATAGCACAGTAAAGACAGAAGTTCTGAAATATTTAAGCCAAATAAATTACTACCAGCACACTGATACAAAATGAGTTATCGGATTACCTAGGTAACATATGCACACATACATTAATTAAAATACTATGAATAAAAAAAGTTTACAAATTAAAAAACTCCCCACTTAGTCAGAAATGCACTAAAGCAAGAAGTGCTCATTAAGTCCCCAAGGAACCACCGTGCACAGTCTATAAATCCATCGGCTCTCTAGCCTGGCTAGTGTCTTACTTACATCACCCCCTCTGTGTTTTTTTTTCACAATTCTGTACTATATACATTAATATGTATCTTGTGGTGCGCCTATATATATATTATTTTTATAAAATGTACATACTGCTATAGATGTATTATAGGGGCTCATTGAGCTATAATGTTTAATGTACAGTGTTGTAGATTTGTTCTACTATTGACCATTCCTGGTGATGTTACCATGATCCTCTATTTAGGATCATGACAGGTTTGTGAATGTTCCCCACGCTGCACTATTGTAAGGTTTACACCTTTCTCCCTCCTGCCGCAGTGCACGTCCACCGTTGCCTGCAGCCAGACTCCGCCCACCTTCTCCGCATAGGCCAGGTGCTCGCGCATGCGTGGCGGCTATAGGCATCGTGATGCCAAAGTCACCGGCGCCTAACTTTGCACTTTCGCTGGCCGTAGGGGCGGTACGGAAGTGACGACATGGGTTGCCAGGCAGCGGGATGGACGCGCCACGACAGTGGTTCCGGGAGATCAGTGTACACTATTTCCCACCCCGGCCAGCCACCTGGGCGCAATAACAGAATAATGAGGCCCCTATATCTACCAGCCTACACTGATACACAGCACAAGGTCTGTATGTTTCTGAACAATTTGCTTTGAGTACTGGGGATTGGTGTAATGGGCCACAAAATTGTGTTGTTTGACAAGGGCTGTGTATTGCCTATACCTTAAAGAAAAACTATTGTTACTGGTGCAGCCTTATGTTAGAGCTAGTTCATTGCATTGATTCTTAAATATCGGTTGTGGGTGTCTCTATGTAATTTTGCTTGTGACGTTTGGTGCCGGACAGCTTGATCTTCCAGGGCAATCCCAACGGCCTGATACCATCTTGGCAGATGGATTAGTGCCCCATGGGGTTCATTGCATTTTGTCTAAATTCGGTTAGAAATATATTCTAGTTGAATTATAATGCTTTTCCGGTTACAACTATAGAGTGGTGTATATTGAACAATGTGATTACCGTATATACTCGTGTATAAGCCGAGTTTTTCAGCCCAAAAATTGGGCTGAAAAGTCTACCCCTCGGCTTATACACGGGTCATATACGGTATGTGATGTGGTGGGGGCTGTGGAGGCTGCAGGAGGCGGGGGGAGGCTGCTGTATGAGCGGCCCCGTCACGTGGGGCCGCTCATTACATATGGACTACATCCCCCTGTCAATCAGCGGCAGGGGGAAGCAGTGCATATGGCCCCCAAACGCTGCCACTCGCCCCCCCTCTGTGTCAGGGCCCCCCCCGCTGCTGTAAGGGCCCCCCCGCTGCTTGTCTTACCATCCGGTATTCTGATCAGCGCTGCTCCTCGCTGCTCCCGTCCTCGCGGCTTCCGGGATCCCCGGCCGTCGCAGGTATGACGTCATCGTGCGACGGCCGGGATCCCGGATGCCGCGAGGACGGGAGCAGCGAGGAGCAGCGCTGATCAGAATACCGGATGGTAAGTTAAGCAGCAGGGGGGGCGAGTGCCAGCATTTGGGGGCAGCAGTGTACCCCTGGGGGCGGCTATGTACTCCTGGGGGCGGCTATGTACCCCTGGGGGCGGCTGTGTACCCCTGGGGGCGGCTGTGTACCCCTGGGGGCTGCTATGTACCCCTGGGGGCAGCTGTATACCCCTGGGGATGGCTGTGTACCCCTGGGGGCTGCTGTGTACCCCTGGGGGCAGCGGTATACCCCTGGGGACGGCTGTGTACCCCTGGGGGCTGCTATATACCCCTGGGGGCGGCTATATACCCCTGGGGGCGGCTATATACCCCTGGGGGCGGCTGTGTACCCCTGGGGATGGCTGTGTACCCCTGGGGGCTGCTATATACCCCTGGGGGCGGCTATATACCCCTGGGGACGGCTGTGTACCCCTGGGGGTTGCTATATACCCCTGGGGGCGGCTATATACCCCTGGGGGCGGCTATATACCCCTGGGGGCGGCTATATACCCCTGGGGGCGGCTATATACCCCTGGGGGCGGCTATATACCCCTGGGGACGGCTATATACCCCTGGGGGCGGCTATATACCCCTGGGGGCGGCTATATACCCCTGGGGGCGGCTATATACCCTGGGACGGCTATATACCCCTGGGGGCGGCTATATACCCCTGGGGGCGGCTATGTACCCCTGGGGGCGGCTGTGTACCCCTGGGGGCTGCTGTGTACCCCTGGGGGTGGCTGTGTACCCCTGGGGGTGGCTGTGTACCGCTGGGGCTGCTGTGTACTGCTGGGGCTGCTGTATGCCCCCGGAGGCTGCTGTACACCCCCGGGGCTGCTGTATATACTGCTGGGGCCTGTATACCACTGGGGCTGCTGTATATACTGGTAGGGTCTGCATATACCACTGGGAAGGCTGCTGTATACCACTGGGGCTGCTGTATATACTACTGGGGCCTGTATATGCCACTGGGGAGGCTGCTGTATACTACCACTGGGGGGGCCTGTATACCTGTGCTGGGGTCCACCCTCGGCTTATACACGAGTCAATAGATTTTCCCAGGTTTTGGGGGCAAAAGTAGGGGGGTCGGCTTATACACGGGTCGGCTTATACACGAGTATATACGGTAATAATAATATAATATTTATTCATTTATATAGCTATAGCACTTTACATACATCAGTAAGGCTGTCCCCATTGGGGCTCACAATCTAAATATCCTATCAGTATGTCTTTGCAATGTGGGAAGAAACCGGAGTGCCCGGAGGGAACCCATGCAAAGACGGGGAGAACATACAAACTCCTTGCAGATAATGTCTTACATGTGATATTTCAGTCTACACATCTATTTTTTTTTTTCAGTGAAGATGAGTGCACATTGAGAAAAAAATGAACTTTTTGGAATTTACCAAATGGCTGCAATGAAACAAAGAGTGAAAAAAGTTTACTGATTTGTTACTAAAATAATTTAAATCCAAACCCTGCTAAAACCAAACTTTAAAGGGAATCTGTCACCAGGTTTTTGCAACCTAATCTGAGAATAGCATTATATAGGACCAGAGATCCTGATTCCAGCAATGTGTCACTTACTGGACTGCTCAGTGTTGTTTTGATAAAATCACTGTTTAGGCATCTGGAGATTATCATTAGCAGCCTCCTTCGCCTACTGCCAGGTAGTCTGGCATATTCACAGACTGCTAAATCTGCAACAGAGAAAACACTAATTTTATTAAAATGACAGCAAGCAACTCAATAAATGACACATCGCTGGAATCAGGGTCTCTATTTCTATATTATGCTGCTCTCAGATGGGATGGCAAAAACCAAGTGACAGGTTCCCTTTAAGAAAAATTTGCTGCCAATAAAAAAAGAAGTAAACTCAAATTTGAGTTTGTTTTGCCACATGAATGTATCAAAGTGACATCAGATAATATGAGGCTGCAGTTTCCTGTGGATTTGCACTTCATCATGGCACAAAGCGCTGTCCCACAAAAACTGGTGCAAAAGCCATGCGTCATCCAAAGGGAACAGGAAACTGTGCAGAGATCAGAACAAAACATGTAAGAAGTCATGGCATTTTGCAATATTCAGACTAAACTACCCAATGTCTTATATGGTGATAATTGGAACATTTCTTAACAAACTATTTTAACATTTTGCTTTTTTCATTTCCTATTAAAAGGTTAATACATCATGAGGACTGTTTAGATAGGAAGCTTTATCCACTGCATGTCCGAAAACATTGGTTTTGCACCAGAAAGTGCTATGTGTGTAAAGTGTATATTGCAAAGTAAGTATACTTGTATTTTAACATCATTATATGTATGCATTATACCAGGGGTCTCAAAAACGTGGCCCCAGAGTCTGCTTTATGCAGCCTACAGGCACAGCAGACTTATTGGCTGGTGGTTGCTATAGGAATACCTGATCAGAGCTTGATCCTAGAGGTATCAGTGAACGTGCATTCATCCGAATGTGGACATCGCTGCTGGACAGGGCCGTGATCACCAATCAGTCCACTGTGCCTGTGGGTAGCATGTGCAGGACGCGGGGGGGGGGGTAAACAGAGGGCAGGTAAGAACAATCCGTAAACGCAAAATGCATTTTATAAAGTCTTTGTTTTGTTTTTTCCCTTAATAATAAACTTACAGGGCCCTGTGTGAAAAAGTGATTGCTGCATAATAACTAGTTGGGCTGCCTTTAGCAGCAACAACTGCAATCAAGTGTTTGCTATAATAGGAATGAGTCTTTTACAATGCTCCGGAGGAATGTTGGCCCACTCATGTTTGTAGAATTGTTGTAATTCAGCCACATCGGAAGGTTTCCGAGCATGAACTGCTTTTTAAGGTCATGTCACAGCATCTCAATCAGATTAAAGTCAGGACTTTGACTAGGCCACTCCAAAGTTTTAATTTTGTTTTTCTTAAGCCATTCAGAGATGGATTTGCTGGTGTGTATTGGATCATTATCCTGCTGCATATCCCAAGTAAGCTTCTGTTTGAGGTCATGAACAGATGGTCGGACATTTCTCCTTTCAGGATTTTTTGGTAGACAGGTGAATTTTGGTTCCATTTACCACAGCAAATCTTCCAGGTCCTGAAGCAGCAAAACAGCCACAGACCATCACACTAGCACTGTCATATTTTACTATTGGTATATAATGGTCCTTCTCTGAAATGTTGTGTTACGCCAGATGGAATAGGACATACACCTTCCTAAAAGTTCAACTTTTGTTTTATCAGTCCACAAAGTATTCTCCCAAAAGTCATGGGAATCATCAAGATGTTTTCTAGCAAAACAGACACAAACCTTTGTTGTTCTTTTTGCTCAGCAATGTTTTTTGTCTTGGAACTCTGTCATGCAGACCATTCTCTTATGGTGGAGTCATGAATACTGACCTTAACTAAGGCAACTGAGGTCTACAGATATTTGGATGTTGTTGTGAGGTCTTCTGTAACCTCTTGGATGAGTTGTTACTGCTCTCTTGGGGTAATTTTGGCTGGTCAGCCTGCCACTCCTGTGAAGGTTCACCACTGTTTCATGTGTTTGACATTTGTGAATTATAGCTTTCACTGTGGTTTGCCGAATTTCCAAAGCTTTAGAAATGGCTTTATAACCTTTTCCAGACTGATAGATCACAATTACTTTGTTTGGCATTGGTTCCTGAATTTCTTTGTATAGCGGCATGATATCTAACTTTTGATGCTCTTTTGATCTACTTCACTTTGTTAGGCAGGTCCAATTTAAAGTGATCCTAAACCCAGAAACTGACCCCCCCTTATCTTTAGACCTGTCCCTGCACCCCCTCTTACCATTTCTAGCCATCACTTTTGCATAAAAAAATCGCTTTTGTAAAGTAAGAGAAAAGGATATAATAGTTTGACCTGTGTGAGTTCTCAGTTTCTGTTGGAAGCCGCAAATGCCCCGCCTGTCTGCTGCTGCCTGATAATTATTCACGCCCTTCTCTGCTTGCTGCCTTTGTGAGTGTGTGGCCGCGTCATGAAAGGGGACGGGGCTAAATCGCGTGATGCCAGAGCCCCGCCCCCTTTCATGACGCGGCCACACACTCACAAAGGCAGCAAGCAGAGAAGGGCGTGAATAATTATCAGGCAGCAGCAGACAGGCGCCTCCTATCTGCAGCTTTAAACAGAAACGGAGAACTCACACAGGTCAAACTTTTATATACTTTTCTCTTACTTTACAAAAGCGATTTTTTTATGCAAAAGGGATGGCTAGAAATGATGAGAGGGGGTGCAGGGACAGGTCTAAAGATAAGGGGGGGTCAGTTTCTGGGTTTAGGATCACTTTAAGTGATTTCTTGATTGACATAGGTGTGACAGTAATCAGGCCTGGATTTGACTGGGAAAATTGGACTCCTCTTCTCAAAGATGTGATAAACAAAACTAAATGTATGTTTTAATGGTGAAGGGGGCATAAACCTTTTCACACAGGGTCCGGTAGGTTTGGATTTCTTTTACCTTTAAGGATTAAAAGGTTTTAAAAACTGAATTTTGTGTTTACGTGTTATATTTGTATAATATTTAAGTTTGTGAGGTGATCTGAAACATAAAAGAATGAGAAATCAGGAAGGCAGTAAACACTTTGGTGGTGTTGCTGGGAGTTAATTGCACTCTCAGCCACCAGATGTAATCAGCTGTTGACTCACTAATTTAATATTAATGAATACTATATCAATATGGAAAGACTTTATTTTGCTGAGTTTATTTAATTCTTCAGGGTATTAGTTTTGTAGATACATAACTTTTTTATTTTTAATATTATTCCACATACATAAACTGAGAAATACTTTGTTTATATTATTAGCATTTATTTTCACATAATATATCCCTCAAGATGTCATAAATTATTGTAGAATGCCTTTTTTTTCCCCCAATGATGATTGTGGCTCTTATGGCACAATTTACTGGTAGAGCTTACCTGGGCACATGAAGACCCCGCAGCTTTGCTGCGTTAGGCCTCCTTCAGAAGTCTTTTGAAAAAAAATGCACGAGTGGCACGTTCCTTTCTGACCGTGTCCTATTTGTTCACGACATTCATGAGCCATGTACCAAAGATAAACGCATGACACCGAAATGAATAATTTTTCAAGTTGTAAAGATGTGCAAAGGTAGATTTTACAGTATTAGCCAAGCAAATAATTACTTAAAAAGAACAGCTGGAGTCCCCTATTTTTGTATGTGATCTTTCTCCTTTTATCTTACTGGGTTAGTAATGAATGGTGTTTGATAGATGCCTCTCCATTCATATGCCAAGGCTTGATGGCAGCACACACTACACAGCTGACATCAATCCCATAAACCATGGATTGGCGCATCTGATGTGTGATGCGTCACTTTTGGGTTGGTGAGCTGCCATTTTTAGCCTGGAAAGGGCCAAATAACCATGGACTTTCCAAACCTACTAATATCAGCCCACTGTTTGTCTACTTTACCTCGACTGCTTAATAAAAAAATAAGGGAGACTCCACACCATTCCCCCCCCCCCTCCTTAGTTATTAGCCAAAAAAATAATTATTATCTATAATTTATATATCTTTTCACATAAGTAAAAAAAAACATTATTTTCAGTATCGTTTTTTTTTCGGGTGTATGTCACACAAATTTTATCCATGTGCTGTACGTGTTTCATCTGTGCTGCTGATAATGAATATGTCTCATTGTGGATCACATGGACACACTGTTTGAAGATCCCTATTGAGTTTTAATTAGCATTCGTGTGAACATGTCCAATGGTCACCACCATGTACTTGAAACCCGACTTGTGAAGGGGGCCTTAAACAGATATCCAGCGATCTGACACTCCCTTAGAGTCCAATCCTGTCTAGTGCTGTCTGTTTTCAATTTGATGTAGATTAAATATTGTAAAGCTTAGTGGTAATTGTTGTACACTGCAGCTCAGACAAGATGTTGAAAGATTTATTTTCAGGTTCTTATTTCCTCGGTCTTCCTGATTTAGGTGATGTGCTTTTTTTCACAAACATCATCCTGCTTCCTTGTTTTTCTACTGAATCAGCAATAAAAATGAAATAAACTATCATTTATTTCTTTTCTGTATTTCAGGTGGGTAACAAACCAAGACAGCCTTGCTCCAGATGATCCTTGCTTCTTCTGTGACGATTGCTTTAAGATGCTTCATTATGACACAGATGGCAATAAACTTGGAGAGTTTCTAGCATATGCATATGTTGACACTGGAACATTTAATTAAAACTGATCATTTACCAGATATGTGAACTTACTCTGCTTCCATGCACAGAATTGAACTTTAACTCTACATGCAGTGAACTTGAAACTATTTTTTTCATTGTCCTTAGGGAAACAACAGTTCTGTAAGTATTAGTGTTGGCCGAGGAATTTGAGGTCCGAGACATTGCTGGAAAACTATTGTCTATCGTTATATCTTCCTTTATATGTATCCTCACTGTAATGGAATTGTATGAAGGGATATAATGTAAATATCAGCCAAATTATTCTGTTTTGTAGGAAAAAATGTCTTACATTTTAATTTTTGTTATAATTGTAATAAAAATTCTGTTATTTGCTGTCTTCAGTTGAAATATGAACCACAAATACAAATTTATCTCCTGTCTAACTTAGATCCCCTAATAACAGCATTGGCCGCGGGCTCCCCTTAATAATAAAAGAAATCCCTAAGGGTTGGAAGACTATCAGGTGGCAGCTGCAGGAATTATGGCACCCAGTGGGACAAACATGGTTGAACTTCACTTTTGTTCTCGAATCCTGTTGTAACATCTGCTACATGTGTCGTAAATTATCCATTAATCTCTTCTCAATACGCTTGCTCGGCTTCATTATGTGTAGCAGTAATATTTACAGGTGGAGAGTTATAGCCGAGATTGGGTTTCCCACAGTGCCCCTAGTAAAGATGCTTGGGACCTGATATTATCTGATGACATAGGAATCATGGCACTCACAGATTCTAGGTGCTGTCTCTCCTCTAAGGCCAGTTTCACACCACAGTTTGGAGCAGTCAGGTTCTGTCCGGAGTTTTGCAGGATGCACCGGAAAGAACTTGACAGCCCCAAATGAGCAGAAACTGAGGGCACATATGCCCTCCGATCCTGTTTTAAGCAGGAATCATTTCTGCACTTCTGTTGCTGTCCAGTGCTGAAATTTGAGCACCACGTGTGCAGGGGAGCTGCCCATGTGCAGATATTTCAGTTGTGGAGCTCTCCACGGTGCTGAACGTCAGCACCAGCTTTGCAATGTTGATCTGTCCATGGTGTTGAATGAGCGCGGCTGCATTGCAGAGCTGCTGCTCTTCAGTAAAAGCATCCGGGAAACTATTCGCTTTTTTTTTTTTTTTTGCTGGATCCGGGGTGATCCAGAGCCCATAGATTCCCGTGTTATGGGCGCCGGATCGCCGACGATCCAGTTTTGTTCGTTTTTTGCAAAACATGCTGCAGACTTCGATTTTGTGTTTGGTGCAAAAACTGAACACAACTGGATCCTCCAGGAAAATCACAAAACCACTATCCGGCACCATAGGGATGCATGGGGAAAAATCTGATCAGGTTCTGTCCGGTTCACGTTGGACCGAACTTGACAGGTAAAATTTGTGGTGTGAAGCCGGCCTAAGTTCCTGCAGTGAGTGATCAAAGGAGAGACTACAACAGTTTGTGGCTATTTAACTCCTTAGAGCTGCTAGCAATAGTAATAGTAACACCTGGATGCTAATTTAGTCAATTAGGTTCTTGTAAAAATAAATAAAAAAAAAATAATAAAAAAAACTATACTGAGTTAAAAGTTATACACATGCTAAAATAGTATTTTTAGAAATAACATCTTATCCCGACAAAAACGGGTTCTCGCCCAGCCCTATTGGCAGAAACTAAGGAGCTATGGCTCTTAACCACTTCATGACCTTTGTCGTACATGTACGTCAATGGTCGTGTCCATGCTCTTAATACCTGCATCTTTCCTCGTACATGATGGCTGATGTAAGACTCCATACCTGTCATTATAATTCTCCTGTAAAAGCCAGCGTTTAGCTGTCATTCATAGATCGTGATTTTCACTATATAGGGCAGTGCTGTAGTATTTCTTTGTATAGCACAAGCGATCAAATAATTGCAGCTTCAAATTCCCTAAGATGACTTCTCATATTCATATACAGTAAAAAGAAACAAGTTTTTAAAAAAAAAAAGGAAAAACAAAAGCCAGGTTTAACCATTTCACGACCTTGGACGTATCTAAGTCATAGGTTGCAAGTACTTAAGTTTACATACCGCATGTCAATTTTGTGGGCACTGTGGCTGTGCCTACCTATGTGATCACTCTCTGTCCCCGCCCCTGGTTGTTTAACCACATAAATGCCGATATCGTTATCGATCATGGTACATAGGGGATTGGAAAAAGAATTGTGCTCCCTTTCCCCTTTGATCAGTGTCTCCAGGATATAATTGTGAGGGCCCAATCGTCACCATGGTACCCAAGACTGTCATGACTACTTGCATGTCACCTGACCACAGAAAGCCTAAGGGAGCATGCCTGCAGCATGATATCTGAGTCTTCTGGCAGAGCATCTTTGACCGCTGAACTGTATTGCAATGATCGAGCATTGTAATACAGTGTAGTTGCAATTAGAGCAGTGAAAGGTAATGTCCTATATAAGGATTACGTAAAAACATAAAATAAAAGCAGAAAATGAACAAAAAAAATTTCCAATAGTTATATTTATGAAAAAAAAAACCAGATGCAGCGCAACCAAATGTGTAACTACCTGTTCTATAAAACAGTCACACGATTATTGAGGTAGGCGCATGCAGTGTGTTGGACAGAGGATGTGGAGACTTAACCCATATTGGTCAAGGTTCTGGGGGAATGGTTGAAGTTTTCGCATACGCTTAGTATATTCTTAAAAGATAATGGTGGGTCGGCATCTCCGGGTATGGTTTGAGAGACCATGAAAGCTTTTCTAAGGGGGGTACTAATCAAAGAAATTTCAGTGGTTAAATCTCAAGGTAGGTCCCGTCTTCAAGAGCTACAACATGACGTTGGTGTACAGGAAAGACGATTTGTAGGAACCCCGTCCACTGCTAGTAAGCAGGCTTGAATAGCTGCGCAATCGCGGCTTAATGATTTCTTATTGCAGCGAGTGGAACAGAAGAGATTCTTTCTAAAACAGCAATTTTATATAGAGGGGGAAAGTGCAGGACTTTTGCTGGCTACTGTGCCTAAAGCGCAGACAGGTGCACCAGTAATAGCGGCTATTAAGGACTCTGCTGGGGTGACGGCTGATGCACGGGCCATTATAGGGGAATTTTACCTACGGGTTATATACCTCTGAGCTGACCTAACCATACGATGACATAGCCTTATATATTCAAGGCGTAGGACTGTCCAAATTGATGGATGCTCACAGGGAACAGCTAGACATGCCCTTATCTATCGAGAAATGGAAGAGGCTATGAATGACTTACAAACTAATAAAGCCCCGGGAATGGATAGGGTTCTAGCAGAATTATATAAGGCTGCTGGTGATGTTCTGCCTAAATTGAAAGAGGTTCTTGAGGAGGCACTGGTGAGGGGCTTTTTGCCAGTTTGTATGCGAGAGGTGACAATTGTCCTTCTCCCCAAAACGGGTAAGGACCCACTGAACCCTGAGTGTCTCTTGTCAGTAGACATTAAAACATTGGCTAAAGTACTTGCTAAGAGGCTTCAATCAGTTATCACAAATCTAGTGGGGTAGGATCAAACTGGGTTCATGCTGGCTAAATTGACAGCTATTAATTTGCGCAGACTATTCTTCAATCTTCAGGTGGAGTCGCAGAATGTTGGTGGCCGGCAGTGCTTTCACTCGACGCGGCTAAAGCATTTGATAGCGTCGAGTGTGGGAGTATCTGTGGGTAGTTCTGAGGGGCATGGGATTTGGTGCAAACTTTATGGCTTGGGTTCAATCACTATATATGCAGCCTGAAACTTCGAGACTTCGAGTAAATGGGGATCTCTTTGATATCCTTACACTGGTGAGGGGCACTAGACAGGGCTGCACGCTGTCTCCCCTCCTGTTTACTCTAGCCATCGAGCCGCTAGCTATTCAGCTACGCTCCAGTAAAGACATTACGGGTTTTAAACATGGGGGGGGGGGGGGCGGTGGAGGAGCGGGTATCGCTATACGCTGATGATCTTTTACTTTTCTTAGGGGATTCAGAACAGTCCTTACCCAGAATACTAGGGTGGGTGATACCTGTTTGCTGGTGGCAAGAGAATTTACGTACCTAGGGATTCGGGTGTCCCCTGTTGTGAATGACTGTCTCCCTAAATCTTACCAAGTTATACTCTGCATTTCAGAGAAGTCAATACATGGACTAAGCTCCCGTTATCGGTGGTGGGCCAGCACCAATTTGGTCAAAATGGTGCTGATGCCCCAGCTACTTCATATCCTTCATGACTCACCGATATGGTTCCCCATGAGATTGTTTTATAGATTCCAGGCTATATTCAGAGAACTGATCTGGAAGAAAGGTGTAGCCAGAATTAAACTAGACACTTTACAAAGGCCAAAAGATGGGGGAGGATTGGCTGCTCCGAACCCATGGATCTACTTCCTGGCGTCTCAAGTCCAGCAGTTCAAATTGGTCCAGGGGAATTTGGATAGACTATTACGCAAATTTACAGACGGCCTACCAGTCTTATCTTTTTTGGAAGTCAAGCTCTTAGAAAGGGATAGCCGGAGACGTAAGCCGACTTTTCTACTCTGCGAAAGCCATAGTGAATGTTGTGGGGCATACTCCGTGGCATAACCTGGGCCTCCCTGAAGTGTATAAACTAGTGGGCTATGGCCCTTGGAGGGGACTGGGCATCACCCGTGTAGCACACATTTTGGAAGGGGATCTATTTAAATCATTTCAACAACTGAAGGAGGAATTCCACATCCCACAAAACTATTTTTATTTTTACCTTCAGTTACGTCATGCCTGGTTGGTACAGCCGAGCCATTTGCAATCCAAAATCCAGCATCACCTACTCTTTAACACGCTGCCGTGTCATAGCAGTGGGAAGTCATATCCAGAATATATGGGATTTTAATGCAGCAGTTTCAGTGGAATAGACTGTTGACAGTTAGGGACAAGTGGGAGCGGGAGATTGGTGCGCTCTCTACTGAACAATGGGATGATATCCTGCAGAGTGTTCCTCTTTTATCAACATGTGAGGCGCAGAGGTTATCCCAATTATACATTATACGTAGGGTGTATAGAACTCCTAGATTTTTACATCATATTGGTGTCAGAGAGGACAGTATGTGTCAGAGGTGTGAGGAGGATGATGCGGGACTGTTGCATATGCTCTGGAGCTGCCGCTGTATTGAGCTGTTTTGGAGGGAATGTGTGAGATATATAAACACTGTGTTTGCATGTGAGGTGCCTTTGAGCCCGATTGCCTGTGTGTTAGGTCATATAGGGGAAGGACAGTGGGATCAGAATGGTGAAATTGAGATTAAAAGATCACTTTACCAAGTCAGGAAAACCGTAGCGTCGCACTGGATGAGCCCTTCATCTCCTAGGTTACAAGAATTTCTGGATAAAATGCGTATATTGCTTAGGTTGGAGGAGGGTGTTTATGAAGAAAACACGCAAGGCAATGCACAAGTATGACAAAATGTGGGGTGATTGGCATGCTTTCCATGGATATCATGTTATATCTATTCTGAATTCGTCACGAGTATGATCGCTTAACCAATGTGTATACCAGTATACTGAGGACTGTTATTAAATGTGTGTATTCCCCCCTGGGGTAGGAGAATTGTACTATGTCAGGCGACCCACAGTCAATATATATTTTTTTTTTTCTGTATGTTCTGTTTTCATTTTATTAATGATACTGGAGTATTATGATTTGTTAATTTGCTAACAAGTTGTTATGCTTTGGGGAGTTTGTGGGGGGGAAGGCGAGGGTGGGGATGTTGGGAGTTTGGGCTACTGGATATTGTGTTGTATACTTGCAAACCTTAATAAAAATGTTTTATTTATTTTTAAATCAGATTAGTCACACTAGTTAAAACCCTGCAGTAAATACCTTTAATAAAAAAATAATGTAGCTAAAACTATTTTCATCATACATCTGACAAAAAAATGTTGAATAAAATGCAAGTTTCACAAATCATAACAGTACCCCTGAAAACGTCATATTGTCCCTGCTTTGAGTAAGGGGTTGGACCAGATGATCCAGGGGGTCCCTTCTAACTCTACCATTCTACGATTCCTGCAAAAAACAAGCTGCCACAAAGCTCCATCAGCAAAAAACTTTAAAACAGGCTCAAAGCTCTCAGAATACAGCAGTGCACAAACTTATTTTCTAAAAATTCTATATTGTTGTAATACGGACAGCCACGGATCAGATTTGGCCCCCATGTTATCCTATGGGCCACGGATCACATTGCATTTGCCCTTAATGGCATCCTATTTGTGTAGGATCCGATTCTGTCCGATTTTTAGCTGTACCCAAAATCGGAGACTGCTCCGATTTTAGGCACAGCAGATCAAATCGGACAGAATCAGATCTGACATGATCCGCGCCAAAATAACATGGGGCCTATGGAGCACGGGTCCGAGGAAACAGCTGATTGTTCCTCGACCCAATTTTAGTGTACTGAGCATGCTCAGTACACTAAAATTGCTCCTAACCGTCTAATTTCACTTCTGCAATGTATATATATATATACTGTACATTACAGAAGTGAAATTAAGTAAAAGCAAGGGTTAAAAATAAAAAAAATCTCTATTCTCACATGTCTGGCAATCCACGGATGCTTCTATCTCGCTCCCAGTACAGGACCTCGTGATGTCAAACCGATCACTGATGTCACAGACCGGTATAGCAGTAATTGCGGTCATGTGACCCGATGAGTCACTGACGTTATAGCAGTAATTGCGGTCATGTGACCCGATGACGCTGCCGGGTTGTGACATCACGGCAGGTCCTACAGGCATCAGGAGGTGCTGGAGGCGTAAGTGGATCACCGGACAGGTGAGCATAGAGATTTTTTTATTTTTAACAATTTCTTTTACTACATTTCACTTCTGCAATGTATGGATATACATGAATAAGGCCACTGCACAGCTCTTTCTGTGTCCGGACCTGTGATAATCACGGACCCGGACTCAGAAAAGGTGAACTCCTGTGGTGTCCATACAAAACTGTAGGAAAAAAAATATGTGATGTGAAACCAGCCTTACTCAGAGGTATGGATGATAGGGGTTCGAAGGATATTTTTGTTAATCCTGTTAGGACAATGTTTAGATCCCAAGGGAACACTATTTTGTTTTTTGTTGGGCGAAATTGGACTGCTGATCTCATGATTCTTTTAATCCATCTATGGTCGGCTAAACTCTGGTCTAAGTATATACTAAGTGCTGAAACCTGCACCTTATTGGCAATAGGCTTCAGTCCCTTTTCTAGGCGGTTTTGCAGGCAATCCAAGATCTTGGCGGTTAGGTTGATAATCTGGATAGGAAGAACCACACCAGGTATAGAACACATTCCATATTTTTTGTAGATCGCATTTGTAACTGGTTTTCTACACTTCTGCAGAGCATTCACTACTCTGTCCGATTATGCCCTTTTATTTAGAATCTGGCTTCAGCAACCAAGCTGACAGCTGAAGCTTCTCTGTAGCCAGGTGAAAAATGGGACCCTGATGAAGGAGGTCATCTGTTACTGGCAGTATGAATGGTTCTGCTTTTATAATATCCTGGATTCCAAACCAGCTCCTCTTTGGCTAGTATGGTGCTATGAGGATAGTGTTCACTTCTGTCCAGATCTTCTGAACTGTTCTTGCTAGAAGAGGTATTTGAGGGAGAGCATAAGTTAGTCTGAACCTCCATGGATGAGCAAGAGCATTCACTGCTACACACGGATTGTCTTGATGTAGGGAAAAGTATCTGTTTTCACATTCTGATGGTTTGCTAACAAGTCAATCTCTTTTGGATTGTTGGTCCAAGAATTCACTTATCATTTGAGACATTTTTGGTTTGAGACACCATTCTCCCAGAAAGATGCTTCCTGCTCAAGTAGTCAGCCTGTACATTGTTTGGACCTTTCAGGTAAGTGCCAATAGCGATGGCAGATACAAATCTTCTCTTGGGAAGAGAACTAACAAATTTCTTTCAGACATCTGTATCTCACACCTCCCTGGTGGCGAAGGTGAGCCACTGTCATGTTGTCTGAGAAGATCTTGACGTGTTTTCCCTGAATGAGTGACCTTGAATCCCTCAGGCCACGTGCACACGTTCAGTATTTGATGAGTTTTTTACCTCAGGATTTGTAGCCAAAACCAGGAGTGGATGATTAAATCCAGAAGTAGTGCAGGTGTTTCTATTAGACTTTTCCTCTGATTGTTTCACTCCTGGTTTTGTCTACAAATCCTGAGGTAAAAAACTCATCAAATACTCAGCATGTGCACATGGCCTAAGAGCCTCCTCGACTGCCAACAGCTCTCTGAAATTTGAAGATCAATCTTTTATTCATTGTGGCCAGAGACAACAGCTCCCCAGCTTCTTCGCTGGAATCTGTAAAAATGGTCATGGGAGAATGTGTCCACTGAATCCCTTTATAAGATTTCCTTTTCTAAGCCACCAGTTCAGTGATGATTTTACTGGAGTAGGTAGCTGAATTCTGTTTGGATTTGTACATAACCACGTAACTCGTTCCAGTGAGATAGGATGCGAGACTGGAGGGTTTTTGTGCGAACCTATGGTATCCTTAATCATCTGCATGCATGAAGTCATTGACCCCAGAGCTGACATAGCCAATCGAATGGATACAGACCTTTGTTTCTGAAGTGCCAGGAGCTTGGATCTTAGAAGACTGCTTGTCTTGTGGAAAAAAACAAGCTTGTCTCTGAAAGCCGAAAAGACATCCTAGGAATGTCTTTTTGCAGGAGGGAGTCATGGCCACTTTACACACACCAACTTATCTGTCCAACTTCTGACCAACTTGCTGGTTGCAGTGAAATCATGGACACATTGCTCCATTGTACACAGCCACAAAATGGAGCAATGTGTCCATGATTTCACTGCAACCAGTAAGTTGGTCAGAAGTTGGACAGATAAGTTGGTGTGTGTAAAGTGGCCCTCAGACTTGACTTTTGTAGGTTGACTAACCACCCTAAAGATGTTACGATTTGGATCAGCTGCCAAATCTGTCTTAGAAGACAACCAGTAGGAGCTGCTACCAGAAAGTCATTCAGATAAGGGACTATGATAATCCCCTGCTTCAGGACAATTGTCATGACCTCCACCATGACCTTGGTAAACATCTGAGGTGCCGATGATAAACCGTATGGTAGTCACCGATCCACTTCAATTATCATGCTCTTTATTTCTTTTTCTTTAAAGCGGTAACAAAGGCTGTGTTCAGGGGGGGGGGATCTTCAACATCGAGCCGTTTCGCAGTTCAGTAGTGCTCCTACGGGTCACAACACTTAGTGGGCGTTACTTTATGCTATTTATACCCACCCATTAACATTAACCCTGTGATGTACATTATTACAACAACGTGACATACATGAAGAGACGTTTGAACATGATTAAACTATTTAAAAACTGTGTAAAACATCAACCGTGATCTTACAATGACATACCTAGAAAAAAAGGAGTGTTAACCCTAGTTTTTTCTGACTCTAAACAATCTTCTTTACAATAAAAATACATACAGTTGTATCTATAAAAACACCGACAAATCATTTTGATCGTTTAGCCCAGTCTGAGTTTCATGATCCACTTGGCTTCCTTTTGGAGTAACATTTTATGTAAATTACCTCCTCTGGGGGGCATCTCAATTCTTTCTAACCCCGCAAACCTTAATGTTTTGGGTCGATATTGTGTGCCGATTTTACATGTTCTATTAATCTCGGTGACCCCACACCCGTCTCAACTGACCTGCAATGCTCCCTAAATCTGATTAAAAGATTCCTAATAGTTTTTCCCCACTAAAATCTTCCACGTGGGCAAAATATTGCATAAACAACATACTTAGTTTTACATGAGATAAATTCCTTTACTTCATGGACTAATTGACACATTTTTAAAGAGGACCTGTCACCAAACCAGGCATGTTGATCTAATTACAGCCCTGGATGGCAGCATGTCTGCAGGCAAGGGGTCCCCCAGCCATTGAGCCCCCCCTGTACCCCGAGTAAATACACTTAGAAAACTTACATCAGGCAGGAGCCGAAGGGCAGATTCACACCCCCTGCATGTGTAATCTGCCCACCGCTGCCAATCATTGTCTCCCTCTTCTGCAGCTTAATAGTTTTTTTTCCCCCAGAAATGGCCATTTAGCACCGCCCCCTGCGGTAAGGTTACCGATTATACCCACCCTGCTCTATGGTTAACAGGAGCAGGGCGGGTATAAGCGGTGATGTCACTGCAGGAAGCGGGGCGGCTGACCTCCTGCTGACATCACCACCTTTCCCCGCCCTGCTCTGTTAACCATAGAGCAGGGCGGGTATAAGAAGCGGTTGGTGATGTCACTGCAGGAGGTGGGGCGGCTGACCTCCTGCTGACATTACCACCTTTCCCCGCCCTGCTCTGTTAACCATAGAGCAGGGTGGGTATAAGCGGTGATGTCACTGCAGGGGGCGGGGCTAAGCAGCCATTCTAAAAAAAAAAAACAAACAAACTCTGTGTTATGCTGCAGAAGAGGGAGACAATGATTGGCAGCGGTGGGCAGATTAAACATGCAGGGGGCGTGAATCTGCCCTTCAGCTCCAGCCTCTAGCCACCTCCTTTCTGGCTGAAGGATGTAAGTTTTCTAAGTGTATTTACTCAGGGTACAGGGGGGCTCAATGGCTGGGGGACCCCTTGCCTGGATGCAGCAGATATTGCGACACAGGTAGAAGCTAGGTTCGTTGACGTGGAAGTTGATTCCCAAGATCTTTTTAGACTATCCATGGGATCCTTTACCATTTGAGGATTCCTCTCAATTAGTTTTGTTGGCCACTTTAGCAATCTGTACATCTATTTTTGGAATTTCTGAGCAGGCTTTAGTTGTCTAGAGGGAATCTACCTTTTAAGCGTCCAGGAGTAATCGGGCTTTTTTAGGATGCTCCCATTCTTTCAGGCCTTCAGCGATTATGACTTTGAGGAAGCTGCTTAAATGTGGCATGGGAGTTTCTCAACTTCCTTAGTGAAGTGCAAATTTGCATATATGCATATATCTGAGAGGAGGGAGGTGGCTTACAAACTCCTCACCTACTTCGCTCTCCCCATAAGGTTGAGAGCAAGTTCCCAGACCTTGTCTTAGCCCACTCACTCTGCCAGATCAGAATATCCACACACTACACTGATGAGGGGCAGGTACCCCGAAACGCAGCGTCTGTAGTTTGGGGTTCTGATCTGGCACAAATCCCTTAGTTATATTAAAAGCTTGTAGGAAAGCGATTATGACTTTGAGGAAGCTTGCTTAAATGTGGCATGGGAGTTTCTCAACTTCCTTAGTGAAGTGCAAATTTGCATATTTTCTTTTCTGTACATTCCTGACAGTTTTTTTGTGTGACAGCTTCCTATTGCAAACCACACACTTGCGAGTAGATTATTTCCTTAACTTCGGTGTCTGATCCTTGTTCCCCTGTAAAAAAAAAAAAAAGGGGAGGAGATAGTGGCTAGACCCAAGGAGGGAAAGGAAAAAATAAACCATACCAGTGCCCCTTACTTGGCCTGGTTTAGCGCTGGGCACTGTATTTGCTGAGAAAAGAGAAGCACCTTTCATCCTTAGCTGCAGGGACTGAGACAAGGGGCATAGGTAAACCTACCTGAAAGGGATTTTCTACATGTGGTCTGAGGCGTTCCAGTGCGCTGGCACCCCCAGGTACAACTCCTACTTTTCCATGCTCTCCCTCCACAAGGCAGCTGCCACTAGAGATTTTCCCGCTGATTAGGGGGCAGGGGGCTTCCAAGATCCCTGCGTTTAACTGTGGAACGCAACCCGGAAGTGCTTATACTCCAGCATCTGATGTCGTTTCTGGGCGTGCAATTCAAACAAGAGCCAAAGGAAGGAGGAGGGAGGCCAGTGAGGTGCAGGAGGTGAGAGGGATAATTTAACCTTTTTGTTTTTCCTGCCACTATTAGGACTAGGAGGCAACCTCCAGTGTGCAGTTATGGAGGATGAGGAGAGAAAAAGCATCTACATAATGATTTGTGGTTCATAGTGTATATATGGTAAACATTTGTTTACTACGTATAAACCATGAACCACAAATTATGTACCAGAATGTATATATTTTGTTAGATAGACTTTGCGCTATATACATCCTCACTAATTTCCAACTCTTGTGAGCTACCTCAACATTTATTAGGTAAACTTGTCATACTGTATATGCATCTTAATATATACTTTTTGTTTTGGTACACAGATTGTATGTCTCGTGGATGCATTGACCAATTTTTGCACTTTGCAATTTGTATATTAATTTATTTTGTGTATTCACTTTGTTGCTTCGCACAATATATTGCCAATATCTATTCTCAATATACTTTATACTTCGATCATCTCCCCTGATATAAATCCCTATGAGGGTTGAAGCACTGTGTATAAGAATAAAGGATTGAATTTTCACCATAAAACCTTGTTTTTCTCCTTTTTGTGTACCTAAACCATAAACCTTTAAAGGGAACCCGTAAAATTTCCCCATCCAGTAAACTGAATACATGTGCATATAGCTATTGCAAATATAAGGTAATACAGACCTTTATATTCTGACAAGGTTATTGCTTCATTAAGAAATCACTTTAAGGTCCTGTCACACGCGTCAATGTCGTCAGCGATCTGATCGCTGACGACATTGACGGCTGATTGCTGGTGAGCTGTCACACAGACAGACTCACCAGCGATCAATTGACCAGTGACATCATGGAAACGATTTAAATATCGTTTCCACGATGTCCTGCTCCCGCTGCCAGCCTGCTGGAAGCGGGAGCAGCCTGGTCTCCAAGGTACACTGCGGGTAACTAGGCAGCGCGCGCTGCCTAGATACCCGACGTGTACCTTAGTTACCAGCCTCCTCCGCTCACCCGGTGAGCGGAGGAGGCTGGTAACTAAGGTACACAGTCGGGTATCTAGGCAGCGCGCGCTGCCTAGTTACCCGCAGTGTACCTTGGATACCAGCTCCCAGCGCTTCTGAGAGGCGCTGGGAGCTGGAATATCGCTAGTCCCGGTGTCACACGCAGCGATGCTGCGTGTCCACCGGGCGACAATCGCCAGGTTTTAGGACTGATTCTAAAACCTGGCGATCATCAACCAGCGATTTATCGCTGGTTGATTCACTATGTCACACGCGTCAATATCGCTGCAACGTCACGTGCAGCCGATATCGTGCAGGCGATATTGACGCGTGTGACAGGCCCTTTAGTGATATGCAAGTGAATCTGGAAGGGAATTGGTGCTTGATGATACTCTTCAATTACATAGACTTCCCCCTGATCTAATTATCTGCCTTATGCCTTCTTCACTGCTTGACCGCCAGGCTCTGCTGTGTGGAGCCTCTCATGAGTGAGAAACACTACTGGAGGCAATGGAGGAGTATTAGAATGCACCAATGCACTTCCAGCCTAGTAGTATATATTACTTTAAAACCTATTTTGTAACAAGATAATTATGAGGTGGGTGAGGTTATGAATTAACTTGTACTTTCAACAGCTGCACCCACGTAAAAGTGGGAATTACTGTCAGGTTTCCTTTAATATCATTTCTGTGCACCAGAGGTCCCAACTGAAATCTGATTACCTGTATGTGTACTCCAAGTTACTAAAGTGTGTGTCATTTTGATGTCACATCCTTCTAACTTTTATAAATTATAACAATTATACATGACCCACTTATCTTCTGGTTTCTATCCCTACTACACTGTTTAAAAAAACTCCAAGACATACAGAGGATACTCCAAAGTCTGTTCCTTTTCATACTATTGGGAAACGAATACCAAATATGATATAAACAGCTAAACAGTTTAGCTCAAGTATTATTATTCATTACTTGCAGCTGTCGGCTGTTATATACTGCAGACATCCTGCTCAAACAATTAGGATCAAAGGTGACTCCAATCCTAGCAATTAAATCTCTTAAGAGTATGTGTATTAAAAAGAAGTGATTTGACCATTCAAGGTTTTTTTTTTAAACTGCAGTTGCTCTACACTTACTGCGAGATGGTGTATGCACATACCTTTTGATGCCACAGGCAATAGCAATGAGACATCCAAAAGGTTTTTTTGATAGTGAGGCCATCGCAGGGTGCCTTTATGTTGGAATGGCCCAAAATTGGTATACAGGTCTGCCTTGTGAGTAAGCTTATTATGCTGTTAGGGTACCGTTACACGTCGCAACATTGCATGCAATTTCACTTGCAACTTACTGGTTGCAGTGAAATCATGGACACATTATTACATTTGTACACGGCAACAAAATGGAACAATGTGTCCATGAAATGCAAGCTCTATTTTTGTAGTGAGATTTTATGGTATAAGTCATTGAAGGCCACTTTACACATACATGCTGTAATGGGACAAAATGCCGGAATGCCTGCGCTGCCACCAAGAATCACCAGGAAACAAAGAGTTAACTGGGCAGATTTTTCTTTTATTCTATCCTACGCGTTTCAGAGCCTCTATCCGAGCTCCTTCCTGAGGAAGGAGCTCGGATAGAGGCTCTGAAACGCGTAGGATAGAATAAAAGAAAAATCTGCCCAGTTAACTCTTTGTTTCCTGGTGATTCTTGGTGGCAGCGCAGGCATTCCGGCATTTTGTCCCATTACAGCATTCCTGTTTCCACGTTCATCGTGAAGGTGCGGCCCTGCAGCAGCCATTCTACAAGCCATCTTTCAGGCGATTATACCGGTTGTGGGTGACACAACTGAACCAGGTGAGCAGTTCCTGATATTTACCGCTATAACCCTTTGTAAAAAGGATAAGACCCTATGCGCATTTATCTCACGTTTACAGGTTGACTTTACACATACAGATATCTGTGTCCAACTTCTGAACAGATCTCTGTGTCCATGATTTCTCTGCAACCATTGTTCCATTTTGTGGCTGTGTACAAAATGGAGCAATGTGTCTATGATTTCAGTGCAACCAGAGATCTGTTCAGAAGTTGGTCACAGATATCTGTGTGTGTAAAGTACTGTTACACGACACAATATTGCATGCAATTTCACTGGCAATTTGCTGGTTTCAGTGAAATCATGGACACATTGTTCTATTTTGTTGCCGTGTACAAATGGAACAATGCGCAAATGATTTCACTGCAACCAGAGACTTACAAGCAATATATCTCTGTGTGTAACGGTACCTTAAGATATTAACTGGTCTATTGTTGTAATTGTAAACACCTCAGAGAACAAAAAACAAAAAGTAAGTTATGTCTTTTTTTGTCCTACCCTCAAACTCCCTGCTGTGCACTAACCAATTGTTCCCCTGTACTTTAAAGTGGTTATAGAACACTAAAGGCCCTATCACACGTGTCCATGTTGCCCGCGATATCGCTCATGAGTCAGATTATTCGTCGCTTAGATGACGTAGGAGCGACGTCGTAGCGTGTGACACCGCGATGCGACCAGCGATTTGTCGCTTGATCGCAGGTTTTTGGTCCAGACCATAAACTGGGCGATGATCGCTAAGTTGAGCGTGAGCGTCGCTGTGTGTGACATGAGCTCAGCGACGTTGAAAGAAAAGATCTCTGCTGTGTGACTCGGTACAGCGACTAAAAATAATCGCTCTCGGGGTTGCGTCGTCAAAACATCGCCGGGTCATTGGCACTGGATATTGACACCTGTGACATGTAACCGGCGATAATTGCTTGACGATCACGCGTCATCTGAGCAACGGCTAATCTGTGACGCATGAGCGATATCGCAGGCGACATTGACACGTGTGACAGGGCCTTAGCAAATTATTAAAGTATGCAGAATCACCAGGTTACTGCAAAGAAGCCAGATCTCATAATGACACACAAGATCTTAATCTAAGGAGGGTCTCAGAGGGCTCTGGGATTCTGCTTTGTATACCAAGTTTTCTCAGCAATCCATTTCACTAGTGGCAACAAGGCGACCTCGCTCCTCCTCCATCAGTAATCCATTTCCCAACTACCCCAGTAGTCAAAGTACTTTGTACTGAAAAAACACCTTATACTGGCAGAGAGCTTTAAACAGCAGTCAGCATCTAGTTGCTTTATGTAGCCTCCAATATCACTGATTTTTTTAATCACTGAACAGTGTTTCAACAAGGCTGATATAAATTGGTTGTTAAAGTGCCATTTTCCATGCATCTCCATGCATTTGGCAATGAGTAGAAGATGAACGTATATATTTAACCTTCCTAGCGGTATTCCCGAGCCTGACTCGGGGTTAACATTCACTGCCAGAAGCGGTAACCCCGAGTCAAGCTCGGGCTTACCCGCGGTCGCGGCAGATGCGGTGAAAAAACCGCATCTGCCGCACTTGCCGCATAGCCGCCGCACTTGCGGCGCGGTTGCGGTAATCGCCATAGTAAGTATAGGGGGACTTGCGGCAGGTGCGGCAAGTGCGGTTTTGCACTTGCGGCAGGTGCGGCCGTGAAAAAAACCGCACTTGCCGCAAGTGCAAAACCGCACTTGCCGCAAGTCCCCCTATACTTACTATGGCGATTACCGCAACCGCGCCGCAAGTGCGGCAGATGCGTTTTTTCACCACATCTGCCGCGACCGCGGGTAAGCCCGAGTTTGACTCGGGGTTACCGCTTCTGGCAGTGAATGTGAACCCCGAGTCAGGCTCGGGAATACCGCTAGGAAGGCTAGAGTCTTCTTTGATCAGGTAATTACTAAGAATTGCAGGCCTACTGTACATAACACCAAATTTCCATGCCAAAAAATGGTACCGCTTTTAGCACAAAATTCCTGACATAATCATACCGCCAGGGAGGTTAAGAAACGTGATCGCTAAGGCCAATTTGCTTGCCTGTATTAGTCCAATATTTAGTCCAGCTGTTTTAGCGCCTTCCAAAATACTTAAAAGGTTATTCCATCACCACTCACTTTTGCATAAGCTTTCTGGTGATGTCATGTCTATAGATACCTGCTGGGACATCTGCACAATCTCCAGATAATACAAGCAAGTTATCCTAATTAATAGGAGAGGTACTCAGTACTTGCTGAATACCCACCCATTGTAGGAAGTGTCTGCATATATAGCATCATGAGCACACCACTTACCTCTGAATGCATGAGTACTACAGGAAAAATCCTTTGCAGACTAACTACTTTACACCCCAAATAACCTTCCCGACATTTCAGTAACACATTGCTACTACTGTAAAATAATTTTTTTATTTTTTTTTTAGGAAAGAAACTGAGAACTGACTACCACTCTCTTTCCAAGATTTATTTAATACTTCAATACAAAAGCACAACCAAATGTCAGACAACATTATATTTACATAGCAGGCTTAATTTGCACAGTAAACCACCATTAAAAAAAAAAAAAAGAACCAAAGTTTTTATTAAAAACAACAACAAAAAGTTATGAAATTCAAGTCCACTTTCCTAACAATTTTCACGGCTATATAAAAAATATATCAACATTTCTTAGTTGTCTGCACAAATACAACATGAAATCATACTGGAGAACAGATATATTAGGAGTTCACAGCATACAGTATTTAAAAAAAACAAAACACTTTTCAGAAACAAATCCAGTAGTTAAAGAGCCAAGAGTATTTTTCTCAATATGCAAGTTTATTCTTATTGAGTTGTAAGCTGACAGCTGACTATATAACCATAAATGCTTTTTGTAATAATGATGACTGATTCATAAGCTTCTAGAACCTAGATTTATTTTTTTTGAAAGTGCAACAACATTCCTTTAACCTCTTAATGATCAAGGATATATAGGTATGTCCTTAGTTTTGTCACTCCCTTTGAGAGCAGGGATACCAAATGTGATTTTTTTTTTATAGTTTTATTTTAAATGGGGTAAAGGGAGGACAATTTATTTGAACCTTGTTTTTATTTCATATCCACATTTTCAAAGCTTTTATATTCTTTTACTTTTATTTTCCATGGCCTCTTAGGGTGCCTCAACACTACACAGTCTGATTGCTTGTGCTGTACAGAGATGTGATGATTCAGGGCTCTGCCGCCCAGCACAAATGATCACCTCATGTGGATGCAGGCGCTCACCAGGCATCCACAGGAAGTGAGTCATGACATCGTTAGGGTTCCTCACAGAACCCCTGGCTGTCAAGGCAACACATCCAGAGTGCAATCACGTGGCCGCAGAGGAATAGTGCGATACTACACTGTACCACTTTAGATTGCCCTGTCAGTGTTTGCAGTGTGATGTAATGGATTAGCAGCTGTTAGCTGCACATGCTGATTAGATCACCCAGCAATGAGGAAATGAACCAAGCTCATTGTTTGACCTTGCATCAAAGGGAGGAAAGTGACTTAGGATTTACCTATACATCTTTGGTAGTGAAGGGGTTAATAATTTTATACAGATATCTGTAAATAGTCTAACAAAGTATCAGAAGATGAACACTGTAAGTGTCTTTGGAAGCAAAATAAATTGGAACTATCCATAAAACGGAATGTAAGTAGCAAAACGTGCAGTTTACAATAAACGGTACTAGCAATTTTATTATTTTGGATCGGTCTCTCTTTTTACTGTAGCATGAGGAGACTTCTTATAGTTCACTATATAAAAGTGCCACAAAGTTATTTCACCATATTATACTGAACACTGCTTAGCTGCCCCTTCATTCTCGATTGTTTTTAGTTTGTTGAGGCATAAAATTGTAAAAGATGGAGTTACTCTAGAGAATATCTGGAAAGACCTGAAGAGTATGGAATGACATAACAGCATACTACTATAAAAGAGGGAAAAAAAATAAGGTCCAGGAAGGCAGCTCGACAGTATAAACCATAAGATGTCTGAAGCAGAGTTATGGACAAAAACGGAAAAATGAAAAATATTCTCAAACAAAATAGTGTTTTGCCACCACTCAACAATGTCTTTCATTCCAAACAACAAATACTGCAGATATAAAAGGATTTAAAACACTGAGCAGTCCAAAAGAGTCAGTTCTCAAATTGCCAAACGTTCTCCCAAAAAGGTGGATCTTCTTCCTCCTCCTCTAGTTGTCCGAGTCATCGCTGGTGTGCTTGCCGATTTCAGTACTGGGTACAGGTAAAAAGTAGCATGGAAACAAATTCAACATATACGGTTAATATTGCTAAATATGAGCAAAAAAACATTAAATAAAAAAAAAAATAGAAGTATCTAATCAAAGGAGTACAGAGAACCCAACCAATCACAGTCATACTACTAAAGGGATTGACAGGTTGAACACTGCCTGACATTGCACTGTGCAAATCTTTACTGTGCCGACAGTTTTGGGTGTACGTCAGCTTCATCAACACGTTACACATCCCAGGGGTGTAAAGGTTACAAGCCAGGCCAACTCTGCTTCCTCCATTGAATTGCAAGAAAAGGTAAAATCTGTTATTCACTACCACTGTCTGGGCATGCATAGTGTGCGGATGAAGGCAGAAGTACAGTGTTACTCTAAAAACTTGGATAGCTGGTAGCAAAACCTAGTTGATGTGACTAAAAGCTCAGAAGTTTGACTGTTTCAGGATCCAGAGTCACCCACTTAACGAAGTAGGTAATTCAAGTGTTTGTGAAAACAAGTTGTCAACTATCCACTGGATAAGTAGTGGTGGTTTGATAACTCGGGCTGACACTAATCAGCAGACTGAGGCACATATACACCAGTTAGAATGGATCAGAAGTGCGCATGCTCGGATGCTGCTCCATTTATTCCCTATGGGGCATTGACCTGCCACTCCATTTGGTAATGGGTATTAAAGTGCCCCCATTAGGGATAAAAATTACCTCTTATGCTTAGCTGTGTTGGTTTTCCAGAAGTGTACTTTGTATCACCACTGTTCTACAAATTATCACTTATGCTGTGAACAGGTGATCATGTTTTTTCAGATCAACCATTTTAACCTAGGAAATACAACCACATTCAAAGTTGTATCATTGGACATATGCAGTGTTGTTTGAGCAATAAACTACCATATGTTGGGCATACGGGTCATTCCACGTCAAGTGAACCAATGATTTTTACCTCTATATTTTCAGTTCTTTTGAGATTTTGTTATATGATAATAGCATGTCAGACAATGCAAAATGTGAACATAAAATTCTTTTTATTTTTAATTGATTTTCAAAGTTTGGAAAACATGCAAATTTCGGTGTTGCCTGCCTTTACATTTCTCCTCATAACTTAGGCTAGAAGTAAGATCGAGAAATAAAATAAACACCATTCTACTCAGAACTGTACAGGCTTTCACCAGATATGTAATCTTTGTTAATATTTTACCCATGTGAACCCAATGCTAAATTTTAAAACACATTTCTGAAAAAAAAAACTATAATTTAAAAATTCCTAAAAATGCACATGTGCCTGCTATGCTACTGGCCACATCTGTACCAAAATTCAAGTTGGGATCGCAATGGGATCAGATTTTAAAATATTTAACTATTATAGTGTCAAAGGGTCATTCCATATCAAGTGATCCAAATATGAATATTTTTTTTACCTGTAGTCTTCAGATTGTTATTTTTTTTCTATATGAAGTACAACTTTACACTGTGCGCAGAATTATTAGGCAAATGAGTATTTTGATCACATGATACTTTTTATACATGTTGTCCTACTCCAAGCTGTATAGGCTTGAGAGCCAACTACCAATTAAGTAAATCAGGTGATGTGCACCTGTGTAATGAGGAGGGGGTGTAGTGTAATGACAAACACCCTATATAACATGTGCTTAATTATTAGGCAAATGCCTTTCCTTAGGCAAAATGGGTCAGAACAGAGATTTGACGAGCTCTGAAAAGTCCAAAATTGTGAGATGTCTTGCAGAGGGATGCAGCAGTGTTGAAATTGCCTAACTTTTGAAGCGTGATCACCGAACAATCAAGCATTTAATGGCAAATAGCCAACTGGGTCGCAAGAAGCGTGTTGGGGAAAAAAGGCGCAAAATAACTGCCCATGAATTGAGGAAAATCAAGCGTGAAGCTGCCAAGATGCCATTTGCCACCAGTTTTGCCATATTTCAGAGCTGCAATGTTACTGGAGTATCAAAAAGCACAAGGTGTGCTATACTCAGAAACATGGCCAAGGTAAGGAAGGCTGAAAAATGACCACCTTTGAACAAGAAACATAAGATAAAACGTCAAGACTGGGCCAAGAAATATCTTAAGACTGATTTTTCAAAGGTTTTATGGACTGATGAAATGAGAGTGACTCTTGATGGGCCAGATAGATGGGCCAGAGGCTGGATCAGTAAAGGGCAGAGAGCTCCACTCCAACTCAGACGCCAGCAAGGTGAAGGTGGGGTACTGGTATGGGCTGGCATCATCGAAGATGAACTTGTGGGACCTTTTCGGGTTGAGGATGGAGTGAAGCTCAACTCCCAGACCTACTGCCAGTTTCTGAAAGACAACTTCTTCAAGGTACAGGAAGAAGTCGGTATCGTTCAAGAAAAACATGATTTTCATGCAGGACAATGCTCCATCACATGCATCCAACTACTCCACAGCGTGGCTGGCCAGTAAAGGTCTAAAAGAAGAAAAAATAATGACATGGCCCCCTTGTTCACCTGATCTGAACCCTATAAAGAACCTGTGGTCCCTCATAAAATGTGAGATCTATAGGGAGGGACACCAGTACACCTCTCGGAACAGTGTCTGGGAGGCTGTGGTGGCTGCTGCACACAATGTTGATCGTAAACAGATCAAGCAATTGACAATCTATGGATGGAAGGCTGTTTGAGTGTCATCATAAAGAAGGGTGGCTATATTTGTCACAAATTTTTTTTGTGTTTTGTTTTTGCAAGTCAGAAATGTTTTTTTCAAAATTTTGTACAGTTATTTATTTTCACCAGGTAAAATAATATAAATGAGATGGGAATATATTTGGTTTGTATTAAGTTGCCTAATAACTCTCCGGAGACCTCACCCAGCTCAATATGGGAGGCAAATAAATGTGTGCTTAGAGGCATATTGGTAAAACATGGGACTAGATTAAAGAAGGAGAGGGACGCGGTACTGACCACACTCCTGGCAAGGTTGAGGTCACTCGAAACAGATCACAAGAGACGACTGGGGGCTGACGTGACCCAAGAACTGTGTAAGGCCCGAGAAGAGCTGGCTGACCTACTTAACAAGAAAGCAAAATATTGGCTGGCAAAATGCAGGCGCCATTTTTAGAATTTGGGAATAGGACGAGCAGGTTATTAGCTGGGGCTTTGAGGCAGCAAAGGGCCAGGACATTTGTCTCGAGTATTGTTGGTGAGGCAGCAGCAAAGAAGGTGGCGCATCCATCTCATGAAATAACAGAGGCTTTCAGAAGCTATTATGTGAAACTGTATCATGTGGACTTGGAGAACTCCCTGACTAGCTCCCTGAGTTTTCTGCCAAAAATTAAGGAATATCTGGAATCGGCTGCTATTCCGAGGCCGAGGGAAGAAGTGCATGCATTAGAACAGCCCATATCCCTACAGGAAGAAGTGGCAGAAGCAATCAAAACTTTAAAACATGGTAAGGCGCCCGGCCCCGACAGGTTCTCATATGTTCATTACAAAAAATTGAAAGACATATTATCCCCACAACTTCTAAATTTTTTCAATGATCTGAAAAGTGGGCGACCTCCCCATAGTGACTCCCTCAGGGCACATATTGTGGTAATACCAAAAGAGGGAAAGGACCCAGGCTCTATGTGCGAGTTACAGGCCCATTTCGCTTTTAAATGTGGACCTGAAACTATTCGCAAACATATTAGCGACGAGACTGGCTCCCACTATGGTAGAAATGGTCCACCCGGATCAGGCGGGATTAATGATGGGCAGGGAAGCACGGGACAATACGGTCAAAGCCATCAATCTGGTACATGGGGCGAGGAGCAGGGGAGTTCCCTCGTTGCGCCTCTCAACGGACGCCGAAAAGGCTTTCGACCGGGTTAATTGGTTATTCTTGAGGGAGGCTCTCTTGTGCGTTGGTCTAGGTCCAAATATGATGAACTGGATTTTGGCATTGTATAAGGGACCGACAGCGAGGGTTAGAGTAAATGGGTGCCTCTCGGATCACTTTGAGATACATAACGGCACATGACAAGGGTGCCCGCTCTCGCCCCTGATTTTTGTCCTCACTATAGAGCCTCTGCTTAGAAAGGTGAGAGCTAACCCTGACATAACAGGGATCAAACTGGGAGGGGTCTCGCACAAGATAGCCGCTTACGCGGACGACCTTCTCTTTTTTCTATCCAAGCCCATCATGTCCCTGCCTAACCTAATGACGGAAATTCATACTTTTGCACGTCTATCTAACTTCAAAATAAATTTTCAAAAAACCGGAGGTAATAAACGTGAACCTCCCATCCCATGTTGTGGCCTCGTTACAGTCAGCTTTCAGCTTCAAGTGGAGCAGCCTATTCATTCAATACCTGGGGGTTAAATTAACAGCAAACCCAGATCTGTTATTCAAGAATAATTTCCTGATATTGCTAACTACGCTTAGACGAGATTGTGAAAGATGGTCCAAAACCTCTTTTCCTGGTTTGGACGTTGCCAAATAGTCAAGATGAATGTCCTTCCCCGATTATTATATCTCTTGCAGGCAATTCCGGTAAAGATTCCTTCGTCCTTTTTTCGGGCTGTCTCCTCTCTCCAGACAAATTTCGTGTGGGGCGAGAAAAAGGCTAGGATTAGCAGAGCTATTATGTCCCGAACAAAATTAGAGGGTGGTATCGGTCTACCAAATTTCAAACTCTACCACTTGGCGGTCCATTTTGCCAGGTTGGTCGATTGGTGTAGGAATGCGGGGGGGGGGGGGGGGGGGTGGAGGCATGGGTGGGGATAGAGCAAACTTATTGTTCCGTCCCACTCAATAGGCTCCCCTGGCTGCTTCCTGTGGTCCAATCAGAGGTTCATGTACATCCAACGATGGGGCCGACAGTGAGTTACTGTGCAACCCTTTGGACCAGATCTTTTATGATTCCCTCGTGCTCTAGGCTCACCCCTGTACTGAGTCACCCGAGCTTTGAGCTGGCAATACATGGTATTTAGACTGTGTATTGCTGCAGACAGAGACAGAGTGGAGTCTTTCGGAGAGGGTGGAGAATGGCCATCTCTGTCTCATATACGGAGCCTGGAGACACCCACCCCTCTGGGATGGTGGAGATCTATGCAGATAAGTTCCTTCCTGCACTTTTTGCACCCGCGACACTGTTAAGGGTGTGTGGCCGGCGAGGAATGTCTTGTCCTTGGCCTATGCGATGTTGAATACTCCTCCGGATCAGTCTCCACCTTACTTTGTAACAAAATGGGAGTCAGAATTAGGCATAAAGTTTTCCGACACACAGATAACCAGAATCTGTAACTTTGCCCACAGTGTCTCCAAAAGTTCGAAACAGCAGGAGGCAGGGTACAAAATCGTGTCCAGGTGGTACAGGGTTCCGGAGAGGCTGCACGCGATCTATCCTTCAGCAGACAAAACATGTTGGCGCTGTAAGAAGGCAGTGGGCTCTATGGTTCACGTCTTTTGGAGTTGCGAGGTGCTCAGGCCATTTTGGGAGGGAGTTGGGCTGTGGTGGCGCAGGTGACGGGTTACCAGGACCCTCTGACCCCAGAAGCGACGCTGTTACACTTGAAAAATATCTCAACAAAGGCATATAAGACCTCACTAGTGAAATTCCTTCTTATCGCGGCTAGGGCTTGCGTCCCGGTTCTCTGGGGTACGACTTCGCCCCCTCACCTTCCCCACTGGGTCAGGAGGGTCAATGAATTAATGCTTATGGAGGAGTTAACTGCCTCGGTAAATGATTCCTTTGAGAGATTATGGGCCACCTGGTATCCCTAGATGAACTTCCAACAAACCCGATTACAGACAACTGTTGCTGGATCGAGCTACATAGACATGTAATATGTATTTGCTCCGCCCCTCCCGCCTAGCCGCCCTACCCCCTCCCCTTTTCCCCAATAATTTTCTCTCTTCCCCCCTATTTTATCTCTCTCTCTAAATCTATTTCTGTTTCTAAGGTTTGAATGGTTTAACTTTAGCCACTGATAGTGGTTGGTTTGTTATTACTGTTTACCCAAAGATGATACGCTCTGAGAAAGTTGAGTGCTAGACATTTATTCGGCATATCGGTTGATGGACTGAGAACTGCCGAACTTGTCAGTGGATGTTTTTTTTGTTGTATAATATTGAGACGTAAGATGTATCATCTCTGAAATTGAACTGTTATGTCTGAAGATCTCAGTGTAATTCCCACTGCGACACCATGATGTGGAATTGTTTGTATTTTCTATTTGTTATAATACAAAAGATTAAAATAAAGAATTATAAAAAAAAAAAAAGTTGCCTAATAATTCTGTACAGTAATAGTTACCTGCACAAACAGATATCCTCCTAAGATAGCAATAAAAAAAAAAAAAACCACTCCAACTTCCAAAAATATTAAGCTTTGATATTTGTGAGTCTTTTGGGTTGATTGACAACATACCGTATATACTCGCGTATAAGCCGAGTTTTTCAGCCCAAAAATTGGGCTGAAAAGTGCCCCCCTCGGCTTATACGCGAGTCAATACGGCCCCCTAAAAAGTTTTGCGCCCCCACCTCCCTTTCTGGGCCCCCCCGCATGCAGCGCTGCGCATATACATTACCTGTCTAGCAGCTGTCACCCTCCGATGGCTGATCGCGGCTCCCGGCTCCATCTTCCTCTCTGTCTTCCTGATTGTCAGGTGACCGGCTGGCGTCGCGATGACGTCATCGCGCTGCGCCCCGTCACACAGCAGGAAGACAGCGAGGAAGATGGAGCCCGGAGCCGGGAGCCGCGATCAGCCATCGGAGGGTGACAGCTGCTAGACAGGTAATGTATATGCGCAGCGCTGCATGCGGGGGGCCCAGAAAGGAGGTGGGGGCGCCAAATTATGAGGGGGGCCCTGCTGGGGCCCTGTATACTACCACTGGGGCTATATACTACCACTGGGGCTGTATACTACCACTGGGCTGTGTGTATACTACCACTGGGGCTATATACTACCACTGGGCTATATACCTACCACTGGGCAGAATATACCACTGGGGCTGCTGTATACTACCACTGGGCTGTGTGTATACTACCACTGGGGCTATATACTACCACTGGGGCTGTATACTACCACTGGGGCTGTATACTACCACTGGGGCTATATACTACCACTGGGGCTGTATACTACCACTGGGCTGTATACTACCACTGGGGCTGTGTGTATACTACCACTGGGGCTGTGTGTATACTACCACTGGGGCTATATACTACCACTGGGGCTGTATACTACCACTGGGGCAGAATATACCACTGGGGCTGCTGTATACTACCACTGGGGCTGTGTGTATACTACCACTGGGGCTATATACTACCACTGGGGCTGTATACTACCACTGGGGCTGTATGTATACTACCACTGGGGCTGTATACTACCACTGGGGCTGAATATACCACTGGGGCTGCTGTATACTACCACTGGGGCTGTATACTACTACTGGGGCTGTATACTACTACTGGGGCTGTATGTATACTACCACTGGGGCTGTATACTACCACTGGGGCTGTATACTACTACTGGGGCTGCTGTATACTACCACTGGGGCTGTATACTACCACTGGGGCTGTATATACTACTGGGGCTGCGTGTATACTACCACTGGGGCTGTATATACCACTGGGGCTGCTGTATACTACCACTGGGGCTGAATATACCACTGGGGCTGCTGTATACTACCACTGGGGCTGTATACTACTACTGGGGCTGCTGTATACTACCACTGGGGCTGTATACTACCACTGGGGCTGTATATACCACTGGGGCTGCTGTATACTACCACTGGGGCTGAATATACCACTGGGGCTGCTGTATACTACCACTGGGACTGTATACTACCACTGGGGCTGTATACTACCACTGGGGCTGTATACTACCACTGGGCTGTTATACTACTGGGGCTGCGTGTATACTACCACTGGGGCTGTATATACTACTGGGGCTGCGTGTATACTACCACTGGGGCTGCTGCTGTATATACCACTGGGGCTGCTGCTGTAACACTGCTGGGGCCTGTATATACCACTGGGGAGGCTGCTGTATACCACACTGATGGGGGCTGTATACCTGTGCTGGGGTCCACCCTCGGCTTATACACGAGTCAATAAATTTTCCCAGGTTTTGGGGGCAAAAGTAGGGGGGTCGGCTTATACACGGGTCGGCTTATACACGAGTATATACGGTAGTTGTTGATCAATAATAAAAATAATAATCTAAAATACAACTTGCCGAATAATTCTGCACACAGTGTAATTACAAATTAAAAGTTTAGAATTTTTTTTCTTTATCAGTTAATTTTTTACCGATTTTTAAGTTTTGAAAAAGTGTGAATTGTGGCCTGGTATGGCCTGGTATGGCTTTACATTTTTTTATCATATCTCGGGCTAGAATTAAGATAATGAGGTGGGAGAGGCATAATTTTTCTCAGAACGATACAGGCTTTCATTTGGATTCATATTTGGATCAGTTGATAAGGAATGACCCGTACTGGGAAACTGCCTAATGAGTGTGTATACATTTCTATGGTAGTAGTCATAACGGTATCATGATTAAGGGTATAGGACACCAACAATGGGTCGACTGCAGTTTATTCAGCTCTACTCCTCTTAAATTTTTCTGATGTTATATTCACTTATGATGGACTTTGGAATTCATGTGACTTTACAATAAATTATTAATTTAGTCCGTGGACCTGGATCTCTTCCTTCCTCTGTCATTATGTCCTAGCATAGCTGTCTGTCTGTGCTCTGGATCACATTGTAATGTTTATTGCGGTGAGCTGGAGATTTTTGTTTCCTTTATGCTGAAATGCCTTAATACAGGAAAAGGGTGCAGTTTAGGGCTGTGAGTGTCAACATTAAATGACCGATTCCCTTTCAGCTATTCCCACCCTGTGGAGTGCTGTTTTAGTGTTTATTCCAGCAGTGAATTAACAGATCATATTTCAATACATGCTTATTTTTGTTATGGTAAGTCTGACAGAGGCATATACCCAAAATTCTGTATGGAATAGACCATTCTACACACGAATGTGCCATTCTATACACATTATTCTTGACAAAACTGGCAAGGTTAAAATGTTGAAATACTGTTAATTCACTGCCAAAGTAAACACAATGAAGCACTACAACTGTCTTTTATTCTCTTTACTAGAAATAGGCCGAGGGGGGCAGTGATGTTACGATGGGGGCGGACTCTGTTGTGGGTCGAGGAGCAGCTGTCTTTCCCTCCGTCCGCCTTCGTTTATCATGTGCACTCTCCCTTCAGCGGTCTTCCCCCTGTGTGCTGTCTCTGTACCCCACTGTACAGTTTTTCCCCTCATCTACTTATGTGTTGTCCTCCCTGTATGTGGTCTCTCTTCCCTCTATGATGCGTCCTTTGAGCTGTCATCCCCCTGTATCAGCTCCTCCATGCACCCTAGCTCCCTCTGTGCGTGCGCTGTGTCTGCCTCTGTGCGCCTTCTCTCCTTACGTGCACGCTCTCTTCCTCCGAGAGCTCTCTCCTTCGGTGATCTGTCCCTCCGTGCACGCGCTCTCTCCTTCCGTGATCCCGCTGTCTGTGTGCACTGTCTCCTTCCGTGTACAGCCCCTCCTGTTGTTGCTTTGTACCTCAGTGTGCGCTCTCTGGCCCCCATGTAGTCTTTCTGCCTCCCCCCGTATTGCTTCTGTCCCCACTGTAGTCTTTCTGGCTCCACTGTACTGGTTCTTGCCCCCCCCCCCTGTATTGTTTGTGCCCCCCGTACTGTTTCTGGCCCCTGTGCTCTTTCTGCCCTCCTTGTACTCTTTCTGGCCCCCTGTGCAATTTTTCTGCTCCCCTGTCCCCCTCCCGTGCTCCCTTTCTGCCCTCTCCCTTGTACTGGTCCTGGCCCCCCCATCCTCTCTTTCAGCCCCCCCCATTCTCTTTCTGCCACCCTGTCCCCCCATGCTCTTTCTGCCCCATCCTCTGTACTGTTTCTTTTCCCCCTGTCCTCTCTTTCAGCCCCTCCATTCTCTTTCGGTCCCTGTCTCCCCATGTGTTCGCGATGGCGCATGCGGTGCATGCCAGAATAGTGGCACAGTGGCCGGATGCCAAAAACGGGCAATTATTATATTGGATTGTTCTGGGATCGCTACGACCCCGTGAGCTTACCAGCAAGAGAAGTACGGGTTTATATTATAATATGGACAGATCCATGATTCTTCCTTTCCAACCATGTGGAAGAAAAACCATTACAAATAAGCACATCCTGCTTGCCCTATATAAAGCCTCAGGCTCAAGAAATTGTTGGACCAATGAGCTTAAGCTATTAATTATACAGTAAAAGGCTTCAAGCAAATAGAATTTGATTTGTTTGAAATTTCAGAATATTTGGGAGAACACAACCTGCATTCAAGATGTGGGTTATGCAAGGATGGAAGCAGCAGGTATGCCAATCACATCTTACATAGAGAGGTCATACTTAGTTCACAGAAATGAACTCCTTCCCAACATGACTAAACTTTCCTCCCATTTTTCTAAAAGTCATAACATTTGTTTTTGTCTACATAAATGTATGAGGGCTTGGTTGCAGGATGTTGTATTTTTGAATGACATCATTCAATTCACCGTGTAATGTACTGAAAAACGGGGAAAACTATCAAAGTGCAGTGAAGATGCAAAAACCTCCCACCCTTTCACCTCAACTCTGATATTGCTTTCCTTTCCCCAGTTGCTTTTATGGTGTACACCGTATGGTAAAACTTGCCTCAAAATAGGATTCTCCTTGTGTGTACAATTACAGTGATGCAAAAATTGTCAGTTTTTTTTTCTAAATTAGTATTTAGTGGGGAAAAGCTACAATTTTTTATTTATTTATTTTTTCTGTTTATGGTCATATGGGAACTTATAAAAGGAGTCAAATAATATTAAGTCAGCAGGTTTTTGCTACCTCATCTGACAGCAACATGATGTAAAAAGAAAAAAGAAAAAAAAAAAAAAAAAAAAGAGAACCAAAATCCAACAATTTACCACTTTGATTATTAGGTACAGTGGTTCTGACAAAGTTTTTAGATATTTACAAGTGCATCTCAATGAATTATAAAGCCTTCAAAATGTTTATTTCAGAAATTAAATATAAAAAGTGAAATGCAAATATTATATAGAATCATTACAGAGTGATCTATTTCAAGTGTTTATTTATGTTAATGTTGATGATTATGGCTTACAGCCAATGAAAACCCAAATGTAATCTCAGAAAATTAAGTAGGATGGATGAAGGGTTAAAGAATTGTGCTGCCATATTCCACAAGACATTAAAGGGTCTATATAATGATTTATTAGTCAATGCATTTCAGGGCTCCCTGACACATGGCAATGTGATTTTGATTTGTTCTGAAGAAGGAGCCAGGGAGCCATAAAATGCGCTGACTAATAAATTATTATATTCACCCTTTGATGTCTTGTGGAATACGGCAGCGTGGTTCTTAACCCTTGATCCTCCCTACTTTCTATTCACCATGCTGGGGAGTGTAGCAGCCGTGATATGCTTTTATAGTAGTTGTGACTCTCGCAACCACACAAGGTGAAGCCTCTGACACCTATTTTAGGTAATATTTTATCTCTCAGACCCTTCATCCTCCCTACTTTAATTTTCTGAAATAATGACCTTTGGGTTTTCATTGGCTGTAAGCCATAATCATCAACATTAACATAACTAAACACTTGAAATAGATAACTCTGTTAGTAATGATTCTATATAATATATGCATTTCACTTTTTGTATTGAATTACTGAAATAAATGACCTTTTTGATGATGTTCTAGTTCATTGAGATGCACCTGTACCTATGCAGCAGAGTTGAGAGCCATAACTGTTTATTTTGGGGCTTGTTTTCTGCAGGACGAGTTGTTCTTTTGAATGCACATCATTTATTTTATCATATAGTGTACTGTAAAATGCAAAAAAAGTTCCAACTGCGGTAAAATTGCAAAAAAAAGTGCAATGCCACAATGTTTTTTCTTTTTTTATTTACCATGTTCACTGTATGATAAAAACTGACCTGGCAGTATGATTTCCCAGGTCAGTACGAGTTCTTACATAGATACAAACATGTTTTGTATCTAAGTGGTAAAAAAAAAAAAAAATGTAGCCCCATCCAAAAACTCTGCATGTCGCCGTTTTGCGAGGCCCATTTTGGTCTAATTTTCAGGGCTCTGGGAAAGAGGTCTTATTTTTTGCATCTGTAGAGGACATTTTTAATTACACCATTTTGATCGCCTTTTAATGCAATGCTGTGGCAACCAAAAAAGCCCGCCATTCTGGCATTTTGAATTTTTTCCATTAAGCAGCTTACTTATCTGATTTTTTTTTTTTTATATTTTGACAGGACAATGTGTATTTTTTAATGGGCCAAATTGAGGTGATTTGAACTTGTCTAACTTTTTTTTTTATAAACTATCCTTTTTTTTAACTTTTCATAGTTTTTAGTAATCTCCTTAGGAGACTTGAAGCTGGCACTGTCCAATTGCTTGTGCACTACAGAGCCATGCATTAGTGAGCTCTGTATAGTACAAATGATCAATCCCTGTGAACGCCGGTGCTCAGCCAGCCTCACAGAAAGTTCACCACAACAGTGACCGGGGTCATTAGCCGACCTCTGGCTGTCAAGACAACCCATTAGCAGCCCCGTCACGTGGAATGGCGCGCTCACCTCCAGCACATCTTAAATCACGCTGTCAGAGTTTGACAGCACGATTTAACTAGTTAACAGGGTCTGGTAGATCTCTGCTCTTCCCCCATTGTTAGAGGCATATGTTGCAACAAGTGCAGGGAAAAAACTGAATTAGTCCTTACGGGTAATTCCTTTTCTTGGAGCCTTCCACGACAGCATTGGAGGATGTCGTCCACGCCCTATTGGGGGACAGGAACACAGAGAGGTTAAAAGCCCCTCCCCTTCCTCAGTACTCCAGTGTTTACCAAGATCACCCTTAGCCATGGATTACCTGATACAAACCGGAATCAAACACCAACAAGGGGGGGAACTGATGCTGTCGTGGAAGGCTCCAAGAAAAGGAATTACCGGTAAGGACTAATTCAGTTTTCTCCATTCGCCTTCCACGACAGCATTGGAGGAATACCACCGATACTCCTCAGGGTGGGACTATTGCCTGTAGGACTTTCCTACCAAAGGACAGATCGCAACTGAAGGACAGATCTAACCTATAGAGGCGAGAAAAAGTAAGGAGAGACTACCACATAGCCGCTCTGCAAATCAGCTCCGATAAAGCTCCAGCCTGCTCCACCCAGGACGTAGAAGCAGCCCGAGTTGAAGGAGCCTTCAACCCCACCGGAGGAGCAAGGACCGGAGCGACGTAGGCCTCACAGATCACCTTCGTGATCCATGAAGCGATGGTAGCCTAGGAAGTCTTCTTCCCTGTACATTACCCAAAATGCTGAACAAAACAGGTTCTGATCTAACCTCCAGGAAGCAGTCTCTCGGAGGTAGTGGAGGACAGTCCGACGAACATCGAAGGAGTGAAACACGGCCTCAGCCGCATTAGCAGGAGATTGACCAAATGAAGGTAGAACCACAACCTGGGACCGATGGAAAGCTGACACAACTTTCGGAAGAATAGATGAATGCAACCGAAGCGTAATGCGAACAACGGACACCACGAGGCACAGAGCCCGGACAGAGAGTGCCTGCAGTTCTCCAACTTTGGAGCAGAAGTGATGGCCACCAAAAACGCCACCTTGTGAGAGAGACGTAAGGGATGCAGCCAACAAGGGTGCAAAGGGACTTCGAGAAAACCCGTGGAGAAAAATCTTCAAATCCCAGGGAGGGACAGAAGGCTGAACTGGGGATGCCACCCCCAAGCAGAAGGAAAAAAAAACGCTGAGCCATCAACGGGAAGAAAGATCCTGGGCAAAACTGCCCCAAGTGCCGACACCTGGACTTAAAGAGTACTCGCCAAAGCCCAAATCAAAGCCACGCTGCAAAAACCCAAGAGTTGGGCCACATTAGGATGATGCATGGCCGGGATGAAGGAGCACAACAGGACAGGAACCGATTCCAGCCCTCCCGTAAATAGGTGCGACACAGGCAGCCTGCCCTGCCGAAGGGTGCAGATCACTGCCTGGGAAGACCCTTGGTCCTCAGGATCCCGGCCGCAACAGCCAGGCCGCCAGATAGAGCCACTGAAGGCCCGGGTGAAAGAGGACCCTGGGACAGAAGGTTGAGACAGTGGGGCAACCTAATAAGTCCCCCCAGGCCCAGGTCTCGGATGGCGTCTTACCACGCCCGTTTGGGCCACAGGGGAGCCACCAGGATAGTCGACACCCCCTCCGCCCGAATCTTTTGCAACGCCTTGGGAAGTAGCGGGATTGGAGGAAATGCATAGACCAAACGGAAGGCCCAGGGATGAGCAAAGGCGTCCAGCCCCCCCGTCAGGGAGAAAAAGGGCGGCACCTTTGTATTCGAGCCCGAAGCTAACAGGTCGATCGAAGGGACACCCCACCTGTCCGTTAGAGAGCGAAATACATACGGATGGAGGCACCATTCTCCTAGGTGGACCTCCGTGCGGCTCAAGAAATCTGCCTGTACATTGGCCATTCCCTTCAGATGAACTGCCGAGGAGGAGAGAAGATGGCGTACTGCCACGAAAAGATCAGTCTTGCCAACCCCTGCAAGAGTAAGCCTCGAGTACCGCCTTGGTGCCGCAAGAAGGCAACGTAGTCACGTTGTCCGACAGGATCTTGACATGATGACCCCGGAGAACGTGAGCTGCGCATGAAGCGCGTCTTCCACTGCCAGAAGTTCCCGGAAGTATGAATACTGGCGACTGACCGAGCGACTCCAAATCCACTGGAACGGTGTGCGATCCACCATCGCGCCCCAACCGGAACTGCTGGCAGCAGTGGGAACGGAGGTCACAGGAGCCTGTAGCCAGGCCACCCTCGTCCGAAGGTGTCCGGGAATTCATCCAGGAAAGCGAGGTGATCCGATTCCCAAAGATTGGGCACCAACCCAGGGACTGAAGAATCTCCAACGTTTTGGAGACCAGGGTGCGCAGAACCACTGCCGAAGGAGCAACCACCAACATGTTGTCTAAATAGGGAAGCACACATATCCCCTGGGTCTGGGTGAATGCAATCACTTCCCCCATGAGTTTGGTAAACTCTGGGGGCCTACGAAAACCCGAAGGGCAGCACATTAAACAGATAATGGACCGTCCCGCCTGCCCCGGAGATCGCGAATCGCAGAAAGCGCTTGTGGGACGGGCGAATGGGGACATGATAATACGCGTTCTGGAGGTCCACCAACAACCTGGAGTAACGCCCCTGGCCCTCTTCTCCAGGAGGAACCGGGGACCCCACACCCGAATCCAACAGGTCTCGCAGACCCGACAAGAGAAAATGTGTGAGAGTCCCCACGAGGAAACGAGGGGACTCGAAGACACGGAGGGGCTGGCTTTCGAATTCCAAGTGCAGACCCTCCCAAATGGTCGAGAGGATCCAAGGGCACGAGGAGATTGCTTGCGACTGTGGCAGAAACCGCAGGAGCTGCCCCGCAATTGGAAGGCGGCATTGTTTAGGGGGCGGCTGGTGATGCCGCTGCTGGGGGAGCAAGATATTAAGGGTCTTGGCCCCTTTCTGGAATGCCCAGCGACCAGACTTACCCTTCCCTTTAGACTGGGAGGGTTGGCTGCGCTCAGGCCGAAAGGACTGCCTCCGAAAGGGCTTCTTTTTAGGTAGACACATTTTCCGGTCTGACACCTTTCCCAGGATGTCATCCAATGCCGGACCAAAGACAAAAGACCTTTGAAAGGGGAGGCCACACAGCTGGAGCTTAGACGTGACCTACCCAATTCCACAAAGTAAGCCACACAGCCATGTGAGCTGTGTTAGCCAACACTGCGCACCTGGCGCCAATGCGGATCGACTCAGCAGAGGCATCGGTCAGAAAGCCCGTAGTACATCTCAAAAGTGGAAATGAGTCCAAAGCTCCTCCCTGGGAGTACCCCGCAGGAGGAATTCTTCCAGCTGGGTGATCCACTTAAAGAGAGATTTGGTTAAAAGCCTCACCCAACGGCTAGTGGCCCACAGTCGCCAGAGCACGGGGCCTGTCAGGGGGATAGCCTGCAGCCATCATGTGGCTTGGATGATGTACAGCTTAGGAATTGAACCCACAGACACGGCTGGGTACATGAGGCATGGTGCAGGTGATTAACTGCTACATGGTTGCTGCCAGAGCAGCCCCCCACATCTAGAGGAAATGTTCACATTTAAAGACATAGCTGCCGCCTCTCCCAGGAGTTTTTGACGACACTCTCCATCTTACGATCGAGGGGGTCCTTCAACTGGGAGGCGGACATGTATGCTACCTTGACCACCTGGATGTCCACCTTCGGGACTTCCCAGACAAAGTCATCACCCGGATGACCTCATGGACAGGGAAACCCAACTGCCGCTTAGCCTTTAGGCCTCTGAACATTTAGTCCTGCACAGAAGAAGGGGGTTCCACCACTTCTACTCCCATGGTACTGTGGACAATGTCCACCAATTCACCCATGGACTCCGTGGAAAAATAGCAGTGTCCAAATTCTCGTGTCTGGACAGAGGCAACAGAGGCAATATACTCGCCGTCCTCTGATGGTGAGCTCTGGCCAGCCTCCATGAGATCCACAGAGTCTCTTTCGGAGGGGAAGGCCTGGAAGCTGCAGCAAAAACAGGCAGTGCCGAGATAGAAGCCTGCACCTCTTCCCTAATGGATTGGAACTCCTCAAGCAGGGATGGGGAGTCCATCCTGACAACACTGTCAGTCATGGCCAACACCTTTTTGTAGGAAGAAGGAAGTTCGTGCCGCAGCCACATTTCCTGTACGGGATTTTGCCCCTCTTTCACAGGTGGCCCTTGTCTCCCTATAGAAAAAAAGGAGGGAAGGGGGTCCCAGTGCGAGTGCAGGCCCTAAATAACTCAACTCTTTGTGACCACCCCCAGAAACACTTACATGAGCTGGGGGAACGCTGGGCTCACCCTCCATGTTTCAGGGATCAGCCTTACCTGGGTGTAGCTTCCGGCGGGTACTTGTCCAAAAGTACCGTGCCCCCAACGAGGAACACCTGTTCCCTCCCTCCTCCTGGTCACCGGCTGCGGGCAGTAGCGCGCGATAGGCCTGCTGGGTTCCCTGGAGCCGCGCCCAGTCTGTACAGGAGACACCGCCCGAAACAGGAAGTGCCCCGCCCGAACAGGAAGTGCCATCCAGGAACCTCTGATGCATGCCCCGCATGGCAATAACACTCGGCCTCATGCTGTTGCCCCGTAGGACGCAGGAAGGCCGGATGTCCCATCATGGGAGCCCCAAGAAGGAGGAGGCCGCCCCCAACGTCCATCCCAATGCTGCCTCTGCCGGCCTGACAGCACTGGAACCTCTCCATGCCCCAAGGGGGACAGGAAGACACTGGAGTACTGAGGAAGGGGAGGGGCTTTTAACCTCTCTGTGTTCCTGTCCCCCAATAGGGCGTGGACGCCCTCCTCCAATGCTGTCGTGGAAGGCGAATGGAGAAATGTGGGCTTAGCGTGTTAGCCTTCATCATTGTCAGGGACACTACCAACAATGTACATGCAAGTAATTGGTCATGAAGGTGTTAATGCCACTGTAAAGACTAACATAGTAATTTAACAGGTTAAGTGTCACATGGCTAGGCTCCCCTGCACCTGCGCTGTTAGAGGCAGATCTCGGCAGTGTATCACTGCCTTTATCTGCTGGGTATGGGACAAAAAACTGCTCCCCAGTTGTGCATTATATATATGACGGATGCTGATAATGGGTTAATATGTAAACTTCAAAGAGATACAAAACCTTAGCATGACATGAAAGTAATGATCACTTCTGCGCAAGAAAGTCCATAAATATTTATCTTCTGTAGAGCCTGTGAGTGCTATCTCCATTTCATTGTTTGAACAAGTACAATGCTTCATCACTTAGAGAAGTAGGCATGTAGGCATCGTACCAGTGTAAGAATTGTGTGCTCATTCTGGAAATAGCTTCTTACCGTTTAGTACTTTTGTCCTCCTTATCATTTTCCTCACTACTGTCTCCATTCTGTTGTGCTTGTTCCTTTGTTTCTCGACCACCATTTACAGCTTTTGACTCTAGAGGATAAATATAACATTTCGTTGTATTGCTAGTAAATGTTTATAAATTAGTGGGTACCACCAACAGTTTTCGCATATACATGGGGCTAAAAAAGGAGATCACCTGTTTCCGAATTCATTACCCGTTTTGATTTTACAGGGGTTTGTTCATTGTAATCAATAGATCTTATAATAAGTTCAACAATGGATGTGCTAAAATTAAATGTTCCTGTGTGGAGATGATCTTAAAGGGAACCTGACCTCACAAATTGCATCCCCATGCTGTTTAAACCTGTCCCTGCAGCACCTTAAGTGCTTCCTAGACACCCCTTTCTCTCTAAAAACGATTTGGCAAAGTTTATAAAATCATCTTATCATGGAATCTGCGGCTTCTCAGAATATGAAGCCGCAAAAGGCGTGCCTGCTTGCCACTCCCCGCAGCTTCCTTCATGATTATTCACGCGCCGATGGGCATGTGCAGAGAGTGGAGCGCGTCCTCTCCTACGATGGGCGGTATTCCCGGTATGACAAAAATCTCGTCATATCCGGGTTTACTACGTCAGTACACCCATTTGGGTGTACTGCCGACTTGTTACTGCGAACGCGCATGCGCGAAGTCTGTTCTAGCCAGTTATGGGTGTACTGACGTAGTAAACCCGGATATGATGAGATTTTCGTTATACCGGGAATACCGCCCATCGTAGGAGAGGACGCGGCTCCACTCTCTGCAGCATGCCCAGCGAGCGTGAATAATCATGAAGGAGGCGGCGGGGAGCGCCAAGCAGGCACGCCTTTTGCGGCTTCTCCAATTCTGAGAAGCCGCAGATTTCATGGTATGTAAGACAATTTTATAAACTTTGCCAAATCGATATTTAGAGAGAAAGGGATGTCTAGGAAGCACTTAAGGTGCTGCAGGACAGGTTTAAGCAGCATGGGGACGCAATTTGTGAGGTCAGGTTCCCTTTAAAGGGTCACACTGAGACCAGCAACTTATCTCTAACTTCCTAATATATGTAATCTAAGCTTTTCTCTCATACACTTCCTTTATTAATTCCCCATTGTTCCCTCTCTACACTATAAAACTGCCATTTTCTTTTCTATTTTCTCTTTGGTGAAGCTCAGTGTGAGTGCCCCAGTGTATTCTGGGATCCTCACATGGCCGTCAGACAGCACCAGACACTTCCTCATCCCCTTTCTGGAACCAGCGTCACTGTGACGCTAGTTCCAAGGGCCGGCTGTTCAAATGTTTACGGAGGTCTCCAGCCTAACCCCCCCCCTCCCCCCAATCCCAGAGAATTTTCCTCAGCCCCCCTTCTCCCAGCAGTGTAAATGTTCAACCCAATCCCCTTCCCGCAGTCCAGCCTCTCAGTTCCACCCCCTTCTCCCCTCCCCAGTGTGAATTTTTCGCGCCCCCTCCTATTGCTGCCTACTCCCCTGCTGTGTGGTGTCACATCTTCTATGATATCCTGCGTCTCTCCTGTGATACTAACAATATCAGGAGAGACAGCCCACTGTGGAAGCTCTCGCTCATCAATATGCATATGCCCCGGGGGTACCCACTGACGTCACTTATACATATTGTTGAGCGGGAACTTCCACTGTGGGTAGTCTCTACTGCAGTGATGGTCTGATCAATCAAACAGAGGGAGAGTCGCAGGATATCAGGGGAGATGTTACTCCACACAGCGGGGAGCAGGTAACAACTGGGGGGAGAATTCACACTTCATCGAGGGGAGAATGTCTGAGAGGGTGGATTCTGGGGAAGGGAGAAGGGGATGGGACTGAACATTTTCATTGCAGGGAGAAGGGAGGCTGAGAAGTTCGTTTGCAGAGGGGGAGGGGGAGGAGGTGAGGAAGTGTCTGAAGGCCGTGTGAGGATCCCAGGATGCAAAGGGGCACTCACACCAAGCGTCACCAAAGAGGACATAGGAAAACAATAGCAGTTATATAGTGTAGAGAGGGAATGATAAGGAATTAATAAAGGAAGTGTATGCAAAAAATGCTTAGATTAAAGAGATATATTCGATAGGAACAAACACAGGGTATACAGACATTACAGCAACTGCATTCTGGTAGATAAAACATTTGTTTTCAAACAGATAGGGAATATTTAACTTCATAGAAAAATAGTTTACTTTAAAGAAAGGATCAGCAGTGATCTGATGCTGTCCTTGTCTGTGTACTCTTGTATTGATCTGTTTGAAATAGGACATGCTTGATAGATATTGTCTCTTACAAATCAGTTGGTTCAAAAAAAATCATTAGGTTCTAATAAAAAAGTCGGTTTAACCCCTTAAGGACCAATGACTGCTATACCCGTCATGGCTTTGAACTGTCACTGCATTTTAACACTATTTGGTCAAAGAAATGCAGAAAATATCATCCTAAATTTACCACTAACATGAAGTCCAATGTGTCATGAAAAGTCTTGGAATCACTTGGATATCTTGAAGCATTCCAGAGTTATAACCTCAAAGTGAGACTGGTCAGAATTGCAAAAATGAGGCTTGGTCCTTAAGGGATTAAGACAATATATGGATAAACCATCATAAAGTGTACAGTAATTACAACCCAGACTGGTATAGTTTAGTCTTCTAAGTGGAAAGTTTTTGGGCTCCAAATCTCCCAAAATGTATGGATCTAAATGAGGGACTGAACATATGACAGTGCAGGTGGCATGCTCCCAACACCAAATCACTGGATTTTCATAACAACTTAAAAGTAATGTAAAGTGGTTGCAGATGTGTGGTTGAAGGGGTTGTCAACAACTTTGACAACCTTTTCTCGATCTGAGCGTTTGCCCAATTAAAATGAAAACACTAATACTCCCCCCTCACGTGCTGGCACCATTCCAGTGGTTTCAGCTCACATGAAGTTGTTAAAGTATACAAGCCCTGAAACCAGTCAGTGTTTCCCTCTCCCCACCTTTGATTGTATCAAGCATCAGTTGAAGTGTGTGGCGATCCACAGCCCTGACTTCCTCTTCATGTTTGAATTATCGAAGATGGGGAGAGGGGAGCCCAGCACTGATTGGGCACAGGGCTCGTGAAAACTTAATGTGAGCTTCGTGAGAGCAAGAGCTGCCACTGCTGGAATCATGCCACACTGAAGGTGAGAATAAGTGTTTTTATTTTAACCCCTTCCAGACCCTTGGCCCACCCCCTGGGCCATGGAGTGATCAGGCTCCTGCAGGTCGAGTGAGGGTGTCACTGACCTGTCACTCGGCCTGCATGTACATGGGGAGTTGTACAACACCCCAGGGGGGGTCGATTTGCCCCCACCCCCACCCCCCCGGCTACAGGTGCGGTGATTGGCACTCAAAAGTGAAAGTGAAAATCACCGCGCCTGTAATGCTTCCCTGCCTGCCGCTGCTATCCCTACCCTCCAATCTTCTCCCCTGTCATCCTCTAACTGCCCCCCTGTCCCCCACCTCTCTTTCCTGCCCCCTCTTCATCTTTCTTACCCCCCCGCTTCCTTTTCCTGCCACCTGCTTCCTGTCCCTGCCGCCCACTTCCTCTTCCTGCTGCCCACTTCCTCCTGCCTGCCCCCGCTTCCTCCTAAGTGCCCCCCTACTTCTCCTGTCACCCCCCTCTTCCCCTTCCCTGCCCCCCCCCGATCACCGGAGCGGCGATCGCCTCTCCCACTCACCCCTCCGGCAGCCGCTCTGTCTCCACTGCGTCCCACTCCTCCTCCTCCTCTTCACCACCTCCGGATCTGACAGCTCTGTGCTGGAACTGCCAGATCACTTTCTACAGCTAGATCCTGAGGATCCAGCTGTAGAAAGTGATCTGACAGCTCCAGCATAGTGATCCACAGTGACCATTATGTGATCACTGTGGATCACTGTGCTGGATCTGTCAGATCACTTTCTACAGCTGGAACCTGAGGATCTAGCTGCAGGAAATGATCTGACAGCTCCAGCACAGTGATCCACAGTGACCATTATGTGATCACTGTGCTGGATCTGTCAGATCACTTTCTACAGCTGGATCCTGAGGATCTAGCTGCAGGAAGTGATCGTGGGACCTTCGTTATGGACTACGTTGGAGCGATCGAGCGTCGTGGGACCTTCGTTGTGGACTACGTCGGATCTTTTCATAATAAAGATGGAGTCCGAATTGTGTCTGTGTTTTTTTTTTCAAATAAAAAGATTTTTCTCTGTGTATTTATTGAATATTTACCGTACTAGAGATTCCTAATGGCGGGTCTAACATTGGCCCTATATTATGAATCTAGGGATTAGTGCCAGCTGCCAATAAAAAGCTGGCATTAACCCCTTTATTACCCAGTTAGCCACCGGCACCAGGGCAACTGGAAGAGCGTGGGTACAGCGCCAGAAAATGGCACTTCAATGAATGCGCCATTTTCTGTGGCGGCTGCGGGCTGCAATTCGCAGCATGGGGGGCCCAGAACGCTTGGGCCTCTCTATGCTGAGGATTCCAGCCCCCAGCTGCCTAGTTGTACCTGGCTGGACCAAAAATATGGCGGAGCCCCACGTAATTTTTTTTCTAGAATTAGTTCTAGAAATTAAAAAAGGGCTTCGCTGTATTTTTGGTTCCAGCCAGGTACAATGAGGCAGCTGGGGGCTGGTGGCAGTCCGTAGCTGCCAAGTTGTACCTGGCTGGACCAAAAATATGGCAGAGCCCCATGTCATTTTTTTTTAAAATTCTACAAATAAAATGACATGGAGCTTTGCCGTATTTTTGGTTGCCAGCCAGGTACAACTTGGCAGCTAGGGGGCTGGAATCCTCAGCATGGAGAGACCCAAATGTATAGGGTCCCCTATGCTGCGAATTGTAACTACTAGACTAGTATGTTTTTTCACAAAAAGTTTCTTTATTCATTTTTACGTCTCAATTTGTGAAGCACATGGGGGTTCAAAGTGCTCACTGTACATCTAGATATGTTCCCTGGGGGGTCTAGTTTCCAAAATGGGGTCACTTGTGGGGAGCTCAAATGTTTAGGCACACAGGGGCTCTCCATACGCGACCTGGTGTCCGCTAACAATTCCAATTGTTGGCAAACACCAGGTTATGTATGGAGAGCCCCTGTGTGCCTAAACATTGGAGCTCCCCCACAAGTGACCCCATTTTGTAAACTAGACCCCCCCAAGGAACCTATCTAGATGCATAGTGAGCACTTTGAATCCCCAGGTGCTTCACAAACTGATCCATAATAAGGTAAAAATACTTTTTTTTCACACAAATTTTCTTTTTTAATTTGTACGGATCAATTTGTGAAGCACCTGGGGGTTCAAAGTGCTCACTATGCATCTAGATATGTTCCCTGGGGGGGTCTAGTTTCCAAAATGGGGTCACTTGTGATGGAGCCCCAATGTTTAGGCACACAGGGGCTCTCCAAATGCGATATGGTGTCCGCTAACAATTTGAGGTGATTTTCCATTCAAATTGTTAGCGGACATCATGTCGCGTTTGGAGAGCCCCTGTGTGCCTAAACTTTGGAGCTCCCCCACAAGTGACCCCATTTTGGAAACTAGACCCCCAGGGAACATATCTAGATGGGTGATGAGCATATTGAACCCCCACATGCTTTACAAATTGATCTGTGAATATGGAAAAAGTACTTTTTTTTCACAAAAATGTTCTTTTAGCCTCAATTCTTTCATTTTCACATGGGTAACAGGATAAAATTCATCCTAAAATTTGTTGGGCAATTTCTCCTGAGTACACCGATACCTCATATGTGGTCATAAACCACTGTTTTGACGCGCGGCAGGGCTCAGAAGTGAAGGAGCGCCATATCACTTTTTGAATGGAAAATTAGCTCCAAAAGTCAAATTGCTCTCTTTCCCTTCAGAGCCCTGCCGTGCGCCCAAACCGTGGTTTATGATCACATATGTGGTATTGATATACTCAGGAGAAATTGCCCAACAAATTTTAGGATCCATTTTATCTTTTTGCCCATGTGAAAATGAAAAAATTGAGGATAAAAGAACATTTGTGTTAGAAAAATTAAAATATCCATTTTTTTGTTTCCAATTTGCTTAGTTCCTGTGAAGCACCTGAAGGGTTAATAATCTTCTTGAATGTAGTTTTGAGTAGCTTGAGAGGTGAAGTTTTTGGAATGGTGTCACTATTGGGTGTTTTCTGTCATGTACACCCCTCAAAGGGACTTCAAATGTGATGTGGTCACTAAAAAAAATGGTTTTGTAAATTTTGGTGGAGAAATGAAAAATTGCTCATGAACTTTGAACCCTTATAACTTCCTAACAAATTTTTTTTTTTTTTCCAAAATTGTGCTGATGTAAAGTAGACATGTGGGAAATATTATTTCATAACTATTTTGTGTCACATAACTCTCTGGTTTACCAGAAGAAAAATTCAAAATTTGAAAATTGCAAAATTTTCTAAATTTTTGCCATATTTTTGATTTTTTCACAAATAAACGCAAAAAATATCGACCTAAATTTAATACTAACATGAAGCCCAATATGTCATGAAAAAACAATCTCAGAATCGCTAGGATCCGTTGAAGCGTTCCCGAGTTGTAACCTCATAAAGGGACACTGGTCAGTATTGCAAAAAATGGCAAGGTCATGAAGGGGTTAATGGGGGCAAACAATCAAATTGAGAAAAGTCCAAGTAGTATACAATCAATTTAATTTGCAGGGTAATACTTGCTGACACTGTTCGTTAACCGCACTGAGAGCCCTGCTAGAGTAAATTAACTTTATTCCTCCCAGCAGCCTCTGGCTTTCGTTCAGAGGTGTAGCAAGCAACATATTAGTCACCGCTCAGTACATAGTGAGTAGCGGCTGTATTAGTACAGAGATGACTGACAACCAGTGGCAGGGGCATTGTTATTGCCACTGCTCAACTATAAACTAAGCGACTAAACCACGCTAGTCTTGACCCTATGAAAAATGCAAGGCTCCTGGGACAAAAAGTTTGTTTCCTCCCAGCAGTGGGACTCTTGATGTTGCGGCAGAACGCTATTAATCTGCAGAGAATTCCAAATCTGTAGGTTAATAGCGGTTTCAATACCATAAAAGGTTCCTTTTAACTCATGAAAAAAAAATGCAATTTTGACTGTATAAGCATTTGAAGCAGCTGAGAAACAAGATAGGCCTCATTCACACATCTATTTGTTTGGAGTAAATCCTGTTTTGCCTAACAGATACAGATTACATACCAAAAATACTGATTTTCAGGTATAGTTTTTCTCCATAATATCCATTTTCAATTTTATTTTACAAATACAGATTAAAAACATTGACCAACATCAGTTGTGTGAATAAGGCCAAATGCTAATCTGACAGCTACACTGCTTCACAGTGATGATATGCACATGATAAATCACATGTGAAGATGGTTGTGAAAATGTAGTTTCATTTAACATGTAATGAGTATGGTAAGGAGTATGCAATAGAGGAGAGGGGGAAAAAAAAAAAAAAAAAAAGGAAGATTAAAGGCACTAGTTACAACTATTGCAGGCAGGGCTGTGGAGTCGGAGTCCAATTTGGTGGAGTCAGAGTCGGATTCAGGGAAACTGAGGAGTCAGAGTCGGATGTTTGGCTTACCGACTCCACAGCCCTGATTGCAGGTAGCTTTCTGCATTCATCTTTTCACTATGATCTTGCTCAAGATCACTTCTTTGTTACTTTCATGATGCATCACTGATGGATCTACTTCAAACTGCTTATAAAGACACTATCATCATATAACACTTGTGGTTCAAGGAGGAGATTGAAAAGAAAAAAAACATTTACTAATGTGGAGATTACCAGATGTTTGTTCTTTGTCCACTTTCTTATGAGGTCCCCTCTTCCCAGCCTCCTTTCCTTTATTGGCTTCCTCCTGTTGCCGCTGTTCTGCTAGAGACTTATTGAGAACCTGGGTTATTACAGATTCTCCTTCACCAACAAGGAACATGTTTTTAAACTTGTTGTAAAGCATGGTAGATTTTTCCATTATGACCTGGCTGGCTTTAAACCGCCGAATCTGTAAATGATACAAAAATATAACATTACATTTTCTGTATGAACAATCATTTCATCTGTCTATTAAACAGTATTTTCAATTATACACAAGTGAGTACAGTGCAGGCAGGAAATCTTGAAAAAAAAAATGTGCTAGCCAGTAAGTTACTTTTGTTGACCAAGCAGATGGAAAAAATTATGGAATCACTCAATTCTGAGGAAATAATTATGGAATCACGACAAACAAAACAACACTCAAACACATTACTAGTATTTTGTTGCACCACCTCTGGCTTTTATAACAGCTTGCAGTCTCTGAGGCATAGACTTATTGAGTGACAAACAGTACTCATCATCAATCTGGCTCCAACTTTCTCTGACTGCTGTTGCCAGACCAGCTTTGCAGGTTGGAGCCTAGTCATGGACCATTTTCTTCAACGTCCACCAAAGATTTTCAATTGGATTGAGATCAGGACTATTTGCAGGCCACGCCATTGACCTTATGTGTCTTCTATCAAGTAATGTTTTCACACTTTGTGCTCTATGGCAGGATACATTATCATCTTGATAAATCATTTCATCATCCACAAACATCCTGTCAATTGATGGGATAAGAAAAGTGTCCAAAATATCAATGAAAACTTGGGCATTTATTGTAGATGTAATGACAGCCATCTCCCCAGTGCCTTTACCTGACATGCAGCCCCATATCATCAATGACTGTAGAAATTTGCATGTTCTCTTCATGCAGTCATCTTTATAAATCTCATTGGAACGACACCAGACAAAACTTCCAGCATCATCACCTTGCCCAATGCAGATTCACGATTCATCACTGAAGATCCAGTCATCCACAGTCCACGATTGCTTTTCCTTAGCCCAATGTAAACTTTTTTCTGTTTAGGTGTTAATGATGGCTTTTGTTTAGCTTTTCTGTATGTAAATCTCATTTCCTTTAGGCGGTTCCTTACAGTTCGGTCACAGACATTGACTCCAGTTTCCTCCCATTCGTTCCTCATTTGTTTTGTTGTGCATTTCCTGTTTTGGAGACATATTGCTTTCTGGTCTTGACACTTTGATGTCTTCCTTGGTCAACCCGTGTGTTTCCCTTTAACAACCTTCCCATGTTGTTTGTATTTGGACCAGATTTTAGAAACAGCTGACTGTGAACAACCAACATCTTTTGCAACATAGCGTGTTGATTTACCCTCTTAAGCGTTTGATAACCCTCTCGTTTGTTTCAATTGACAGCTCTCGTGTTGGAGCCATGATTCATGTCAGTCTACTTGGTACAACAGCTCTCCAAGGTGTGATCACTCCTTTTTAGATGCAGACTAACAAGCAGATCTTATTTGATTCAGGTGACTTCATAATTTTGCCCCCTCCTTGGTCTATAAAAGTAACAGTTACTGGCTACCACATTTTTTTTTCAATATTTCATTTAGTGTTTCTTCAGGGCAGAGAGTTGCCATGTCTGTGATGTACTTTTTTCTACAAAATTAAAACATCTGAATGGACATCCTCCGAGCCAGGTGATACCATAATTTTTGCCAGGTGTTGTGTGTGTGTATATGTATAAATATATATCTATATGTATATATGTGTGTGTGATATATCCGTTTATATATAATTGGGTTTCTTTTAACAAATTATGGTGAAACGCTGGAGCTAGCTACAGGGGGTTGTTTTGTACGAGTGGCTACCACCACTCTGAAACACCCTTAACAGTTGCTGCTGAAAGTCTTTGAGAAATTCCGTGTCAAAATATCTCTGGTAGTTAGAATCTTATAAATAGTTAGACCAAGCGCTACTCAAACAATCACCTTGGCATTATATGATGAATTTGGCAGGGAGCTATGGTAGTTATAACTAGAGTTTTGTAATAAAACCAAGTACCAAATAGACCTAGAAAAACACCTAGGTAGTGTATAGTGATTATATCTAAAGGTTATGGTGTTTACATGAAGGGTTTAACTGAAGGATATGTGTTGACTGTGTCAACAATTACCGTATCCTTATATTAATCTTAAAAGTATGTTATTCTTAAAAGTATATGTATAAAAGAATGCATGCATGTTTAAAAAGAACACTATAGTTTATTTATAAAAAATCATATTACATAAAACCATTTAAAATCATCGAGGTTTGACACCATTATTTGAGGTAGATTCTGTGTCCTAGGGTTATTGCCTGGTCTGTTGGAGGGGTGGTCTTTCTTTTCTAGGCAGAAAGAGTAATAAACCTTTTTAGTATACACTGTGTGCAGAATTATTAGGCAAATGAGTATTTTGATCACAATACTTTTTATACATGTTGTCCTACTCCAAGCTGTATAGGCTTGAGAGCAAATTACCAATTAAGTAAATCAGGTGATGTGCATCTCTGTAATGAGGAGGGGTGTGGTGTAATGACATCAACACCTTACATAAGGTGTGCTTAATTATTAGGCAAATACTTTTCCTTAGGCTGGTTTCACACTGCAGTTTTATCACTGATCAGGTTCGATTAGGTTTGTGTGTCAAAACTCAGAACAGGTGTCAATCTTTCAATTATAGTTTTTCTCTGCAAGTTCCTCTCCTGGTTTTGGCACACAAACCTGATCATGGAAAAAACTGCAGTTTGAAACAAGCCTTAGGCAAAATGGGTCAGAAGATATGACAGGCTCTGAAAAGTCCAAAATTGTGAGATGTCTGGAAGAGGGATGCAGCAGTCTTAAAATTGCCAAACTTTTGAAGCGTGATCACCCAACAATCAAGCGTTTCATGGCAAATAGCCAACAGAGTTGCAAGAAGCATGTTGGGGAAAAAAGGCGCAAAATAACTGCCATGAATTGAGGAAAATCAAGTGTGAAGCTGCCAAGATGCCATTTGCCACCAGTTTTGCCATATTTCAGAGCTGCAATGTTACTGGAGTATCAAAAAGCACAAGGGGTGCTATACTCAGAAACATGGCCAAGGTAAGGAAGGCTGAAAAATTACCACCTTTGAACAAGAAACATAAGATAAAACATCAAGACTGGGCCAAGAAATATCTTAAGACTGATTTTTCAAAGGTTTTATGGACTGATGATATGAGAGTGACTCTTGATGGGCCAGAGGGATGGGCCAGAGGCTGGATCAGTAAAGGGCAGAGAGCTCCACTCCGACTCAGACGCCAGCAAAGTGGAGGTGGGGGTACTGGTACGGGCTGGTATCATCAAAGATGAATTTGTGGGACCTTTTCGGGTTGAGGATGGAGTGAAGCTTCAAGCAGTGGTACAGGAAGATGTCGGTATTGTTCAAGAAAAACATGATTTTCATGAAGGACAATTCTCCATCACATGCATTCAACTACTCCACAGCGTGGTTGCCCAGTAAAGGTCTAAAAAGAAAAAATAATGGACATGGCCCCCTTGTTCACCTGATCTGAACCCCATAGAGAACCTGTGGTCCCAACTAAAATGTGAGATCTACAGAGAGGGAAAACAGTGTCTGGGAGGCTGTGGTGGCTGCTGCACGAAATGATGATCGTAAACAGATCAAGTAACTGACAGATTCTATGGATGGAAGGCTGTTTGAGTGTCATCTTAAAGAAATATTGGTCACTAAATTTTTTTGTGTTTTGTTTTTGCATGTCAGAAAAGTTTTTTTTCTAAATGTTGTGCAGTTATATTAGTTTACCTGGTGAAAATAAACAAGTGAGATGGGAATATATTAGGTTTTTATTACGTTGCCTAATAATTCTGCACAGTAATAGTTATCTGCACAAACAGATATCCTCCTAAGATAGCCAAATCTAAAAACAAAAACCACCCCAACTTCCAAAAATATTAAGCTTTGCCCAATAATTCTGCACACAGTGTAGTTTGATTTTCTTCCTCATAGAAGTATTTTTGCCCACCTGGTGCTACAATTTTATCTCAGCTTCTAACTGGCGGTAGGGTCATGTTTTCTGTCCCGATTTAGCTTCTGGTAGCTTGTGGACAAACCTATTTTAACAAAACAGTTTGTATAAATAGATTTATGACATTGTGCTTATAACTCTAGTGGGTTTCAACCAAGTATTGTTTAGATTATAATATACAGGGGATTAACTCCCTATCCCAGATTGCCTACAATTAGAGAAACACGGATATTATAAACACCAATATTATAAAGGTGTGCACAGGAACTAACTTGAAACCCACCAGAGTTATAAACAGATTGTATAAATAGATTTATGACAAACTGTTCTGTTAAAATAGGTTCGTCCACAAGCTACTAGAAGCTAAACCAGCACAGAAAACAAGATCCCACCGCCAGTTAAAAGGCGAGATAAAATTGTAGCACCAGGTGGGCAAAAATACTTCTATGAGGAAGCAAATCAAACTATATTTAGGCCCCTTTCACACTAGCATGTGTTACAATTTGCGGCAGATTTACCGCATAACGGCCGCCACTTGTGTCAAGCCCCATGCATGGTCTATGGGGCTTGCAGCAGGTGCGGCAAGGGCGGTATAACCACGGTTCCGGCACTTGCAGCAGTTGCAGTCGCGGAAAAAAAAAAAAAAAACGATCCTGGTTTTTTCACAGCTGCAACTGCTGGAACCGCGGCTATACTGCACTTGGAGCAAGCCTCATAGACAATGTATGGGGCCTGATGCAAGTGTGCCGCAAGTGCGGCCGTTATGTGTCAGATGTGGTAAATGTGTCGCAAATTGTAACAAACGCTAGTGTGAAAGGGGCTTAAAGGCCCCGTTACACACAACGATATCGCTAACGATATTGTTGCAACGTCACTGTTTTTGTGACATTGCAGCGACCTCGTAGCGATGTCGATCTGTGTGACAGGCACCAACGATCAGCTCACTGATCTTTGGTTTATGGTCAGGACCATAAATCTATTGTTGTATGTATGCTGGTCAGCACGCATGTGTCAGGCGTGTGTCAGGGGCCAAACTATCAGCGATAAGCGGGAGCAGGTTGGTAACCATGGTAAACAGCGGGTATCTAGGCAGCGCCTAGTTACCTGATGTATACCCTGGTTACCAGCCTTCTCAGCTTACAGGCTGGTATCCAAGGTACACAGCGAGTAACTAGAGACAGCGCTGTCCCTAGTTACCCGCTGTTAACCTTGGATACCAGCCTGTAAGGGAGAAGGCTGGTAACCAGGGTATACATTGGGTAACTAGGTGCTGCCTAGATACCCACTGTTTACCATGGTTACCAGCCTGCTCCCGCTTACTGCAGCCTGGCAGCGGGAGCTAGAAATCGTGGTAAGGATATTTTATTCTTTTCCACAATGTCGCTGGTCCACTGGTCGCTGGTGAGTGTGCCTGTTTGACAGCTCACCAGCGATCAGATACCGATCAGCTAGCAATATCCCAGCCACCCGATCGTTGGTCGGATCGCTGGGACATCGTAGTGAACCTTTAGGCTGCTTTCACAATTCAGTTTTTTCAATAAGGAAGATCAGTTATTTCAGTTAAAAACCTGATTCTTTCAGGATCCAGTTTTTTGCCCATTTACTTAAATGTCGGGAAGAAACCTGGAGCAATAGGATTCTACCTGACATCATTAAAGTGAATGGGTAAAAAACTGAATCCTGAAAGAATCAGGTTTTTAATTGAAATAAGGCCCCTTTCACATCCGCGCATTTGCCACCTAACAGTCGCACTTGCGGCAAGCCCCATGCATTCTTGTGCGGTATTGCCGCGATTTGGCACTTGCGGCAGCGACACAAAACGCGGTCAGCTGCGGTTATTTTGCGCGGCCGCACATGCTGTAAGTGCTGGATTGCGGCAATACCGCACTTGCTACTGGTCCCATAGAGAATGCATGGGGCTTGCCGCAAGTGCGGCTGCTAGGTAGATCTGGACAAAAACGCTGATGTGAAAGGGCCCTTAAAAGGTTTACTACTTTTTCTTCCTAGAAAAGACAGACCACCCCTCCAACAGACCAGACAATAACCCTAGGACATAGAATCTATCTCAAGTATTAGGTATTAGTGTCAAACCTCGATGATTTTAAATTGTTGGGTGTCTTAACAAATTACATTTTTATACAGAATTTTCAATGTTATTGTTTCATAGCCTGACACAACTGCTACCAAGGAAGAATCTATCACAGCAGATGAAACACATGCCAGAACTGCTCGCACGGGAAAGTAGGGATGTATGAGCTTCTTCTGCTGGATCAATAATCATCTTAGGCTGCTTCCACACTGCAGTTTTTTCATGATCAGTGTCCATCAGATTTGTGTGCCAAAACCAGGAGTGTCTCCAAAACTCAGAACAGGTGTCAATCTTTCAATTATGTTTTTCTCTGCAAGTTCCTCTCCTGGTTTCTCTCCGGGTTTTGGCACACAAATCTGATGGACACTGATCAGTGAAAAAACTGCAGTGTGGAAGCAGCCTAAGAAGGGAATCCAATGATACCATCAACCAGGCACTGTTTTTACTGAAGCCCAAATGTAGGAATTAAATATTTTCTCTGCATTTTCATTTTCTAGAGGTACGTTACTACTTTGCAAATTAAAACCTTGGCAAAATTAAGCTCGTGCTACTGTATATATGGCTTGAAATCAACTTCTTAGTATAATTTTTAAACATTTTATGACAGCTAATATGCTTTTTCATGGATATAATTAGAAAGGTCCTTATTCCTCATTGCCAACTTTAACAGTGCTTAAGTATTTAGGCTCCCCTCCCTGGAGTTGTAGGGTGAGAAAAGGTCAATCAGCTGCATTAGTCATGATAATCATTTCCATGGTGTAGAAGCAGCAAAACTGAAGATAAAAAAACAATATAAATGTGGCACTGCTCTAATCGTACCGACCCGAAGAATAGACAAATAAACAAGTCTTATACGCCATTTGCCATGTCGTCAGATCATAGATTAAGAAAAAAAAAAAAAAAAAAAAAAAAGATTCCTGAATTACTGTTTCTTGATTCAGTCTCACAATCTGACCTGTGATCCGGTGGTATAAATCCTTTGTGCATGCCTTAAAAGAGGCGCTAAAGTATGGTCAACCACAGTTTGCACCTTTGGCCTCTGTTCAGCTGTGTCTTTATCTTTTCAGAATACAGAGTAACTCTGCTCCCTCATTAGTGAATGGATCCTTCAGAGGATTCATCCAAGTCACGTATTTCATAGATGCAGCTGGAAACCCAAATGTAAGTGCTCATCATAGAGAGCAGGATAAATGTGAATGGATTAAAAATGTTCTGTGCTTAAATCTCCACTAATAGCGTTCAACTCAACCCATAAAAACACAAGTCTCAAACAAGGTCTGTTATCTGTTAATGAAAATATAGGGGGCTTCCACGTTACTGGTAGCACAAAGGAAAAGTGATATGGCTCCTCACACCAGCAAAACATGTGCTCCCAAATCTACAAATCAAGTGCTCCCCCTCCCTTCTGATTCCTGCAATGTTTAAAGCACATTTAATGCCCACATGTTTAGCATTATTGTAGTGAGGAAGCTCACTTAAATTTACTGGTTTTGAGCAGAGCAAAATGTATGGGCAATACAATGTATTGGGCACTTACAAGGGCTTAATTGCATTTTTAAATCTGCAACATTCATTGTTTGACTCCATGGGTGTTTTATATAGATATAATCATCACTACACCCATAGATAAACTCCCAGAGAGGTGTAATTTCCTAAATATGGTCACCTAAGGGGGTTTCTGCTGTTCTGGCACTTAGGAGCTAAGCAAATGCAGTCCTGTAACTATTTTAGGAAAATCTGTGTTTCAAATATGAAATGGCGCTCCTTCCCTCCAGAGCAATGGCGTGTTGCTAAACAGTACTGTACATGTGGGATTTTGCCAAGTTCCAGAGAAAATGTGCAACACATTTTGATGCCGTCTTTTACCTATTTCCCTGAGCAAAACTGGAAATCAGTGGTTAAAACAACATTTAAGTGGTAATATGTAAATGTTTTTTCTTCACCACCTGAGTGTAAAAAATTTCGTGACACACATGTGGTGTCAATATGGTCACTGCAGATGAATTCATTGAGGGGTGCAGTTTATGAAATGGGGTCATTTGTGTGGTATTTCTGCTAATCTGGCACCCCAGTGGCTCTGCCAATTCGACATGGCACCCCCAAACCATTTCAACTACATCTGAAATCCAATATGGTTCTCTTTCCCTTCTACAACATATTGTATATGGTGCATTTTCTCCTGTTATGGCCACTTTACACGTCCCAACATCGTTTCGATATTGGATACAACGGCACGGGAGCATGCACTTTTTTGGATGAAATCCAAGATCGCATAGGAGATGTCACACAGGGAGATATCGGCAGGCAACACAACTGCGATGTCAACGCCCCCTCCTTCGCGCTGTGTACGAGCGACCCAGGGAACGACCAATCAACATGGGAGTGAATAGGGGACGTTGTGCTCCAAGTCGGTGTTGGGCTGTCACACAGAACGATCCTGCCAGATCGTCCATCCAATATCGGGCAGTTGGAGAGCCTGCACAATTCTTCCCTGATATCGTTTTAGCATCGTTCTTGCATCGAATTGCACATTTACACCACACAACGCACGAACGATATCGGGGCCAACGCACGAACCACGTGACTTTTTGTCGAAGTTAGACGACTATATCGGGACGTGTAAAGTGGCCATTACACTTATGAAAACAATTTCATGCTTACAGTATTTTGTGGAGAAAGTTAAATTTTATTTTCATAGCCCAACGTCCTGAAATTTTGGTTTTGAGTAATTTGAGGGGTGCAGTATTTAGAATGGTGTAACTTCTGGGTATTTGCTGTCACATAGACCCCACAAAATCACTTCAAATGTGATGTGGTTCAAAAAAAAAAAAAAAAAAAAAAATGTACATTTTGTTGGAAAAGAGATTTTTGTGTACTCACCGTAAAATCTCTTTCTCTGAGCCTTCATTGGGGGATACAGGATACCTCGGGTGTATGCTTTTCTGTCACTAGGAGGCGACACTAAGTTGATTAAAAAAGTTAGCTCCTCCTAGCAGTATACACCCCCATGTAGGAATGAACATAGTCAGTTTGTACTAAAGCAGTAGTAGAAGCAATATGAAAATTGTGTGATGCTGGTCTGAAGGATAATACGAAGTTAGGGTGGGTGCTGTGTCCCCCATTAAGGCTCAGAGAGAGATATTTTACGGTGAGTACACAAAAATCTTCTCTTCTCTATCGCTTCATTGGGGGACACAGGATACCATGAGACGTCCTAAAGCAGTCGCTATGGTGGGAATAGGCAAAGACCAGAGAGTAATGTGGAGGGCCACCTTCTTCGGAGCAAGGTGGCCGTTGAAGGTTGTGGTGTAAGTAGCATCCGAGTCGAGAGATCATGTCGATATCTCAGAGCATATAGAAAGGACATGTTTGGGTTAGCACAATTGTGTGATCCACCAGTCACATGCTATCATATTTTCAACTATATCAAAGGAAGAAGACCAGGCAGCATGCATATACGACCGGGATCGGGGAAGTAATCAAAAACACCCCATAAGAGTTATTCAAATTTTTATTATCCAAAAGATGTATACAAATACAGGAACAAGCAAGACATTTAAAAACATTTAAAAGGTGCAAACCACCAACAGCCAAAGCTGGAGCCCTGCATAGATTTTTAATGTGCAAATACTCAGTAGTACACCAATACCACAAAATACATGTGTGCAAAAATGAGTAACCAAGTGTCACTAGTTTGGACTAGGTTAATGTGTATTTGTGGCCCCTGAATAAATTCAGCTAGTTGCCACTGGGTCAATACCACTCATTGTTTCCTCAACACATATCACAGTTAATAGTGCAGTTATGCCCACATATAAATATCATCCAAGTCCTGAAAAAAGGCCTGAATCATTAATCATTTAGGGCTATCAGCAACAGAAAAGGACCATGGGGATGTTCTAAACCAGAGGAAAGGTCCTGGCTTATGGCTAGAATAATTGAAAAATAATGCATAAATATGCACAACCCTATTGCTGTAAAAAATGATGTAATAACTGTATAATTTAACAAATTAACACAGCAGTACCCTGTAAAACACAAAGATGATAAAAATTTGGTAAAAAGAAGGCTCAAAGGTGTGCCATCAGTACAACCTTAATCCAAATGTTTAGTTACCATTATGCACATAATCCAGTATGCAGGGCTCTCAGCACGCTCAATGCCAGACACGTGTCGTGCCTGAAAGACCGCTTCCTATGGGGAAAGAGCTTACCATGTTATTGTGAAAGATCCTTATATACATAGTTCATCACAATTAAGTTTAATGTGGCCCACCTGCGTAATAAAAGGGGAGAGACTATTGTACTGTAGTCGGGACAAGTGGAGGCGTCTGGCCAACCCGTGTTTTTTTTTTTTTGTAAATAGGAAAAAAGGGAAAATAAGGGCACACTCAGTCTATAGTCTTCTGTTAGACGTAGGGAGTAGAAGCTGGCTCCATGAGTTTGAAGTTGCTTTCTAGCAGAAGGCAAATTGAAGGAAGGGGGTGTCCGTGAATGATCAAAGGAGTTTCAGAGTGGAAGACTGAAGGAACCGAGGGAATTTCTTGGACCCCGCATAACTGAGCAGGCAGTGTCCTAAAGTAGGTCTAGCGTAGAGCCTGTAGTCAGGCGAGCATTTAAAAAAATTTTTTTTTTAAGGTTTGACTGGGTAGGTATGTTGCAATAGGTCTCCGGAACAGCTGCACCAAGGTGGGGTGACCTGGGCTCTGCTGGTGGGCACAGGACCGAGTCTTTGTTCTGGTCTAGCATGGTTCAGTACCAGGTTTCTTTAGACTTAGGCAGATTCGGTGAGTAGTTGAATGCTGCTGATAAATGTGGCAAGGTAGCGAAGCAACGTTAGTGTTATGGGGGGGGGTGGGGGTTAAGAGTCAGGTGGCACTGTCTGAAAGCGTGAAAGACTGGAGAAGTCTTGGAGCATTGGATGATCCTGGTGAGGACCGGTGTCAAACAGCCACTGTGAGACTAACAAAGGTTTTTGAGAAGAGAATGGTAACCAGCCCTGCGTTAGGGTTGTGTTAATAATGTCTGCTAGGACTAGTACGTGTCCTGCGGAGGCAGGCACAGGCGCAGAAGTGAGAGGTGGAAGGGCGTTCGACGTTTCAGCAGTCTGTGGGATGGCTAGGTAGCCTTTGGGAGAAGAAGGAGTAATGAGTGTTGAGGCCTGAGACAGGACGTATGATTGGCTAGCGTAGCTGACGGTTGTGTGTGTGAGCTTCTACTTACAGTTAGAAGCCTAGGGTCTTGGCCCGAAGCACACTTGGCTGAGGTTACTAGGCTAAACGCTAGGTTTGTAAGCCGAGTAAACGCTCAGTTTCTAAGCAGAGTGTATCAGTGATAGGCGTGAATTCCTAGGGGTAGTTGTGATGTGCCGTTGGTGTAAGGCGTAGGCTGTAATGTGGCCAGTGTGGGTACTGGAGTGTTAGCGCCTATTTGGGGTGGGGGACAGACGCACTTGCTGTGGTAATTTGTTTTGATACATGATTGCAGCGTGTGACGTTGCAGGCTAGGTTTAGCGTTTGCTACCAGTTGGTCGGGGGCTGGGCACCCCGTAAGGGACTGAGGCTCTGTTAACGTCTTTGGTTAGGCAAGGAAAATTGTCTATAGTGGTGTTTGAACCAAGTTCGAGGTAGACAAATATAGTATTTTATTTTATAGCGTGCCCTCCTCTGAACACGAGTTTGCAACCCTCAGCTGCATGACAGACAGGAGGTTTATTACCAACAGGTGGATTAGCAAATTGTTCTACCAGCGCTGGGACGGAAATTTTGGCTTCGAGAGGAAGGCCTTTGAAGAGAGGTCAGACTGGTAGATGGTGTAAGGGTTACCAGTTTTGATGATTAGACATCTGTTGGATAAGCAGACTGTAGTCTATGGTGCAAGGAGCTGGTGCTGCTGGAGAGTAGCTAAGCGCGGACCACTGCTAGAGGATGACTAACATTTACTTGAGTCATGTCCTAAATAATCCGTGGATTATACCGGTTACGTCATCTGTCTGGTTTTTGGGGCTGCGCAGTCAGTACGTATGGCGCTGTCCTGCTAGATGCCGGGTAGGGCTGTTTGCCCTGTTTGGAGGTGGGTTAGAGGTGTTAAAGGTGCAAGGAGGTACGACATACTTAGCGAGGAGTGCTAGTTTAGATAGTTTGAAATAGACTTGTTTAAATTCGATTACCTCGTGTGCTGACATCAGAGACATCGATGGTTCTGCGGCTGTACCTTTGTTGCGGTCCGTGAGGTTCTGTGGCTGTACCGTTGTTGCGGTCCGCGAGGACGCTTGCTTGAGGAGACTTCACCTTTTCCGTAGGTGTAGGGTCCAAATTCCAGATGAGGTCAGGTTACTTGTTAATCCTTTGTGAAAGAGAATTAAGAGGCGACAGACAGACATGGACACTGAACTAAAGACGTTGTAGACTCTTTTGATAGAGATGTAAGTGTGTGCGTAATAAGGTCACTTTATGGGAATCAGAGTTGGTGTACTGAGATGAATGTGTGGGCCGCTAGTTATCTTGTGGTAGGATATATACACTATGTCCGAACACAAGCGCTGTTTTATATGTTATAGTGGTTTGGATTCTGACCCGGTAGGCAGTTTGGCAGATGTCTATACCGCAGTTAAGGGCCCGTTTTCGGGCTAATCGGCAGAGCCTTCTGATCACTGCTTTCGTTTGTAGCGCAGTGCTGAGAAACAGTTTGACCTGGCTACCAAATCTTAGGCGGGTTCTACCGAGGTCACCTGTATAGAGTTGCATCTTCGCCGAAATATGTGAATCACTGTCCCACTGGCAGTTAATATTGGGTCAGAAGTCCTAGGCTGCTGAAGTGGAGGGCTATGGAGCACATGGCAGTGGTGTTTTCCGTACACTGCCTGGTGGGAAAGCTATAGACTAATGCTGGAGCCAGTTAGGTAGAGTTGTGCGGATTACAATTGTGCGCTGATATGACCACTGAACAGAGTTGTAGATTCCGTTAGCCGCTGAGGCAGACTGGTTCGTATATTATCGCAAAGGTGGTTTTGTGACGAGTACAGCTATGTGTGCTGTACGGGTATAGGCCTGATAGCATAATTGCTAGCAAAATAAGTAATGCCAGCAACATAATACACATGTCCTGTGTTATGTGGGCGGGTAATGTGGTGCTGGGAGTTTGACAGGCAAAGTGCCTCTGCGTGCATGGAATATGGTGGGGGAATCAAGGTTGTTAGAGAGTTTGGCTTCCTAAATAACATACGGTAGCCGTCCCAATTCATAGCATAGTATATGGGGGCTTACGGTACCGGCTTGCTGAGCTGCGAGCCGATTAGAATGGTGAGCCATGTTGGTGCGTTTGGTAGATGGCAGTTTTGACTGGTGGACGGCGGGCAAAATCCATAGTCCCCTTAAGTTCTAGACTCACGTCCGGCTCATTATACAGTGAACAGGGATTGCAATTCACAGTCTGGGGAACGGGGAAAGACTATTATTCTGGCTAATGAGTCTACTGATTGTGTCAGTGCCAGGGCCCTTGTGGGGTGCTGCATCAGTGGTAGGCTCCATGGGTATTGGGGTTCGCAATTTGGGCAGGGTTGCGAAGTGTGTCCTCATGGGAGCGCAGTCTGGCAGTTGGTACATGATGCGTTGACCCCATTTATTTTGGATACTTTGGGATCTACTTAAATGGTACTGTTACGCGGTAAGATATCGTCCACGATATCACTCATACATCATGGGTTGTGAGACGTTGAAAAGACATAGTTAGTGCATCATGGTGTGTAGCACCAAGATAAGACTACGATAAATCGTTGGATCACTGATCGACGAACATGTCCATAAACTATGAAACTAGCTGATCGTCGTCCCTCCAAACTGCTGCATCGTTGTGTGTCACACCGCGATAACGCTGTCATTAACGACTTCGCCTAATCACCTCAGTGAACAAGTATCGTTCACTGAGTTGTGCGAATGATTGCTGCTGCGGCATCCTTGGTGCGTCGTCCACGATATCTACACGTGTGACATCTCACCAACGATGTCTAAACGATGTCTGTAACGAACGCGCTCCCGTGAGATCGTTGGTGACATTGCTACAATGTTGAAGCGTGTAACGGTACCTATAGTATACGAAGTCACAAGTCATGTGAGCAACGGCACGCACTGTCTGAGAGTTTTGCGGAGGTGCTGGGCGGAGAAGCTCTTGCTTTGGAGGCATTCTGTGGTGCCAGCCTACTGAGCTGGCTCCGTGTTTATATTTGTTTCTTGTGTTAGTCCTCTGTGCACTCAAACGTATCGAACTTCATTTGAGTTTAATTACAGCCTGCAGCTTTGGCCTCTGGAGCCACAAGCTTTGTGGGGGGAGGGAGGCGGAGGGCCAGCAGGTAGCATGGATTTGTCTCCATTCATGAGGCTTTTGCACTATTTTCCTTTCCGTTTGTGGGGAGTTGTTTGATTGCCCCACATGCAGCTCTTTGTCTGCTTTCTTACTAATTCAAGCCGTTACAGAGGCATGGCTTAGGTGTGGTCCCCTGTGGTTATTGGCCAGCATGGGATGTGACTCGTGTGGGCGGGGGGGAGGGGCGTGCCGCATATGCGTGTCATAAAGGGGCGTGTTCATTGTGCTGCTCATCGCCCACGTCATAGCGAGTGGGCGGGAGTGAAGCCAGTGACATGGCGGTGGGCGGGGAGTGAGGCCAGTGGTATGGCCGTGATTGGAAGCTTCCGCTGCCAATCATAGGCTGGGCAGCGCTTGGGTTGAAGGCCCAGCCGGGGTCTGGATTATCACTGGCCCCGGTGTGCGGTGAGACCCGCGATACTAGCGGGGATTGTGCTGCTTCTGTGCTCCATCCGTCCTGCCCCACGTCCCGGACCATTTCAATGGTGTGGAGCTGCAGCAGCAGGGCAGGACACAGAACCCTGAGGGAATGATGTGCACTAATAATGCTGCGTACAGGTCCAAGCCAAGACCTAGATTTTTCCGCCAGGGGTCGGGGCTACGGGCCAGTGTGGCGATGGCACCGGAGGCAGCCTGGGGATCTGTCCGCCATGGACGCACAGACTTGGAATGTTTTACCTTGAATGTGCGTCCCAGCCGAAGCCGCCACTGCAGCATCTGTGGACTGGAGAGTCCTCTGCCCATGTGTCACCGCTGGGTCGGGATACAGATCTGCGGCCCCAAAAGGGATGGGGGAGTGTAGGGGTCTGCGGCCTCGATCCAGCCACTCTTTGCTAAGAAGGAGGAACTCAGACACATGCAGCTTCAATCCTGCCTCTCTTGGCGAGAGAGGTCAGCCCGGGTGCCTGCAGTCTCAATTCTTTGTTGGGGATGGAGGACTTAAGTATCTGCGGCCTCGATCCAGTCTCTCTTGTTGAGAGAATGGAGAGCATGGGTGCCTGTAGCCTCAATCCAGACTCTCTTTGTTGAGAGAATGGAGAGCAGGAATCCGTATAAAAAAGGGAAAATTCTTCTAATCCGGGATGTAATAGAAAAAATAAAGAGAAAGTTATAAAAAATGTATCTAGCTAGTTAGGCTATAGATGTGGCCTGGATTAGGGCACGTCTGCCTCCTACAACACTAAGCAAAAAACTATGTTCACTCCTACATGGGGTGTATACTGCTAGGAGGAGCTAACTTTTTTAATTAACTTAGTGTCGCCTCCTAGTGACAGAAAAGCATACACACGTGGTATCCTGTGTCCCCCAATGAAGCGATAGAGAAATGAGAAATTGCTGATATACTTTTCGTCCCTCTAACTTTCTAACCCCCCAAAAATTGTTTCAAAAATAATGTGATGTAAATAGTCATGTGAAATGTATTTATTAACGTTATTTGACACAACTTTCTGCTTTAACCCCTTCACCACTCAAGAATTTTTTGCTCCCCTGGTTCCAAGAGCCATGACGTTTTATTTTTCCATCAATATATAGACATATGAGGGCTTTTTTTTTTGCGGGACGAGTTGTACTTTCAGATGCAAATAATTTATTTTACCATATACTGTACAGGGAAATTGCAAACAAAATTCCCAATGCAGTGAAAATGCAAAAAAAAAAAAAAATTGCAATTACATGTTTGATTTTTGGGTTTTTTATTTGCCATGATCACTATATGGTAAAACTGACATAATGGTATGATGCCTCAGGTCAGTACGTGTTCGTAGATACCAAACATGTATACTTTTAATCAGGGTGGATTTGATTTAAATCTAACTGATTTAAATCACTAGTCAGTAAGGCTTGATTTAAATCAGTGATTTAAATCAAAGTTTCTACCTAAACTAGTTCTTGCTACTCTAACATGCAAGTAGATGAAGATTTTTAGAATCACTTTTTATATTACTTTTTTCTCCCCAGTTTAATGGGTTAATCATTCATATTTGGACACCACTGTTCTGTTGTACTTATGAAGGAGAAAAATAATCCTGACCTTAATAACAATTTAAATCGATTTATTCAACTGAAACAATAACAACATTACAGCATAAGTTATTTGCTTAAACAAACATCCATGTTTGTTAACTAATTTGGCTAAACAAAATATATATATATATTTTAAGAAACTTAGACTGTCAGCCCAGCCGACACATGAAAAACTTAAATACTACTGTCCCTGCTGTCCTCTGTAGCTCACTTGTCGTCATCTTCATCATCAGCGTCCTCATTTTTCAGGATCTGGGCTGTCTGATGGCTTATTTTTTGGGGCTGAAGCTGATGTTTCTAATAATACCATTTTTGGGTGGATGCGCTGTTTTGATCGCCCGTTATTGCATTTTATAGCAATGTTGCAGCGACCAAACAACATAATTTTGGCATTTGGATCTTTTTTTCTGTTTCGCAGTTTACGGCTCTCATTAATTGATTTTATATATTGATAGATCGGGCATTTCTGAACGCGGCAATACCAAATATGTGCATTTTTTATTTCTTTTAATACTTTTATTTTGAATGGGGGAAAAGGGGGGCGATTTGAACTTTTAGTTTTTTTTTTCTTCTCATATTTTTAAAACTATTTTACAATTAATTCTTGATTTTACACTGCCCATTAGGGCACCACAGTGCTGCACCATCCAATCGCTTGTGACAAGTCCTGATGCTACAGCACATCGGGACCTGTCACAAATGCGTACTGTGAGTGGTTGGCAGCGCTTGCCAACCACTCACAGGAAGTGATCAGTGACAGCTTCCGGGTCAATCCAGGACCCTGGGCTGTCATGTGAGCATCAGAGATCCCACAATCTTATTGCGGGATCTCCGATGCAAGCGGGGAATTGCGTGTTCCTTGCTGCAAAGGTTTTGGATCCTGTTGTCAGTGATTGACAGCGGGATCCAAGGGGTTAACCGCACCGATCGGATTGCGGATCCGATCGGTGCTGGAAGCCGGCTGTTTAATGTGAGCACTGCGCCGGAGCTCACATTAAACACCGGGACCCGATCCATGATGTCCTCCTAAGTCATGGGTTGGGAAGGGGTTAAGGGCAGAAAACTTGCAAAAATGTTTTAAGTTTGACAAATTTCTGATGTTTTCACTAACAAACACGAAAAATATGTCACAAAAAAAAAAAAAAAAAACACTATCTTGAACTCCCTGGACTCCCAGTGATTCCAAGTGTCCAAGGGTTAAATCAAAGTGACACTGGTCAGAATTGAAAAAAAATGGCCTGATCATGAAGGTGAAACCAGGCTCGGGGTTAAAGGGCTTAAAAGAGGCTCCCTCTTTAACAACAATTGTCATTCAACTGTAGTGGGTCAGGGGGAATCTGGCCAGGGATTGTCCCAGACAGGTCAGGTCTTTTCCTTGCCCAGTTATTTTTTTACTCTGAAACAGCAGACTTTCAGAGGAAACCATACCTGTGACTGCAATCAAAATTCCTGCCACTCATGGTTCAGCAAAATCGAACAACAATTTTTTTTTTCAAATAGTAATAAAAAGAATAAAAATTACAATATAATCCCCACTGAGGGCCATCATTTGTCAATGGAAAAATAGGGGGTTTCCAAGTTAATGGGATTTAAAATGCACCTAACACAGTATTGCTAACAAAATAAAAGAACGTTTGAAAAATTATGCTGATGTAAAGTAGACTTAGTAAAACGTTCTCTTTTTTTGCACTAGCTGGTTTGAGATTATTTTTCTAAATCTGTCAAATTTCAGATATGTTCATAAACACACAATATATTAACCTAAGTTTGCCAACAAAGTCTGATGAATCACGAAAAAAAACTCAAAAAACAGTGGGATATATACAAGCTTTCCAGTGTTACCACCAAATAAAGTCGGATTTGAAAAGTGAAACTTGGTCACAAAGTCCACATTTTTTCCCCACTACTTTGCTGTGCTAATCTAAAGACTGTTACCCAGATATTAAGCGAATAAAAAAAAAAAAAAAAAAAAAAAGAGATTACATGGAAGTTTAGAACACCCATCAGTTGGAAAGTGGTGTACACATTGGTTATACATGTTATTTCAAACATTTCAAACACACAAAATGGGAGGGAATAAAAGTAGCAGAGGCCTTACTTTTTTCAAAGTAGTGATCAGACCTGTATGCTTCTGGGCATGCTGCATGGTGACTTGCAGAGATGCCAGCTCATCCAAGGCATTAATACATCTGTATACATCCTAATTAAAGACATGAAACAACTGAAGTAAACATTAAAATACCAAAATCTAGGGACACAATGAAACAGCTACTAGTAAGAGAAAAAAAAAACTTGTCAAAATTAACTTTATTTTTTCATGGCATTCACTGGGCTAAATAATCTGGAACTTAAATAGTTTGAGTGATACCAATGAAATACATATATATTGTAGTTTTACATTATGAAGCATTTGTAAGACTAAAGGGGTCCAGCTACTGTATATTCTGCCACCCCACAATCATGGACCTTACATCACTACTCTAAGTCAGCAATGAGTTTCGCTTTTTTGGATGCAATGAATGCCATAGTAGTCTGGATACCAACAGTTTCGAGGCACTGTCATGAAGAGTCATTGACAAGGGAATGTGACACCAGTCCTACTGCTAGGATTATGGTGTTTGATGGCATAATGTATGGTTGCCAGACCACACTAGTTTTTCTTGAAAGTTCAAGTAACAGCTTTGCATTAAATGGATTTGTCATAGAATCAGTAGTAAAGCCATTTTTCTAAATTGTTCTTTTTCAACAAGTCGTCAGTCCACATGTTGCTTGCGCTGTGGGCAGTCTGCGTGGCCCAAGTATGCAACCATGGGCTGTGGCTTTAGACTTGTGTCCCATCAAGCATATCTGGGATGTCATAGTTTGGCAATTATAAAGTTTGCTGCCAGCAACGGATCTTGATGAGTGTTAAGAAAATATGAATTCTTGTCATTGTTTTAAAATGTTTGAAAATACTGTCAGAGATAGCTTAATTCTGCGCCCCTTGTTCGTTCCCCCAGTCAGGAATTTTTACGACTAGCCAGAATTCAGCTAGTCTAATTTGTTTTTTGTCCCTGGTCATTCCATATCAAGTGATCCAAATATTATTATTTTTTTTCCCCTGATGTCTTTAGATCTTTAAAAAAAAATTCTATATGAAGTACAACTTTAGTTAATTATAAATAAAAAGTTTTGATTTTTTTTTTCTTAATCAGTTAATTTTTTAAAGATTTTTAAAGTTTAAAAAAGCGCCAATTTTGGCCTTGTATGGCTTTACATTTTTTATCATATCTCGGGCTAGAAATAAGATGGAGAAACAAAATAAACACCATTCTACTCAGGACTTTACAGGCTTTCACCATATATGTCACAAGAGTGATATGTCTTTGTTAATATTTTAAAAACACAAAATTTTAAAATGCATTTCCGAAAAAAGTATTATTTAAAAATTCCCAAAGATGCACGTGTCTGCTGTGCTCTTAGCCACATCTGTACAAAAATTCAAGTTGGGATCGTGATGGGATCATATTTTAAAATATTTAACTATTATAGCATCAATGGGTCATCCCATATCAAGTGATCTAAATTTGAATTTTTTTTTACCTGATGTCTTTAGAATTTTTTATTTTTTTCTATATTAAGTACAACTTTAGTTAATTACAAATTAAAAGTTTAGAATTTTTTTCTTCAGTTAATTTTCTACAGATTTTTAAAATTTTAAAAAAGCGTGCATTTTAGCCTGGCATGTCTTTACATTTTTTTTTTATCATATCTCGGGCTAGAAATAACGGGGTTAAACACATGCAGTGTGTTTTTGAAACACTCAGAGTGAGTAAATCACTACTTGCACTACTTTTTGATCGCTGCAATAAACGCAGCATTTATCACTATTTATATATAAAAGAAAAAATCTGCCATCGTTTTCACTAGGGATTAAAAAAACTAAAGCAGATATAGTGAAAACTCAGTAGAAAAAAGCTGCCAAAACCGCAGCGTTTATCCGCAGACAGAAAAGGTTGTGTGCGCGCTAGCCCTAATACTCACTTTATAGTAAGCAGTTATATCTTAAGTGTACTGTAAATCATTATTTTTATTATCCATCTTCCTTACTTAATATTAACTGTATTTTTCTCACAAAGCAATGGCTGCTGCTTCTCAAGGAACAGCATTTTATATTATATACTGTTGCAATCCCTTTAAAATACTGGACACACAACAAGAAAATCTTAGGCCGCTCCAAGATTGGATGTTTGATATAAATCCATCATTCAATGCAGCATGAACATTTGCGACAATTGTAGATAGCAACTTGCAAAAGAGAAAAATACTCTGCAGGTAGAACATGGTGAAAAACCTATAACTTCCAACACAGGATTTTATAAATCCTGATTTAACAATAGAGGATTTGAATAAATCACTTTCTAACATCAAAGAGAATTAAGATAATGAGGTGGGAAAGGCATACCTTTTCTCAGAACAGTATGGGCTTTCATGTGATATGTCATATGACTATGTTTTTAATATTTTGTTACAGTAATAATTTTGTTAATATGTATACTGTACTTTGAAGCACAAAGTGGTCTGAGCTGTGGAGCATTAGTAACGTTCTATAGATTCCTATTATCTTGTCTTATTGTGTATGTGATAGACATTCACTAAGTCATATCATTATGTTGATGAGCCTTTATAAATATGCAGATTAACAAAATATAACATTTTTAACAAAATATTAAGAAACAGTCTTGTGAAATACCAAATGAAAGCCTGTACCGTTCTGAGAAAAATGATGCCTCTCCCACCTCATTATCTTACTTCTAGCCCGAGATATGATAAAAAATGTAAAGCCATACCAGGCCAATATTTGCGCTTTTTTAAAACTTTAGAAATCTGTAAAAAATTAAACTGATGAAAGAAAATTCAAAACTTTTCATTTGTAATTAAAGTTGTACTTCATATAGAAAAATAAATAAATCTAAAGACGTCAGGTAAAAAAAATATTCAGATTTTGATCACTTGGTATGGAATGTCCTATTGATGCTATAATAGTTAAATATTTTAAAATATGATACCATCACAATCCCAACTTGAATTTTGGTACAGATGTGGCTAGGAGCATAGCAGACATGTGCATTTTTGGGAATTTTAAAATTATACATTTTTTCGGAAATGCGTTTTAAAATTTTGCATTTGCTTTCACATGGGTAAAATATTAACAGATACTCTTGTGACATATGGTGAAAGCCTGTACAGTTTTGAGTAGAATAATGTTTATTTTGTTTTTCTATCTTATTTCTAGCCTGAGTTATGAGGAGAAATGTAAAGGCAGGAAACACTGACACTTGCACTTTTTCCAAACTTTGAAAATCAATTAAAATTAAAAAAAATTTAGAATTTTTTTATCTTCACATTTTGCATGGTCTGACGTGCTATTATAAAATAACAAAATCTCTAAAAGAATTAAAAATATAGAGGTAATAATCATTGGTTCACTTGACATGGAATGACCCCTCTGTGATATCCCTTTATCTTAACTTACAGTCTTAATGTCAAATTTCATAAGAGCCGTTTATACCACAAATACATAAATCATTTTTGGAATGTTTACTTTTTTTCAGTTATGATGATCTTTTATATGTATGTAACAATCAGAAACCTGGGAAATGGGTTCTGACCTTCTGAACATCATAGATATATCATATTTGATACCAATCTTTGTGTAAACTCCCGAGGGAAAACATGATGTCCATAGTTTTGACGTGGGAGCGGCCAAACCAAGGATATGGAAAATGGAGGTTTTTTGATAATTGCGAAAGAGGTGGATTTCAAAGAACCAGCCCATCAGGGAGGTGAACACAAGTGGGAGTTCCTGGATTTTATGTCCCATTACATAAAACCAAAGAGTCCATTTTGGGCTCATTCCACCCTGGGACGTCCGACACAGTAAAGGTACCGTTACACGCTACAATATCGCTAACGATATAGTTAACGAAGTCACGTGACGAGATCGTTCGTGCATCATTTCAACATTGTTGGTGAGGCGTCACACTCCAGATAAGTTGAATGACGTGCGAACGATCCAGCGCTCTAGACATCGTTTGAACAAGCCAGCGAAGGATGTTGGCCATCGTTCAGCCGTCGTCACACAGCAACTATATGAACGATGACAACCTTCAATGTGGGCGTTCTGTTTCACGTAGGGCAGGCTATAGGTGTGCCAGGTTGTATTTTACCGCGCCCCTACAACTCAGATTGGTGGCCACATCTGCGTTTACCATTGGTCAGCCTTCATTGGAAAAATGGCCAGTAGATTTACCGCTTTACCACTGTCAACATCACGCCATTCATGTGTCACATTTTTGGAACGCCGCGGTGGTTTGAACAGGCGGCAATAATAATAAATAATTTTGTGATGCCTGTGCAAGTCGCAGCTGCATCCCCAGAGTAGTGTGCACCTTTGTGCTGCCGCAGTATGAAATTTATTTAGGGGTATGCTTGTGCGGGCCAATGTATCAAGATGCCTAGAAAAAAATGTAATTAGCAGCACATTACATATGGCCAAACATGTGTCAACCATCTTGGGAACATACACAATGTAGTAACTACCCATCACAACATATGTATACAGTTGTGGCCAAAAGTATTGACACCCCTGCAATTGTCAGATAATACTCAGTTTTTTCCTGAAAATGATTGCAAACACAAATTCTTTGGTATTATCTTCATTTAATTTGTCTTCAATGAAAAAACACAAAAAGAATTGTCCTAAAGCCAAATTGGATATAATTCCACACCAAACATAAAAAAGGGGGTGGACAAAAGTATTGGCACTGTTAGAAAAATCATGTGATGCTTCTCTAATTTGTGTAATTAACAGCACCTGTAACTTACCTGTGGCACCTAACAGGTGTTGGCAATAACTAAATCACACTTGCAGCCAGTTGACATGGATTAAAGTTGACTCAACCTCTGTCCTGTGTCCTTGTGTGTACCACATTGAGCATGGAGAAAAGAAAGAAGACCAAAGAACTGTCGGAGGACTTGAGAAACCAAATTGTGAGGAAGCATGAGCAATCTCAAGGCTACAAGTCTATCTCCAAAGACCTGAATGTTCCTGTGTCTACCGTGCGCAGTGTCATCAAGAAGTTTAAAGCCCATGGCACTGTGGCTAACCTCCCTAATTGTGGACGGAAAAGAAAAATTGATGAGAGATTTCAACGCAAGATTGTGCGGATGGTGGATAAAGAACCTCGACTAACATCCAAACAAGTTCAAGCTGCCCTGCAGACCGAGGGTACGATAGTGTCAACCCGTACTATCCGTCGGCGTCTGAATGAAAAGGGACTGTATGGTAGGATACCCAGGAAGACCCCACTTCTTACCCAGAGACATAAAGCCAGGCTGGAGTTTGCCAAAACTTACCTGAGAAAGCCTAAAACGTTTTGGAAGAATGTTCTCTGGTCAGATGAGACAAAAGTAGAGCTTTTTTGGCAAAGGCAACAACAGAGTTTACAGGAGAAAAAAAGAGCCATTCAAAGAAAAGAACACAGTCCCTACAGTCAAACATGGCGGAGGTTCCCTGATGTTTTGGGGTTGCTTTGCTGCCTCTGGCACTGGACTGCTTGACCGTGTGCATGACATTATGAAGTCTGAAGATTACCAACAAATTTTGCAGCATAATGTAGGGCCCAGTGTGAGAAAGCTGGGTCTCCCTCAGAGGTCATGGGTCTTCCAGCAGGACAATGACCCAAAACACACTTCAAAAAGCACTAGAAAATGGTTTGAGAGAAAGCACTGGAGACTTCTAAGGTGGCCAGCAATTAGTCCAGACCTGAATCCCATAGAACACCTCTGGAGAGATCTAAAAATGGCAGTTTGGAGAAGGCACCCTTCAAATATCAGGGACCTGGAGCAGTCTGCCAAAAAAGAATGGTCTAAAATTCCAGCAGAGCATTGTAAGAAACTCATTGATGGTTACCGGAAGCGGTTGATCGTAGTTATTTTGGCTAAAGGTTGTGCAACAAAGTATTAGGCTGAGGGTGCCAATACTTTTGTCTGGCCCATTTTTGAAGTTTTGTGTGAAATGATCAATGTTTTGCTTTTTGCTTCTTTCTCTTTTGTGTTTTTTCATTGAAGACAAATTAAATGAAGATAATACCAAAGAATTTGTGATTGCAATAATTTTCAGGAAGAAACTGAGTATTATCTGACAGAATTGCAGGGGTGTCAATACTTTTGGCCACAACTGTATGTGCGACTCCACAGTTTTCTTTGCAGATCAACGTCATTTGCGGGCGCACGAGCATTTAACAACGCCTAGACAACATTGAGGGCGACTTCCATCAGTCTGCTTGGTTAATTTAGGTTTGAATTTAATTTTACCAAGTCAATGACACACAACATTCAAGCACGGATGATCAACTATGGCGCCTTGGGTTGGACAACACACAACAGCTAATCGGATCGTAAGCACAACCACAAATTGGCGCTCAACAACGACAAAGCACGCCTACGGAATTGATATCTATACCGCTGAAATTGTGAAAGACATCATTTATGGCGACATCATACACGAAGCAGCAGGTTGACAGAACGTTAATTGGACGACGAACCAAGGATTTGAGGTCTGGATCACTCTTTTTATATGAGGGATCCAACTATTTATCATTTCAACATCGTTCGTTTACACGCAACGATGCACAAATGATGTCGTTTGAACGATCAAAAAACCGTGACGTTTCAGCTATATCGTTAGAGATATTGTAGCGTGTAATGGTACCTTAAGACACTAAGGCTGTGTGGCAGAATCATACACCATTTCTGGAGAGCCGTCCCCCCTACAGAATCTGAGAGGTCACCGCATGGCACAGGTTTTGCAATTTCTCATTTATTCCTTTTATTTTAATAACGGTTTTATGCATATATGTAAATTGTCTCTTTTGTAATATCTTGTATATCTTTTTGTAAACACTGCCAACTTTTTGGAGTAAAACTTAAAAAAGGAGATTTTTGTGTACTCACCGTAAAATCCTTTTCGCTTAGCCTCTAATTGGGGGACACAGGACCGTGTTATGCTGCTGTCCACTAGGAGGCGACACGAAGCAGAATCTGCAAAAGAGTTACTTGGCTCCTCCTCTGCAGAATACACCCCTGGCACAGGAAATGCTTCACCAGTTTTGTGCTAAAGCAGTAGGAGTGTTAACATATGATAACAGTAACACAGAACCTGTAACCACACAGGCCCTGTGAAAAAATATAGTTAACAAGTTAATAACAGAGTAATAGAGGCTGAATTTAAACAGGCACGCTTGTAACCAGGTAAGAGTTAGTGCAGTAATGTTAGTACAACAAGGCCTGTGATTAAACAGGCACCTGCGTAGACCGTGAAAAGTCAACAAAGCAATAATTGTATAACAAGGCCTATATCTAGACGGGCTCACAGTACTATAGGACCTGTAACAAGACAGGCCCAGTTTAAACATTCAACAGTCAACACCGTTAGTATATGCAAACATGTGTAGACCTTTTAACCATGCAACAGCTGAGAAGCCATTTAAGAACTATAGAACAAAACCCACAAGGGTAAAAAAGGGTGGGTGCTGTGTCCCCCAATTAGAGGCTAAGAGAAAAGGATTTTACGGTGAGTACACAAAAATCTCCTTTTCTCCTTCGCCTCATTGGGGGACACAGGACCATGGGACGTCCTAAAGCAGTCCCTGGGCGGGAGAAAAACAATGGTGCCCGTCACATTGAACATGATCAGTGAGCAACTATGCACCGACAGGCGACAGCCGTCGCCTGGAGAATACGTCTACCCAGACCTGCAAATGATGAGAACGGAGTGCAAGCCCTGACATGATTGAGTATGTGTGGAAACTGACACCCTTGTGTGTCAACACACCTGTTGCGCTGGCCCCTGGTGCCGAACAGACCAGGAGGCCCTCACGGCTATAGTAATGTGTCAAAAGAATGAGCTCTCGATGGTATAAGCGCCTTGGATGGTTAGACGAATCCACCTGGTTAGATGAGCGTTAAAGGCTGACATATTATTTTTGCCTGCTGTAGAGAGAAGAAAAAGGCTCTGACCTGTTTGCAAGAAATTGTTCTTGGATACTGGTATGCGTAGGGATCTGACAAGGTCCTGTATATGTAGGTACTTTACGACCAGACAGACTGGGGTCAGGCGCAGCGATGACATAGAAATGTCTTCAGTGAGTTGGAAGGAGAATCTCTCCTAAGAAGGCTGGAACCAGCCGTAAGACAATCTTGGTCAGGTAGAAGACCAGAAAAGGTGGTTAACAAGAGAGCGCTGAAAGTACCGATACCTCTGCAGAGGAAAAAATCTTTCACCAAAACACTTTACTGTTTGGATGATAATGCTAAGGGTAATATCCCATAGAAGCTTAAAAGGTGAATCTTTTAGAGTCGTGAGAACGAAGATCAGGCCCCGCAGTAGTCGTCCTGTGGTATAGAGACCTTAAATGGGGGACCTAGTGAAAAAAGGGATTTTCCAAAACAACTGATGGCAAGACGTTCTTGGAGGAAGGTGAAACAGACAGAAAAACTGCTGTATGAGAAGCCTCAAGGACCGACCTGAGTGTAGGTCTGAGTGTAAGAAACGAAAGTTCTTTGCATGAAATAGGGTCAGAGGAATGACCCCCAGAGGCGCTCGCAGCTAAACAAGAAAACAAAAAACAAAACGATTACACTCGTGGTATATCGTCGATAAGGCCGTTTACTTGCTGCGACTATGGTCGCTACAACATCCAGTCAAAAAAGAAAACCCTGTGGATAAATTCTAGGTCTCAAGGGCTATGCCACTATTTTTAGAATTGAAGAATTCCGATTGAGAACTGGCCCTGAGAGAGCAGGTCTGGACTGACTGGTAGTCGTCCTGGTGCTGCTGGTATGAGTTGGACGAAATCTGCGTCCGAGCGCATCTGGGCCAGCCTGAAGGTACAGGGATGACCTGGCGACATTCTTGTTTGACTTTCCACACTATCCTATTAGTGGAAAAGAATATAGGGGCGATGGAGACAAGTTCAGTCTTAGACTAGCGCGTCTGTCCTATCGACTGTAGGTCCTAGGACCTGGCCAGAAAGAATGGAACCTTAGCATGGAGGCGTGAGGCCGTCAGGACCACATCTGTAGATTCCTTTCACTGGCAGCCTTGACAGAGAACATCTGGACGAAGGAACCGCTTCTGAGACCGTCACTTGGTGGGTTAGCCGGGTATGAGACCCGCTGACAGCACAGTGTTCGAAGAATCCACCCGGAGAAGAATGTGGCGAACGTCTGTCATCACTTGGAGACTGCGGTTTCCACCCTGTTGGTTGACATGTCACGCTGTGACATTGTGTGATTGGTTCCTGACAAGTCTGGCTGCCGGAAGACGACTGAATGATGTAAGTACTAGAATTACTGCCTGAATCTTCGTAGATTGATGGGCATCCTCGGCGGAACTAACTGCATGTGCATTGTGATGGGAGCACATCACCCCACATCCTATTTCTGGGCTAGGTCTAAGCATGGATAGATGAAAAAAGGCCGTAGGTGCTGCTGAGCTTATGGAACTGCCTCCCATGCTGCCCAATCCTGTGTAGGGCTGTTATAGCCGTTGTGAAAAATAGAGGAGACCGCTGAAAGAACCTGCGGATTCCCAGACGAAGAATCCGTGCCGTGTCTGGGAAAATCTAATATGGCTGGTGCTCCATATGTGATGCTGCAGCATGTGGCCATCAGGAATACTCCGCGGAGATGGGACTCCTTGAGTTTGTGTGCTGTGCTGCAATCTGTGCTCTGGAGTTGTGGTAGACTCAAAAAGAGTGATCCGCCACACGAGTCTTCATAACGTGTCCATTGAAAACGACAGTGTTCGCAGACTCCGAAAATCATGCATTGAAGAATAAGTCGTCCAGATATGGGAGACTCCTGGAATGCAGTATAGACATTACCAACCTCGGGCTGTATTTATGAGCTATAGGACTTCTAGAGTCCACTTCTGACTGCCAAGTCAAGAAAAGACCGACTGCGTGGAAGGAGGTTCTGGCACAGCCATATAGACGGCTGGAGGACCCACCGATTTGAGTGGTGCAACCGCGGGACTGTGAGGTCCAGCTTCGGGGCGGGCGAAGAAGAGGGCGTGTGCGTGGTATCTCAACCCAAATACCTAATATAGGTATAGTGATGATATTGGCATTTTCTTCTTTGAGATCAGGGGATGGAGTCCAGGTAGACCGTATGCGGATGCAGTTTTAACCCGGATCCCCAACGGTGGGGAAACGAGGGGTGCATAGGTCATAGATTCCAGATACCGGTAGCTGAACTACCCGTGTCATTGCGAATCACAGTGTTATAGCCTGCGTCCTATGAGACTTGGCTGCCGTCACTGTTAACCAGAGCTCCAGCTGCAAGGTCTGGAAAGAATTGGCAAACATTCGTGGAAGGCGGTACAGTTGTCAGATAATGGTAGTTTATATGAGCCTCAACTGAGGTCTCCAATAGTGGGGCATGAGGAAGAACTTGTCAGTTAATCCTGTAGTAGGTCTGCCAGTAAAGAGGTCCCTACGTGGTGACCGCTCATTTGGGAAAATTAACATATCTCCAGCCATTCCTAATGATCCCGATGACCGGAATTCGTTACGTCGGCGTCTTAGCACTTGAGGTTAATCCTGGCCCGTACTTCTCTGCCCACACCTCTACAGAGGCATGGAGGGAACTTGATGGCCTCCATACAAGTACTTCCGCTTCTCATTCACGTAACCAGATGGCAATCTACTAGCGATGGCAGTGGACGCTGTTATTGTGGAGCAATTATCACCGTTTAGGGATTACGAGTCAGAGAGTCCAGAGGACACGACCCAAGCTGCCTGGGTCACCAGCGTAAGCCAGGAATTGATCTGCAAGATACACAAGTAAATGTAGAATGCAGATGCGTACGCAATGCAAACCATTAAGTGTAGTATTGTACTCGACTAGCTCATCTACCGTGTTGAAAACCGATATTTATCTATTATTTTTTTTTTTTTGTTTTTCGCGACATGTTATTACACTGCCTCTTGCATATTGCTCTATGCATGGCGGAGATAGGTGGACAAGGTGCGGCAGGAGATAGTACTACTGGGTTGTCCTGCGGTTGCAACTGGCGACTGGTAAACAACATGGCTTGTTAGTAAGTTCCAGAATCCCTGTGGGCAGCCGTAGACTCTTAGATGGAGGCTGCTAGGAAGCACTTATAGGGCTGAAGTAGGGATTAAACCCTGCTGAGATCCTTAAAAGGACCTAAACAATAAAGTAGTAACAATAATGCACAGTTGTGCAAAGATTGCTTTAGATTTTCAGCTGCAGCAGTGTAGGAGCCCCATTAGGGTGAGGGCTTCTATCTATCTAGTGTCCTGCTGCTGGAGCCTATAGGGAGCTCCTTGCAGGAAAACATCCATTTTACTGGTATAATCATACATGAAGAGACCTTCACATCCTGCTATGCCATTCAGGATGGCTTTGTAACAAGGAGACTGCTGAATTAGATAATGGGCACTGTCTCTGTAACTGTGCCCAAATGATATGGCCGCCACTGCCTATAGAGGGGGGCGTCCCGTCCCCCCCCATGAAAAAGAGCGCGCAGTAACTCTCGCGGCGAGCGAGAGGCGCCAGGAGCAGGAGACCCGCCCCTTTCATGACACGTCTGCCGTCTAGTCCGCCCCTATTATGATGCTATCAGCGTCATCGGGAGAGGCGGGCCGGGGGCGGGTAAAAGGCGGCGGCTTCGCACAAGGCCGAAGCCGCGGCCAAAATTAGAAAGCCCATGCCGCAAATGGCTGAGGGCCGGCGCGGAGGTCCGGGAAGTGGTCAAAGAAGACCCGGAGCTCGCCAAAACGCATGGTCACTGGTGCGCTAGCCATGTGATGTGACCCGCAGGAGGTCCAGAAAGCTGGATCTCCTGCGTCTTGCTGGCTGCAGGCGTCTTGTGCCCCGGGAGACCCCGAGTTCCTGGGCTGCTGAGTGGCAGCATGGATCCAAAGGAGCTGCACCCTATGTGAAGGATGCCTCCTTGCCTTTTCGCAGGGAACCCGGCTGCCTCCCTGCCTGGGATCAAGGTGAGGGCGTAGGGGGCTTCTATGGTTGCCCGGCCGGATAGGCAGTCAGATGATACTGCTGCAGTCCCTGTCCCACCTGCCATAATGCCAGGGGGGGTTGGGGGGAACCCATATTACGCCCCATTTCACCCCAGAGGTCCCAGAGTCCGCAGCACTAGCTGTGGCTCTGTAGTGCAGGGAAAGGAGCCCGGATGGGGCCTATACCTGGTGCTGCCTCCACCTAATACCATTAGGGAGGAATCCTGCTATCCACATCCAGATGGAGGTCCTGGGCAGCGGGATGCTGTTCTCGACATCATGGATGGATCTGTAGCCCCTATCCTGAGGGAGGTCCGGGTCTATTCTCGACCTCAGGGTGGCTGGGGCCTCTCAGCTTCTAGCCAGGTACCCACAGGGGCTGGAGAAGGAGGACGGACGCATGAGGATTCATGGAGGTCCGTGAGTATCTCTACTTAATCCAAAACCCCAAGGGGGATGGACAAGGAGGAACGGCATATAAAAGTTATAAAATGGAAAATCTCAACCTCAGCTCTGCAGCCCACAAGGTGGTGAGAGGAGAGAGTATGCCGGGGGCCGCTCCGGGCCCACTTTTCTTCAAATCCAAAAGATCAAACGAAGAGAGGAAATTTGTGTGTGCTCTCCTAAGACACTAAGCAAAAACACTGGTGAAGCATTTCCTGTGCCAGGGGTGTATTCTGCAGAGGAGGAGCCAAGTAACTCTTTTGCAGATTCTGCTTAGTGTCGCCTCCTAGTGGACAGCAGCATAACACGGTCCTGTGTCCCCCAATGAGGCGAAGGAGAAATTTACTTATTTCGTTGTTGTTTTATGATGAGCTGACACGCATCCCCACTATTTACACGTTACCAATCCACCTGAAAGAGATTGGTGGTGACAGCATAATTTTTGTATTTATGTGATATTGTGGGCCTGAGGGATTGACTGGATTTAAGTATATATACGTTCCTGGCAAGAACTGGTAGTATATATACATCCTGTCACATCAAGTGCTGCAGTAGACGACATAAGTTAGAGCAGCTGGGCTCCTTTTCTTATCCTCTGGCAATCCTGGGTTTGGCCAGCAGGATAAAGGAGCGCCAGAGAGCTGCAGGACCTGACTAAGTTTTCGTGACAACAAGTATGTTCAGCGTGGCAGAACATTCCACCGACAATTATTATTAGCATTACTGATAGCATGCCAAGGAGTGCAAGTGTGAGTATTTCTGCAGGTGGTGCTCATTCTAGATACTGAATAAATCGAGAGGTTTTGAACAATTTTAATCATTTGCATATTATTAAAAACCTGTGATTTCCAAAATTCCAAGACTACTTAAGCTGGTTTCACACTACGATCCTTTGCAATCTGACGCTGTCCGATATAAATCGGACAGCATCGCATCCGAATTTGCCCCCATGTAACCCTATGGGGATCGGACCGATTCGGATGTGCACTAAATGGCATCCAAATTGAGTCTGATACGATTGTTTCTGATTTCTTTCCGATGCAAAAATCGGAAACTGCTAGAATCGGATCTGACAAATCGGATGGCAATTATGCCAAATCCGATCCGATTCCTTTAACATGGGGCCCTATGGAGCAGGGTCCGAGGAAACATCGGATGTCTCCTCGGACCCGATTTTAGTGTACTGAGCATGCACAGTACACTAAAACTGCTCCTAACCATCTAATTTTACTTACGCAATGTATATACATACATTGTGGAAGTAAAATTAAGTAAGACAGTGGTTAAAAATAAAGAATAAGTATGCTCATCTGTCCACGAGTCCCCCGGCGTCTCCAGCACCTCCTGCCAGTAGGACCTGCCGTGATGTCACAGTCACATGAACGGTTACCGCGGTAACCGGTCATGTGACTGTGACATCACGCGAGGTCCTAGGATCAGAAGATATAGCTGGAGACGCTGGGGGACTTGTGGACAGGTGAGAATAAAGATGTTTTTTATTTTTATTCCAGAGGAGAGGGGAGAGGAGGGGAAAACACGGGAGACGCGGGGAGTACCGGGGGAGAAGCGGAGAGTACCGGGGGAGAAGCGGAGAGTACCGGGGGAGAAGCGGAGAGTACCGGGGGAGAAGCGGAGAGTACCGGGGGAGAAGCGGAGAGTACCGGGGGAGAAGCGGAGAGTACCGGGGGAGAAGCGGAGAGTACCGGGGGAGAAGCGGAGAGTACCGGGGGAGAAGCGGAGAGTACCGGGGGAGAAGCGGAGAGTACCGGGGGAGAAGCGGAGAGTACCGGGGAGAAGCGGAGAGTACCGGGGGAGAAGCGGAGAGTACCGGGGGAGAAGCGGAGAGTACCGGGGGAGAAGCGGAGAGTACCGGGGCAGAAGCGGAGAGTACCGGGGGAGAAGCGGAGAGTACCGGGGAGAAGCGGAGAGTACCGGGGGAGAAGCGGAGAGTACCGGGGGAGAAGCGGAGAGTACCGGGGGAGAAGCGGAGAGTACCGGGGGAGAAGCGGAGAGTACCGGGGGAGAAGCGGAGAGTACCGGGGGAGAAGCGGAGAGTACCGGGGGAGAAGCGGAGAGTACCGGGGGAGAAGCGGAGAGTACCGGGGGAGAAGCGGAGAGTACCGGGGGAGAAGCGGAGAGTACCGGGGGAGAAGCGGAGAGTACCGGGGGAGAAGCGGAGAGTACCGGGGGAGAAGCGGAGAGTACCGGGGGAGAAGCGGAGAGTACCGGGGGAGAAGCGGAGAGTACCGGGGGAGAAGCGGAGAGTACCGGGGGAGAAGCGGAGAGTACCGGGGGAGAAGCGGAGAGTACCGGGGGAGAAGCGGAGAGTACCAGGGGAGAAGCGGAGAGTACCGGGGGAGAAGCGGAGAGTACCGGGGGAGAAGCGGAGAGTACCGGGGGAGAAGCGGAGAGTACCGGGGGAGAAGCGGAGAGTACCGGGGGAGAAGCGGAGAGTACCGGGGGAGAACAGTAAAACACAGGGGAAAAGCAGGGAGTATCGGGGAAGAACAGTAAAACACAGGGGAGAACAAGTGACAGGAGGCAGAGAGGAGCGAGATGACAGGAGGAGCCGGCCAAACTGATCCTGCAAAATTTCGGAATTGGATTCCTATTTGGCATCCGATTGCAGGGATCAGTTTGGATCCGATGCTGTCCGATTTATATCGGACAGCGGCAGATTGCAAAAAATCGTAGTGTGAAACCAGCCATAGTCCTACAATTTCACTCAAAGGAGTGTATGTATATATTTAAACATTTTACCGTTTTAATTTTCACTTTTTTATTTTAGGAAACTTGAACTTGAGCATGGTCAATCACAATACATTGAAATACTTTTGTAATGTAGTATAGTATGCCGGTACAGAAAATGCTGATAAATATTCTGTTAAACTATGGCTTAGACAGAAGGAGAAGCAAAATGACAACCAACGAGGCCATTGTTTGGCCCCCAGCAAGCCATCCGCCCCCATATTCGTGTTACGGGGGTCGATGGGTGACCCTCCCATCTATTTATGTAGATGCTGAAGTCGATATTGAATACTATATTTACATGGTTAGGATCGGTACTAGCATCAATCCAGGCACTTGATGGCTTAGCAGTATTGCCATGCAAAAGCACTGACAACACCCACAAAATCACCTCGCCAAAGATGTAAGTAGTCAGAGTTGGGAACCTACTGCAATGCATATTTTCTGTGTTGATTGGGAACCAGTTAAAGCCGATAATTGAAAGTTTAAGACAACAGCTACAGTATTTTTCGAATTATAAGAGACACTTTTGTTCCTCCAAATTTTGGGAGAAGTGAAGGGGTGCATCTTCTAATCCGAATCAACTGTAGTGTTGTGCTGCAGGGGAGGGGAGCGGCGTTCGGGGGCTGGCTGCGGCCCGTAGTCACATGCCCCCACTTATTAGGATCATATAATGTGCACTGCACTCGCTGTCCATCATCTCAGTGCTGAACCCAGCGACGAGATGTGGGAAGGGGAAGCGGAGCATATTATATGAGTCTGCACTTACTCCCCCATTCTGGATATGGCACCCCATGCTGCTGCACACACTAAAATAATTACCCTCCAATGCTCACATACGTTGCTCCCCACTTGCTGTACTTTCTGAGTCCGCCTGTCTGTGCCCGGCACCATGTCATGTGACCAGCACAGCGATGTCATCACTGCATGCCCCGATCACATGATCGGATGCCCCGGGGACACAGGAAGTGCGGTAAGCACGAAGAATTGGAAGGGACAGCCGGAGGGCAAGTTCAAAGCGTTTATTATTTTAGTGCATGCAGCAGCATGGAGGGCCATACACAGTTATGGGAGAGCTATGTGCCAGAACAAGGGGACCACGTGCAGGATGGGGAGACCATATGCAGAACGGGGAGGGGGGATGGGAAGGCATATCAAGGACAAGGGGGCTATATGCCAGGACGGGGGGAGCATATCCAGGATGGGGAGGGTAAGGCATGTACCAGGATAAGGGGGCCATATCCGGGATGGGAGGCTGTGTATCGGGATAAGGGGGCCATATCCAGGATGGGGGGCCCATGTACCAGGATATGGGGGCTATATGCAGGATGGAAGGCTGTGTACCAGGATAGGGGGGTGGGGCTATGTACCAGGAAGAGACATAGCGATAGATATACATCTATCAGGATGATTTTGGGGGGGGGGGGGGGGTGTCATTTACATGGATCAGGGCCATAAATGCTGATTGTAAGATGGACAATGGAATTGTAAGACGGACCGAATTAAACATTTTTTTTCTCTTTTCCTTCATCATCATATAATCCGTTTTTTTAAAGTGTTTTATTTTTTTTATTGCAATCCATTTGTTACATGCTAGCTGCATAGTCAAAGAAGCATTGAGAGGGGAGATAAGAGCAATATACATATTTTACACAATGCTAGAAGGGGTAAAGTTATGTAACAATCTGCATGTGTTCTGAAGCCAGCAAAGTCAATTAGAGTTCAGAAGTGCTGTGCCAGCGCTGTGTTTGTTTTCCTTTGCTGCATAAAAATCTGCAGCATGTCAATTAGTGTTTTTTTTTTTTTTTTTAGTGTTTTTCAGCCCTCCAGTCATTGACTTCATCATAAAATACATGAGGAAAAAGATGCACCAAAAACGAGTTGCGTTTTTCAAGCAAGATTATGTGTATTTGGTGCACACATTTCTGCAATCAAATTGCAGATTTTTTTGTCGCGAAATATGCAGCATGGGCATAGGGTCCAACGCTTTCAAACTTCTTAAATCAAAATCATGGGAAATGGAGGAGTAACAGTTAATGGATCAAAAACTATCAGAATTTTATTTTCTCAGTTTACAGGAAACTTCAATATTAGAGAGCTTACTTTCCAAAGACAGCATTGAAGGAGAAAAAAGCTTAATGTTAATTTTACATAACTGCAGCAGTTGTTCTGACAATCCTAAAAGCACAACATACCTGATGATCAATTTTTAAAGCATTCTTAATTTCAGCATGTATCCTTTGAAGTCTGGAATCTATGGAGACTTCTGAAATGTGTATAAAGCATTAATAAAACAGAATTACTAAAAATTTTACTGTTGAGAGGAGGGGAGAAAAATGAACAAACAAAAAGGCAAACCTTTTTTCTTTTCAAACTTTTTTACTTCGGGCTTCTTTACTTCTTCTTTGCTGTGAAGATAGAAAAAAGTAACAAACACAAATGTTCAGTGGTGCTGACACATCAAAGTGTTTATGTCAGAAAATGGATATCAAACATTTTGAATAGTTACATATTTTCCACAACTCAGCTGTGCACACAACTTTACTACTTTTGCCATTTGCACGCCATTATGAAGAAGCTTTGAGAAAATGCATGAAACTGGGGAAGAGCCAGGGCAGCACAGGGTGTGATTTACACCAGATATGGTACTCCAGCCTCTGGCTAAAGTAACACGCCTGGCGAGGCACACAACAGATACAACAACAGTGGTCCCCAACCTTTTTTGCACTGGGGACCGGCTTCATGCAAGACCAGGCTATGGAGGAGGGGTGGAGTTTAGTACCCCGTTTCCCCGAAAGATGTGTTATGTCCTATTTTCAGAGGAGGTGTTATTTTTCCATTTTTTCTTATTTAGCCTTCGCTAAAAGGGAAATGCCTCTTAAAACGACAGATTTTTTTTTAGGATTTGGACTGTTTGGCCAAACACTGGGACCTTCTGAGAGTGGCTTCTACAGTCTCATCCGTACCTCCTGACACACCCATGACAATATCAGTGATTTTGAAACCATTTTCCCCTGATATTATATTTTATGATCAGGTAAAATTAGGTCAATATGTTTTGCTTTTATTTATGAAAACTTCAGAAACATTACAACAATTTCTAAAAACTAAGAATTTTCAAACTTTGAAACTATCCATTTAAGGGTAAAGCAACACTGGTGTCAAACTTGTGCAAGTGCAATGCGAGAAAATCTGGCAGAATGATTCCCCTAGTCTGTATGAGCTCCTAGATACCAAACATGTACAGATTTTTTTTTTTTACTATTTACCGTAAATGGAGGAAAAAATTAAAACAGAAAAAAAAAAAAAGGTCCTTTGGTCGCTATTTATCGAGACACGTAACATTTTCATTTTTCGTGATCTGTCTGGAGCTGGGTGACACTTTATTTTCTTAATCGCTTCATTGGGGGACACATGAAGACCTTGGGTGTATGCTTGCTGCCATCAGGAGGCTGACACTATGCAAAAAACAGAAAAGCAACTCCTCCCCAGCAGTATACACTGCCTACTGGCACAAATGCAACTCAGTTTTAGCTTAGTGTCTAGGAGGCAGACAGGGTCTCTCTGAGCCCGTATCTACCAGAATTTTATTAGATTAGTTAGATTTTTAATGTTTAGAAATTTTCCTTCACTGAAGATTCATCAGGGAATATGGAGCGGTTGAGCCAATCCATCCAATCTTGATCCAATAGAGGTCAAGAGTCCAGTGTACGCTGGTTGCACTGTTAACTCTCCCTCTCTGGACCAGGGCCATCCATCCCTTCTTTGAAGAGGATCCTGGAGGACTGAGGCTGGACGGTGCCTGCCCTTACCTATTTCGCTCCCCTACCCACTCGCCTTCCAGAGCCTGTCGGTAGGGTCATCAGACGCACGAATCCCTGGTACTCAGGAGAACAGATCTGCGTCTGGAGCTCAGCACCTCTCAGGACGAGGTAGGGACATGCACCCTGATGGCAGCAATCAGTCCCTAGGTCCGGGGCCCATTTAACCCCCCTTCCCCATCCTCTCTTTCCGAGCCCACTCCTGTAGCTCCTCAGCTTCCCCCCTGGCTACTCCAGGGGGATATTGCTCTGGAGCAGCAGCCGCAGCGACGCCATCTGCCCCTGGGTGCAGGGGCCGGTCAATAGCTACCTCAGTAGGGTTGTCACGACCCATTACCCCATATGCTGCAGCAAGGGTTGCCTCATAGGCATAGAGGATGGGGGGCCAAGATGGAGGGGGCACCTTTTGGTCGCTTTGGGGCTCCTGGCTTTGTTCCAGGACCAGCAAGCCCCTTTATACTAAGTTTGCAGCCAGCACACTGTGCTTGTGCTATAGCTGCATCTCTTCTCAGCTCCTAACCATCCGGTTAGTAGAGCTTTGGCACTTACTTTTAGGCGCTGTCTGGGCCACCACAACCGCAGACAGGCCTCCACTGCCCCGGACAGCCTAGCACAGGCCTGGACCCGAGGCTCTGCGCCGCGGGCCTCCCGATCCGGGCCGCCGCTGTAAATTGAGACCCAGGCTTTCCTGCGGTCTCCAGAGTGCTCCCGCCCGTGGACCACCTCCGGACCAATGGCGACCGTCCGTGGGCGGGCTCCGTTCAAAGGCACCGCCCGGAGCCCCACAAGCTCTGCCTAGGCCCCGCCCACACTCAGGCCTCACTGTTAGTGAGGCCCCATCCTTCGGCCGCGCTGGCCACAACCCCGGCTTCCTTGGGCGGCGTTTTTTGGCCTATTCAGGCCCACTCCTCCCCCTGTCCAATGGGGATCGAGCGCGGGCTCTTTCCCCGTAGTTTTTTGCCTCCGCCCCTCTTCTTCTCAGCCTCCTGATCCTGGCACAGCAGAAGCCCGCGCTTTTGGGTGCCATTTCAGGGAGAATAGCAGCATCTGCTATCCACTGCTGGGACCTCTACAGGGGACACTGGAAGCCTGGGCACGGGTAAGCCAAGGCTCCCCAGCCACCTACACTGCTGGCACCCCCATACTGGCCACAGTAGATGCCTCACACAAGGAGCACCCGTACAGCCACCATAGCCACCACAGTGTACTACGCCTGCTCAGGGTGCAATAAGAAGCTACCCTAAGCTCAGAACTCTCCACTGTGCCTCGCTTGTAGTCCCCAGACCATGCAGGCAGCTCAGGAGCCCACCACTGACCCGACTGTGGCCTCTGCCCCACCTGAGGTAGTTCTTTCCCTATCTCAGTCCGCCACTACTCTGATTAAGTTCTCAGAGAACCTAATGGCGGCCCTAGAGCACCTGCCCTCGCAGATTGCCTCTGCGATTAGGCCTAATCTATCGGAGCAGTCCGACCCTAGCCCACCAGGGAACGATGCCCCTGGGCTTCCAGGGAACGATGCCCCCGGACCGCCTGATTCTGAACTAGAGGGTCCAGACCGCTCGCAGAGGAAGCGGACTCGCACGTCTCATTCGTCTCTGTCCCCCTCCCCCAGAGACCTCTACTCAAGGCATTCTTCTCCAGCATGTTCGGCACCATCAGATTCCGATTCAGCATCGGATTCAGAGTCGGACATAGACTCGGACCAACTGTCGGGAATCAGGGACACAGATTCCCTAATCCTAGCTGTAAATGACCCCCTTAAGGTCGACTCTGATAACAAGCCGCCCACACGGAAGGTGTCGGTTAAGCGTACTAAACCAGTCCTACCCCTAGCACACGGCGCTTCCCTTAACGAGGGACCAGACAGACACATTGAGGCCATGGCGAAATCGGCTTTCGGGGCCTCAGGCGCTTCTCTTTGCCCTTCATTCGCAGCCACCTGGGTCTCCCTTGCTGTGACCTCCTGGGCCAAGAACCTCCGTAGGGGTATTCTGGCTCAAGCACCTCCCGCAGAACTAGCGGGCCTGGCTGATCAGATAGCTCAGGCAGGTAAATATATCGCCACTGCTTGCCTCGACGCCGCATCCTGCAGCGCCCAGGCCTCCGGCAACATGATCTCAGTTCGCAGGGCCCTTTGGCTGAAAGCCTGGAATGCAGATTGAGCCTCTAAAAAATCCCTCGCCAATCTGTCCTTCGAGGGCTCTCGCCTATTCAGCGATAAGCTCAATAAAATCATTTCGGACGCCACCGACGGGAAGAGTACTTCCCTCCCGCAGGCAAAGTGCAAACGGACAGTCCCTAAAGAGGTATTTTCAATTCCGCTCCTTTCGTCCCTCAGCGTCCAAATCCTCCAATCGGCGAGACCGCTCCCCTGACCGCCAGGACAGAAAAAGGCCCTCCTACAAATCCGCACCTTCCTGGCGCCCTCGTAACACACACTATCGACCCTCTGCTTTCAGGGCCAATCACTCATGACGCCAACCCCAACCTCGGGGGGCCGCCTCAGGGCATTCCAGTCAGTTTGGCTTACGGTAATCGACGACGCCTGGGTCCGAGACGTCGTCTCAGTAGGGTACAAAATCGAATTTTCTTCTTTTCCCCAAGACCGCTTTTTTCTATCCTGGCCCCCGAAGGATCCCAAGCTCATTTCCGGCTTTCATCAAGCCATCTCTTCCCTCGAGGAAGCAGGCGTTATCATTCCCGTTCCAAAACATCAACACTTCTTGGGATTCTACTCTAATCTCTTTGTGGTCCCAAAGAAGGGAGGCTCCATTCGTCCCATTTTGGACCTGAAGCTTCTCAACACCAAGCTCCGGTTGAGATACTTCAGGATGGAGTCTCTTCGTTCAGTCATAGCAACTATGGAACCAGGAGAATTCATGGCCGCCATAGACATCCAGAATGCCTACCTCCATGTTCCCATCCTGGCATCTCACCAACGATTCCTGCGCTTCACAGTAGGGTCCCAACATTACCAGTTTACCGCTCTACCATTCGGCCTTGCCACGGCTCCCCGGGTCTTTACAAAGATCATGGCAACAGTGGTGGCCATCCTTCGGTCCAAAGGAATTCTAGCAATACCCTACTTGGGCGACATCCTAATAAAAGCCCCCTCACGCTCAGAGTGTCTCGAAAGCCTGCAGATATCCCTGGATTCTCTCCATCGCCTGGGCTGGATCATCAATGTCAAGAAGTCTTGCCTTGTCCCATCTCAGAGGATCTCCTTTCTGGGCATGATTTTCGACACAGCCCAGTCCCGCATTTTCCTTCCCCCAGAGAAGCGGGCATCTCTGCTATCCGGGATTCACAGTCTCAGGCAGCCCTCCCCTCGGACATTCCGTTTCTGTATGAGGGTTCTGGGCAAAATGGTGGCTTCCATCGAAGCGGTTCCATTTGCCCAATTTCACACCAGGCCACTCCAGTGCTTTCTTCTGACGACTTGGGACCGCTCCCTCAGTAAACCTCTCCAGATCAGCGAGCAGTCACTCCTCTGTTGGATCGAGTCCCCCCTTCTCTCTCGCGGCAGATCGTTTCTTCCAATCACATGAACGATCATTTCCACCGATGCCAGCCTCTCCGGTTGGGGCGCAACATTTCTCGGCCACACAGCTCAGGGCACGTGGAGCTTTCAGGAAGCCTCCCTGCCCATAAACATCCTAGAACTGAGGGCGATCCTTCGAGCACTCTTACACTGGCAATCCCACCTGACAGGCCGACATGTCCGAATCCAGACGGACAATGCAACAGCGGTAGCATACATAAATCGCCAGGGAGGGACTCGGAGCCGATCAGCAATGGTGGAAGTGACTCAAATCCTCCAATGGGCCGGACTACACATTCCCGCAATTTCGGCAATCCACATTTCAGGTGTGGACAATTGGGCAGCTGACTATCTCAGTCGAGGGGGGCGGGACCAAGGGAGAATGGTCCCTGAGCCCAGAGGTATTCCACCAAATTTGCCTCAGACGGGGCTTCCCAGACGTAGACCTGATGGCCTCCAGGGACAATTACAAGCTCCGTCCCTTAGTCGCCAGATCCAGGGATCCTCAGGCCCTCGACGCGGACGCTCTGGCGATCCCATGGGCCCAATTCTCCCTCCCTTATCTCTTTCCCCCATCCAACTCATTCCCAGGGTTCTCAAGAAGATACGAGCAGAAGGAGCAACGGTAATCCTCGTAGCTCCAGATTGGCCCAGGCGGTTCTGGTACGCAGAAGTAGTCAACCTCCTCGCAGACTCTCCATGGCCGCTTCCCAATCTCCCGGACCTATTGACTCAGGGTCCTTTTCAACACCCGAATTCTCAGTCGCTCAATTTAACGGCGTGGCTGTTGAAGCCGCGGTTCTGAGAAAGTCGGGTCTTTCTGAACAGGTCATCCAGACCATGTTAAAAGCCAGGAAACATTCCTCTTCATGTGCTTATCACCGCACGTGGAAGGCTTTCTTCCGATTGAGTGAGGACCGCAACCGTTCTCCAATGGTTTTTTCTCTTCCATCTCTCCTGGCTTTTCTCCAGTCTGACCTTGAGGCACACCCATCTCTCAGCTCTCTGAAAGGCCAAGTATCCACCCTTTCGGTTCTTTTCCAAAGGCAGCTCGCCTCTCTCCCACAGGTCAAGATGTTTCCTTCAAGGAGTGGCTAATGTCTCCCCCCCCATTTCGTCCCCCCCTTGATCCCTGGAATCTGAATTTGGTACTAGACGTACTCCAAGATCCCCCATTCGAGCCCCTACAAGAGACTAGTCTTCCTCTCCTAACGTGGAAGGTCGCCTTCCTTGTGGCGATCACCTCCATTTGGAGGGTGTCGGAACTGGCAGCTCTCATGTCCCTCCCCTTACTTGGTATTCCATCAGGACAAAGTGGTTCTCCGTCCCATGGAAAAGTTTCTACCAAAGGTGGTCTCCTCTTTCCACATCAATGAGGAAATCGTCCTACCCTCCCTTTGCCCAGCCCCATCTCACTCTAGAGAGAAGAGATTGCACAATCTGGATTTAGTTAGAGCTCTCCTTATCTATCTTTCTAGAACCGCTTCCTTTCGACGGGTGGACTCCCTCTTCGTGGTCCCCCATGGTCCTCACAAGGGTTTGGCCGCCTCTAAGGCTACGATTGCTCGGTGGATTCGCTCCGCTATATCGGAGGCATACCGCAAGAAACAGGTCCCTTGCCCATCCAGGCTAAGGGCACATTCCACTAGAGCAGTGGGAGCTTCCTGGGCTGTCAGACACCAGGCTTCGGCAGCTCAGCTTTGCAAGGCGGCTACCTGGTCGTCACTTCACACATTCGTGGAATCTTACAGGGTTCATACTCGAGCATCTGCAGATGCCGTTCTGTGGCGCAAGATCCTACCGGCCGCTGTGGTCTGAGTTCGCCCGAATACTTCCGTTATTGCACCCACCGGACGGGACTGCTTTTGTACGTCCCAAGGTTTTCCTGTGTCCCCCAATGAAGCGATTAAGAAAAGGGGATTTTTGGTACTCACCGTAAAATCCTTTTCTTTGAGCTTCAATTGGGGGACACAGTTCCCTCCCTGTGTATATAGTTTAGCAAATTGATGGTTTTGATGGTGTGTACTGCTGGGGAGTAGTTGCTTTTCTGTTTTTTGCATAGTGTCAGCCTCCTGACATCAGCAAGCATACACCCAAGGTTTTCCTGTGTCCCCAAATTGAAGCTCAAAGAAAAGGATTTTACGGTGAGTACCAAAAATCTCCTTTTTTTGTGTGCTAACTGACATTTTAAATTTTAACAATTTGGGTGGATGTGCTATTTTGATCACCTATTATAGTATTTTATTGTAATGTTGTGGCGACCAAAAGAAAAAAGTAATATTTGTTTTTCATTTTTTTTAATTTCATTATGCAGTTTACTGATTATTTTATATTTTGGTGGATCGGGCATTTCTGAGCACAGCGATGTCAAACTTTTTTTTTTTTTTTATGGGGCAAAAGTGGGGCGATTCTGAATTTGTGTTGTTTTTGTATATTTTTTAATACGTTTTAAAACTTTTTTTTTTTAACCCCTTAATGACCAATGACTACTATACCAGTCATGGCTTTGCTGTCAACACTTTTGGCCAAAGAAATGCAGAAAATATCATCCTAAATTTACCACTAGCATGAAGTCCAACATGTCATGAAAAACCAATCTTGGAATCACTGGGATATGTTGAAGTGTTCCAGAGTTATAATATCATAAAGTGACCCTGGTCAGAATTCCAAAAATGAGCCTTGGTCCTTAAGGGGATAAACTTTATTGTTTTTACTAGTCCCCTTGAAGCCTGCACGGTCTGATAGCTTGTGCTGTACAGCATGATGCACGGCTCTGTACAGCACAAATGCTGATATCCTGTGAATGTCCTCGCTCAGCCAGTGTTCACAGAAAGTGAGTCATGACAGTTACAGGGGTCATCAGGTGACCCCTCGCAGTTATGACAATTAATTGGTGCGCAGCAATCACATCACGGGGCTGCCAACAGAAGCGAGAAATGGCACGTTCCAAATTGGCACGTTTTGCGCTGTCAAGAGTTTGACAGTGCGATCTAAAGGGTTAACAGATGTGGGCGGAACTTCAATCCACTTGCGACTGTTCGGGTGCGTCCACACGCTATTTGATGCTTTTATGTGCGAGCTCATCACAAACAAGGATTGGGTGATTAAATCCAAAAGTGGAGCACTTATACTTTCCTCTGATTGTTCTACTCCTGGTTTGTAATGAGCTTGCGCGTAAAAAAAATAAAGCAAAAATGCAGCGTGTCAAAGCACCCTTAGCTGGTCTGATCAGCTGACATGTGTAGCCAACATGTGTAGGGAAAGATGCATGCTCAACGTGTGAGCCCACATCAAAAGGGAGGAAAGCTATCAAGGACTTCCTTGGTTGTGTGGTTATTACTGATGCACATGGTAAAAACAACATAAGAAAAAGACCGATTGACCTCTTAAGAAGGACTGACATAGCACATCATGAGCAGGTGTCAGTTCCTGCATCATAAAGTGCTATGTCCGTCATTAGAGATGGGTGGACCCGCAAAAAAATAAGGCATTTAGAGGCTGCGTCCCAGCATGATGTTTTTTTTATCTTGACATGGAATTAAAATACTGAAGACTTTAATGAAGAGATGCCTAGTGCTGGAACTTTTCTTTTTCCTTTGCTACTATACAATATTGGTAGTAAGTACTATGGAGCTGCAAAATGCAGGATAATTATATTTACCAGTTTCCACACTGCTTCCAAGTAAGCTCATAGAACCTTACGTATATTCCTCAGATTTCCCCGCCCACCCTCAGTGAGAGTGTCTGATTGGTTGCAGTCAAAAAGCGCCCCCACCCTCTATACCAGCGGGATTGGTTGCTATTACACTAGTGTAAGAATAAATAATTGAAATAAAAAAAAAAAATGAGTGGGGATCCCCTGTATTTTTATTCTAGCAGGTAAAGCCAATGCCTGAAGGCTGCGTCCCCCAGCTATTTACTTTATTCTCGGCTGGGTAGCAAAATACAGGAGATCCCCAAGGCCTTTGGGTCCTTCACCTTATAATTCTGATAACCAGCAAAAATAAATCACTCAGCTGGGGGCAGGTATTCACAGCCATAGAGACCCATGGCTATTAGGCCCTCCCCGGCTAAAAATAGCAGCCCACGGCTGCCCTAAATTTGGCACATCCATTAAATGCACCAAATCTTGGCGCTTTACCCTTCTCCTCCAAACTGCCCTGGTCCGGTGGCAGTCTGGGTAATCTGGACTGCTATTTTTAGCTTATGGAGGGCCCAATAACCATGTGTACAAAGGGCGTGTGTGCCTGAAATGTTGCCAAATGTACCCAGGGCCGGATTAAAGGCTAGTATTTCATCTGACTACAGGAGTGCTGCAGCCTATTCTTTACTAGTACGTATAAGGAGTTTTAAAAACAGCTTGACATATATATACACACACACACTACCGTTCAAAAGTTTGGGGTCACCCAATTTTATGTTTTCCATGAAAACTCATACTTTTATTTATCAAATGAGTTGCAAAATGAATAGAAAATATAGACATTGACAAGGTTAAAAATAATGATCTTTATTTGAAATAATAATTTTCTCATTTAAACTTTGCTTTCGTCAAAGAATGCTCCCTTTGCAGCAATTACAGCATTGCAGAAAGTTGGTATTTTAGCTGTTAATTTGCTGAGGTAATCTTGAGAAATTTCACCCCATGCTTCCTGAGGACTGTCCAACAAGTTGGATTGGCTTGATGGGCACTTTTTGCGTACCATAAGGACAAGCTGCTCCCCAACAGCTCAATGGGGTTGAGATCTGGTGACTGCGCTGGCCACTCCATTACAGATAGAATACCAGCTGCCTGCTTCTTCCCTTAATAGTTCATGCATAATTAGGAGGTGTGCTTTGGATCATTGTCCTGTCGTAGGATGAAATTGGCTCCAATCAAGCGCTGTCCACAGGGTATGGCATGGCAAAATAGAGTGATAGCCTTCCTTATTCAAAATCCCTTTTACCTTATACAAACATCCCACTTTACTTGTCAGTTTCCACTGATTTGGCACATCAGGGGCTTTGCAAATGTGACATGGCATCAGCTAACTTCAACCAGAAAATTGTCTGAAATAAAGTTACCCGTATATACTCGAGTATAAGCCAACCCGAGTATAAGCCGAGGCCCCTAATTTTACCCTCCAAAACTAGGGAAATTTATTGACTCAAGTATAAGCCTAGGGGGTGAAATGAAGCAGACTCTCATCACGGTATACAGCCCCTCTCATCATGATAAATGGCCCCCCATTACTGGTATATAATCTTCCATCACTGGTATACAGTTCCCCCCCCATCAGAGGTTACAGCCCCCATCAGTGGTATGTACAGGCCCCCCCCCCCCCATCAGTGGTATATACAGGCCCCCCCCCTCAGTGGTATATACAGGCCCCCCCCCTCAGTGGTATATACAGGCCCCCCCCCCTCAGTGGTATATACAGGCCCCCCCCCTCAGTGGTATATACAGGCCCCCCCCCTCAGTGGTATATACAGGCCCCCCCCCTCAGTGGTATATACAGGCCCCCCCCCTCAGTGGTATATACAGGCGCCCCCCCCAGTGGTATATACAGGCCCCCCCTCAGTGGTATATACAGCCCCCCCTCAGTGGTATATACAGGCCCCCCCTCAGTGGTATATACAGGCCCCCCCCTCAGTGGTATATACAGGCCCCCCCTCAGTGGTATATACAGGCCCCCCCTCAGTGGTATATACAGGCCCCCCCTCAGTGGTATATACAGGCCCCCCCTCAGTGGTATATACAGGCCCCCCCCTCAGTGGTATATACAGGCCCCCCCTCAGTGGTATATACAGGCCCCCCCTCAGTGGTATATACAGGCCCCCCCTCAGTGGTATATACAGGCCCCCCCTCAGTGGTATATACAGCCCCCCCCTCAGTGGTATATACAGCCCCCCCCTCAGTGGTATATACAGGCCCCCCCCCTCAGTGGTATATACTGGCCCCCCCCTCAGTGGTATATACAGGCCCCCCCCTCAGTGGTATATACTGGCCCCCCCCCTCAGTGGTATATACAGGCCCCCCCCTCAGTGGTATATACAGGCCCCCCCCCTCAGTGGTATATACAGGCCCCCCCCCTCAGTGGTATATACAGGCCCCCCCCCTCAGTGGTATATACAGGCCCCCCCCCTCAGTGGTATATACAGGCCCCCCCCCTCAGTGGTATATACAGGCCCCCCCCCCTCAGTGGTATATACAGGCCCCCCCCCTCAGTGGTATATACAGGCCCCCCCCCCTCAGTGGTATATACAGGCCCCCCCCCTCAGTGGTATATACAGGCCCCCCCCTCAGTGGTATATACAAGCCCCCCCCTCAGTGGTATATACAGGCCCTCCCATCAGTGGTATATACAAGCCCCCCCTCTCAGTGGTACAGCGGTATATACAGGCCCCCCCTCTCAGTGGTATATACAGGTCCCCACTCAGTGGTATATACAGGCTCCCATCAGTGGTATATACAGGCCCCCCTCAGTGGTATATACAGGCCCAACCCATCAGTGGTATATACAGCCCCCCCCCCTCAGTGGTATATACAGGCCCTCCCATCAGTGGTATATACAGGCCCCCCCTCTCAGTGGTACAGCGGTATATACAGGCCCCCCCTCTCAGTGGTACAGCGGTATATACAGGCCCCCCCTCTCAGTGGTATATACAGGTCCCCACTCAGTGGTGTATACAGGCTCCCATCAGTGGTATATACAGGCCCCCCTCAGTGGTATATACAGGCCCCCCCCCTCAGTGGTATATACAGGCCCCCCCCCCTCAGTGGTATATACAGGCCCCCCCCCCCCTCAGTGGTATATACAGGCCCCCCCCCTCAGTGGTATATACAGGCCCCCCCCCTCAGTGGTATATACAGGCCCCCCCCCTCAGTGGTATATACAGGCCCCCCCCCTCAGTGGTATATACAGGCCCCCCCCTCAGTGGTATATACAGGCCCCCCCTCAGTGGTATATACAGGCCCCCCCTCAGTGGTATATACAGGCCCCCCCTCAGTGGTATATACAGGCCCCCCCTCAGTGGTATATACAGGCCCCCCCTCAGTGGTATATACAGGCCCCCCTCAGTGGTATATACAGGCCCCAACCCATCCAGTGGTATACAGGCCCCCCATCAGTGGTATACAGGCACCCCCTTCCCCCATCAGTGGTATACACGTCCCCCGCCAGTGGTATACAGGCCCCGCCTTGCTGCTGCACACCTTTGCGTCTGCGCCATCAATGGAGGATGCGCGGTGACAGCGAGGAGGATAGGTATGAAGGAGCTATTCTTTTACAGGTGTGCGGCAGCAAGGGGGGGGGGCCTGTATACCACTGGCGGGGGGGCTGTATACAACTGGCGGGGGGGGGGGGCGGTGGGCCTGTATACCACTGAGGAGGGGGCAGGGGGCCTGTATACCACTGAGGGGGCGCTTACATGGTGCAATGTAATATGCACCGCTCCCCCTGCCACTGATTTTACAGGGGAATGCAGTGCATATTGCATTGCACTAATGAGCGGCCCTACGTGACCGGCCGCTCCTATTGCAGCCTCCCCCACCTGCTCCAGCTCCTGATCACCGACCCCCCACACTGAGCCATCACTGACTCGAGTATAAGCCAAGGGGGGCACTTTCAGCACAATTTTTATGCTGAAAAATTCGGCTTATACTCGAGAATATACGCTAAATGGTACTCCCTTGATTCCCAGCTCTGCCATGCACCCAAACACTAGTTTTCCACCACGTGAGGTATCGGCGTACAGGAGAAATTGCACAACCCATTTTGGGTCCATTTTTTCCTGTTACCATTTGTGAAACAGCAAAATTTGTTGCTAAAGTAACATTTTTGAGTACAAAAGTAAAATGTTCACTTTTTCCTTCCACTTTGCTTTAGAAACAATTAAAGGGTTAATTATCTTCTTGAATGTGGTTTTGAGTAGCTTGAGGGGTGCAGTTTTTAGAATGGTGTCACTTTTGGGTATTATCTGTCATGTGGGCCCCTGAAAGTCACTTCATATGTGATGAACTTTTCTAACTTCCTAACAAAACAATAAAAAAAAAAACTTTTTTTTCCAAAATTGTGCTGATGTATAGTAGACATGTGGGAAATGTTATTCATTTAATAACATTTCACACAAAATAGTTATTAACTATTTTGTGTAATATAGGGTCTCTGGTTTAACAGGATAAAAATTCAAATTTTGAGAATTGCCAAATCTTCTAAATTTTTGCCAGATTTCTATTTTTTTCACAAATAAATGCAAATATCGTCCTAAATTTACCACTAACATGAAGTTCAATATGTCACGAAATAACATTCTTGGAATCACTGGGGTCCGTTGAAGAGTCCCAGAAATTACCTCAAAGTGATGCTGGTCAGAATTTCATAAAATAGCTCGGTCATTAAGGTGCAAACTATGCTCTGGGGTAGTGGTCTCAAACTCCAGGCATCGAGGGCTGCACACAGTGCAGGTTTTGAGCGTTTCCTTAGAATTTGACAGTTGGTAATTTGATTTCCAAGTGTCAAATGCTATGGAAATCCTGATAACCTGCACTGTGTGCGGCCCTCAATGCCGGGGAGTTTGAGACCCTGCTCTGGGGTAAAGGGGTTAAACTGCGCCAAAATCAAATCACTGCAATTGCCAGCAAAGTTAGGGGCCATTCACATCAGCGTTTCCACTAATGTGCAGCCGATCCGCAGGTGGTGCCGCATCTGCCGCCTAACGGCCACACTTGTGGCCCGTATCCGGCAAGCCCCATGCATTGTCTATGGGGCCTGCGACCCGTGCGGCAAGTGCGGTTCTGCCGGATGTGGCAGATTAAGCACTTGCGGGCGCGAAAAAAAAAAAAAAAAAAAAAACACACTGCGTGCAGCTTTTTTTTTTCGCAGCCGCAAGTGCCAGATCCGGTGTAACCGCACTTGAGGCACCAGACCGCAAGCCCCATAGACAATGCATGGGGCTTGACAGATCCGGGCCACAAGTGAGACAGTTAAGTGGCAGATCCGGCAGATGTGGTAAATCTGCTGGATGTGCTGCACATCAGTGGAAAACACTGATGTGAAAGGGGCTTTAATGTGATTTTCAATTTGCTGTACTGTTGTCAACGTTTGACTGCTGCGTTAGTGGTGCAGAAAGCGCATCCAGAAAATAATGGGCATGTCAATTATTGCTTCGTTTTTCTGCTGCGCCTTATCCACTGACTCCATTGTAAAAAAAAGAAGAAAAAAAAAGTTAAATCCACACATCACAAATGGATTGGTATTCACACAGTCCGTTTGTGATGCTTTTTTACTGCGCTTTGCACACCACAGAGGCTCCAATTGCTTACCCTGCCACGGCAATCCCATGGCATGCTCCGACAATGTGTGCCTTCCAGGCACCAGCAGGACCTGTGAGTACTGATAGGACCAGGCCATGTGACTCAGCCCAAGGGTCACATGGTCAGGTCCTTTTGACTTACCTGCAGGTCCTGTGACCTCCCTATAGAATAGTATTGGGTTTTTATTGTGAAAAAGCAAAAGCGCAGCACTAAACCAAAAAAAGCATAAAACATGAAACATATGATGCATTTGGGATGCCTTTTTTTTTTTTTTTTGGCAAAAAAACGGATCCGTTTTGGCTGCAGGAAATGCACCAAAAACTCCTAAACGGAACATGAACACCTGTGGGCACATAGCCTAAGCGATTAAAAAAATTCTATAACAAAAAAGCTAAATGTGAAGTTGTTTACCTTTCTATCTCCACTGAATCTTCTGGCTTCCTTTTCTTCTCAACTACTTCTTTTTCATGTACAGGCTTCAAGCCTCTTTTCTGGGCAAGTTGGGAAGGTTTTCCAGCTTTGCCCTTCTATTAGAAAAAGATTACAAATCATTCATTAAATAAAGCTACTCACAGGTCAATTCTACAGCCCCCCACTTCAGAACGAACACATCCACGGCTGCTTTCACATCAGCGTTTTTCACTGATTGCGTCAGATGTACAGCATCTGCTGCCTAATGGTTGCGCTTGCAGCAAGCCCCATGTATTGAATGGGGCTTGCGGCAGGTGTGGTATAGCCGCGGTTCCAATACTTGCGGCCGCGAAAAAAAAACGCTGCTGACCGTGGGTTTTTTCACGGCCATAACTGCCGGAACCGCGGCTATACCACACTTGCCACAAGCCCCATAGACACTGCATGGGATTTGCCGCAAGTGTGACCGTTAGGCGGCAGATGCTGTACATCTGCCACAATCAGCGAAAATCGCTGATGTGAAAGGGATCTAAGGCTCCTTTCACATTAGTGGTTTGCTGATGTTTCCGGACGATCCGGCAGATTGCGCCGCATCTGCCATTTAACGGCTGACTTGCGGCACCAATACGGCAAGCCCCATGCATTCTCTATGGGGTTTGCAGTCGGGTGTGGCAAGTGCGGTTTGCCAGATCCGGCACTTGCGGTGCAGGGAAAAAAAAACAAAAAAAAACTGCTAGCTGCGTTTTTTGACCCACCGCAACTGCTGGATTTGCTGGATCAAGGCAACAACCGCATTTGTCGCACCTGCGGGAAGCCCCATAGAGAATGAATGGGGGCTTGCCGCAGGTGTACGGCAAGTCGGCCATTAGGCAGATGCTGTAAATCTGACGGATCTGCCACATTCAGCGAAATATGCTGATGTGAAAGCAGCCTTAGTGATGTTGTCCAGGCTTAAGTGCTTGATTACCTATCCTCATAGGTCATCAATAGCAAATCCATGGGGTTCGCAAAACATTTAATAGTAAAGAAAAAAAAAAAGAAGAATCTTTCTCGGAGCTTTCATTGGGGGACACAGAGGACCATGGGTGTATGCTGCTGCCACTAGGAGGAGACACTATGCAATAAAAAAAAAAAAATAATTAGCTCCTCTTCAGTATAATACACCCACCGACCAGAGCCATGTTGGTCAGTTTAGTGTAAAAGCAGTAGGAGAAGCAAACAGAAAACAAATACAGACTTTCCCACCACAAACACATAAGAAGGGCGGGTGCTGTGTCCCCCAATGAAAGCTCAGAGAAAGAAATTTTACGGTGAGTAACCAAAATCTTCTTTTCTCCATCGCTTCATTGGAGGATACAGAGGACCATGGGACGTACAAAAGCAGTCCCCAAAGGTGGGAAATGAAAAAAAAGAGGTCAGTGATGAAGTACTGGGGTCGAACCTGTTGCTGAAAATTGTAGAAGAGCCTTGTGCCTAGGCCAGAACTGCCAAGAAAAGTGTAGAAAACATGACTTGGACAGAACCTGGAAGGAAGATTGGAGGTGCCAAGGTGGCTGCGTAGAGGCTGCTTGGTGAAGTCTGGACAGTAATGGTCCAGAGAGCCTCCAACCTAGAAAGAGAAATGGTGCACCAGACCTGAATGGACGTGTTGTTCAAGTAGTTTTGAGGAGAAGGGAGAAAAGATATGGGGAGATTGTTAGAAACAGATGCTGGGTCAAGGGAGTGTTTTTTGAGGATGAGTGTGATCAAGGTGTTTTTGAAGGATGAGGGGAAGACGCCGGTAGTGATAAGTTGAAGAGATGGGTTAGGGCAGGGATGAGGACTGTGGTGAGGTTCGGGATGAGGTGGGAGGGGAGCGGGTCGAGGGCACAGGTGTGATTGTGACAGAAGGGAGGAGAGTTGACCTTCTGTCATGATGGAAAAAGCTTCCTTTGGACGAAGAGGGTTGGGCGGACAGTGGGTCAAAGCTTTCTCGGTTTTTGTCTATTTTCTGTTTGAAGAAGGCAGAAAGTCATCAGCAGAGATGAGGGGGGAGGAAGTGCAGAGGGAAGGGGTAGAGAGCTGAAAGTTTTGAATAGTTGTTCAGGGTTGTGGGACAGGGCGTTTATTAAAGAGGAGAAGTAGGTTTGTTTTGCAGTGTTGAGTGCAGTCTTGAAGTTGGAGAGGGACTGTTTGTACGTGGCAAAGTGCACCGCGGAGTGGGATTTCTTCCATCTCCGCTCAGCCACCCTGGACGCCTAACAGTTCTTTAGTGAGGGTGGTGAGCCAGGGTCGCCTGTGTGTGCGGGTTTTGGTATGTGTGAGGGGGGCGACCTGATCGAGGGCTGTAGTTAATGTGGTGTTCTAGAGGGTGGCAGCAGCGTCAGCGTCAAGTGAGGAAGCTAGGTCTGTGAGAGGGAGAAGGGACTCAGAGAACGTGTGGAAATCAATCTGCGGGGATGAGTGAGTTTCCAGAGAGCGAGAGCGTGGAGTGGAGGTGGTAGGATGGGGGTGGGGGGGGGGTGGGGGGAGAGAAGGGAGGAGAAGGTCAGCAGGTTGTGGTCGGATAGGGGGAGGAATGAGTGAGGCAAGTGAGGGAACAGAGGTGGGTGAAGGTAAGGTGAAGGTAAGGTCGAGCAAATGGCCATCCTTATGAGTTGCTGAGGAGAACCATTGGGAAAGCCCAAAGGAGGTTGTCAATGATAGGTGTCTAGAGGCAGCAGGGAGGGGGTCGTCAATGGGGATGTTGAAATCGCCCATGATGAAAGTGGGAATGTCGGAAGAAAGGAAGTGGAGAAGTCAAGTGGTGAAATGGTTGAGAAAAATAGGGGTAGATCCTGGGGAAGGCAGTAGATGACATCAAGCTGAAGGTTGCAGGGGGAGAAGATGCGAATGGAGTGCACCTCAAAGGAAAGGAAGGAGGTAGAGGGCAGAGGTGTAATTGGGATGAAGGAGCAGCTGTCGGACAGGAGTATTCAGACACCTCTGCCGTAGGCATTGTTAGGGAGGGGTGTGTGAGAAAGAGCGAGTCCGCCATAGGAGAGTGCAGCTGGGGAGGCTGTATCAGAGGGCGTAAGCCATGTTTCGGTGATGCCAAGGAATGAGAGTTTGTTGAAGATGAAGAGGTCGTGGGTGAATGAAAGTTTGTTGCATACCGAATGAGCGTTCCAAAGTGCTCATGGTAGGGGGACAGGGGAAGGGGGGGGGGGGCTGGATGAACAGGTATAAGGTTGTGGGGGGTTGCGAGTTTGTGTTGGGGAGTGAGTATGGGTTAGAGATGGGTGAGGAGATGTGATGGGAAGACCAGGATTGGGGGATATGTCACCTGCGAGTAGGAGAAGCAGCGAAAGGGTTAGAAGGTGGAATCAGGAGAGTTTCCTTGGTGGGCGTGCTTGCCTGGAGACACGGGACTGTCCGTGGAGGAACAGTTCAGAGGAGGGGTGGAAGTGGGTGGGTAGGATGGAGCAAGAGATCACTACTTCCTTGGTGGGTGGAGGGATGACCAGGGTTAGTAGGAAGTAAAGTAGAATGGGGGTGAGGGTGAAAAGAAGAGGAAACATTGTAGGTAGTAACTATGCATGCAGTTCGTAGAGGTGAGATACCTCAGGGGTGGGGTGAGGCCAAGGAGGCGCGTGGTCGGGGGTGAGGTGCAGTAGGGCCAGCCAGGGACAAGATGCAGCCAGGGATGTTGTCTAGCCAGGGGTGAGATGCAGCCGGGGAGGAGGTCCAGGCAGGGATGATACAGGGCCAGGGGTGAGGTGCAGCAGAAAAGGAGATGAGGTTGTAGCAGGGTGCTGGCTGTAGGACTGAGGAGCAGCAAGGGATGGGGTGCAGTCCAAGGATGAGGTGCAGCCAGGAACGAGGTGCAGCCAGTGGTTGGAGGCAGCATGAGGGTGAGCGGAGGTGCAGAGATCGTAGTAGTGAGATGATCGTTGGTTTTGTCCAGCTGGAAGTGGGTTGACAGCGGGGGCTGCTGGTGGTATGAGACAGGCTCGACAGCCTCATCTGCTTGGTGCCTTTAGTACAGGCCAGCAGTAAGTGGGGTGTCCGATTCCGCTGTTCAGCCTCCAGGCCCGACTGTGTTAAACAGGACTGGGTAGGAGGGGCGGGCGAATGGTGGTGGCTGCGCACGGGGCCGTAGGTTGTGGGGGAATGGGCCGCAGCTGGAGGGGTACAGACCATCAAGCCAAGGTGGGGGTCCAGTCGGTAGTGGGGTAGTATACTGGGAGTGCCACTTACCTGCTGGACCTGCCAGCTGTCAAAAAAGCAGCCCTTGATGTCAGCCGCAGGATCAACGCTGCAGGGAGGCAGGACCTGCTGGCCCTGGCAGTTGAGTTTTTCCACTGTTGTGGGAGACTACATGGCTGATGGTCGATCCGAGGAAAGGTTCCATTGGAAAATTGGGAGAAGCACCAGCAACTACAAGAAAACACAGCTTACCGAGTAGAGAGCAGCCCAACTTTCTCCTGGGAACAGCTATAAAGTCTGTGGTGAAATGGTGGGTCCTGAAATACTGAGCAGTGAAACAAAACTTTTTTCAACCAGCATGTACAAATGGATTTGACGCACCAAGCCTTAGAACGAAAATCACTCCTGCCCTGCTGCTGCATTCGGCGTATGGTCTGAGGCAGGGGAGGATACTGTCTTACTGGGTCATGGACAGAATACGAGAGCGATGTAGTACCAGGTTTCTGTGGTCACTGACATGTGGTACCTGGTAGATTAGATCCGGCTCACTAAATAGTGGGCGGAACACCAAAAGCGATGTAACTTCTTAGTCTTAGACCATGCTTTAACCGGAGACCTGAGGAATGTGGTACATAGGGTCCGGTTCATTGTAGAGCGGTCAGGATTAAACGTGCGGTAATATCAGACATGATTCGTGCAGTGCTGTTATCTCCGATGTGAGGTCTGCGATAGAGTGTTTGAACACAACAGTGGTCAGAACCTTTGGGAGCACCATTATATCTGACCCGTATAACATGGTTGATAAGAACTGATTCACTGTATAATGAGCAGGATAGTAGGGGCGCTGGACAGGAACGCTGTGATAGACATTTGGTCTGTGCTGTATCTGCTGCACTGTATAGTGGGCAGTAAAGTAGGAGGGCTGAACTCTCTGACATGCAGTCTGTGATAGATAGCGGTCTGGAAGACAGCATCTGACACCCTGTACAGTGGACGGGTCAGAAGGAGAGCTGTAATAGAAGACGTGCAATCTGTAGCAGATGGTATCCGACAACACTGTATAGTGGACAAGTCAGTAAGAACGCTGTAATTGCTAACCTGCGGTCCGTAGTAGACGGTATCTGACCCACTGTATAATGGCTAGGTCAGTAGGAGCGCATTAATTGCAGGCATGCGGTCTGTGGTAGACCGTATCTGACACAGCGTGTAGTAGACAGGTCAGTAAGAGTGCTGAAATTGGAGGCATGAGGCCTGTGGTAGACAGTATCTAGACACACTGAATAGTGGATGGCTCAGCAGGAGCGCTGTACACGCAGACATGCAGCCTGTAGTAGACGGCATCTGACACACTGTATAGTGGACAAGTCAGTAGGAGCACCGTATTTGCTGACATGCAGTCAGAAGTAGACTGACACACTGTATAGTGGACGGGACAGTAGGAGTGCAGTATTTGCTGACATGTGGTCTGTAGTAGCCAGTATCTGACAAACTGCATAATGGATCTGACATGCAGTAGTATTGGGAGGAGCGAACCTGTGGCTCATAACTATCTGTCACAGAGTGTGTGTGTAAAAGGCAATATATGATCCACTAAATTGAGGGCAGGGTATTAGGCATCTATTGATAGTAAAGATTGCAACTGCAGCTGGTAAACTGTGCAGGAGTGCAGGGTTTACAGACACCTGGAGGACAAATCTGCTTACCTCCTGGGATCTAAGTAATGTGCTGTTGCCCACTTGGGATAAAAGTGAGGATCAAGGGGCCTGTATGGTGACTGAGGAGCCAGGCAGTGTAATAGACCACGCCTACTGTCATGGACGATGGCGCCGAGGGACCTCAGTGGGCGGAGATCAAGTCGTGAGCCCACGCGCGGGATTGAACACCCGCCCAAAAAAATGGGGCGGAGCCAATAGAAGGCACCGAGGAACTCCTGCACCCTGGGGGGGAGGGGGGCAAGCACAGGCCGATAGGCTGAGGGGAGAGACAGCAAGCTCAGGAGTGCAGAAGCGTGCTATTGGCCGGGGAGGGGGGCGTGGCCTGGCCCTGATAGAAGGGACGGAGCCAACCAGGGGCTAAATTTTAGAACCTGGCCGCTGATGGGAACCAAAGTGGCGCGGAGGCAGCAACTGGTGCAGAAAAAAGGGAGAGGGAGCCCTGCGGAAGGGGGTACCTCACCCAGAGTGAAATACTGGGGAGGAAACTTCTTTAATAAAATATGTACTAAAGCCAAGCTTTTACGGGGCAGGGGCTAAAATTTTAAGCTGTGTTATACCTGTCTGGGAGGCAATTCAACTTAGGCGATGAGATGTCCTGATCCGTGATGTTAAGATTGCAAACTTGTACTGAAAAGAGCATATACCGGAGGAGGGGGACTGATGGGATGTTCGAGAAATTATGGGAACCGTGGATACGAGCAGAATGATGGGCCTGGATAGAAATTGGTGTAATGTTTTTATGAATAAGGGTTTCCCAGCCCTGAGTGATGATAAAAGCAGATACCTGCCTGCTTGTCCCTTATATAGTGGATCACTGTATATATGTGTAGTATCTGAACTATTGTGAAGCTCTCTCTTTTTCGTCTATTGAGGATCGCTATAGAGTTAAATCTAGGGAGCAAAAATGCGAATTATTCTCTGTATGTTTCATGTATAGATGCCCGACAAGTCTGGAACAAAGGGGGGAGGGGGTGGAGGGTGGGAGGGTTGCTTCCTGTTTTGGGGGGTTTGAGGGGGGGGGGGAATATGAAAATGTTACCATTTGTGTGATGTTTGCAGATGATTTAATAAAAATATTTAAATTAAAAAAAAAAAAAAAAAAAAAAGGTTGCAGACTTCCTCTCTGCACTTCAGGCTATGGCAGGCGATCAGGCAGAGGGGAGAGGGAGGTGCCATGCTCCAGATCATGGGGCCCTATGAGGGACGACTTCCTCTACTCTTGTACTGGGGACACTGCAGGCATCCGTTGACGCTGCCGACAGGCTCTGGGAGGCGAGCGGGCAGGTGAGCTAGGGGTGAGGACCAACTTCAGGGTTGCAAAAAACACATGTCCCAAGTACAGGGTCCTCACCAGGCAGTCAGAGAGTTAACAGACTGACCAGCACAGATTGGACTCTTGGCGTCAGTTGGGCTGCTATATACACTCTGGATTCCCATGAAATCCTGCTGTATCTGAAATACAAAGGGAAATCATTAATAAAACACAATAATACAAACCTACACAGAACTGGGCTGAGAGCAGCCCTGTGTCCCCTACTACGACACTAAGCTGAAACTGACCAACTTGGCTCCGGTCAGTGGGTGTATTCTACTGAGGAGGTTCCAATTTTTATTTTTAGCATAGTGTCGCCTCCTAGTGGCAGCAGCATACACCCATGGTCCTCTGTGTCCCCGAATAAAGCAATAGAGAAAAAAAAAATCTTTATTATACTGGCATGTCTTAAAAGGCACAAACTGATGAGTAGAACTGAGGGTCTACTTATAGCTCCAGCTGCCATTATCACACAGCAATTACATGGCATGTCAAGTTAAACCTCTTGAATGCAATGGTTCCTATGAGCAGAGTCCCAACAGTTTAACCCCTAAATTGACAGCATATACAGTGATAGCTCAGTTTTCATCGACTTCGGATATCGTTGGTTTTGGTTCATTTTTTCAATGAAAATAGTGTCTCAGTTTTACTTGTTTTCGTCATTTTTTTGTCCGTACATCGCTACTAATTAACCCATAAAAATGTGATTCACCTTCCAAAAAATAAAATGTACACTCCTCTCCCCCACCTCGGCATGTCCCATACACCACAAAGCTTTTTTAAAAAAAAAACAATGTTTATTTTTTTCTTTAAATTAGTGTTTTCATATTCCTTTTACAGTCATTTCTGAGTGATTCTATCATTAACGGTTATCTTTATTAACTATGAAATGGTCTTTTTCGTAGGTCTTTTTCAGGGTCTCGAACCAATTAATTTAACATTGATTCCTATGGAAATCATTGCCTCAGTTTTCGTTATTTTCGGTGAGACTTTTTGGACGGATTATAGACGAAAACCGAGGTATTACACATATGAATCAATTTCTTCTTCTGTTGTGCAAATGGAACAGACACCAGATATAAGTGAGAGGCAATTAGCAAGACACCGCCTAAAAAGGAGAGGTTCTGCAGGTGGTGACCACAGACCATCTCTCCTCGCATCCTTTTTGGCTGTTTTGGTCACTTTTGCATTTTGTCACTGATCTCACTCCTAGACTAGCATGAGGCAGTGTCTACAGCCTGCAAAAGTAGGTTAGGTAGTGCAGTTCATCCAGGTTGGTACATCAATGTGAGCTGAGGTGAGAAGCTACGCTGTGTCTGTCAGCACAGTGTCCAGAGCATTGAGCAGATACCAGGAGCCAGGCCAGCACAACAGGAGACATGGAGTGGGCCATAGGAGGGCAGCATCCCAGCAGCAGAACCGCTACCTCCTCCGTTGCCCAAGCAGGAATAGGAGGAGCAGTGTCAGAACCCTGCAAAATGACCTCCAGCAGGTCATTAATATCCATGCGTCTTTTCAAACTGTCAGAAATAGAGTCTACGAAGGTGGTATGAGGGTCTGACAGCAACAAGTAGGTGTTGTGCTTACAGTACAATACCGTGCAGGGTGATTGGCATTTTCCAGAGAACACCAAGATTGGAAGACTCAACAGTGTCACCCTTTGTTCCTTACATATTAGAGCAGATTCACAATGGGCATATGACAGGAGTGACTGGAGGCACTGTGGAGAACATTCTGCTGCCTGCAACATCCTCACACATGACTGGTTAGGCAAGTGGATCATTAATGGTGTGGAGAGGCATGTCTTTGAAAGGCCACACAACCCTCCATGTGCTAGCCTGAGGAACCAGGATGAAATTCTCAGACCCGTTGTGGGACCATACGCAGATGCAGTGGGCCCTTCGATCCTTCTGGGCACTGCTCCACCTGTTCGTCCTTGCACAGAGGAGTAGGTAGCAGTCCTACTGCTGGGCCCTCCACGTCTCCTGGTGTACAGTCGTGGCGAAAAGTTTTGAGAATGATACAAATATTAATTTTAACAAAGTCTACTGCTTCAGCTTTTCTAATGGCAATTTGCATATACTCCAGAATGTCATAAAGAGTGATCAGCTTAACAGCAATTACTTGCAAAGTCAATATTTGCCTAGAAAATGAACTTTAACCCCCAAAACACATTTCAACATCATTCCAGTCCTGCCTTAAAAGGAGCAGCTAACATCGTTTTAGTGATTGTTCCATTAACACAGGTGTGGGTGTTGATGAGGACAGGGCTGGCGATCAGTCATGATTAAGTAAGAATGACACCACTGGACACTTTAAAAGGAGGCTGGTGCTTGGTATCATTGTTTCTCTTCAGTTAACCATGGTTATCTCTAAAGAAACACGTGCAGCCATCATTGCACTGCACAAAAATGGCCTAACAGGGAAGAGTATCGCAGCTAGAAAGATTACACCTCAGTCAACAATCTATCGCATCATCAAGAACTTCAAGGAGAGAGCTTCCATTGTTGTCAAAAAGGCTCCTGGGCGCCCAAGAAAGACTAGCAAGCGCCAGGACCGTATCTTAAAACTGTTTCAGCTGCAGGATCGGACTACCAGCAGTGCCGAGCTTGCTCAGGAATGGCAGCAGGCTGATGTGAGTGCTTCTGCACGCACTGTGAGGTGGAGACTCTTTGAGCAAGGCCTGGTTTCAAGGAGGGCAGCAAAGAAGCCACTTCTTTCCAGAAAAAACATCAGGGATCGACTGATATTCTGCAAAAGGTACAGGGAGTGGACTGCTGAGGACTGGGGTAAAGTCATTTTCTCTGATTAATCCCCTTTTCGATTGTTTGGGACATCTCGAAAACAGCTTATTCGGAGAAGAAGAGGTGAGCGCTACCACCAGTCTTGTCTCATGCCAACTGTGAAGAATCCTGAAACCATTCATGTGTGGGGTTGCTTCTCAGCCAAGGGAATCGGCTCACTCACAGTCTTGCCTAAAAACACAGCCATGAATAAAGAATGGTACCAGAATGTCCTCCAAGAGCAACTTCTCCCAACCGTCCAAGAGCAGTTTGGCGCCCAACAATGCCTTTTCCAGCATGATGGAGTACCTTGCCATAAAGCAAAGGTGATAACTAAATGGCTCAAGGAACAAAACAGAGATTTTGGGTCCATGGCTTGGAAACCCCCCAGATCTTAATCCCATTGAGAACTTGTGGTCAATCATCAAGAGACGGGTGGACAAACAAAAACCAACAAATTCTGCCAAAATGCAAGCATTGATTTTTCAAGAATGGACTGCTATCAGTCAGGATTTGGCCAGAAGTTGATTAAGAGCATGCCAGGGAGAATTGCAGAGGTCCTGAAGAAGAAGGGTCAATACTGCAAATATTGACTTGCTGCATTAACTCATTCTAACTGTCAATATAACCTTTTGGTACTCCTTGTTCAAATATTTTTATTCTTTTGTTAAACATAAGCACAGGTAGAATTAATGTCACAGTAATAACAGGCTATAATATAACATAACATAATATATATATTAGAATCTATTATATAATCGCGAATCGGAAAAGCGCCCATCCGCGCGCACTTTCCGATGTCGTCATGTGGATACGAATTTAACATTGGGCGCTAAGCGCCCAATGCTGCGCGAGCAATGGCCGCGAGGCCATTGCGAGCCGCTGGCCCAAAATCGATCCACAGCCTCGGCTACAACCTTACCGATTTACCGCTCAGGTAGCGCGAGCAATGGCCGCGAGGCCATTGCGAGTCGCTGCCTGAGCCGCAACTCGCTCCCCGGGGACCATGGAGCGGAGGCGGCACAGCCGCCTCCGCTCCCCGCTACCCACAACTCGCCCCCCCAATGTTCGCACAGCCTCACCCAGGTCCAAACAGGCCCCCCATGTCCGCATAGCCGCCCCCCCATCTCCGCACAGCCCCCCCATGTCCGCACAGCCCCCCCCCATGTCCGCACAGCCAGCCCCCCCCCATGTCTGCACAGCCACCCCCCCCCATGTCCGCACAGCCCCCCCATGTCCGCACACCCACCCCCATGTCCGCACACCCACCCCCATGTCCGCACACCCACCCCCATGTCCGCACACCCACCCCCATGTCCGCACACCCACCCCCATGTCCGCACAGCCCCCCCATGTCCGCACACCCACCCCCATGTCCGCACACCCACCCCGCAACAAAACCACCCCGCCGCACCTAAGGCCCTACCCCCTAAGTCCGCCCCACCCCTACACGCTAAGCCCCGACCACCTAACCCCCGACCCGCAGCATCCTAAGCCCCCGCCGATACCCCCTAAGCCCCGCCGTCTACCCCCTAAGCCACCGCCGCCCCTAAGCCCCTACCCCCTAAGCCCCGCAGCAGCCCCGACCACCTAACCCCCGACCCACAGTATCCTAAGCCCCCGCCGATACCCCCTAAGCCCCGCCGTCTACCCCCTAAGCCACCGCCGCCCTTAAGCCCCTACCCCCTAAGCCCCGCAGCAGCCCCTAAGCCCCTACCCCCTAAGCCCCGTAGCATCCTAGGCCCCCGCCGATACCCCCTAAGCCATGCCGCCAACCCCTAAGGCACCGCCGCCCCTAAGCTATACCCCCTAACCCCCCGTAGCATCCTAGGCCCCCGCCGATACCCCCTAAGTCCGCCGCAACCCGTACACGCTAAGCCCCGACCACCTAACCCCCCGACACGCAGCACCTAAGCCCCGCCGATACCCCCAAGCCCCGCCGTCTACCCCCTGCCCCTCTCGCTAAAGCCCTACACCCTAAGCCCCCGCAGTCCCCTAACCTAACGCCGCTGTCACCTAAGGCCCTACACCCGAAGCCCCCGCCGTCCCCTAACCTAACGTCCCCGTCGATCACTTACATGCCTTCAAGTCATCTGATCGTCCGTCCGATCCACAAGTCCTCCGTCCGGCCAGGCGTCCTCTTCCTCCGGCCCCGGGGGTCTTCTCTCTTCTTTCCGCCATCTCCGCCTCTTCGTCCGGCCCCGGGGATCTTCTGTCTTCTTTTCGCAAACTTCCACCTCCGACGTCCTCTTCCTTCTCATTAAGATAGAATGGACGAAAAATCCGCCATTCTACCTCAATGAGATCTGAGGCCCTCTTCTGATTGGTCGCTGTATACTGCCCTCAGCCAATCAGAAGAGCCCCTCATTTTTTTATTATTTTTAAATTATTTTTTAATTCCTTTTTTTATTATTAAATTTATTTATTTTTTTAAGTGACACTGAGACACAGTTCTCATTCAGGTCCGCATTTTTTTTTTTTTTTTTTATTATTATTTTTCTTTAATTATTTATTATTTTTTAATTATTTTTTTATTATTTTTTAATTAGTTTTAAATTCTTTTTTTTATTATTAAATTTATTTATTTTTTTACTTGCGAGTGAGACACAGTTCTCATTCAGGTCCGCCTTTTTTTTTCCCCATTGACATACATTAGCGGTGTGTCTGCGATTTTATGGCCGGCCACCTGGTTCTATTTGTCGGCCCTAAAATCGCGGACACACCGCTAATGCATGTCTATGGGCAGTCAGCCCGATTTCGGATTGGACGCCGACCAATCAGAATTCGAGCTGACTGCCCATAGACATGCATTAGCGGTGTGTCCGCGATTTTAGGGCCGACAAATAGAACCAGGTGGCCGGCCATAAAATCGCCGACACACGGCTAATGTATGTCAATGGGGAAAAAAAAAGGCGGACCTGAATGAGAACTGTGTCTCACTCGCAAGTAAAAAAATAAATAAATTTAATAATAAAAATAATAAAAAAATAATTAAAAAATAATAAAAAAATAAATAATTAAATTAAAATAATAATTAAAAAAAAAAAAAACGGACCTGAATGAGAACTGCGTCTCAGTCTGACTTAAAAAAATAAATAAATTTAATAATAAAAAAAATAATTAAAAAATAATAAAAAAATAAATAAAAAATAATAAATAATTCAATAAAAATAATAATAAAAAAATTAAATATATGCTAATTATATCAGCCCTTCCAGCGGACCTGAATGAGAACTGGGTCTCAGCCTAAATAATAAATTTAATAATAAAAAAAATAATTTAAAAATAATAAATAATTCAATACAAATAATAATATTAATGCTAATAATAATGTTATTAATGCTATTATTAATGCTAATAATGCTATTAATGCTAATAATGCTATTATTAATGCTAATAATAATGCTATTAATAATGTTATTAATGCTATTATTAATGCTAATAATGCTATTATTAATGCTATTTATGCTAATAATGCTATTAATGCTATTAATAATGCTATTATTTATGCTATTAATGCTAATATTTATCCTATTAATGGTATTATTAATGCTATTAATGCTAATAATAATGCTATTAATGCTATTAATGCTAATAATGTTATTAATGCTATTAATGCTAATATTTATCCTATTAATGCTATTAATAATGCTATTCATGCTAATAATATTGCTATTAATGCTCTTTATGCTAATACTAATGCTATTAATTCTATTATTTATGCTATTAATGCTATTAATAATGCTATTAATGCTATTAATCCTATTAATGCTATTAATAATGCTATTCATGCTATTAATAATACTATTAATGCTATTAATGCTATTAATAATGTTATTAATGCTATTATTAATGCTAATAATGCTATTATTAATGTTATTAATGCTATTATTAATGCTATTAATAATGTTATTAATGCTATTATTAATGCTAATAATGCTATTATTAATGCTATTTATGCTAATAATAATGCTATTAATGCTAATAATGCTATTAATGCTATTAATAATACTATTAATGCTATTATTAATGCTAATAATGCTATTATTAATGCTATTTATGCTAATAATAATGCTATTAATGCTATTAATAATGCTATTAATGCTAATATTTATCCTATTAATGCTATGCTATTAATAATGCTATTCATGCATAATAATATTGCTATTAATGCTCTTTATGCTAATACTAATGCTATTAATGCTATTTTTTATGCTATTAATTCTATTATTTATGCTATTAATGCTATTAATAATGCTATTAATAATGCTATTAATCCTATTAATGTTATTAATAATGCTATTCATGCTATTAATACTATTAATGCTATTAATGCTAATAATAATGCTATTAATAATGCTATTAATGCTATTATTAATGCTAATAATGCTATTATTAATGCTATTTATGCTAATAATGCTATTAATGCTATTAATGCTAATAATAATGCTATTAATGCTATTAATAATGTTATTAATGCTATTAATGCTAATAATGCTATTATTAATGCTATTAATGCTAATAATAATGCTATTAATGCTATTAATTATGCTATTAATTATGCTATTAATGCTTTTATCCTATTAATGGTATTATTAATGCTATTAATAATGCTATTAATGCTAATATTTATCCTATTAATGCTATTAATTATGCTATTATTGCTATTAATGCTAATATTTATCCTATTCATGGTATTATTAATGCTATTAATGCTAATAATAATGCTATTAATGCAATTAATGCTAATAATAATGCTATTAATGTTATTAATGCTATTATTAATGCTAATAATGCTATTATTAATGCTATTAATGCCAATAATAATGCTATTAATAATGCTATTAATGCTAATATTTATCCTATTAATGCTATTAATGCCAATAATAATGCTATTAATAATGCTATCAATGCTAATATTTATCCTATTAATGGCATTATTTATGGTATTAATGCTAATAATAATGCTATTAATGCTATTAATAATGTTATTAATGCTATTATTAATGCTATTAATGCTAATAATAATGCTATTAATGCTATTAATGCTATTAATGTTATTAATAATGCTATTAATACTATTAATTATGCTATTAATGCTAATATTTATCCTATTAATGCTATTAATATTGCTATTAATGCTAATAATAATGCTAATAATGTTATTAATGCTATTATTAATGCTAATAATGCTATTATTAATGCTATTAATGCTAATAATAATGCTATTGCTATTAATAATGTTATTAATCCTATTATTAATGCTATTATTAATGCTATTAATGCTAATAATAATACTATTAATGCTGTTAATAATGTTATTAATGCTATTAATGCTAATAATGCTATTAATGCTATTAATGCTAATATTAATGCTAATAATGCTATTAATGCTAATAATAATGCTATTAATGCTATTAATGTTATTAATGCTATTATTAATGCTAATAATGCTATTAATAATGCTATTAATGCTAATAATAATGCTATTAATACTGTTATTAATGCTCATAATACTGCTAATAATGCTATTAATACTGCTATTACTGCTAATAATAATGCTATGGCTTATATTATTGCTATTGATGATGCGATTATTATTTAAAAATGTTTAAAAAAACAATAAACATATTTTAGATACCCGATGAATTTGCATCAGGCTAACAGCTATAACTACTATAATCAAATTAATGCACGTTCTAGAATCCCGATGCATTTGCATCGGGCTCACAGCTAGTATATATAATATTATAAAAGATAAACATAGCATATAATAAAACATTTGTTTAGTAAGAGTTCTTTTTCAGATGTAAGATCTTATCAGGGCTGAAGATTGGAAGTTAGTAACTAAAGTTTTCAACATAGTTGAGGTAGTAACTAGAAAAAGATCTTCTTTTTTGGACAATAGTTAACAAAATAATCAACTGTAGGGGATCTGGAGGGGAAGAGGAGGGGCAGGAGAGGAAGAGCGGGGAGGAGAAAGAAAAGAGGAGCAGAGACTGTCTGCTTAATATAAAGTCTTCTAACAGCGTACACTTGGGAGTGTGTGCAGGAGGAAAAATCCGATTCCATGGGTCCCATTTCTTATAAGATTTGATTGTCCTGTTTTGTCTGAAGGCATGAGCAAATTCATGGGAGTTATGTGAAGCAATTTTTTCTAGGAGAATTGTGAATTTTGGGCCGTCTGAATTTCTCCATAATGAGGCGATTAATGTTTTTGCGGTTAATATAATGTGGATAATTATAGGTCTAAATTGCGAAGGAATTTGTTCCGTACCTATTAGGAGAGTGATGAGTTCTGGAGTAAGGGTGAGGGAGTTGTAGGTGAGGTTGTAAATTAGAAGTTGGATTTTGTTCAGACCTTCGCAGAACCCAAATATGTGTGAAGTTGTACCGAGTTCGCTGTTACACCTCCAGCAAAGTGAGCAGTTATCTTCTTTGATTGAGTATAGCGTTGTGGAGTGTAGTACCATCTTGTAAGCGTTTTGTAGTGGGTCTCTAGAAGAGTTGAACAAGGTATCATTTTCGGTAACTTCAATAGGGTTTGACTCAGTCTCAGTGTCGATAGCGATTCCCAACTCCTTTTCCCATGCGGTCAGATTGGAGGTTTTATTTAATGTGAGGTCCAGATTTATCATCTTGTAAATGTTTTTGGTGGTCCAGAAAATAGGACTATGATGAAATTTAAATAGGTGTTTAATATTTAGTGGTAGATGGAAGTTCGGGTTCTTCTTAACCAAGTAGGAATCTATTTTTCCCCATATTGGAGATCTGTGTCTTGCAGAGAAAAGTTGGACTGCAGTTGGTCGAAAGGAACAAGGGAATTATGTTTGTCGATAATGTCAGATAAGAGTTTGATTCCATTTTTTTTCCATAAGTCTATATTAAGGGATGGGATCAGGAGTGACAATAGATCAATTGGGATCCAGTCATGGATGGAAGCAGGGGAGTTTTAGGATGACTTTACAACAAGTTGTTTCCACGCTTGTATCGTGGCTTTAGTAGTTAGTTCTTTTGGGAGCTTTTTTGATTTGTCGCAGAGGTGAGAGAGCAAAAGTAAGTTAAGTTTGTGTTTCGAAAAGTTTGCTTCTTCCAGATTTAACCAGCTGGGTTTCTGTGAGTCCACCCACCAGGTTTTGCTTAGAACTATTAAAGTGGCGTTGTAGTATGCTGCAATATTTGGTAAGGCCAGTCCGCCATTGGCTCTGCTCTTCTCTAATGTTGTTCTGGCTACCCTCGGCTTTTTTTGTCCCCAGATAAAGGTGGTCATTTGTGATTGAAGTTTCTTTATCCAGGATTTTTTAATTGGGATTGTGAGAGAACGGAAAATGTATAGGATCTTGGATAAAATGAACATCTTGAAAGCTTCGATTTTCCCAAACCAGGATAGGTCTGTTTCGGCAATGTGTGAGAGGTCATTTTGGATAGATGCAACTAAGGTGGCAAGGTTTTGGTCCTCTAGTGTGGATGTGTGTGAAGTGATTTTTATACCCAAGAAGTCTAGATCCTTCCTGTTCCAATTCAAATTGTGTTCGTTTTTAATTGTGGTCAAAGTCTCGGGGTCCAGGTTATAATATAAAATCTGAGTTTTGTTTAAGTTGATTTTATAGGAAGAAACAGTGGAGAATTCCTCAATGGTGGCAAATAGATTTCTTAAAGAGTTGATGGGGTCAGAGAGTGACAGTAGGAGATCATCGGCGAACAAGCTTATTTTGAACTCTCTAGATTTAGTATGGATGCCTTTTATGAGGTGATTCAAGCAAATTTTCTCAGCCAGGGGTTCTATGTAAAGATCGAATAACGATGGTGAAAGGGGAACAACCTTGTCTGGTTCCGTTGGAGAGGGGGAATGTGTTAGAAAGGGTATTGTTGATCATAATGTTTGCCGTTGGTGTGGAGTATAATGATTTGAGTATTTGTATTATGTTGCCTTTAAAGACTAATCAATTTAATGTGTCGAACATGAAGCCCCAATGGACCCTATCGAAAGCTTTTTCGGCGTCTACTGAAACCAAAAAAGCTGGGATTTTATGTCTTTCCACATGGGAGAGCAAATTGATTGTGCGTCATGTGGAGTCAGCAGAGCCTCTGTTTTTAATGAGCCCTACTTGATCACTGTGGATCAAATTTGGGATAATTTTTTGTAGTCTCATGTTGATTGTCTTTGTTATTATTTTGAGGTCTGAGTTCAATAGTGAAATAGGGCGGAAGTTAGACACGTTGTCCGGGTCGCCTTTATTTTTTGGTATTAGCGTTATCGTGGCTTGAAGAAGTTCCTTAGATGGTTGCGAATTAGGGTTGGTTAGGTTATTTAAAAGTCTAGTCAGGTAGGGCGTTATATTTTTTGGTATGCAATGTAGTACTCGTTTTGTAGCCCGTCTGGGTCGGGGGATTTGAGTTTTTTTAGGTTCTTAATTGTGTTCGTGATCTCTTCTTCAGAGAATGGAGAATTTATATAATCCAGGTCGTCCTTGGTGAATGAGGGTAGTTCGATTGAGTCAAGAAATGCATTCATCTTGTTAGGTGAGGGAGTTGGTTCAGAGTGAAGTTGATTTAAATTATATAAGGATTTATAGTATTCAGTGAAGGCGTCGAAATGTCTTTTGGAAGTTTTTGTAAGGTTTTGTGTTTGTTTTTTATTTGAGATATCGTGGTTTTTACCCTACGGATTTTTATGAGTTTTGCAAATAATTTGTTAGGTTTGTTTGATGAGATGTAGTAGTTGGACTTGGATAGGCGTGAAATTTTGTCGTAATCTGCAACCAGTAAGGACTTGAGCTCAATTCTTAATTTAAGAATCTCTTTCATGGTTGAGTCAGAGGGGTGTTTTGAGATAGAGTCTTCAAGTTTATTTATCTGTTTAACTATATTATCAATGGCTGCAGTTAAAGTTTTTTTGTGTCTTGCATTTAGTTGGATTAAAACCCCTCTAATCACAGCTTTGTGTGCAGACCAGGAAGTGGGTATGGTTGTCTCCCCTAGGTCATTTTCAGAGAAATAATTTCAAGGCATTTTCTATTTCCGTTTTATATTTTTGATGAAAGAAGAGAAAAGAGTTTGCTCTCCAAACTCCTCTTTGTTTGTGGGAGGGGTGGTGATGTTTTGAAAAGAATGGGAGAGTGGTCTGACCATGACCTCGGGAGTATGGTTACTGTCTTAGTAAGTCTGAGTGAGTTGATGTCTGAGTATCAAGTCTATGCGGGCCAGGGACTTATGTACGTTCGAGAAGTGAGTGTACTCAATGGAAGATGTGTTGAGGCATCGAAATGCGTTGAATAATTCCTCTTGTTTCATTAATGGGTCTAGTTGAGTATTCGTATTTCTATTTTTGTTGGATGAGTCAAGTGAGGGGTTCGGGACTGCATTGAAGTCACCGAACATAGAGAGGTACAAGAGGGCACTCTGTACAACAGTACGCAGGAGTTTTTTAAGGAAAGTAATCTGACCAGAGTTAGGTGCGTATATGTTTACCAGTGTGTGCAGGAGCTGTCTAGCAGACATTTGAGTATAATGAATCTGCCCTCTGGATCTGATATAAATTCTTTTTTTTTTTTCAAATTTAATTGTCTTTTATTAGTATGGCCACTCCCGACTTCTTTTTCTTGTTTGATGATAGGAAGATATGCGGGTAGAGTGGGTTTGAGAATTTCGGTGTTTTGTCAATGCTAAATCTGGTTTCTTGAAGGCCCGCAACGTATATATTATGTCTTTTAAGTTCTCTCCAGACATGGAACCGTTTCTGTGGGGAGTTGAGCCCATTAGTATTAAGTGAAAGGTAGTTGTGGGACATATTAATAAGTGTACGCTAGAAGGTAGGTCCGATACGACTCTGCAAGTCTAATAGAAGAGAGGGGAAGTGGGAATTTGGGGAGAGGGGATAGCTGGTTTGGATTAGATTCTAACAACAAGTATGTAACATGTTTCAAACGTTTGAACGTGATGTTAAATGTAAATTAGTAAATTGTTCCTTGGTGGAAGGGTTCAACGGAACCGTTGGGGAACTTCATCGGGGCTAAAGTTTTCGGCCATGGTGCCATTCAGTGGTTAGTGTCAAGGTCTATTGTTATCTATACGAGGTCATCCTGATTCTCCAGGCCGTTTTCAACTTCCTCAATATTGTATGTTCTGTTTTTGTGGGAGAATATGATGTCAGAGGAGGGATGACTCCATCTGTACATGATGTGATTGCTTCTCAGTACTTCAGTAACAGGTCTAAGTGTCCTTCTCTTGGTGAGTGTTTCTTTCGAGAAGTCTAAGAAGACTTTGATGGATTGGTACGGGGCTGGAAGAGTTTTATTTTCTCTTTAGATATTCATTTATTTGGTCTTTGGTGGAAAAGAACGAGAATTTCGCTATTACATCTCTAGGGATGTCATCAGGTAGTCTTGTTGGCTTGGGAATCCTATGGGCTCTTTCTATGGAGTATTCTAGCTCATGTTTACCTGGGATAGTTGACTTCGCTAAGTTTTTGATATATTCTGTAAGGTCAGAATTTTTAATTGTCTCTGAAACGCCTCTAAATTTCAGGTTGACTCTTCGGTCTCTGTCTTCTCTGTCTATTAGTTTGTTTCTTAGGTATGTTATTTCCTCTTTCATTTTGTGTTGTTCTTTGTTGACTATGGCAGAGGCTGACGTAAGTTTGGCTATGGAGTGGTCATGTTCGTCTACCCTCGTGACAATAGTAGCAACCGTAGATTTTATTTCTGCTAAGTGGGTTTTCATATTATTCTCAAATTTAGACTGGAAAGACGAGAACAGGCTTACCATAAATGTTTTGTCCAATGGTTGGTTGGGATTTGGAGTAAGTAGGAGTTCAAGTTCTAGATTGTCTGTTTTTAATTTCTGTCTGGCAGGACTCTTAATGTTTGGGTCTTGGTTTATTTCAGTTGTGTCTGGCTTTAAAGTAGGATCTGGTACGATTTTGGAAGGGGTGCTCATTTCCTTTCGTTTAGATGATGAGTGGGTTGTTTCGTTCATAGGGGTTTCGTCTAATTCTTCATAGAGGATGCCCAATCTTTTGTTTTATAATCTTTAAGAGATTGGTTCTCTTCTTTGTTTCTATGTTTTTTGATGGATTGTGAAGTTTGAGACAAGGTTGGTAATCTACTTTTCAGGGGAACTTTTGTAAGTCTCCCGCTGCCTCGATTCCTTGGGGGGACGAACTCATTTTAGATTTTATGGGCATGGTAGTATAACGGGGTTTTGTATTTGTTGTGTCTAAATAATGTGGTCAATTGTGGTTTTATATAGTAAAATCACTGGGTAGGACCTTTAATGTGGAGTGCCGTTCGTTGTCAGAGGCTAGATTCCTCTAAGGCGGCCGTAACACGCTACAATATCGTGAGCGATATTGTAAGCCAGGGGTCTCAAACTCGCGGCCCGAGGGCAGCATGCGGCCCCTGGGGCTTCACTATGCGGCCCGCGGCACCTTGGACAACATAATGATGCATCGCCCCAGTGCAGGGGGCCGCTGTAGTCCCCGCTGTGTGATGACTTCTGTCCGCATCACTAACAAGCTCTGCCACTCAGCAAGATAAATGCAAGCTGCCAGCCAATGAGAGGCCCGCAGCTAACGGCAGAATATGACGCCACCTGTGGGCCTCTGGCTGGCAGATTGCATTGATCTTAATGAGCAACAGAGCTTGTCTGAGTGGCGGCTGGTGGAAGTCATAGCACAGCGGAGGTCGGAAGTCAGTACAGCGGGGACCACGGTGGCCCCCTGCGCTGGAGCGATGCATCATTAAAGAGAGAAAAGTGTGAGTGTGTGTGAGAAGGTGTGTGTGTGAGGGTGAGTGTGTGAGTGAGGATGTGTGTATAAGAAAGTGTGTGCGAGTTTCAGTGTGTGTATGAGTGTGAGTGTAAGAGTGTGTATGAGGATGTGTGAGAGTGTGTGTGAGAGTGTGTGTGTGTGGGGGGGGTTTGTGTGTAGGTTTGTGTGTGAGTATGATAGAGTGTGTATTTGAGTGTGTAAAGAGAAGGTACAACAGGACGGGGGGGCATCACTATAAAAGTAGATCAGGAAGGGGGGCATCACTATAAAAGTAGATCAGGATGGGGGACATCACTATAAAAGGGGATCGGGATGGGGGACATCATCACTAAAGGGGATCAAGATGGGGGACATCACTACTAAAGGGGAATGGGGTGGAGGATAACACTAGAAAAGGAGATCAGGAAGGGGGACATCACTAGAAAAGGGGATCAGGATGGGGGACATCACTAGAAAAGGGGATCAGGATGGGGGACATCACTAGGAAAGGGGATCAGGATGGGGGACATCACTAGGAAAGGGGATCAGGATGGTGGACATCACTACAAAAGGGGACCATGATCGATGAGGGACATCACTAGAAAAAGGAATCAGGATGGTGGACATCACTAGAAACAGGGATCAGGATAGGGATCATCACTAGAAAAAGGGATCAGGGTGGGGACATCACTAGAAAAGGGGATCAGAATGGGGGACATCAGTAGAAAAGGACATTACTACAGGATGGGGACATTACTACAAGAAAGGGATCAGAATTTGTACTTTACTACATTGAGCAAAAAATTCTGGTATTACTAAAAATATCACTTCATCCTACAAGGGATGCGGCCCCCCGCTGTAAATGTTTTTCTATGTGCGGCCCACCAACCCAGCCGAGTTTGAGACCCCTGTTGTAAGCGATCACGTGCACGCGCGATCGCTAACAATATCGCTCACATCGCTGGTGAGCTGTCACACAGACAGACTCACAAGCGATGTGGGGCAGCGAAATCGCTGGTAACTATGGTACACACCGGGTTACTAGGCGCGGCGCCGCGCTTAGTAACCCGACGTTTACCATAGATACCATCTCCCAGCATAGGCTCTGCCGCTGGGAGATCGTTCATCGTGGTGTCATACACCACGATGAAGCAGATTGAACAAGCGATCATCGCTTGATATGAGCTCCGGCTCTCATATCTGCGATGTCCCGATCAAGCGATTTTACATTGTAAAATCGCTTGATTGCACGCAGCGATGCACAAACGATATCGCTTAAGCGATCAAAACGCAGATCGCTTAAACGAGATCGTGCATTCAATTGAAGCGTGTGACGGCCGCCTAAGTAGAGTTGTCACTTTATGATATGGTTTCAGGGTAGTTCAGGAGAGTAACTCAAGGGGTAGTATGCAAATACAATCCAAGAAGTGCGATTTTTAAGGTGACTAGTAACTAGTAATGTTTATCCACCTGGTACCTGGTAGTCAAAGTATACAATTCTTTTAGGTCACAAAGCTAGCAGTCCTTAGATCTGTGTAGATGTATCAGAATAGTAACATAGGAGAAACAGTTAATTGTATCTAGGCTGGCACCTAGTGGCCAATAGTCTTATGGTGTTTCATAGACCCCCTATTAGATGGTTTGTGTACAGCACAGTTTCTCTAGGTCTGTGAAACCATCAGTGCTGGGAAGCTGAGTTTACCTCTCCTAGTTCGTGTAGCTTGCAAGTGGTCGATAAGCCTCTTCAATGTTGCTTGTGAGTGATGGGGCTTCCTTTTCTTGCCCTCTTCAGTATAGGAGAAATAGAGGTGGAAAGGAGAAGATAAAGATGGAGCTGGTGTATGATCTGCAACTTCCTCAGATCATTAGTGTTGGCAATTGCAGATCAATTGGGCAGATTCAAGTTCTTTTTTTTGCATTGAAAAGGTTGGGCTGCAACTTTAAGTGCTGGTGACTTTAAGTGCATGTGACGTCACCACAGCTCCGCCGGAGCTATTTTGTCAATGGGGGACCTGCTGTCATTAATATCCCTCCGCCCACGTGCTTCTCCCCGCCCGTAGGGGAAAAAGTAGTCCCACCAGCACTCTTCAGCCGCCGCCACACCAGGCAGAATCGCGGCACACCAGGGGAGGGAGAGCGCCTGCTCCAACGCGATCTCCTCTTCTCTGCTTCCAGCATGGCCTCAGCAGCCACCGCGGGTCCCGCTCCTCTCTCCAGTGGGGCCCACACCGCGCGACTCCGCACCGCACAGAACAGATGGGGCACAGAGGTATGTGTGGAGCGGCCGGTGACTGGCTTCACCTGTCGGTAGGTGGTAGTCCGGGAGTCTCTCAGGGGGATGAGGAGAGTTGTGGTGGTGTGCTAATTGCACTCACCCAAGAGAAGATGGCGCTAGGGCTCAACAGCTGGGGCCGGTCCCTGGGCTTCCTGTGGGGTGGTTGTCTTCTTGATTCCTCTGTAATTAGATCAGGATGTCCACAGTGAGAAGTTGTATATGTGGACCGATTTTGAAGTGGGTTCCAGTCTTGAAAAAGACTTGAGTCCTCGTCGCTTTTTTTTGGCACCGGAGCTCTATGTAGGAGGGTCTACTCCATAGGGCTGCTGGCCACGCCTGTCACCTTTTGGTACTCCTAATATGATTGCAATTCTATTTCTGTATGTGATATAAACATCAGACAAACACAAATAGAAACCAGAGGGCAGCAGATCATGTGAAAATATAATTTTGGTGTAATTCTCAAAACACTTGGCCATGACTGTACTGGCCTGTTGTCAGGTTTTCGGGCTTTCCAGGCTACCTTCAGTGTTTCCTCGCCCTTTATCAAGATGGAGTTTGCCTTTCACCATTTTGGTGCGATTCCTGCCCTTCCTACTTTACAAGTTCAGTTTGTGTTCCTGACAAGTGCTCAAGTATTTTGTTCCTGCTCTTGCTTAGCTGTGAAATCACCTGCTTCTCAGACTGCTCTGCATTCCTGCTTGGCAATTACATGCTCTCTGTTTAGTGCTTCTGCAGTTATAGTGTGCCTTTCAGGGATCTACCTCCTGCCAGCTCATTAAGACCCATTAACTATATACGGTTGTTCTGCTTGTATATTTTCCAGAACTGTTCTGGACTGTGCTTTCTGCACTGCATAGCATCACTACCAGTCCTTGCATCTTCCTATTACTACTTTAACTATCCCTTTCTCCACCCAGATAGGCGTAATATTGACATCCAAATGCGCGGCCCCCAGCCTGCCTCGCTGCGCTCTGCAGAATGCCGGAAATGACGGCGAACGCATCATTTCTGGTACTCCGCAGCTCATCCACAGAGCTGCGCATTACGCATGCTTTGTGGAGAACATTACATCAGCTCATCACAGATGAGCTGACGTAATGTGCTCCATAGAGCATGCGTATTGCGCAGCCTGAAGTCCGACTGCGAAGTAGCGGAAATGCTGCATTCGGCGTCATACCCGGGACTCTGCAGAGCGAGGCAGGCGGGGCCCACATTTGGATGGCAATATCATGCCCATCGGGGTGTGATAAACAATGAAAAAAGCGGTGAGAGGGACACAGAGAGGACGCCCAGGGGAGCTAGTAACGGTAGCCCCCCCGGATCATTAACATACTAATGAGTGAGTGATAATGTTTTATTACACAGTCACAGGGCACATTTAGCACAAAAAGGGATAGTTAGAGTAGTAATAGGAAGCTGCAGGGACTGGTAGTGATAGCCTTGGGTGCTTTATGGAGGTGACAGGTTCCCATTAAATTCGGAACTTTTCTTATTGTGTGAACTTGTTTCAGGGACTATACCTTTAATCTGGCCACGTTCAATCAGAACGGAGTACTAGGACTAAAACCATAAATTTGCCACGCTCAATCTGAACTGTGTCTCAAAGGACTAAACCATAATTTGGCCACCCTGAATTGTGAACTTGTGCTTTGAGGAATGTTTCGTTATTAACCCTGCATGCACGCATACATACACAACATAAAAGGTTCCTCCCCAAGTTGATCATAAAGTTTATCTTAATTAATAGATTTTGGAATAATAAGTTCCACAAACGTATGTGATTGAAAAGAATTATTACTACTGGTTGTTTTTCCAAGAGTCCATGATGACATCGTATCAGGAGGTTGTCCGATTATCCTCTATAGGGACAGGAAACACACAAGAGGTTAAAAGGGCCCCTTCCACACCTCAGTGACTTTTCAACTATCACTCCAGGATCAATTTACTGAATTTTCTGATTCAGATGTTAACTTTACATAAGCACAAGGAATTCAAGGAACGGATGTAAGAGTGATGTCATGATGGAAATATAAATTACTGTATTTTTCAGACTGTAGGACGCATCGCTTTTTTCCCCTCAAAATGTGGGTGGAAAGTGGGGGTATACCAAAATAGTATCATTAAAAACGTCATACGGCCCCAGGTTCCAACACATGAAAACTATGAGCGCCTCAAAATGACAACAGCACAATTATTTTATTATTTTTACAAATTTCTGAATTTAACAACTTAAAAAATAGAAAAAAAGAAAAGGAAAAAAAAAATAAAAATTTGGTATCTATAAACAAGGTACTGACCAGGGGAATCGTGACAGCTTTCAAAAGTACAACTCGACCCACAAAAAGAAATCTCTCATATGGCTTTATTGACCGAAACATAAAAATGTGATGGCTCTTGGAAGAAGGGGAGTGAATAACAAACGAAAAATTTAAAACTGCTGGGGGACTGTGACAAAGTTAAGGTAAAGCTTGTTAGTACACAGCTGTACCCGGGGATACCGCTCCCGCTCCTATAGCTTGCATCCATTCTCCTGAGCCCTGGCTGCCGCTGTCTGCCCTTTGCAACTCATCATGGCGGGAAGCGTTGACATCATCACTAAGTGCCCCTGTGCTGAGCATGCAGAGTGGCAGACCAGAAGCTAGGGAGACTGGAACAGCGAAGACCGAGGTAAATATTTACTTTTTTTTGGCAATGGGGATGGGCTTTATACTATATGGGGCTGCAATACATTATATGGAGGGTTATGGGGGGTGCAATACACTATATGGAGTTGCAATATACTATATGAAGGACTATAGGAATTGCATTGGAATATATGGAGGACTATAGGGGTAAATTCTACTATATGGAGGACAATGGGGGTGCATTATAATATATGGAGGATTATGGGGCTGCTATTATATGGAGGTGCAATACAAAATATGGAGGAGCATTATAATCCATCATCCATATATTATATTGCACCCCCATAGTCCTCCATATATTATAATATATGGAACCAATTATTCTATATGGAAACTATTAAAATATTTGGAGGGCTCTTTGTGGGCATGATAATACTTGGAGGGCTATGAGTGAGCCTTTATACTTTGTGTAGGATATTTGAGGGCTTTGTTGGGGGCCATTATACAGTGTTAAGAGGTGTAGGGGAAATTATACTGTATGAAAGTTGGTCCATTATACCACATGAAGGGCTGTGGGGGTCAAAGTTGGGGATCATACTGTGCCAGAGAAATGGATTGGGATACAGTAGGGCCATCATAATGTGTGTGGAGGAATTCACTGTGGGGAGATCATACAGTGTTTGTTGGGCACTTTTGTTGTAATCAAACTGTATGGGGGCAATGATACATGAATCTTGGAGCTTCAATAGGAGGAACATTACTTTGTAACATAGGCAAAGTTGTGAGTTATGTAGCTATATCACCCAGCCAAATATTTTTTTTTTTTTTTTTTAGTGGGGCAATTAAACTTCTGCTATGGGGTCCCATGATTTCTATGCACGCCCCTGGAGCAGGATGCATTGTCCCTTTCACAAACACCTGTGCTACAGGACTGATTGGCCATAACTTACGCAACACTTCCATTGCCACCCCTTAAAACATACAGGAATTCCAGCCATGTTGCTCCTGAGCGGAGGTTGGTCGGTGGCACTCGTCCCCCACATCCCTTCCCCAACCCAACTAGAAGACCCCTGCTATTCGCTCCGGACAGCCCCGTCTGCGGCGATTGTGACTGGCTAAGCATTTCAGGAGAAGGAGGCATGGTCTGTTGGGGAAGACATGCCACTGTCCCAGCTTTAGAAATATTTGTAGTGGCGGTCTGATGTAGCACCACAGTTATTAAAGGTTTCCTGCAATAATAGAAAAATCAAAATCCTATTGCTATTAATGATCTTTGTTCTTGATTCTTCTGTGTGGTTCTTGTTTGTGTGCGATACCACGGACATTGCCATCCACTATTGTACTCATTTTTACAGATAATATGTTTCAACCAGATTTATTTCTACTGATTTAAAAAATTTACTATGGTGGGGGGCGGTGTTTTGCAATTGGTCTCAGACAGCAGAGAAGCAAATTCACCCCTTATTTTTCGCATTGGTGGTCTTAACCTCTGCACTGCCTTCGAGAACCTGGCTATTCAAGGATGACTTGCTAAAGATTAATCGAAGAAAACACTTAGGGCCAAGATCTAAAACCTCCAGGTACTTGGTCCAAGGCCCTTATCAAAATCCATGCCGATATGCTGTACACTCTATACCATGATGTAGTTGCAGACCCTGAAGCAGAAGTGTGTGTCTCAAGGGAAACAAGATAGGCTCTTTATAGGGCTAACTGGTTCAGAAGAGAAAACCAGCTCCTTCTTGGCCAGAAGAGAACCATTAAATTACAAATGGAAAACCAAAATGGCTTCCCTTGAGGTCTTAATCTTCAAGTGGTTATCCAGGTCTTTGAACCATAGATGCATGGACCTGGCTGCCGAAGTGGACGATACGTTTGCACTAATTGCTGCTGAGGCAAATACAATATACAACATTGTAGACTCAAGACACTGGGTTTATATTACCTTGCTCAGATGTGCAGCCCGCCCCTGACCACCTTCCTGCTCTATGATGGGTTGCACACTGCCCTGTAGGTTGTGCACCTCCACTCCAAAAACTAAAAGTGAATTCCAGGATGGAAAGCAAGCACTGCACATTATCGAAGGTCAAGTGGCGGCCATGTGCAGGGGGCAGAGAGCCCTCCATGGAAAGAGGCGACTGAGGACCAGGACCTTCATCCTGCTCAACTTGAGTTGGCGACTTTTCTAAAAGAGGCGTCAGCCTAGACATCTTCACAAGAGAAAGGAGAAGGGTGGATGCCACTCCCCCAAAACCCTTAATCTACTCATGTCTGTCCTCCATAGGGAGAGGAAAAACACTGACAGATTTGGAGGGGCCTTTTAACCTTAGGGTATTTCTTGTCCATATAGAACAGCTGTCCCCATCATTTCTGACCTTGAGAGCCACATTTAGCACATCCCATCCACAGATGGCACCCAGAGCCACCATTACCGGTATGACGACAGCCAAAGCTTTACCACAGAAATCACATTGGGGCAGTATACAAAGATTCAGGCATTCATACCTAACCCCTTTCAGGTCTGCTCTTCTGTGCAGGGCTACTCACATAGTTCACCATCTGGAGCCACACGCTTCATAGTGGTTTGCTAGACCTGGTGCTCATGAACCAAAATAAAAAAACAGCCGTGAGCCACAAATCACTTGCCCGTGAGCTACATGTGGCTACAGATTGGGGACCCCTGCTAGAGGATAAGAGCTACAACCTCCTGATGTGCTGCCATGAGGGACATCCTGGAAAAATGTTTGCATGTTGACATGATCTTACATATGTCCCTGATATGTACTGTTTATCTGTTGTTTCTAATAAAGATTGACTGGCACACCTGTATGTGAAGGTGCTAGCTAGAAAATATATAGTCGTATACTAGTTATCCGCTGCGCACTAAACATTAATTGAAGGATCGCTTAATGGCTAAAGAATGAATGGCTGGCTTCTACAAAAGCTGACGCAAATTTGGATGATGAAAAACAACATTGCAGAAACTGCTAATGTTTAGTGTGCAACTGATAACTAGTATATGACAATTTATTTTCTAGCTAGCACCTTCACATACAAGTGTGCCAGTCGATCTTTATTATTGATATTATACAGTTTTTGGCTGAGAACCCTCCCCCCACCCTATAGCCACGTCCAGTTTAACATCTAGTACACCATCTTGCTGTAGTTAGGTTCCCAGCCACACCCATACACACAGGTTTTAATTGCATTTAAGAGACACAGATTCTCACATGCATTTTGCACTGCAAACAGAGGCATACAGTTAGGGACCCAATATACATGAGAACACTGATGGGGTTATCGGGCTCAACATGCAATGGCCACTGCATCAGCTAAGATTCTCATTTTTCCTATGTATTCTTTAGCCGTTTCTGCAATGTAATTTTTCCTCATCCAAATTTGCATCAGCTTTTGTAGAAGCTAGCCATTCATTCTTTAGCCATTAAGCTATACCACATTTAATGTTTAGTGTGCAGCAGATAACTAGTTTATAACCGTTGTTTCTGACCATCCAGGGCACGGTCTGATCACACCTCAGCTTCTGGGCAGGGGAGGAAGTAAGAGAGTATACAGACATTACAGCAGGGGACTGCAAATAATTGCTTTTTTGAGGTAAAACATTTTTTAAAAGACAGGCAGGAAAATGCTTTACGTCACAAAAAACAAAATCTATTATCCCCTTGTGTAATGTCTGCATACTCATTCCAGCCCAGGAAATGTGGTATGATCAGACCATGACCCTGTACAGTCAGATAAATCGATTACACAGTACATACAGGAGCGCATTTATAAGATTCTTAGCCCAGCAACATTTTTTTTTTTAAACATCCATTAGTGTTACTTATTATTCAAAGATCTATCAATTAAAACAAAATTTAAAATAGACTTTGTGCGTGGGAAAACCACTTTAAGTCGTTAAGAACAGTGACATCAACATTGCTGGAGGAGGTGCCACATAATGTTATATTTTCACTGTTGGGTTCTGAATAGATCAAATTAGATTTAGATAAATGTTCCTACTAAGCTCGTATGATTACACCAATTTGCGAAATGAGGAGTTTTACATGAGATTGTAACATAACTGTTCCTAGATAAAGAAAATACGTTTTTTTCCCCCTGAAATAATGGAATACATTTCAAACATTGTAAAGAAAATCTTGTACAAGACCTAGGATTCAAAATAAAAGGCATCATGTAATGCTGAAACCTATTATATACATTTTTCTTCACTTAAATGTCAGTTCCCTGGACTTAAGTTCTGGAAACTGCAGAACTTTCCGTTGATCAGCAGAAAACACACACGCACACACACACACACCTTTTCTTCGTCATGGTCGTCATCTTCAGCATCTGAATCAACTTTGCTTGCAACTTTCTTCTTGGTTTCAGATTCCTTCTTGTTAGGTTCTTTTGGTTTTTCTTCTTCCTCTCCAGTACTTTCCTCATCTTTCTGTACAGGCTGCTGCTTTTGAAGTTTCTCTAAGACCTTTTTATGTTGATCTTCTTCACTTGGGCTATTCATAAAGATACACATAATGAGATGCCCTTATCCCAAATACAGTAGTAGGAAAAAACAGGGGTAGTAACAAAATACTAGGAAAACGAATACATGTCTTTAATAAATGCTTGAATGCAATACCAAAAGACCTTTGCCCTAAATATACGAGATTGATTGAGACTGGTTAAGGGGATAGAAATATGTAAGTGTCATGTATAATACAGAGATCTCTTCAAAAAGCTCTGGTTCTTGGCCAAAAATAGTTTAACCAAGTGTTAATTCATAACAATTGTAAAATGCATTTTTTAAAACCTATAGAGAAGGATGGAAAGATGGGAACCTTCTCCTTTCCCTATGCCTCCTTCTCCTCCCCTACAATCCCATTAAAAAGAAACATTAAAAATTAAGTAGTTTGTAGTGCGTTTTATTATACTTTCATGTATCACCTGGCCATGGTGTTTTGCCGAAACAAAATGGAAGGATTATTTTATTTTTTTTAAGCCTGTGTGTGTAAAAGCACTCTAACAAGTGTATCAAAGTCAACTCGATGAATGCAAAATCCCTTAGTTGCTGGGGCAGCCGAAAACTGCAATTCTGGCATTTGGATTTTTTTCTTGTTGCGATGTTAACGGATCGGATGAATTTATTTTATATTTTGATAGATTGCACTTTTAGAACACGACTATACCAAATATTTCTTAAGTTTTAATGTGACAAAAGGGGGTCAATTTGAACTTTTCTAAAACTTTTTTTTCTATTTTGTACTGTACTTAATAGTACCCATAGGAGACTTGAACCTGCAGTAATCTGATTCTCTGTTCTATAAACAGCAATGCCACAGCATTGCAGAATATAGAAGAAATAATGGTCTATGATTGCTGGCTATGCGCTTGTTCTCATAGGAGTACTGAGATGACAGACGGAACAAAACTGCACACAAAACAAAACAAACCAAAAAAAAAATAATAATAATAACTCAAACATTGTATGCAACACGGCCTTTGTCACCGATATAATTTTTTATTAAATTTTGCTTTATTGGCATCCCAGAGCGTACAGTTTTGGTTGTATTTTATTTTGAGTGTGTTAAAATAGTGGAAAATTGTCTCGTCACCAAAGGTTATAGAACTCAACACAGAAAGAATACCAATAGAAAATGTGCTCTTTTTCCCCAAAATAAGAAAAAATAAAAAATAAATTAAAAAAATAGGTTACATATAAAAAGCACCAACCAAGCACAACAATCTAAACTCCTAAAATGATTACATGAAGATTCTTACACTTCAGGCTCCGATCCAGGAGGGAGTTGTGGTGGTCTTATTATCCTAGGTCTTCCCCTAGGTTTCTTCTGTGGAACTTCTACAGGGACTAAAGTTAAAATAATCAAAAATGAAAAATGATTATTCAATAAACAAACCTATACACACTTCTTTCAGGATACTTTAAGAATTCTCCAACTAATACAAGTGACTGGTAAGTTACAAATGAAGAATGAGGGTGCCCCAGCGCAAGTGTTTTCTTTAATTACAAGATTTACCTGCACAGTAGTGCTCTTGGCCAACTGCTGAGCAAGCAACAGAAGCATCAGCCCAATCACAGAAATGTAACAGACAGTAAGATGAGAAGCCTCTGTGCAGAATAAGACTTCATTCAGACGAGTGCGTATATCATGCTGAAAATTTCAGCGCATAATCTGCATCCTCTTGCTAGGTGCATGTGACATTGTTGACGCGTATTTGACGTGCATATTTTTCATTCACTGCGGCGAATATGGAAAAAAAAAAAAGTGACATATGCGTATTTTAAGGATTAAAATGGGGTCTATGAAAAATACACTTGTCAAACAATATAGACATGATGCTTATTTTTCTGCATCTGTAATATGCAACCAAAATGCTCCGTAAAATTACGCATCATCTTAACAGAACTGTAAAAATTTCATAGACTTTAATGGCATGCAATGCATTTTGGATGCATATTACGCAAATAAATAAAATACATGAAATACGCACTTGTCTGAATGAAGTCTAAAAGTCAAGTGGTTTTTTCCAAAAGGTTAAAACGTAAATCAATTTTAACGAGATATATTAACAAAAACATTGATTGTAACATCTGTTTAGACTTGTGATTTTATATAAACTACATAAATCAATTCTTTCAAAAACTGTATTGAATGTTGTCCTGCATTTGATCCCATTCATTCAGGAGGTAAGTGAATGGCTATATACAATCAGATCCATGTATAATTGGCCACTTGAGAAAGGTGTCACGAACACTGAAACGTTGTGCCACTTTGGGCGCATTAAAAAGTCAATTTTTACACCTATTTTTTGAGTGCTGCCTGGATTTCTGCGGCTATACATTTCCAAAGACATTTTTCTAATTTTTGTTCTGTACATTACCACAATGGACTTTGAACAAAACATTTCAGATGCAGTTTCAGTTCAGACTTTCAGCTTTAATTCAGTGAGTTGAACAAAATGATTACATAATGTGAGGAACTATAGCATTTTTTAATCTAAATCCCTTAATTTCAGGGGATCAAAAGTAATAGGACGCATTAAAGAAATGTAAACAAAATGTTAATTTCTAATATTTGTTTGAAAAACCTTTGCTGACAGCCTGATGTCTTGAACGCGTGGATATCACAGATGATGGGTTTCCTCTTTTTAACCCTAGAACGCACACCTAGGGCCTCGAAGGCCTGCCTGGTTACTTGTTTTCTATTTTCTGTAAAAGTACTTTAGTTAGAATTTTGAAAATCTAGGTAATCCTCAGGTATGTAGTTATTAGTAATTTCCAGTTATTCATATATTTTTATGTTACAGACATTTCGGTATAACAACCTTTGTTTGGGACTACCCCATATTCACGCACCTGGGGCCTTTTAGGCCTGTACTAGGTTTACATGTGATACTCAAGTCTTTTTGTCTGTATTGTTGCTGGGGAAGAACTTTTATGACTCTACTATTGCTGGGAAGAGTGTGGATTCTGCATGACAACATGGTCATGTGATCTTGGAAGGGAGGCTCCCTCACAAAGTCATGTGTCTCTGACCTCATCACAGGTCTTTTTGTCCTAATTGCTGGAGAGACTTTGGAGGAAGAAGTCAGCTTTCTTTTGTCTGGAAATAGAAACTTTCTGAGCTCCAAAACCAGAGGCTTCTACTGCACTACAAGAAAGTGATCTGTTGGAGGTAAGAGGAGGGGGTCTGCACTTTACCTGCTTTATATCGCTTGGTGTGCTGGGACCCTAACAAAGAGTCTTATCACATACTGTTTACAGTGCAGAAGCTTGATTGTAATCTTTTTTTTTTTTTTTTAGTTTACGGACATCTAAAATTACAATGGCACAGTCTACTTCCAGGGGATTGACTGACCATGAAATCGAGGCAATCATTTTTGATAGTGATGATGAAAGTGAAATTTCTTTGTCTGATGAAGAGTACATGCCACCAGCTAATGTCTCTACTTCATCGTCCAGCGATTCTTCAGATGATGAAAAAGTAGTGGATCCAGCAGAACGTTCAAATAGAACATCTAAAACGAATATTTTTTGGAACAGTACTGCTGCGGCTCCTGCACGCACCCCATCATATAACTCTGTTTTGAAATATACACATCTTAGCTGTGTTCCCAGTAGCGCTGGGGTTCGCCAGAAAGGGATACATAATGGATCTGACCTCCTGGTAACTCCAGCTAAGGCTGCCGGAATGGCAGGATTCCGCCAGACTTAGCTGGCGTCACCAGGAGGCCAGATCCATTACAGAATCCCATCCTGGTGGACCCCAGCGCTAGTGGGAATGCATCCTTACTTTGCAATAAACTTTGAAAAGTATTTTTTTTGCGTTATTTCATGATAACTGTAAACAGGTCTAAAAGGCCCCAGGTGCGTGAATGTGTAGATTTCTATGGGTATGCCTTCTAGGGTTAATGCTCTGTCTGGCCTTTACTGCAGAGGTTTTGAGTTGCTGTTTGTTTTGTGGGCGTTTTGGTCTGAAGTTTAGTCTCTAAGGGTACCGTTACACGAGGCCATATCACAGCAAATTACATAGGCGACGCAGGGGCGAGGCCTATCGCCGGCAACAGCGCCGCTGCGTCACCTAATATAAAGGGGAGACGTCGGCGCTAAATATCGCCTCTGAGTGGTTGCCTGGTTTCTCAGCACTGCTCTGAAACCAGGCGAGCACTCTGGGGCGATGTGTACACATCGCCCCATGTAACATGCCGATCAGCGATGTAAGGGTGTGTGCACATTGGACGGTTCTGCATCATTGCAGACCGTCAGAAAACCGGTGTAGAATTTCAAAAACTGAGATTCCTGACCTCAGCAGTGTCCATCTTTTTTTAGCGTTTTTCTAACGTTTTGTGTTCGGTTTATTAGCGTTTTTACAGCGCTTTCTCGGCGGTTTCCCCGGCGGTTTTCTTTGCGTTTTTAAGACTGTTTTTTGTGCACTTGTAAGCTAGATACGCTGGAAAAATGCTCAAAAGAAGTCACATGCTCTATCTTTGAAAACCGGTGGAAAACCGGTGAAGAAAGTGGAAAGGAGAAAAAAAAAACGTTCTAATGTACACAGCGTTTTCTGAAATCCATTGACTAGCATGTTAATCCAACCAGTGGTTAGGATTAACATGAATTAACATGAAACTCAGCGGAAAACGCCGGCGGAAAACGCCAAAAAACAGCCCACAAAACTTCCAATGTGCACATACCCTTACAGGCACTGGGAGCCATAGGCTCTCATGTTACAGCATCGCCGCTGGGGTTTTTAGACAACCCAGCGGCGATGTCTGCTGTAACATTGCCGATGCGTCGCCGGAGGTCTCGCCCCGTGTAAACACGCGATGGCGATGCTGGCGGGGCGCCAAAAAGGTGCGCGCTCCCGAGCGTCGCCGCCGATGTCTCCGGCGATATGGCCTCGTGTAACGGTACCCAACAAGTGAAATGCATGCTCTATTGAGTTGAGATTAGGTGACTGACTTGGCCATTGAAGAATATTCCACTTCTTTGCATTATTAAGCTCCTGGGTAGCTTTGGCTTTATGTTTTGGGTCATTGTTCATCTGTATTATGAAATCCCAACCAGTTAGCTGGATTTGAGCACACTATAGGTCTCTGAAAACCCCAGAATTCATCCGGCTGATTCTGTCCAGTGTCACATCATTAATAAACAATAGGGACCCAGTACCACTGGCAGCAATGAATGCCCAAGCCATCACAGTGCCTCCACCGTGTTTAACAGATGATTTGGTATACTTTAAACAATGAGCTGTATCACGCCTTCGCCATTCCTTCTTTCAATTTCTTTTTTTTTTTTATTTTATGTTTTATCTGTCCAGAAAATGGTCTTCCAGAACTGCTGTTTTTTCAAGATTTATTTTAGCAAAGTCCAATCTAGCTTTTTTATTCATGAGCTTTAGGAGTAGACTGCACCATGCAGTGAAACATCTGTATTTACTTTCATGCAGTCTTCTTTATATGCTAGATGTAACAGCGGTCTGTTTGTCCTTTGTTTAGCCGGCATTACTTTGCATGTCCGTGCTCTTACCCTATGCACCTTCCCCACCCTAACCAACTGGGATACTGTTACCTGTTTCCTTTATGGATGCTGCTCGGTTCCCTGCTCCGCTGCGTGTGGTCTTTTTTGAGCTGTAGGACCATCCGCAGCGGTTCCTGGCTGTCACTGTGGAAACTATCCAGAGGGTAGCGAGGTTCTCTGCTGCAGGCACATGACTTTCCATGTGTGTCCAGGCTGGCAGCAGCTGCCAGGTACCCTAGGCCTCAGTTCCTGTGCTGGCTATGTTGGGTTCCTGTCTGTGCCTAGGGTGCGCATGACCACACCTTCCCCGCTCTTATTAGGTGGGGTGTGTGATTTGAATTGCTGACCCCAGCCTATTGCTGAGGGGCAGCTCCTATTTGAAGTTTCCCTTCCCTTGTTGGGTGTCGCCAGAACTTCACATTAGATTGCAGAACCTAACTATGTGCGTTTGGTCAAGCATGCTGCTCGTGGTCTGCCCTGGTCTCCAGCTCCAGTCCTGCCTTCAACCATTTTCTGGGATAGTTGAGGTCTGTCTGTCTTTGTCACTGGACCTGTCCTGTCCATGTATTTTCCCTGGTGCCTGGAGCAATATCTGAAGCCTGATGACCAACGTTCAGAGCATGATGACCAGTGTCCAGATATCCTGTCTGGTATTCGAGGTCTGCCGCCTGCAGTCATGTCCGATATCCGGGAGTCACAGATATCCAGCCTGTGTCCTAGATGTCCAGTCCAAGGTCCTGGCTGTCCAGTCCGTGCCCAGAGCTGGTCACGGTCGTGCTCCTGGACAGCATCCTCCTCAGTGTTCCTGGGCAGTCTCCAGCCTTGTATTCAAGTGACAGCTCGGAGTTTCCTGGATCAGAGCAGCCAGCTCCCCCAGTTCTGCCTCTATATTACAGGACATCACACAGCAGCACAGTGCAGAGTGCAATGCTCTCCCAACTCTGCTGCTGTGTGATGTCCTGTAATGAATAGGCAGAGTTGGGAGAGCAGTGCACTGTGCTGCTGTGTGATGTCCTGTAATATAGAGGCAGAACTGGGGGAGCTGTGCACTCTGCACTGTGCTGTAGTGTGATGTCCTGTAATATAGAGGCAGAGCTGGGGGAGCAGTGCACTCTGCACTATCCTGCTGTGTGATGTCCTGTAATGAATAGGCACAGTGCAGAGTGCACTGCTCTCCCAGCTCTGCCTATTCATTACAGGACATCACACAAGAGCACAGTGCAGAGTGCACTGCTCTCCCAGCTCTGCCTATTCACTAGTCCGTGTGATACATCACTAAGTCGGACGTGTCATGGATGAATGGCCCTCCCCTCTGGACGTCTGGATGGGAGTGTCAGCTGCTTGTGTTTCTAAGCAGCTCCACACTCCTGTCCTGACAGGGGGAGGCCATTCCAAGTTAATCATGTGTGACACGTCCGACTTAGTTGTATATTAAACGGACAGTGTGATACCAGCCTTAGACGGACACTGGCATTATAAGACAGACCCAATTTAACATTAAAAAGGAGAATTTTGTGTACTCACCGTAAATTCCTTTTCTCTCAGCCTCTAATTGGGGGACACAGGACCGTGGGTGTTATGCTGCTGTCCACTAGGAGGCGACACTAAGCAGAATCTGCAAAAGAGTTAAGTGGCTCCTCCTCTGCAGTATACACCCCTGGAGCAGGCACTGCCTCACCAGTTTTGTGCTAAAGCAGTAGGAGAATTAACAGAAGAGTGACAAGAATCACAGTAAAATAAGGCCTGTTAAGTAAACAGGCAGCCACATAATAACACTAAGGTAAAACGTGAACCGAACAGGCAACTACGCAATAACAGTATAAGCAGGCCTGTAAAATAAACAGGCAACTATATAACCTCTCAGGAGTAAGACGAGAACCTAGTAACGGCCCGAAATGGGCAACAGGGTGGGTGCTGTGTCCCCCAATTAGAGGCTAAGAGAAAAGGAATTTACGGTGAGTACACAAAATTCTCCTTTTCTCCTTCGCCTCATTGGGGGACACAGGACCGTGGGACGTCCTAAAGCAGTCCCTGGGTGGGAACAGCAATGGAAAATCACTACTGATAAAAACAACAATGCACCTACAGGTGGGCTACTGCCGCCTGGAGGGTACGGTGCCCCAGACTGCATTTGCCGAGGACTCAGAACACTAAAGCACTTGGTAAGCATGTGCATGCTGACCGCGTGGCTACCATACACACTTGTTGTGCTAACTCCTGGTGCCTAATAGCTCAGAAGCCCAGGAGGCCTCGGTGGTCATAGTAGAATGTGCTGTGCCCGCAGCCGGAAAGGATACAGCACCATGGAAGAATGGTGCTGCATAAATAAATAATAATAATAATAATAATGATATTATTTATGTTTTTTTTTTGTTTTGTTTTTTTACAATAATGTAATAAGCACCCTGGAAGGTGGATTTAAGCCATCTGATCAAAGTATCTGTAGAGCCCGGCCTGCCTGCTGCTTTATCCTTCTGGGAGAAGGAAAGGAGGTTTCTAAAGGAAACTGTTCTGGGCGTGTATATGTGTAGGGCTCTGACGGAGCTGTCCCTAAAGCATATTAACACTTACCCTACACTCCTTTTAGCTCCTAAATGCAGCTAGTGAAAATGATGCCAGCCGGACCGATGCAGTGTGGGGCTGTATGACGCGAATCGCGTCATTTCCGGCGCCGGGTGACGTAGTACACCCGCGTCGCTCTGTTAGCTTCAAAACGCGCACTGCGGGTCTTGAAGCTAACAGCGGCGCGGGTGTACGTGTCACCCGAAGCCGGAAATGACGCGATTCGCGTCATACAGCCCCACACTGCAGCGGTCCGGCTGGCATAGGAGAGAGGGGAGGCGCGCATTTGAAGTGAGTAGAAGATCATGCCTATTGAGGAGTGATATTAGGAATAGGGAGAGCCTGCCAGGGTGACTATGAATACAAGAGTCACTAATTAACATGGCTAATGAGGTAGTTTTATAACGTTTATCTTCATTTTCACTAGCTGCATTTAGGAGCTAAAAGGAGTGTAGGGTAAGTGTGAATATGCTTTAGGGACAGCTTTTAATAGCTTTTGAGGTGTTTTGGGGGATGACAGGATCCCTTTAAGAAAAAACCAACCAGATGTAGGACAACCTTGTCTGGGTGGAAGACCAGAAAAAAAAAAAAAAAGGTGGTTTACATGAAAACGCTGCAAATTTAAGACTCTGCGGAGGGAGGTAATTGCCATCCAAAAAACAACTCCCTGTGTGAGAAGATGAAGGGAATTTTCGTTCATGGCTTAAAATGTGGTTAGCATACAGCCGTGAGAACGAGGGTCAGGTCCCACGGTTCTAGTAGACTTTGATTGGGCGGAACAGGTCGGCAAAACTCCTTGAAGAAAGGATGTTACTTGAGGCCTGGTAGCAAGACGTTGTTGAGAGAGAATGAAAAGGGTTGAAACTTGTCCTTTGAGAGGACGTAAGGACAGTCATGAGTGTAGATCCGATTGGATGGAATTGGGGAACCCTTGGGAAGTAACATTGTTAAGGTGAAAGACCACGAGAAGAAAGGAAAAAGATTTTCCATATTGATGGGATATCTCTTCTGAAAACCGGTGTCCGCGCTCTTATAGAGGTTGCGACACCATTATGTGCACACCCGGGTCTCCAGGGTTACATCGTCGAATTTAGAGTCGATGAATTATGATGGTAAGACGGCCTTGAGGAGGCAGGTCTGGACGATCCAGTAGGCGTCATGGCACGTTTGCTATGAAGTGGACGAGATCGGCATACCAAGCGCGCTTGGGCCAGTGTGTGGCCACAAGGATGAGTTGCTGACAGTTCAGTTTGAATATCTTCACTAACTTGGGATAGTGGTAACCTGGGAAAAATGTAGTGGAGTTGGAATTGGGTCCAGTCCAGGACCAGTCTGTCCGCCATCCATGACTGTGGGTCGTGGGACCTGGCTATGAAGCTAGGAACCTTGGCAATGAGGTGTCACACCATTACGGATACTTCCGGAGTTCTCCAGTGATGTCAGATTTGTTTGAAGACATCTGGATGTAGGAACCCTAATCTGAGGTAATTTCTCGGCGACGGAGGAACTGTTTTTCCTAATCATCTACAAGCGGTAGAGTAACAGCCGATAGTACTGAGTTCGTGAATTCCGCCCGCCTAGTGAAGAATGTGGTAAACTTCCTTCATTGCCTGGGAACTGCGGTATTCGCTCTAGTGAATCGACATATGCCACAGCCGTGGCATAGTCAGACTGCTTTCTGAAATGGCGAGCGGCCAGAAGAAGGGATAAAATCTTCAGTGTTGGGAATCTCGCCCAAATCTCTGAAAGGATGATGAGTATCGCTGATTCCGATCAGGACCAATCGTTCCGAGTGTTGAGATGGAGGTACAGCGCACCTCATTCTGTCTGAATCACGTCGGTGAATAGTACCTTTCAACTTGGTAGAAGAAAATACTAGTACGCAGGGGAAGTAAGTGGTTGAGTCACCGCAGGAGATACTGCATGGCTGGTACTGGAAGATGACACCTCCTGATACGTGATCGTACAATCTTATCTCATGACGTGAGCATGGATAACTGGGGAGGCCTGAGGAGCAGGTGCATCAGAGTAATGGCTACCAGTGCTGCAACCTTCCTGCCTCTGACCGTCATGTCAGCCCTGGAAGGCCTGAGTTGAAGGAGAGTGCGGACTTCTAGTTGAAGTGCCCATGCCTAGTCTCGGAGAAGTCTGACTAGTGCGATGGAAGTATTGAACCGCATTCCGAAAATACTAGAGACTGCAGTGAAAACTGGCGTAGACTTGTGGAGGAGGAGCAGCCAACCAAGTCTTAATAAAGTGTTCACAGTAATAGAGACGCTGCGTTCTTAATTCCTGAAGGTCGTGCGTTGATGAGTAAATCGTCCAGGTATGGAAAATTGACCACGTCCCTGGAATGCAGGAAAACCAGGCGACTGCCATAACCTTTGTGACCTCTTCAGGAACTGTAACAAGTGTGGACGGAGGCGCCACAATTAGGATGGTCTTTGCAAAATGTAAATATGATAAGTGACTGAAAGTGAAACATGCAGGTATTCGTCCTGTATATCTAAGGATACAAGGTATTCTCCGTGTTCCCTGGAAAATAATTATGGAGCGGAGAGAATCTGTGCGGAAAAATCTGTCCCAGGCATGTTTGTCTAGCCGTTTCAGTCTAGTACAGGACGTACTGCATGTACTTGGTTAGGGACTACAAGGAAATTGGAATAGAATGTTTAAACACGCTCTGCGTGTAGCACCGACATATGGCTCCCTGAATTAAGGGGCTCTTGATGTGAGTTTGGAAGGTCGTCTGCGATCGCTACATGTGCGTTGATTGATTTAGTGTCGATCTAGACGATGACCCGCTAAATTAATTCCCAAAAGGTTGGAATCTGGATTGCTGACGGCGAGTGAGACACCGTCAGGTGCTGTGTTCTGTTCAGCAGAACTGTGTCCCTAGGGGGAACCATGTTTCAGATAGGGTACCACACGAAACATGCCATGGAGTCCCAACTAACAAAACTCCCTTATGTTAAATGGGGCGATGAGGGTCCCATGGGTACGGTCTTGCGTCCTGTGAGACACAGTTTAATGTTCGAAGTATCGTGTTTTCCTAAATATGCTTTCCTACCAGAGATGCATAAAGGTCCGAGTCTGGGTTTGAATTGCGAAAACCACCAGACGTCAGAGCCATCATCCTGGTGCATGCCAGCTTCCCATAAACTGCGACATAGCTGCAGATGGAATGACTGTCTATTTAGATGTAGCAGTATATGCTCTGACAGGTACTGGCATCAGGGCTGACACAGTGTAAGGAAAAGCCAGACCGTGCCTTATTAGTGTGTCACCCGCACTAGGCAGAGGAACTCTGCTCGCTGGGTGAGTGTCATAAGAGGGAAACCTCCGATGTGGTATGACCACAGGCGAAGCCGTGTCACTGTGACGACACAGAATAAACACATTACGTCCATAATGCATTCATTGGATTACGTCTCCCTTGTGCGTACTGAGAATAGTCTGACGCCTGTTTTCTTCACTGACATTATGTATAGCTGTTGAAAATAAGGTTTCCAGCAGCACAGAGTATGTCAGGAGAGATCTTTTAGGGGCTGTACACTCATTGTGATGTTAGTGAGGGCAGCGTCGTGTGCAGCAGTTTATGAAGTTAAAAATTTAGAATAAAACTGGCTTCACAGCAGCACAGAGTATTTCAGGACCGAAATATGTCGGTCTGCCCACTGTCTGTCTATGGAATACAGAGGGAGGAGAGAGTGTAGCAGGGAAAATCCCTGCTGGCTTTCCTGCCTACGTAGACTGTGACACATGGCATAGCCTGTAACCCATGGTGTACAGGGAGAGGAGAAGCTGCAGAAGGGAATATATCCCTGCTGGCTCTCCTGTATATGCCCCCACAGCCTGTCACACCTGATGTATAGGGGGAGGAGAAGCTGCAGCAGGGAATATATATCCCTGATGGCCCTCCTGTATATGCCCCCACAGCCTGTCATGTATATGCCCCCACAGCCTGCTACACTGTATATGGGCACTCTGCCCCACAGTGTGTTTGCGCCCACAGGACTTTATAATGTCGCCCAGGCATTTGGCGCAATCAGCAGGGGAAAGAGGGGGCGGGAAACTGAATGGGCGCGCAGAACAAGCGCCCAGAGGGACTTCCCGCCCCTCTCTGTGGTGCCCAGCGTCATTTGACGCTATCCGGAGGGCGGGCGGGCATAGGCGACGCCTTCCACGCTAGGCCCGAAGCCGGGAGGTCGGCGCGGAGGTCCGGAAATCATCTGGAAACCGCAGGGATGGCCGCGAGGGGGCCATAACGGATCACTGCTACACAGGTACCTTGCTGCCTGCTCTTGCAGGGGCAGCTGGGCACTTCTTCCTCTTCCATGTGCTGTGGTAGCAGTGCGGGGGGTGGGGGAGGGGGGAGGAGGACTGGTAGACACCTATGTCCCAACTGTGCAGGAGCAGTGCAGGGCTGAGTAGGGTCTGGACGGACCCAGACCCCACCGGGATCATGGCACATTTGGTACTGGTCCCAGCAGGATAAGTGCAGCTGCGCTGCTGGTACCTGTGGTGCCACAGCCTAATGGCCCATAGGGTGATTAGGGGGTCGTCTCATGCTCCTTGTGAGCCTGCGCTCTTGCAGGCAGCCATCCAGAATCTCAGCTCGGAATGCAGCATGTGCTGCTGATACCTGTGGTGCCTAAGCACCCAGAGGGTGATTAGGTGGACGTCATCTGGCAGGTAGTCCAGCTCTGGCTTCAACTCAGGACCCCGAGGGAGTGAGGAAAGTGGATGTTATGCTGGGCTGTCTCAACTTTAACCCAGCAACCCAACAGTGGGAGGCCGAGAAAGGAGTATGGCATATGTAAGAATTCTCAACCTCAACCCAGCGCCCCAACAGTGGGTGGCCGAGGAAGGAGCATGCCGGGGGCCACGCCGGACCCACTTTTCTTCATTGGAAGAAAAAAAGATGAGAAAAAATAGAGCGTAAAAATGGACGTGTGCCTCCTTCGACACTAAGCAAAAAACTGGTGAGGCAGTGCCTGCTCCAGGGGTGTATACTGCAGAGGAGGAGCCACTTAACTCTTTTGCAGATTCTGCTTAGTGTCGCCTCCTAGTGGACAGCAGCATAACACCCACGGTCCTGTGTCCCCCAATGAGGCGAATGAGAAAAATATATTTTTTCTCTTTTCCTTCACCAAATTTGGGGGTGCATCTTCTAATCAGGTGCGTCTTATGAAGCGAAAAATACAGTATGTATATTTTTTTAATTGTTTTATTTTCAATGGGCAAAAGGGAGGCGATTTGAACTTTTTTTTTCATATATATAAAATAATTTTTTTTTTTTTTATCTTACACTGCCCCCTAGGGCAACTCAGTCCAGCACACTCCGATCGCTTCTTCTGTGCACAGGTGAGCTGCTTAACGTCTGTAAACTGGAGAAATGATCACTTTCTGTGGATGCCGTCGCTCGCCAGATATCGACCGGAACTGATGTCAGACAGCATCCGAAAGTCATCACAGGACCCCACGCTGCTAAGGTAACACATCGAGGTCCCGTGATCACATCACGGGACCTCTGATTCCGGCAGGAACAGTGCTATCTTCGCCTAGGTGATTTGGATCGTGCTGTCAGAAATTGACAATGCGTTTCAAAGGGTTAAATGTACCAATCTGATCACTGATTGCTTCACTTTTCAGCTGATCAAATCAGCTGACATGTACAGGGAATGAAGCAAGTTTGCATCAGGAGAGGGGACACGGCCAAGGACGTATATATACATCCTTAGTCGTGAAGGGGTTGAAAACAGGTTGGCACATGTAAAGGAGCTGAAACTCCTAAACCTTTTATCCAATTTTAATATGTTGCTAGCACCAACAATCGGATCGCTGATCCGATCGGTGGTGTTATGTACACATCTCAGCTGATGAGATCAGCTGAGATGTGTGTCAAAGGATGCAAGCTCAGCCTGTGAGCTCGCAACAGGAAGCAGAACACTGCTAAAAACGTATATATACACGTCCTTGGTTGTGAAGGTGTTAAATGTTTTAACAGAAAAGGTCATACCCGACTTTGGTGGTCTGCCACGTTTTGGGCTAGGCTTGAGTGGTGATGATGGGGGTTCAGATGCAATTTGCTCTGCCTCTGCTATAATATCCACCTGAAACAAGAGTAATGAGATTTGAAGATTTAAAAAAATAAAATAAAAAATATCAACAAAAAACATTAAATATTACATTGTAAATCATTAATACATTTTCCTGCTCATTCAACTAATGCATTATATACTGGTTTCAGAATAAATTTTTCATTAGACATACTCAAGAAACATTGAGCTAGTGCTCAGCCCTTTAAGTGAAATCTGTCACCAGGTCTTTGGTGGGCAGAAACCCTGATTCCAGATAAACAAAAATAGAAATTTGGTGAAAATGTCAGAATTTTAAAATGTTTAATTTTTATCAAGTTAAACCAGAGTAATGTCACACAAAATGGTTAGTAAATAACATTTACCACATTGTCTAATTGCCATCAGCATTTTTTTTTGTTAGGAAGTTAGAAAAGTTTAAAGCTCATCAGCAATTTCATTTTAAAAAAAACATTTTTTTTAGGGACCTAATCATATTTGAAGTGACTGAGGTGCCTATATGACAGAAAATACAAAAAAGTAACACCATTCCAAAAACTGCACCCCTCTGACTGTTCAAAACTGTATTCATAAAGTTTATTAACCCCTCAGGTGCTTCAAAGCAGTGGAATGAAAAAAAAGAGAATTTTGTTTACGTACCGTAAATTCTTTTTTCTTGAATCATCAATGGGAGACCCAGACAATGGGGTTTAGGGCACTGCCCTCCGGAGGCCACACTAGGTACTACAAGTTTGTAGACACCGCCCCCTCCGCTTATAAACCCCTACCGCAGGGAAAATCCTCAGTTTGGTCCATAAGCTGCGAGGAGACAACATAAACCACACCCGAAACATCGGGAAAGAAAACCGTGCACAGACGGTCCAACAACCCGGAATAAACTGTCCCAACTGGGAACAGGTCAAATGCAAAACATCCAACGGAACAACTGGGTGGGTGCTGGGTCTCCCATTGATGATTCAAGAAAAAAGAATTTACGGTACGTAAACAAAATTCTCTTTTTTTCGATCATCATAATGGGAGACCCAGACAATGGGGATGTCCTAAAGCAAAACCCCAGGGCGGGAAGAGTTCCTCAAAAAGACGTTGAAATATACGGTCCCCCTCAAAGGTGGGCAACCGCCGCCTGGAGGACCCGCCTGCCCAAACTTGCATCTGCAGAGGCATGGGCATGCACCATATAGTGCTTAGAGAAAGTGTGCAGGCTGGACCAAGTGGCCGCCTGACACACCTGTAGCGCAGAAGCGCGATGTCGCAAAGCCCAGGAGGCACCAACAGCTCTGGTCGAGTGCGCCTTCAAGCCCACCGGGAGAGACAAACCAGAAGAACGGTAGGCCTCTTGAATGGGTGCCTTGATCCATCTGGCCAAGGTCGATTTTGACGCCGCGGACCTCTTACAGCGACCTGCCGTCAGTACGAACAAGGAGTCCGAACTCCGGAAGGAGGCAGTCCTGGACACATAAATGCGTACAGCCCGCACGAGGTCCAGAGTGTGGAGGTCGCGCTCAACCTGATGAACAGGGGCAGGACAGAATGATGGAAGAACAATCTCTTGGTTCAAGTGAAAAGTGGAAACCACTTTTGGCAAGAATTCTGCCCGCGGGCGCAACACCACCTTGTCTTGGTGAACCACCAGAAAGGGTGACTTGCACGATAGTGCAGCCAATTCAGAGACCCGTCTTAGAGACGTAATTGCCACCAGAAAGACCACTTTCTGTGACAGACAAGAGAGGGAAACTTCTCTCAGTGGCTCAAAAGGCGGTTTCTGTAGAGCCGCCAGGACCATGTTGAGATCCCAAGGGTCCAGCGGTCGCCTATACGGCGGGACCACCCGAGACACCCCCTGGAGAAATTGACGCACCTTTGGAAGGAGTGCCAAGCGCCTGTCAAACAGTACAGACAGTGCTGATACCTGACCCTTCAGAGAACTGAGGGATAGGCCCAACTCCAAGCCCGACTGCAAAAAAACCAACAGAGTCGGGATCGACAATGGCCAAGGTGAACGTCCACCAGAGGCACACCAGGTGAAAAAGATTTTCCACGTTCTGTGGTATATCTTCCGTGATACGGGCCGTCTAGCTCGATTCATAGTGGCAACCACCGTAGGGGAGAATCCCCTGGACGTTAGAAGCCAGGCCTCAAGAGCCATGCAGTCAATCTGAGAGCCCTGGAATTGAGGCGGAAGAAGGGGCCTTGCGCGAGTAGATCTGCGCGGTCTGGAAGAGCCCACCGGTTCCCGCCTGACAGTTGCCACAGATCCGGATACCAGGACCTCCTGGGCCAATCCGGAGCCACTATAATGGCTGTGCGGCATTCCGTCCTGATTTTCCACAGAACCTTGGGAATCAGTGCCAGAGGTGGGAAAACATATGGTAGTTGGAAGCTGGACCAATGCAGGATCAGGGCATCTGCCCCCAGAGACTGAGGGTCCCACGATCTCGCCATGTATTGTGGCACCTGATGATTCAGCCGGGAGGCCATCAGATCCACGTCCGGGGTGCCCCATCTGTTGCAGATGACCCGGAAGACGTCCGGATGAAGAGACCATTCTCCGGCGTCCATCCCCTGTCGGCTCAGGTAATCGGCCTCCCAATTCTCGACACCTGGGATGTAAACTGCGGAAATCAAGCAGTTGTTGTCTTCCACCCATGATAGAATGCGGTGGACTTCTGCTAGGGCCTGTGCACTCCTGGTTCCTCCCTGATGATTTATATAGGCGACGGTTGTCGCCTTGTCGGACTGAACCCGAATGGGCTGTCCTGACAGGAACACCCGAAAAGCCAGGAGTGCTAGATAGACCGCCCTGAGCTCCAGCACGTTGATCTGCAACGTCGACTCCGACCGTGTCCAGAGACCTTGAGCCCTGTGGTGTAAGAACACCGCCCCCCAGCCCTTTAGACTGGCGTCGGTGGTCACCACTAACCATGACGGTTTTAGGAATGATCGGCCCCGTGACAGGTGACTTGGCTGGAGCCACCACTGCAGAGAATCCCTGGTCGTCTGGGAAAGAACCACCAGCTGATTCAGAGAGGATGTCCTCTTGTCCCACCTTTGGAGAATTTCCAGTTGCAGAGGACGGAGGCGAAACTGTGCAAAAGGCACCGCCTCTATTGCTGCCACCATGCGCCCCACCAGCTTCATCAAGACCCGCAGGGATGAGTGCGGTGACAGGAGGAGATCGTGCACTCCTGACTGGATGGCCAGCTGTTTGGCTCGCGGCAGAGACACCAGAGCAGAGTCCGTGTGGAAGTCCATGCCCAGATACGTCAGTGACTGGGTCGGGACCAGAGTGGATTTCTGGATATTGAGAAGCCACCCAAACCATTCCAGAGACTGCATGGTTACCTCCAGGCTCCGCTGACACAGGTGTTCCGATGGCGCTCTGACCAGCAGGTCGTCTAGATAAGGTATGACGGCGTGACCCTGTGCATGCAGGAGAGCCATCATCGAGGCCATCACTTTCGTGAACACCCGCGGAGCCGAGGCCAACCCGAAAGGTAGTGCCACGAATTGGAAGTGTTCTTCCCCCACTGCAAATCTCAACCAGCGCTGGTGAGCCGGTGCAATGGGCACGTGAAGGTAAGCGTCTCGGATATCTATGGACGCCAGAAAGTCTCCCTGCGACACAGCCGCGATCACAGAACGCAGGGATTCCATGCGGAACTTCCGAACCAACACGTGACGGTTGAACAACTTGAGGTCCAGAACCAGGCGGAAGGATCCGTCCTTCTTTGGGACGATAAAGAGGTTGGAGTAAAAACCCCTGAACCTCTCCCCAGTGGGCACTGGGACCACTACCCCGTCTCTGCGGAGTCCCTCCAAGACCAGATAAAAAGCCTGAGCCTTTTCTGGAGATGGAACAGACCGATGGAATCGGTGTGCGGGCTGCGACGACAGCTCTATCCTGTAACCTCGTGAGACCACGTCTCTGACCCACTGATCCTGAATGCGAGAGACGCCATCTGTCCTGAAATCGGGACAGACGACCCCCCACCTGTGGGGAGGCAGGAAGAGAGAGCGAGTCATGCGGAAGTGGGTTTGGGGGCGGCAGCCGTTGCCCCCGCCGGCTTCTTCTGGCGACCCTTGGGGCGCCACTGAGTAGAAGGCTTGCCCCCACGGTCCGCGCGAGCGGAAGATGCTGAAGGCTGCGAGCTGGAGCGAAAGGACCACTGTTTAGGGTTCCTTTTCACGGTATACCGTGGCTTAGGTTTGTTCTGTGGTATCTTGGACTCCGCAGAATCCTTGATCAGCTTGTCCAGCTCGGTTCCAAAAATCCTGTCACCAGAGAATGGAAGATTCTGCAGAATCTTCTTTGACGTGGCATCTGAGTGCCATAGACGCAGCCACAACAACCTGCGGATCGCTATAGCATTGGCCGAGGCCACAGCAGAGCGGGTGGCAGTCTCCAAGGACGTCGTCCTGGCATAATCCGCATAGGCTCTTGCCCTGTCGGTAAGTGCCAGAACCTCTGAACTGGACCCTGCCAGGTCAGCAATACCATCCAGGCAGGATGTGATCGCCTGCAAGGACCAGACCGCAGCAAAATTAGGGGCAAAAGAAGACCCTACAGCCTCATAAGAAGACTTGGCGAGCTGTTCGACCTGTCTGTCTGTTGCGTCCTTCAATGAGGAGCTATCAGAGGCAGAGAAAAGGGAACGTGCAGCAATCCTGGTCATGGAAGCGTCCACCTTCGGGGACTGCGACCACTCCTGAAGCACCTCCTGTGGAAAGGGAAGCGAGTGTCCTTAGATTTGCGGACATAACGCCGCCCGGGGTGAACCCTGGGTGCTCTAACCACCCTTCCAAAATTAGTGTGGTCCATAAAAGAGCCACATGGTCTAGCCTCAGGTTGTAACCATTGATAGACCTCCTTCGGGTGAACGTCCACCTCCTCAGGGGGCGCCACGAGACGTAAAGTCTCGTTGATGGAGGACACCAGATCCTCCACCCCTTCTGGTGGCTCTGACACAGACCCGAGGATTGAACCCCCATCATCCTCGTCACCTTCAGAGTGACGCTCCTCTTCAGAGAGAGTCTGGAGCTCGGGTGAATCGTCACGGCGAGCCCGCTTAAGGGGTCTCACAGTGGAAGACGGAGACACCCGGGGTAGCTTGAAGGAGTGACTGGAGCTTCCAGTCTCCTTGTGAGTGCCTCCAGGGATTGCGACATGGAGGACAATTGGGATAACATAGATTCATTGATCTTATTCTGTTTTTCCCATGGCCCTGGGATCACCTGAACCTCAGGGTACAGCACCGGAGCTGCTGACTCCGCAGTGTCAGTCCGGGCTTCTGGACGTCCGCAATTATTGCAGGACCCCTCAACCAGTGTCCCGCTGCATGTAACACAGACAGGGATGGTACTGGCCGCCTTAGCAGCGCTTTTCCTTCCTGAGGACATACCCACAGTAGGGGAAAATAAGTCAAACAGGAAAAAACACCGGTACACCGGTGGCTTACCGACCGCGGTAATGCGGTTGGGAAAAAGGAGCGATGTGTGTGTGGCCTCCGCGAGGGTAATGACTCCCCGTGAGTGCAGCCGTGCACTATCACCAGATCCCAGCCGGGAAGTGAGGGGGAAAGATGGCCGCCGCCGGACAAGCTGAGGGCGGAGCCAAAACACGCGGGAAGCACACACACACGCCCATCGATGACCTCATCACATGGGCCCTCCATCTCTCCAGGCAGCCATGACAGTAACGCAGGTGCCGGAGCCCGCAGCGCGGGAGGTATAAACACAATACCCGGGCTGCAGACAAAAATCCGAAGCCCACAGCCGCAGCCCCTATGAAAACCACAGGGCGGTCAGCCAGGGTGACCCCAGCACAGGGCACACCGCCAGAACCGCGGACCCGAGAGTTGCGCGCGGTCTGAGTGTCAGGACACATCAGGTCCAGACACTACCCCCCCAGGCACACCGGAGACACACAGGGTATCTCAGTGCCGGTCCGGTCTGTAAGCACCATTAAGGGAGGCCTCGGACGGGGGTTCAGCACCAGTCCGGTCTGTGAGCACCATTTAGGGAGGCCTCGGACTGGGCTAGCTCCAGTCCGGTCTGTGAGCACCATTTAGGGAGGCCTCGGACGGAGCGGAGCTGTGCGAGGCTCCTGTCTCCCACTTTCCAGAGCCCCCAGGGGGGGATGGGAAGGAGTGCGGCAGCGTACCGGGAGAACACCATGTGCCCAGGCTCTAAGCCCTCCGGTACCTCGACCTGCGTGTTCCTTAAAGGTGGGCAGGGAGACTGCCGGAGGTCCCCGACCAGGACCTTTTTACCTTGTCTTCATACGCCATCACGTAAGCTGTGAGAATGCTGTGAAGTGCAAGCAAAGCGTGTGATCCTCCGAGCACACTAAGTTTAAAACTGAGGATTTTCCCTGCGGTAGGGGTTTATAAGCGGAGGGGGCGGTGTCTACAAACTTGTAGTACCTAGTGTGGCCTCCGGAGGGCAGTGCCCTAAACCCCATTGTCTGGGTCTCCCATTATGATGATCAGAAAATAAATACATTTACATTTTACCTAAAAATGATGCTTTAACCTTAATTAATTCACTTTTGCAAGGGTTAGGATAACAAATTGGATGCCAAAATGTGTTACCTGTTAAGGTACCGCTACACACAGACATATATGTGCAGACATTGCTTGCAACTCACTGGTTGCAGTGAAATCATGGACACATTGTTCCATTTTGTTGTCGTGTACAAAATGGAACAATGTGTCCATGATTTCACTGCAACCAGTGAGTTGCAAGCAATGTCTGCACAGATAGCTGAGTGCAACGGTACCTTTATCCAGTTTCTTCTGAACACGTAGATATCCCACATGTAGTCAGAAACCACTATTTGGACAAACGAGAGGGCTCAGATAGGAAGTGGGCGCTAGTTGAAATGTGTAATTTTGGAAACTAGACCACTTAAATAATTTGAAGGAAAAAATATGGTGTAGGGTCCCTCCCATTTTAGAAAACCAGCCAAGGTAAAGCTGACAGCTGTGGTGTGGTATTCTCAAGGTGGGAAGGCACATAGTTATTGGCCCTCTCCAGCCTAAAAACCACAAGTTGCAGTGGCCCCAGATCAGGTGCCTCCATAAGTAGCGCTATTCCTAGCACTTCACCCCGGCTCTTCCCGCAGCCCTGGTGCTATGACAGTTGAGGTAATGGTATTTGGTCTTGATGCCAGCTGAGTAATGTCTGCTGATATCAAGCACAGAGGTTAGTAATGTTGAGAAGTCAATCAGATACATGACATTAATAACCAAATCAGTACGGACACAAAAACACAAACAATATTTGAAAATAAATAAATACTCCAACACAAACTCCCCAAATTATTCAGAAGAAAAAAAAAAATCTTAAGTAGTCCAGTGGGAGGTCCCTCAACGATTCCCAGACTTACAGCATATGGTGTGATCTATACATCTTTTAACAGAGGTCATTAAGGGGTCAAATTCCCCAGCGCCGCTTTTTAAATCGCTTTTTGTTCATTCTTCAATCAAAAAATTTTTAATAAAAAGCGATCAAAGATGTTTCCCAAAATCGTACCAAAAAAATACCCAACTCATCTCACAAAAAATAACCCCTTATAGAGCTCTGTACACCAAAAAATAAAAGTTACAGCTATCAGAATATGGCCATGTAAAAACTATTATTTAAAAAAAAAAAAGAAGAAGCATTTTATTGTGAGATAGCACCAAAACATAGAAAACCAGATACAAATCTGGTATAGCTGTAAACACTCCAGCAGAATAAAGCAAAAATAAAAATAAGAACTATTCTTCCACTGCTGTACATTTTCTTCATTCTATTGGAAATTGGAATAAGACTCGACAGACATTTTTCTGCGCTTTCCTCAATAGACTTATGTCTGGGTTTTCGTATCAATCACAAAAACCACGATTCAGACAAAACCAAAATAACCACTCAATATAATGAGGCAGATGGAGACATGTTGGCCTACGTGCGGTCCCTGTTCCAGCAGTGTCCCAACATCGCTAGGCATCTTTTTAGTGCATAAGTTCGGACGAGCATAGTTCTATGCCTCTATGTCCGCCTAAATAGATGGACACAAAGGATCTGATGCTAACATTAAAACCCCAACAGAAGTGCTCACTGCAGAACACAAGGTTACCCCAGCCTTATACTGAAAGTGATCCAAAAAGTGTTCTGGACCCAAAAATGTTACAAACAACAAAAAAAAAATCATCAACTTATCCCTCAAAACCAGCCCTCACTCAGGTCAGTCATCTGTCACTGGAAATTAAGGGAACTCCCCCTGTGCTCTATGCTGAGCACTTACACTGGCAAGTAAGTGTTAATCTCTGAAATATGTGATTCCCACTGTAATGAAGCAGATGGAGTCACTCTAAACTACAATCTGACCTGTGATCCAGCAGTGTCCATCTTTTTCTGCATCTTTTAAAGTGTGCACAAAAGTGCAGACAACCAGTTTTGTGCAGCTTTCAAAAGAAGGACACCGCTCAATAGAGGTTAAATGAATTCCAGAGTAAACGTGCAGCCTCATTAGTGAATGGATCCATTATGGGCTTCAGCTGAATCACGTATTTCTGAAATGCAGCAGGGAACCCAAAAATAAGTGCTCAGGATAGAGCAGAGGATAAATGTGAACTGATCCAAAATGTTCTGCACCTAAAACACCAAATAGCATTCAACTCGCCCACAAAAACACAAGTCCTCACCAAGGTCCGTCATCTGTTAGCAGACATGGCTACGCCAAACCATTTAAGCTAACTATGGAATCCAGTATGGCGCTCCTTCCCTTCTGAGGTTTGCACTGTACCTCAAAATTTGTTTAATCACGTGAGGTATCAATGTACTTAAGAGGTGCTGCACAACAAATTGTATGGTGCATTTTCTCCTTTTGCCCTTGTGAAAATACAACATTTGGGACTAAAACATTTCTATGGAAAAAAAAAATGTGATTTTATTTTTTCTTTTCACAGCCTAACATTCCAAAATTCTGTAAGGCACCTGGAAGTTCAAGGTGCTCACCAAGCATCTAACCAGGTCCATTGAGAGATCTAGTTTCCATAATGGGGTCAATTGTGGGTGATGGGTTTCCACTGTTCAGGCACATCAGGGACTCTCTAAACAGGATATGGTGTCCACTAATGATTCCAGGCAATTTTGAGTTTGAATGGCGCTCCTTCCCTTCCAAGCCCAGCTGTGCGCCCAAATGAGGGTTTTCTGTATATATGAGGCATCTGTGTACTAAATTGCATAAATCACGGGGTTCATTTTTTCCTGTTACCCTTGAGAAAATAAACAATTCCAGCTGAAAGAAAATGTGATTTTTTTTTTATGGCCAAACAGTGAAGCATCTGGGGGTTCAAGGTGTTCACCACACATTTAGAAAAGTCCCTTGAGTGGTCTAATGTCCCCAATTTGCCGTCACTTGTGGGGGGTTCCACTGTTTAGGCACAGCATGGGATCTCTAAAACGTGACATGGCATCCGCTAACTATTCCAGACAATTTCCCAAATTTGAAAAGTCAAATTGTGTACCTCCCTTCCGAGCCCTGATGTGTGCCCAAACAGTAGTTTTCCACCAAATATGAGGTATTGGCGTACTCAGGAGAAATGTCCCAAAATTTGGGGTCCATGTTCTCTTGTTACTCATGTGGAAAAGACAAATCTTGTGCTAAAGTAACAAAAAATAAAAACCAGATTTTTGTGTACTCACCGCAAGATCTCTTTCTCTGAGCCATCATGGTGGGACACAGGATACCATGGGTTTATGCTTGCTGCGATTAGGAGGCGACACTATGCCAAATAATGAAGCAAAAAGAGTTAGCTCCTCCTCAGCAGTTTACACCCCCAGTGCAGAGGGCCAGCCAGCCAGTTAGTGCAAAAGCAGTTGGAGAAGCATTTGAGATAAACAAAGAGTGGTACAACAGAAAAAATATATACCCATAAGAAGGGTGGGTGCTGTGTCCCCCAATGATGGCTCAGAGAAAGATTTTACGGTGAGGACACAAAAATCAGCTTTTCTCCATCGCTTCATTGGGGACACAGGATACCATGGGACGTCCTAAAGCAGTCCCCGTGGGAGGGGAAAAAAAGGACTATAAAAGAGTAAGGAGAATAGGAGCTGGAACCTCGAGAGAGAGGAGGCCGCTGTCCAGACAAAAGCATTATCATAGTCTAACACAGACAACCAGAGAAAAAGGAGAATTTTGTGTACTCACCGTAAACTTTTCTCTTAGCCTCTAATTGATGGAACACCAGGAAGGGTGGTTTACAAGAACGCGCTGAGAGTTCTGACACTCTGCGAAGAGAAGTGATAGCCACTAGTAAAACGGGCTGTGAGACAGAAGATCGGGATGACACGGGAGGCACCAAGGGACGTCCGCCGTGAGCTGTACGAGATCGGCGTACCATGCCCGTCTGGGGCTGTGAGAGTGACTTGAATGCCCTCTTGCTTGATGTTCCGCACCAATCTGGGAATGAGAGGCAGAGGAGGGAAGATGTAAGGTAGCTGGAACTGTGACTAGCTCTGAACTAGGGCATCCGCCCCTAAAGCTCGCAGGTTGTGAGATCTGGCTATAAACATGGGAACCTTCGTGTTGAATCGAGATGCCATCAGGTCTACGTCCGGAGTCCCCCAGCGACGGCATATTTGCTGGAACACGTCGGGATGCAAGGACCACTCTCCCGATCCATGCCCTGGCGACTGAGGAAATCTGCCTCCCAGTTCTCCACTCCCAGGAAATGAACCGCCGACAACGTTGAGTTTGTCGATTCTGCCCCGTGTAGAACGCGTTGCACCTCGTGCATGGCCTGGAGGCTGCGGGTTCCGCCTTGATGGTCGATGTATGCCACGGCTGTGGCATTGTCCGACTGAATCCGGACTTGTGTCCCTGCCAGCATGGAATGAAAGGCCTTCAGAGCTAGAAATATGGCTCGAATCTCTAAGAGGTTGATGGGCTTGGACGACTCCGCTGGGGACCATATTCCCTGCTCCGTGTGATGACGATGTACCGCTCCCCATCTGCTGAGACTTGCGTCGGTGGTGACTATCTTCCAGCAAACCGCTAGAAAAGACCTTCCCCCTGTGAGGGAACGAGGTTTGAGCCACCAATGGAGGGAACGCCTTGCTGCAGGTGACAATTGGAATAGTCTGTCCAGGGCAGAAGGGTTCCTGTTCCACGAAGTCAGAATTGCCCGTTAGGAGTGGCCTGAGGTGAAGTTGAGCGAACGGCACCGCCTCCATAGAGGCAACCATCCTGCCCAAGACTCTCAAGGCGAATCGAAGCGATTGAGGAAACGGGCGTAGGAGACTGTGGACTCCCTGTCGAAGGGCCTTCGCCTTGTCCTGAGGGAGGAAGACCAGACCCTTGGGGGTGTCGAAACGCATCAAGAGGAACGTCAGAGATTGGGACGGAATTGGTGATTACTTCCGCAGATTCACCAACCAGCCTAGCCGACGCAGGGTGTCTACCGTGATGGAAACACTCTGCTGACACTCCATGAAGGAGAGGGCTTTGATGAGCAAATCGTCTAGGTATGGCAGGACTACCATTCCTCGTGTGCAGTATGGTCATGACAGCCGCCATGACCTTGACGACCACCCTGGGAGCCGTCACTAGACCGAACGGGAGGGCCACAAACTGATAATGGTCCTGGTCGATGACGAATCAGAGAAACCGCTGGTGGATTGTCGCGATTGGGATGTGGAGGTAAGCGTCCTGTATGTCGATGGACGCGAGAAATTCGTCCTTCTCCATGGACGCCATGATGGAACGCAGTGACTCCATGCGGAAATGCCGAACCTTTACGAAGAAGTTCAACTGTTTTAGATCTAGAATGGGATGAACCGCCCCTCCTTTTTTGGGTACCACAAAAAAGTTTGAGTAGAACCCCTGGAAGCATTCGGCTGGCGGCACTGGTATGAGGACACCAGCTTTCAAAAGGAAATCTACCGCCAGAAAGAAGGCGCGAGCCTTGGGCGGGTGAGTGGGTGGGATTAACATGAAAAAACGATTTGGAGGATGGGCTGTGAATTCTATGGTGTATCCGGAAGACACTAAGGTTTTTACCCACTTGTCGTCGGTAGAAGCGAGCCAGACCTGACGAAAGTGTGAAAGTCGGCCGCCAACCTGAATAGTGTCTCCCGAAGGGGGTGAGGGGGGTCAGGAAGAGAATCTGCTGGGTTTTGAGCCCTTAGATCTGGACTGGTGAGAATGGACTGCCAGTTTGCACCAGTCTTCCGTGTTGTCTGGGTGTGCTCCCTACGGGGAAGCCTATTGCCCGCCGGCGGGGGCTTCGAGACTGACCAACCAAAGGAGTTCCGAAAGGACCGGAAACAGGTTTGTTGGCGACGAATGAAGGGTCGTTTAACCTGACGTTGCGGAAGAGAGGTACTTTTACCCCCAGAGGCGTCTGAAATCAATTGATCCGGTTTGTGCCAAATAAACGGCCACCATTGTATGGAAGACATGTGAGCGACTTTTTAGACGCTGCATCTGCCTTCCACTCTCTCAACCAGAGGGCTCACCTGATCGTTATGGCGTTGGAAGCTGCAGCCGCAGCACAGTTAGCTGAATCGAAGGCAGCATGCATTGAATATTCAGCGGTAACTGATATTTGAGCCACCTAACAAGGCTGGATCGACCAGCAAAGACCGAAGAGCCGAGTGTACAGAATTTGCTCTGGTCACAATAGCCTTTGAGGCCCAAACTGAAGCTAAGGCTGGCCGTAGAGAAGACCCTGAGGCCTCGAAGACGGGCTTCGCCATCTGCTCCACTTGACGATCAGGGGCGTCTTTTATGGATGAACTGTCCGGTATAGGAGGGTCCACTTGTGGCGGATCTGTCCAATCCTGGGTGACCTTAGGTAGGAATGGATAACGTGTTTCCAGAGCCTTACGGTTACCAAACCTCTTGTCAGGGTGCAACCTATGTTTTTTGAGAATTTCCTGGAACTCAGGATGGTCTGAGAAATACCTATGTGGTTTCTTGGCCCTTTTAAAGAACACCTTATGCTCCGGAGCATCAGCCGGAGGGTATCACACTTCCAGAACCTGGTTGATGGAAGTAATCAAATCCTCAACCAGCGCCACCGTGTCCGTCGCATCTAGGTCTAGGGACTCATCTAGATGACCCTCTGAGTCCGAAGTACAGAGACCTTCGGACTCCTGCGAGTCTTCTTGACGCCTGCGGGTTGGAGAGGCAGCAGGGCCCACAGGGGATTCTGGAGATGGAGGTGGTCTCTTACGCCCAGAGTCAGAAACTGACGGGGCAGGGTCGGCAGTCTGTCGCGGTTCTGACAGTTCTGGCTGAGACGCAGAAGCCTGAACCTCAGTTTCAGGTGGCGAACGGGCTTGCATAAAGTGCAGCAGTGTGGCAGACAATCTGTCAATGGACTGCGTCATATTCGGAGACATAACTGTGGCCCACGCAGGGGTAGGGTCAGGGGCACTGGTAGAAGCCCGGGTAGTGGGGGTCTCAGTATCTGCAGCCTGCATGCAGCTCTCACAATGTGGCGAGGTGCATCCTGCAGGAAGGTCAGCCTTACAAACAGTGCAGGTAGCATACTAAGTGCTGGCTGCCTTGGATCTTTTCTTACTCCTATTGCCAGACATTGTGGTATGAGCTACTAAGTGCTGGCTGCCTTGGTGAAAAATAGGTAAACCAGGTGTCCCCTGTGTAAAGCAGGCACTCTCTAGCTGTCCAGATAGGTGCCTGGACCCTTAGTGGAGGGGGCTGAATAGGGTCACTGTGATTAAACAGTGCCTGCTGCAGGAGGGGATGTGGAGGAGAGGAACAGAGAACCTCTGCAGAGAAGAATGCCCCAGAATCCTGGTGGAAGGGGCCCAGGGGCAGTGGGCATAGTACTGGCAGCGAAACCGCCAGAGAGCAAGGGCATTCCCCACAATGTATGCAAAGCTGCTCCTAAGATGCAGCTTGCAAGTGCCCTGTGCTTATCCAGTCTCAGCATATGTGCTGCCAATGCACCGTGACCCTGCAGCCTGTACTTGTTCTGCAGGCTGTGCATTTGAATTGATTCCAGCCTGCAAGACCTTGCTAGCCTGCGCTGCTGCAGGCAGTCTGCAACCTCCAGCCCAATGCAGCCAGGGCTGCTGATACCTGTGGTGCCACTGCCTAAAACACCCAAGGGTGATTAGGGGGACGTCATCTGGCAGGCAGTCCAGCTTCTACTTCACCTAGGACCGGAAGGGAGTGAGGAAGGAGGGTGGTATGCTGGGCTGTCTCAACTTTAACCCAGCAACCCAACAGTGGGAGGCCGAGGAAGGAGCATGCCGAGGGCCCACTTTTCTTCTTTAATGATGAAAAATTCACCGAGGGGAAAAATTGTCGTGTGCCTCCTACGACACTAAGCAAAAAACTGGGGAGGCAGTGCCTGCTCCAGGGGTGTACTGTATACTGCAGGAGGAGGAGCCACTGTTCCTCTTTGGCAGATTGCTTAGTGTCGCCTCCTAGTGGACAGCAGCAAAACACCCACGGTCCTGTGTCCCCCAATGAAGCGAAGGAGAAAAAAAAAGTGTGTCAAGAGAGTACTATAAGCAGGCCCAGGGATAGGAGAGAGCCCGAAGTGTGACTATAATCGAAGGGGATCGTGGATACGTGACCCTTCTGGTTTTGGATCTTGAGCCTAGGGGATCAATTCTCTGAGATGGGACTTGTCAGTTCGGAGCAAATGAACAAAAAAGTGACAAAAAAAACAAACAAAAAAAAAAAAAAAACCTTCTTGCTTCCGAAAATAGATCCGTGAAAGAGAAAAGAATTCCCGAAAGAGAAACGTAATCTTAAGACACACCCACTTTTGGAAACCACCACGGTACCATGACCCGGTATAACTAGCAGGCCTATCCTGATTAGAACGGACTTGAGGAAGGAATTAGGGTGCTGAAGGCTCGCTTTAGACCAAGACAGAAAGGAGTATGCCCTACCTTAGAGGGGGCAAAGAACTCGTTGGACAGGAAAGTACGTTCTCACAACGGGAGAAAAAAAACTAAAAGGAGAAACTAAAATGTAGTGTATCACTAGAAAAAGGACAGAGGAGACGTGTCACCAGGGGAAAGCCTGCCCCTGTGGATTCTAAGGATGTCCTCTGTCCGAGAGGGAAAAAGGAAAAAAAAAAAAAAAAAAAAACCTCAAATAGCCATGAACGCCTCGGGGGTCAGGAGAAAACGTCTGAGAAAACCTGAGAACGTCCTTGGTTCCCATCTGCTTGAGCGGGCAGCAGGCAGACAGTAAGGCTGCTTTCACATTTTCACGTTTTTTCGGTCATCCGATTGTATCTGTTTCAAAACGGATACAATCGGATCCCATGTTCCCCTATGGGAATCGGATGTGCCACTATTGGCATCCGATCCGATCTAATTACGGGCACAAAATCGCAGCCTGCTACGATTTTGTGTCTGTGACTCAAATCGGACAGCATCGGATCACTGCTGATCTGAGGCTGATCCGAGTGCCCACAACATGGGAGCCCATGGACACCGGATCAGAGTTCACCTCGGATCCAATGTCTGCTCCGTATTCCCTGTATTTCCCTGCTCCTGCCTCCTCCATCTTGTACCCTCTTCTATTCTATGCTGCGCCCTCGCTCCTCTATCCTCAACTAATCCCTATCCTGTCCCCTCTTGTCTACCCTGTGTGTAAATAAAAAAAAAAAAAAAAAAAAAAAAAAACTCCTCTGGAGTATACATCACCTTTCACCGGCTCCCACGCTGCAGCACCATCAGGACTGAAGGACCTGTGATGATGTCAGAGAGCTGGTCACATGGACCCATCAGCTGACCGCCTCTCTGACATCTTCACAGGCTCTTCAGTCCCAATGGTGCTGCAGCGTGGGAGCCGGTGACAGGTGATGTATACTCTGGGGGGGGGGTGATTTTTTTTTCTTTTTTACACAGGGAAGACAAGAGGGGACAGGATGGGGATTAGAGGAGGGGGGGGGGGGACAGAATAGAATAGTGGGGGCACAGAATAGAATAGGAGAGGGAACAAGATGAAGGAGGCAGCAGCAGCAGGGAAAGACAGGGGACCGCAGGATCCACACAGATTCTGCATAGAATCGGATGGCTATTTACCTCCTTCAAAGTCGGATCCCACGGACAGGCACAAAAACGTAATGTGAAAGCAGCCTAAGGGCTCAGGGATCCCCTGAGGAGGTGGATAGCTGAGCAGACTACCAGGCCAGACAAGGGAAAAAACATGCTACCACAGATGGACTGATTCGTCTGGGCCTAAGAAGTCTGAAACGACATCCTCTGCCCCAGACACACATCGAATGTCCGAAAATCCGGCGTGAGCACGGGAGGGTTCCTGTAAAGGACCGGTAGTCTTTTGCCGGTGTGAGAGTGGAGAGATCTACAGCAAACGGCCCCCACTGAAAAGAAAGGGTGAGAAACTCCAGAGGAACCTGTTGATGACCCAAAAAAAAACGTAGTAAAAGCGAGAAAAAAAAGGCAACGAGCTCTGCACGAACTCTGAGTCAACCATGCACGGGCCATGGAAGTAGTCATTGCATGTCCCGGGTATGGTAGGGGTGCTGCCGAAGTGTAACGTGAAGAAAAAAGTGCCCGTCTGGGGGGGCCAGATGGGATAAATGGAGTGGAGTTGAGAACTCCGGAGAAAGGAACAAGTCCTAGTTCATAATCCTCAATGCAACGGGCTGACCCAAGGAAGAATGGCCAGGAAATAGTCGTAGGAAACAGCACATCTAATGTACGTACCGATCGAACAAAACGGTTCTAATAAGTCGCCCTCAGTCCTAAGCTACTGGACAGACAGCCAGGTCTGCTGACATGCTTGGCAGAACAGGCAGAACAGCAAAGTACGACAGCTGAGACTATGAATGAAAGGAGAGGCATCACAAGGAGGTTGTGTGTGTCGACGTGGGCCTTAAGACAGTCACCTATAGCGATGTAGACCGTTTGGTAACACCACTGCATTCAAGGAAGGAAACCGTGCTTGACAGATGGAAAGGGCTGCTAGTTCTGACAAAAGGGGGCTTGCGCAGAGTACTTGAAGTAGCCCATTACTTAAAAGACAGGAGCCAAGATCTGCAAGGGTGAGAAAAGGTAAGGATCGAGACAGCCTGAGCCATCACATGCATCACATCCTGAGTAATAGCCTATGCTATGTCAGGTAGAGAACTAAAGTCCCACCAGACCAAGGGTGCCATGGAGCCGTCCTGCCATTCATGAGCCCTGCGACCAAGCAGTTGGCGAAACAGTGTTAGGGGCGTGCTGCAGGACAGGGCCCTGGGGAACCGCAGGTTTTCACTAACACACATGGAGTGAGGATCACAAGGTAGGTTGTGGTGTGAACTGGGCTGTAAACATCCTTGCTGTGCATTTGGTAACACCATGTGAGTGCCTGTTATAGGTTATCCAGGGGTTGCGCACCTACAATGAGTGTTTTGAATCCTTGATCTGCAGGGTGAAACGTGATGTGCTGCTGTTAAATGTACTATTAAAAGTTATATTAGTGAACTAAAGTCCAAGAGGTTTGCCATGTACTTATCATTCATCAGCCAGGTTGCTCTGTAGTCATTAGAGATGGGGGGGTCCAACTTGCTAAACAGCACATGGAGAAGTTGGATCCAGGTAGGTTGGTGGAGAGAACTGGAAGAAATTGAATTACATCATGTGTGGGCATCGGAGACCTCAATGGAGCTGCGATAGAATCCGTGTTGCAGCCCACAAGAGAACATGATTGACGAGGCGTGACGTCTGGCTGTAGGGGACTGATCTCTGGATAGGAGGTTTGAGTACTTGAATATGCTCTGTAAAAGAGAGTTTAGAAGCGACAGACAGACGTGGAAACTGAAGCAGAGACCTAGCAGACTATCCTGTGAAACTGCAGTAGCGAGTCTAATGTCTGCACCACTTCACCTATTTAGACGTTATGGTAGATAAGAGTTCTGACCAGCTGGACAGTGGCTGGATTCGACATACCACATGATACCAAGAAGGGTCCGGCCCAGGACAGAGGACGGAGCCTCCACCGCCAGGTATGTCAGTGAAATGTGGTAGAAACCAATGGATCCAGCTTATGTAAGAAATTATAGATATAAGACCAATCTCTGGTACTGCTGCGAACAAGATGTGGCATGTGGATTACAGGCCCACTGAGAAGCGGGCCCGAGCTCAGAAGCCGCTGAAGTAGACGACTAAAAGATACATGGTAGCTGAGAGTCTTGTTCACCTACTGCAAGGTAGGGGCTATGTCAGGCAGTCAGCTTGTGAAAGTGATATTTTGCTGGAGTGGTGCAGATCCTGTAACCCTATTGAGAGGAGTACGGGAGGCCTGAAAAAACAGACTCCCAACACTTTTTTTTTTTTTTTTTTTTTTTTAAACAAGCGGATTCCATTAGGTAAGCCTGCAAGCGCTCTCGATGCAGGCAAGTATAAACACTAGTGTGTAAATCCGAGAAAAAAACCTCCTAAATAGACAGATTTAGAATTAGTGGTGCTCACATATAAAGAGGCTGATACCAAACATTAAACTTGCAGGTAATTAAGTAATGCAGTTGTAAAGTACACCGTGTATGAGCTGTAGACAGATCTTTGAACAAAACTGCCTCTGGACGGCAGAGTCCTGTCAGCCAGGATGCGTGGCCATAGTTGAATCCCTTGGACGAACTCATGGGCAAAGCCAGAATACATGATGCCTGGAGATACTGTGCACTGGGTAGTGAGCAGGTGCCGTAGCCATAGTTGTAGGTAAGGACACAATATGTGAAGTCTGGAGACAGTGTGCACCGAATAGTGGACAGGACCCCTGGCCGTGGTTGTGGGCAAAGACATAATACATGATTGTCTGGAGATTCTGTGCCCTGGAAAGTGGACAGGACTCCTGGCCGTAGTTGCAGGCAGAAGGCATAATACTTGATGTCTGGAGACTCCGTTTACCTATTAGTGGACAGGTACAGTGACCGTAGATGCAGGCAAAAGGCATAAGACATAATGTTTGGACCCTCTGAGCACTCGTGGCAAACCTTGCCGGCAGGGACATGTTATGCATTGGTGAGAGGTTCTGTACTTGTAGGGAACAGATAGCGTACAGTAAAATTCTGGTGTGACCTGCAAAATCATACTGCGCCCACAGTGCTGTGCAGCTGACTGGACCTGATGTTATTGGAACCATGATCGGCCGGTGTCGGCAGGAGAGCCCCTGTGGGGGGGGTAACCCGAGCACGTGTCTGTATATTCGCCGATTGTCATATTTTTCTGACAGGTCAGGGTATGGGTGCAGTCAGTGATGTGACAGTTAGGGTACAGTGTAAGAGGTAATATGGAGTGAGCTGTTGGTAAAAAGATGCCGGTTAGGGTCTGTCATGGAGATTAAATATAATCTCCAGGGTCTGTCAGGGGAATTGATCCTATCTTACAGGGGATGCCGGGTAGTCTTTTGTAGCACAATCTGTTCTCCGTTGCCGCTGCAGTAATGGCGACGGCCGGAAGGGGTCACCCACGTGGGAGAGGACACGCAAGGGGATCCCGCAATATACGAGAAGTGTCAGGAAAAATGGGAAAGGACAAGTTCACGCCGAGGGGAAGTCATCGGGGGTGTGGTTTACGCCTGAAATTACGACATTCGGGGTCGTGTGCCGGAGCGGTGCAGGGAGGAACGGGGCGTGGCCATTGAGTAGGCCAAAGCCAGGGCCTAAAGTTGCAGCTGCGGCCGGTAAGGAGCAGATAGCGGTGTGGGAAGGGGGGGGTGCGAAATAACCCGGTAAGAGGTGGCGCACCGTACTGTCTGGGCTTGTAAAAAATGGTTTGCTTCCAATCTAGTGTTGCGCAGGGTCCATAGTGTGCACTGTGTTTCCGTGTGTGGCCCATGATAAGCGAATACACTTGCTACCAATGCCCGGATCCAGTGGAGTGTGATCCAGAGTCCATGGTGCCCCAGGGGTCTTGATGTTTGCAGGTGGTCAGGTCTCTGCTGTAAAGTCAGTTTGATCCATGTGGTGCTGACACTGGGGGGACTCAGCAGCGTCGTTAAGTGTAAGCTGCAACCCAGGCTCCATGAGGTGGGGGCTAGGGAGTATACTGCTGTTGTGCCTGCTGCCCAAGCTCTGTTTGAGAGTCTGAGGAGGTCAGAAACAATCCCAGTAACAGGGATAAAAAAGGGGGTCTACCCCAGGTGCAGAGGGGTATACGGGGAGGTGACACTCCGAGTGCCCTTCTGTTGGTGTTTGTGGGAAATCGGCGTCCTTAGGGAAACAGTCGCCCTGATGAAGTAGTGAGGCGTAGCCCGTGATGAATCCAGCGTCGCAGGAGGGGGTACGTGGAGGCGACACTCCACGTTCCCGTCTGCTGGTCGTTGTGGGAAAGCGGCGCCCAAAGGAGCCATCGCCCGTCTAGGATCTTCATCTGTGACCGGAAAATCTAGTAAAAATGAAAAAAATTAAGAATAAAGGTAAAAAGCATGTGGGTCTTTAGAACACATGTGCCTCCTACGGAAACTAAGCTAAAACTGGCTGGCTGTCCCTCCGGACTGGGGGTATATACTGCTGAGGAGGAGCTAACTCTTTTGTTTTGTTATTTAACGTAGTGTTGCCCCTTAGTGGCAGCAAGCATACACCCATGGTATCCTGTGTCCCCCAATAAGGTGATAGAGAAATACTCATTTTTTCCTTCTACACTGCTTTGGTTCCTGTGAAGCACCTGAAGTGTTAATAAACTTCTTGAATGTGTTTTTGAGAAGTCTGAGGGGTGAAATTTTTGAAATGGTGTCACTGTGTATTTTCTGTCACAAAGGCCCCCTCAGTCACTTCAAATGTGAGGTGGTCCCTAAAAAAGTGGATTTGTACATTTTAAGGAAATGAGAAATTGCTGATGAACTTTGAACCATTCTAACTTCTAAATTAGGTTTTCAAAATTGTGCTGATGTTAGGGGCGTGGCCAAGTTTTGAATGGCACAAGCTGCTTAGAGCAGGATCTCCAGCAGAGATCAGCTTTAACTCGGCACAACAAGGTGAAAAACCACTCTGGGAAGCCCTAAATAAGTTACCTGGTGACCTGAGGACAGTGGTTCTAATGATACGTGGCAAGTCAGCAAGGAGATCTCCAAAGAAGGTGACTGCATATTTCTCTAGAGACCAGGTACTGAATACAGCCTCCAACATGGCTGCAGCTTCTCACTCCTTAGCTAATTATTTCTGCTCTTCACATAAGGCAGTCTCTGGAGGGGTGGAGGAAGCTCAGGCAGATATTTCCCTTACACAGAAAACAATGGAGGCTTTTGCTTAAGGCCCTCAGTCAAGATCTCCAAGCTGATCTTAAAAAAATGATAGCGGAGTTTAAGGCAGAGATCAGGGGAGAACTGAAGGATCTGGGAACTAGAGTAGATCATCTGGAGCAGAAGCTGGCAGAACTTACTAAATGTCATAATGAACTAATAGAGGCTAATGAAGCTCTAAAAAAGAAGATTTCTTAAATTCACAACAAAACCCTGGATTTTGAGGACAGATCCAGAAGGAATAATATTCAAACTAGAGGGATTGATGAATGTACTCCTGACAAAGACTTGCCGAGTCTTCTGCAAAGCTTCATACACACAGTGATTCTTTCTGCAGACAGCAAGGACTTAATTGTGATTAGAATACACAGGATTCCAAAACCAAAAGGCCTCAACCTAGATTTACCACGAGATGTTATTGCCCGCATTCATTTCTATACAACAAAGGAGACTTATGGCTGGTCTCAGGAAAAGGCTGAAACTTCCAGATAACTTGGCCCACCTGAAGGTATTCCCTGACTTGTCGGCAGGTACTTTAGCTCAGAGGTGGGAGTATATGCTGTAAACTTGTCACGGGTTTAGTTGGCGATGACCTTGCTGGATGCAGCTGTGTATGTGTTTGTCTTTAAGAGCTGCATAGTTGAGAAGGTCCTGGTCCTCCAGTGTTCTGCTCCAGACCTGCGTTCACTATGAGGTTCGGCTGCTGATTGAGGGGTTAATGTGTGACTCACCTGGGCTCCCCTCCCCCTGGCCTTTAAGTAGCCTATCCATCCACCAGGTGGTGCTGCTGATAGAGTCTCACTCTATGCCTGGAAGCCGTGCTGTGCTGACCTGCGTGTTTGTGTAGCTGATGTCCTTTCCTTTGGAGTTGCTGTATTCCAGTTCTGTGGAGGGAGGTGAGGGGGGAATAGCACAGGGCTGGTGGAGGAGTTTTAGGGAGAGGCTGGAGGCCCAAACCTTCTGACCTTCAGAGATACCTTTGGGATCAGGGCCATTCAGGGTTCCTAGACTAGGGTCAGATTAGTCTTCCCTGGTCACCTTGCCTATAACTGCCATTCCTTCATCAGCATTCGCACTACACCGTGACAATACTACAGCCCTCAGAGAGCAAGGAATAAAGTACCACTGGGGGTTTCCCACAAAATTGAAAGTCTTAAAGGACAATTCCATATTTATCTGCACATCCCGAAAAAGGTAAGAGATTTATTCCTAAAATGGAAGATTCAGCCTATATATCCGAATAACAAGAGCTCATCAGGCACAGAAAAAGAAAAGACTGAACCCAGACTGGTTTACGGCATGAATGATTACTGCATAGTCGTTCTCGGCTTCCTGCTTTCTACTCTTTTGTCTGGTGCCTCTATGGCGATGTTGAAACCAGGCAAAGTTGCCCACAGAGTGACTTTTTTTTCACTTTCCTTCAAACTATTTTTTTCACTTTTTTCGTTTTTCTTTACTGTTTGCTTAATTTTGGAACTGTAAGGTGACTTCCTCTTATGATGAAGCAAAAATTTGGGTATGGTGACCCTGCATTTGTTTATACAAGCAAGTTTGTTTCCCTGTCCATCCTCCTTATGTTTGTCACTTATTTTGCAGCAATGGCTTCACATAAAGCAGTATATAGTATTAATGTATATTAAGGTTATATCTATAAATGACAATTGTTTGAACTCGCCAGGCAAAAGATCTATCTTCTGGAAGAATATTTGCAAAGAAATTGCTGATGTAATTTGTGTTCAAGAAACGCACTTGTTGGTGCAGGACAATACTCGGCTAAAGAACCCTCGATATCCATATCAGTTTTTTGCAAACAACAAGACTAAAAGAGCTGGAGTGGCAATTTTTATAAGAGACTACCTTTCCTTTAAATTGTATGACAGTACTAGTGAGGCAGAGGGGCGTTCTATTTTCCTTGATTGTTTTTTTAAGAACACTCGATACACAATTGTATCTCTATATGGCCCAAATACGCACCAGTTTTCATTTACCAGACAAATACTTAAGAGAAGTCAGGTGTTCTCCAAAGTGTTTAAAATTGTCTGTGGAGATTGCAACCTCCCCATGTTGGCCGTGTTAAATTGCTCAAACAGACGTACCGCTAGGGGAGAGATGAAATCACTGATTTCAGAATATAACTTGCATGACATCTGGAGAGATCTCCACAGCTCCGAGAGATTACTCCAATTTCTCCCCTAGATTTCATTCCTATAGCAGGATAGACTATATTTTTGTGGATGATAGAATTCTAGGTTGTGCGCTTGAGGCAACAATAGGTGTGATCTCGTGGTCTGACCTAGTCTTTAAATAGGACTAGGGATTTGTGCCAGACCAGAACCCCAAAATACAAAAAGGAGATTTTTGTGTACTCACCGTAAAATCCTTTTCTCTTAGCCTCTAATTGGGGGACACAGGACCATGGGTGTTATGCTGCTGTCCACTAGGAGGCGTAACTAGGCAGAATCTGCAAAAGAGTAATGTGGCTCCTCCTCTTCAGCATACACCCCTGGAACAGGCATTGCCTCACCAGTTTGTGCTAAAGCAGTAGGAAGTTAACCTATAATCATAGTAAAATTAGAGCCTGTAATCACACAGGAAACCTGTGTAAACAGATATAGCTAACAATTCAATTACGGATTAACAGATCCTGAATTAAACAGACACGTGTGTAAACAGGTAAGGGTTAGCAAAGTAATACTACTACAACGAGGCCTGTGACTAAACAGGCTCGTGCGTAACCTGTGACGAATCAACGGAACAATACTTGTATAACAAGACATGTACTAAACAGGCTCACAGTACTACAAGGTCTGTAACGAAAAAAAAAAAACTGGCACAAGTTCATCCAATCAACAATTAAAAGCGTGAGCAAATGCAAACATGAATCAACATGTTAACCCTATAATAGCTAAAAAGCTGTGGAGAAAACCCACAAGAATTAATAGGGTGGGTGCTGTGTCCCCCAATTAAGAGGCTAAGAGAAAAGGATTTTACGGTGAGTACACAAAAATCTCCTTTTCTCCTTCGCCTCATTGGGGGACACAGGACCATGGGACGTCCTAAAGCAGTCCCTGGGTGGGGAAAAAGCAATAGAACTAATTGCACTGAATATGATCAGTGCGTAACTATGCAACTACAGACGTGCTGCTGTCGCCTGGAGGACACGTCTACCCAGACCTGCGATTGTCGGGGACTAAGTGCAAGCACTGTAGCGGCTTGAGCATGTGAGAAGGCTGACTCCTTTGGCTGTCTAAACACTCGTTATGCTAACCCTGGTGCCGGACGTACCAGGGGAACCACACGGCCGTAGTCGAATGTGCTGTAATACTGCCCGAAGGGATGAAATTTTGATGGTATAAGCGCCTTGGCTGATTAGGCGAATCCAGGGCCGACATGTGAGTTCATTTTATTTATGTATTTAATTTCTTTCCTTCGTCTTCTTAGGGAACAAGGAAAAGGAAAGGAGGATCTGACCCTCCTCGAAGGCACTGGTCTTGAATGCTTAGATGCGTAGGGACCTGATAAGGTCTTGCATCTGTTTGTTCGTCCCGACCAGACTGACTGCCGTCGGGCGCAGCGATGACAGAAAAACACCCTCATTGAGGTGGAAGGAATAGACCGTCTTGTTCATGTAGAGGACCAGAAAAAAATGGTTTACGCGAGATCGCTGAAGTACCGATACCTCCGTAGAGAAAAATAAAATTTCCACCAAGACATATCGCTGTCTGGATGAGAATGCTAAAAGTAATATCCCGTAGAAGCTCAAAAGGTGGATCTTGTAGAGCCGCGAGGGCGAAAATCAGCTTCCGCAGGAGACATCCTGTTGTATGGATATCTAAAGTGCGAGACCATCTGAAGGAAGGGCCTTATAGCGCCCTGGTGGCAAGAAGTTGTTTTTGAAAGAAGTTGAAACAGACTGAAAACCTGTTTTGTGAGAAATTTCAAGGGCAGACCTTAGTCTAGGTCTGTGTGGAAAAAACGTAACTTTCTTGGCATGAAATAGGGCCAAGATAAAAGACCCGTATAGGAGTTTGGATCTAAAGATAAATAAAAAACGATCACAGTCATGGTATATCGTTGAGAGGGCTGGTATACTTGGTGTGACTATGGTCACTACAATATTCAGGGCAAAAAACCCTTTAGTTAAATTCCTGGTCTCAAAGTTGTGCTACTAACGTCAGAGTTGAACAAGTCCGAGGGAGACCTGGCCCTGAGAGAGCAGATCTGGACTGTCTGTTAGTCGTCCCAGTACTGCCGGTATGAGTTGGACGAAATTCGCGTCCGAGAGCATCTGGGTCAGTCTGAAAACACAGGGATGATCAAATGACCTTCTCATTTAGCCTTCCGCACTATCCTGGTAGTTGTAAAGAATACAGGGAAGATGAAGATATGTACAATCTTGGACCAGTATATCTGTCCTAAGGCTGCAGAACCTAGGACCTGCTAGAAAGGATGGAACCTTAGCATGGGTGTCATGAGGCCGTCAGGAGCACATTTGTAGATTTCCGGCGTTGTCAGTCTTGACGGAAGCCTCTGGACGCAGGGACCGCTTCCCTGAGGCCGTCCATTGGCAGGCTAGCCTGGTATGAGCATCGTTGACAGTACAGCATTGAAGGATTGTACTCGGTGAGACGTGGCGAATGTTTGTCATCACTTGGAAACTGCGGTTTTCATCCTGGCGGTTGACCTGTGCTATGACTGTGGCAAAGTCTGACTATCCAAAGAAGCCTGACTGTCAGACGGTGGCCGATTGATTTCGAACTTGAGATACCGACTGAATCTTTGTAGATTTAAGGGCATCTACTGGCGTGTTCATAGTGATGGGAGTACATCTGACCATGTTTCGTTCCTGGGCCATGTGTATGCATCGATAGTTGAAAAAGGCCGTTGGTGCAGCTGAACCTGTGGAACTGTTTCCCATGCTGTCACTATCCTGTGTAGGACTTCCTGACGAAAAATCAGTGACTTGTCAGAGAAAATCCCATATGGCTGAGACTACATATGGGATGCTGCAAAAAGTGGCCGTCAGGAATACGCCGCGGAGCTGGGACTCCTGGAGTTTGTGCGCCGTAACCTATGCCTTGCAAATGGTTTAGCCTAATGAAGGTAATCTATAAATTGATTCTTCTTAACTTGCCCAATGAACATGAAAGTTTACGCAGACTCCTAAAATAATGCATTGATAATATAAGTCGTTCAGCTGTGGAAGATCCCAGAAACAAACTATAGGCATTTCCACTTCGGACCGTATTTATGAACTATAGGACTCACGGTAATTCACTCTCGACTACTAAGTCGAGAAAACCTGACTGTGTTAAGTCTTTAAAGGACTGACTGCGTATAAGAAATCTTGGGTCACAGCCACACAGAGGGCCAGGGCCCGAACAAATGAGTTAGTGCAGCATCGGGACTGCGGGGTCCAGCCTCGGAGCGGGCTGAGTAGAAGGCGTGCACGTGTTATCTCAACCCAAGTACCTAATATAGGCATAGTCATGGCATAGGCAGCTTCGTGTTAGAGATATGGGGATGGAGTCTGTGTAGACCTTGTGCGGACGCATTTTCAACCCTAGTCCCCAACCGTGGGGAATAGAGGGTGGTATGGTTCCTAGATTCCGGATACTGGTAGTTGAAGTACCAGTGTCATTGCGAATCAGTGTTTTAGCCAGCGTCTTGTGAGACTTGGTTGTCGTCACTGTTAACCAGAGCTCCAGTTGCAGGGTCTGGAGAGGATTGGCAAACATTTGTGGAAAACTTTACAGTGGTCAGATAACTGTAGGTTATATGAGCTTTAACTGAGCTCACTAATAGTGGTGGCCCAAGAAAGAACTTGTTAGTTAAACCTATATTAAGTGTACCACAAAAGAGGTCCCATGCGATAGTGAGAGGCTCTCTAATCATTCCCAACGATTCCGAGTGACCGGAACTCTTTATGTCGGCGGTGATAATGGAGATGGGGAGCGCTTTAGCCTTCTTAGAGCCTGAGGTCAATCTTGACCCCTACTTCTCTGCACCGTCTACGGGGGCATGTAAGAGCGTGGTGGCCTCTATACTTGGACTGCCACCTCCCATTCATGTAACCACGTGCCAAATCTACTAGCGATGGCAGTGGATGCTTTTACTGCAAAGCAATTGGCAGCGTCCAGGGAGTATGATCAGATAGTCCTGAGGAGATGACTGGTGCTGCCTGGATCACTGGACAGGAAGTGATCTGCAAGAAACATATGTAAATGTAGCATGCAGCTGCGTACATAATGGCAAACCATTAAGCGTAGATTTAGGAGCGACAGGAACCTGCATCTGAGTAGCCCAGTTACCGTGCTGAGTACCGATAGAGTTTTGTTTCCAAATCACGACATGGTATTGCACTGCCTCCCGTAGTGTATTGCTCCATGCATGGCGGATCTAGGCGGACAAGGTGCAGCGGGATATAGTACTGCTGGACGTCCCGCAGTTGCTACTAGGCCACATCATGGCTGCGCTGAATGTATGTTCCAGAGTCCCTGCGTTCAGCCGTAGACTTTTAAATGAAGGCTGCTAGGGAGCACTCTTAGGGCACTTGACTCCAGGCTGCGGCTGCACAACCTGAAAGCCACCGCAGAAGCGCTGCAGAACCTTAACGCCTGATAAAGTTATGCAGAGTGTGCCCGAGGACTGAGGCAGGGGTTCCACCATGTTGAGATCCTTAGGTTACTAAGCAATAATGCACTAGCTGTGCAAACTTTGCTCTTAACACCTCAGCTGCAGCAGGGAAGAAGCCCTGTTAGGGTCAGAGCCACTATCCTATCAGCTGCAGCAGGGAAGATCGGCTGCAGCAAGGAGAAACCCCATCATGTCAGAGCTTCCATCCTATCAGCTGCTGCTGGAGCTTACAGGGAGCCCTGCTAAATCCCCCATAGCACTGATTTAACTGTGCCCCCATGATAATGGCCGCCGCTGCTTATTGCTTAATAAGAGGGGCGGTCCCACTATTAAAAAACGGCGCGCAGGAACTCTCGCAGGGAGCGAGAGGCGCCAGAACCACGACTCCCGCCCTGTAGCTGCCGTCCGGCCCGCCCTGTGATGACGCGGTCCGCGTCATACATCGCCACCCGGAGAGGCGGGCCGGGGGCGGGCAAAAGGCGGCGGCTTCGCACTAGGCCGAAGCCGCGGCCTAAAGTAGAAATCCCGAGCCGAAAATGGCCCCAGACCGGCGCGGAGGTCCGGGAAGGGGTCAGGGAAGACCCGGACCCCGCCAAAACGCCTGGGCACTGCTGCGCCAGCCCCCTGATTCGTGCGGCAGGAGGTCCAGAAGACTGGATCTCCTGCATACAAGTGCCTGCTGCCCCAGGAGCCCCAGATTCCCGGCGTGCTGACTGGCAGGCTGGATCCTGGTACAGGTATGCCATATGTGCATGCAGGGTCATGGCTGCCTCCTGGGGGCTTTTAGCGCAGGGGATTTCTCTGTTTGGCCCATGTACATAGTAAGGGGCCCAGAGAGACAGTCCGATGGTACTGCCATAGTCCATTTCCCATCTGCCAGAATGCCAGGGGAGGGTGGGGGGGACCCATATTGCACCCCATATTTCCCCCGAGGTCCCAGAGTCCGCAGTACTTGCTGTGGCTCTGTAGTGCAGGGAAAGGAGCCCGGATGGGGCCTGTACCTGGTGCTGCCTCCACCTAATACCATTAGGGAGGAATCCTTCTATCCACATCCAGATGGAGGTCCAGGGCAGCGGAGATGCTGTTCTCGACATCATGGATGGATCTGTAGCCCCTATCCTGAGGGAGGTCCGGGTCTATTCTCGACCTCAGGGTGGCTGGGGCCTCTCAACTTCTAGCCAGGTACCCACAGGGGCTGGAGAAGGAGGACGGACGCATGAGGATTCATGTAAGTCCGTGGGTATCTCTCCTTAGTTCAAACCCCAAGGGGGATGGTAAAGGAAGAGCGGCATATAAAAGTTAAAAAATGAAAATCTCAACCTCAGCTCTGCAGCCCACAAGGTGGTGAGAGGAGGGAGTATGCCGGGGGCCGCTCCGGGCCCACTTTTCTTCAAATCCAAGAGATCGAACGAAGAAAGGAAATTTGTGTGTGCTCTCCTAAGACACTAAGCAAAAACTGGTGAGGCAATGCCTGTTCCAGGGGTGTATGCTGAAGAGGAGGAGCCACATTACTCTTTTGCAGATTCTGCCTAGTGTCGCCTCCTAGTGGACAGCAGCATAACACCCATGGTCCTGTGTCCCCCAATGAGGCGAAGGAGAAAGCTGCGTTTCGGGGTAACTGCCCCTTATCAGTGTAGTTTGTGGGATATTCTGATCTGGCTGTATGAGTGGGCTAAGACGAGGTTTAGGGAACTTGCTATCTACCTTATGGAGAGGAGTTTGCCTGCAACCATTAGAAGACAGTTAAGGCTACTTTCACACTACGATTTTTGTAAAATCCGATGCTGTCCGATATAAATCGGACAGCATCGGATTCTTCTAATGCCTGGAATCGGGTGCCAAATAGGCATCCGATTCCGACAGAAAATAGGATGCCCGCCCTCCTGTCAGATCGCTCCCTGAGAGCTGTCAGTCTCTCCCCGGTCCTCTTCTTTATCCCCTGTGTCTCCCCTCTTGGCCCCCTGTCCTCTCCTCTTGGCCCCCGGTCCTGTGTCTCCCCTCTTGGCCCCCGGTCCTGTGTCTCCCCTCTTGGCCCCCGGTCCTGTGTCTCCCCTCTTGGCCCCCCGGTCCTGTGTCTCCCCTCTTGGCCCCCGGTCCTGTGTCTCCCCTCTTGGCCCCCGGTCCTGTGTCTCCCCTCTTGGCCCCCGGTCCTGTGTCTCCCCTCTTGGCCCCCGGTGCTGTGTCTCACCTCTTGGCCCCCGGTCCTGTGTCTCCCCTCTTGGCCCCCGGTCCTGTGTCTCCCCTCTTGGCCCCCGGTGCTGTGTCTCACCTCTTGGCCCCCGGTGCTGTGTCTCCCCTCTTGGCCCCCGGTCCTCCTATGCGTCCTCCTCCTCCTCTTGTCCTCCTCCTCTTGTCCTCCCCCTCCTCTCCTCCTTTCTCACCTGTCCACGACTCCTGCACGGTCCCGCGCGTCTCCGGTGCCTTGCTGTTCTGTCTCAGTGCTGCCAGGACCTCTCGTGATGTCACAATCACATGACTGCCGGCTATTGGTTCCTGGCAGTCATGTGATTGTGACATCACGGCAGGTCTTATCAGCACAGACAGCAAGATACCTGGAGACACCGGAGACGCGGGAGACGACGTGGGCCTCGTGGACAGGTGAGCATAGTTTTGTTTTTTTTTATTAACCCCTTAATTTACTTTTAGGAGCTATTTTAGTGTACTGAGCATGCTCAGTACACTAAAATCGGTCCGAGGAGACATCACATGTTTTCTCGGACCCTGCTCCATAGGGCCCCATGCTAAATTGATCGGGTCGGATCGGATGTGCACTAAATGCCATCCGATCTGGTCCGATCCGAATCTGTCAGATTTTATTTTCGGTGCAAAAATCGGAGCAAGCTCCGATTTTTGCACCGATAAAAAAATCGGACAGATTCGGATCGGACCAAATCGGATGGCATTTAGTGCACATCCGATTCGGTCCGATGCCCATAGGCATGCATGGGGTCCGAAAATCGGTCCGATGCTGTCCGATTTTTATCGGACAGCATCGGAACTGAAAAAATCGTTATGTGAAAGCAGCCTAAGTAGGTAAGGAGATTTAAAGCCTCATCCTTCATGACTGAGGAGCTACCTAAAGGTGGCGCTGGAGTTCATATCAACTTACTTAGTGAAGTGCAAATTTGCATATTTCCTAGAGGAGCGATGTGGCTTTAAATCTCCTTACCTACTTAACGGTCTTCTTATGGTTGCACTTACCAATAGATCAGCTGCACACCACATTATATCCTTAAAGGGAATGCCAAAATGGCTGTGTGAATTTATTGCATCATATCATGAATAAAGGAAATATTTATACAGCTAATTAAAGCTGGCCCTAGTTCTAAAGAATCAATGTGAAAGCATTAGTTGATATCATAGCCATGAAATCATAAGCCCAGTAACTGTTTACAGAGTTCTTTCACTATACTGGGTCCTATTCTCACCCTCAATGTCTGCAACCTAGAAGTGTGGATGGGAAAATGCCCTGTGCAGTTAAAAACATGGTCTTAAAGGGAAAGTCTCAAGACTATGTGTGAAATCCTGTCTTTAAAGGGAGTGTGTAACACATGTGTGAATGTTCTCACATTAGTCACTGGGCGGGGTGCAGCTCCAAATATAATAACTAAATGTATATCAATATGGGCGCACACCTCTTTTAAGTGAGAACATTCACACATGTGTTACACACTCCCTTTAAAGACAGGGTTTCACACATAGTCTTGAGACTTTCCCTTTAAGACCATGTTTTTAACTGCACAGGGCATTTTCCCATCCACACTTCTAGGTTGCAGACATTGAGGGTGAGAATAGGACCCAGTATAGTGAAAGAACTCTGTAAACAGTTACTGGGCTTATGATTTCATGGCTATGATATCAACTAATGCTTTCACATTGATTCTTTAGAACTAGGGCCAGCTTTAATTAGCTGTATAAATATTTCCTTTATTCATGATATGATGCAATAAATTCACACAGCCATTTTGGCATTCCCTTTAAGGATATAATGTGGTGTGCAGCTGATCTATTGGTAAGTGTTTTATATATATTTTTTTTCATGCTTGCACCCACTTAAAAGAGGTGTGCGCCCATATTGATATACATTCTTATGGTTGCAGGCAAACTCCTCTCCATAAGCCGGACCCCTTCCCTGAATGCAGCAGGCATGCTTCATTCAGAGGTGCATTTAGTTTGCCATGCACCAGGGGAAGTGACAGGTCCTCTTTAATCAGAACCTTGACAGGATACCCTTTATCTCTAGAGGGGCCCTTGGCAGTCTTAAATATTGGGTTGGACCTTCTTCCCCCAAACTTAGTTCCAGTGATAACCCATGTTTTGATAGCAGCCTGTCAGAGCTTGGCAAGGTACTGGAGGGAAGCTTCTACCCCTACACAAGAGGAACTCATTAGTAGGATAAATTCTCATTATCTACATGAACATGGTTTGGTTCACTCGATAAAGCAAAAAGAAATGAGTCAGTCGTCAGTGGGAGATTTGGGAGACTTCTGGATTGGCGATACCTCACACTTAGGATGGTTTTAATATTTTTCCTGGTTGATTCTCGTCTTCTCATAAGTAGATTGTTATACAAAAATATTTAAAACAAAGCTCCTAAAGCTTATCTTCCCCCCCCTCCACACACACACAATCTCCATTAATTTACCCTGTGTGTCCAATCCTGGCTGCCCCTTTCTTTGTGTGGTCCTTTCTTCCCCTCTTCTCCTTTATAATATTCAGTTTGGAATTGGTTTACACTGGTGGTGATTATTTGGGCATGACTTATATAATAATAATATTTAGTCATTTATATAGCGCTATTAATTCCATAGCACTTTACATACATCAGTAATGCTGTCTCTCTTGGAGCTCACAAAGTAAGCATCCTATCAGTAGGTCTTTGCCAGTTCAGATACCCTTCGAATGGAGGCGATTGCCACAAGAAAAAACACCTTCTGAGAGAGAAGTCGTAACGAGACCTCCCGGAGTGGTTTGAAGGGTGGGTTCTGAAGCACTTCCAGGACCAAATTTATATCCCAGGCCTCCAAGGGCCTCCTATACGGTGGAACGATACGTGAAACACCCTGCAAAAAGGTGCGAACCTGGGGTTTTGAGGCCAGTCGGCGTTGAAAAAGCACAGACAGTGCAGAGAGTTGTCCTTTAAGAGAACTTAGGGAAAGACCCTTGTCCAGTCCAGATTGAAGAAACCCCAGAACCGCTGGAAGCAAAAAGCGCAAAGGCGGGATATTTCCTGAATCACACCAGGCGAAAAAAAGCCTTCCAAGTCCTGTGATATATACGGGCGGAAACTGGTTCTCGCGCAGGCCATAGTGTGCGCTAACTCCTCCGAAAAACCTGCCTCACTCAAAATTCGGGCCTCAAGGGCCATGCCATCAAACGAAGAGCCCCTGAGTTCTGGTGACAAAATGGGCCCTGCGAGAGAAGATCCGGACAGTCCGGCAGCTGCCATGGAACGTCTGCGGCGAGTTGCACAAGATCGGCGTACCACAATCTCCTGGGCCAGTCCGGGGCGACTAGAATCAACGGGACACGCTCCTCTCTGATTTTCTGTACCACTCTGGGAATGAGGGCCAGAGCGGGAAAGACGTATGGAAGATGAAAAGGGTATATACAGAGGTGGCAGCACTCACCAATCTTCAAGTCGATTCTTTATTGTACAAACAGCATAAAAGGCGATCATCGAAGGTGTTTACAGGGGATACAGGGGGGAGGATGGGATGTCCCTCAAGCAATGGGCCGTTTCATGCCCACCACAGGGTGCTTCTCCAGGCTATGGCACCATGGAGAAGCGCCCTGTGGTGGGCGTGAAACGGCCAGGCGCTTGAGGAACATCCCATCCTCCCCCCTGTATCCCTGTAAACACCTTTGATGATCGCCTTTTATGCTGTTTGTACAATAACTCCCGTAGCGTCTGACATTAGCTTATCAAGCTTCTCCCCAAATAGACAGACACTCACCTAAATAGGGCATGCTGGTGAGAGACCTCTTCGACGCCGAATCCGCCTTCCACTCTCGATGCTAGAGAGCCCATCGATTCGCAATGGCGTTCGAAGCTGCCACCGCAGTGCAATTAGCCGCATCAATAGAGGAGTGAACCAAGAATTCCCCAGCTACAGAGATCTGAGCAGCCAAATCTAACAACTCTGGGTCTGCATCCCAGTGACGTAAAGCGGAGTGTAAATCACCTGCCCAGGTCACAATGGCCTTAGCCACCCGCATAGAGCCAAAGGAGGGGGACAAGGACGAGCCTGAAGCTTCGAACACCGACTTTGACAAGTATTCCAGCTGACTGTCAGTAGAATCCTTGATAGGCGCCTCATCAGGGAGAGAAAGAGTCTTAGAGGCCAAACGGGACATCGGAGGGTCCACCTGAGGGGAATCTGACCAGGCTTTTGCCACCGCTGGTAAAAAGGGATAACGGGCCTCAATCGCCTTACAATTACCGAACAGTTTATCTGGCTGGGATCAATGTTTCTGCAGAACCTCCTGAATCTCAGGATGCTTAGAGAATACATTCTAGGGTCTTTTGTGGCCTTTTGAAGTAAACCACGTGGTCCGAGGGGGTGACCGGAGCTGGGTCAGTCACTGACCAAGCCTGATTAACGGCCGACACCAGGTCATCCACCATTGCAAGGGTATCAGAGGAAGCGGATTCAAATGGATCACCCTGATCCGCATCCGCATCCGAATCACGGAGCTCACCAGACGAGTGTGATTCATCGGACCTGCTCTGTGCAGGAGAAGCATGAGAGCCCTGAGACGGAGCCGTGGAAGAACTCCTGCGGAGTCTCTTCCTGCCAAAACTACGGAAGAGAGGAGGAGTACGAGAACATGTCTCCTCATGCCCGGAGCCCTCGTCCAAAGAACCAGGTCGGTCCGAGGTGCTGGGCGAAGGACGGGCCTGCACAAACCGGATCAGTGTCTCGGAGAGTTGCTGTATGGATTGGCTCACAGATTGCGATAAAGACTACCATTCCGGGGTAGTCGGGTCGCTAGCGGACACATCCTCACCAGTGGGTGCCTGCTCAGAGGCAGAGGCACAGGTCTGAGAGGAGTCAGAGACACATGCCTGGCAGAACGGGGTAGAACAACCGCATGAAAGCGCAGCCTTGCATGCAGTATAAAAGGCATAGTACACATTAAAGGCCATCTGGTGTTCTCTTGTCCTTATTGACAGACATCATGGCAAAATCCCCCCTGCTATACTCAGGGGTGTACACTGCTGAGTGTGAGGCACAAACAGACATAATGCTGCAGCAGAATGAAAATATTCGCTGCTGAGCACACAGATAAACAGCTTAGGGCTATAGCAGGGTATAGACCGCTGCTGAGCCCTGTCACCTGAAAGTTGGCTGGAAGCGAAGCGCCCTGTGTCCCCTGTAGAAAACTCTGATTGTGCCTGCAGTGATGTCCCTCTGCTGCTGAAGATGGCGGCCAGAAGAAAAGAAGCGCCAGAAACAGACGTGGGAGCGGGAAACCGCTAGGCCACGCCCCCTCCCCTTTTCCCCGTGATGCCCAAACCAAATGAACGCAATTGGTCGATGGGCTGGCCGGAGGTGTTCCTGGCCAGGCCTCATCATCACTAGGTAGGAGATGTCTGGGCTCGACCCCTTGTAGGGTGCTCAGAGGTAAAAATAATCGATCTATATTTTGTGTAACCTCGGCACACCAATAATTAGTAGACAACGAAGATTTGCAAAATCTTCGTTGTCTACTAATTATTGGTGTGCCGAGGTTACACAAAATATGCATCATCACTAGGGGCAGAAGAGGCCGGAACACAAGTGTGCAGGCCCGAAGCCGGGGCCTAAGTTAATATAGTAGGCCGCTGGCCAAGAGGGGGTCATTGCGGAGCCCACCGCAGGAGATGGGGTGGGTACAGGAGACCACAGGGGGCACCGGAGCGCAGCATCATACCTTATTACGGCTCCCAACCCTGAACCCTACAAGGGGCAGGGGAGCGGACCATACATCCCAGGGCAGCCTGACATCCATCTTCTGTGCTGCAGCAGTCAGAGGCCCAAGAGACACCTCCTGCAACCCAGATTCCCATCTGTGGGGTCTGAGGAGGGACGGTGCAGCAGTCCAAAGGAAACACCGGCTACCAGCCAGAGTCCCAACTGTGGGTTTTGGGGAGAAAGGAAAAAGTCATCCATTGATGAAGAAAATAAACTAAAAAACAAACAGTGTCTTGCCTCCTAAGACACTAAGCAAAAAACTGGTTGAACTGTGCCAGTCAGGGGGTTATATACTGTTGGGAGGAGCCACGGCGCTTCTTCTTTCAATTGCTTAGTGTCACCTCCTAGTGGCAGAATGGCATAACCCATCGTCCTGTGTCCCCCAATGAGGCTAAGGAGAAAATTGTTTAAAAAAAAAAAAATTGTGCTGATGTAAAGTAGACATGTGGGACATGTTATTAGCTATTTTGTGTGATATAAATCTCTGGTTTAACGGTATGAAGATTAAAATTATTTTAAAATTAACATTTTTGCCAAATTTCAGCTTTTTTTTCACAAATAAAAAAAAAAATTCGTCCTGCCAATACGACGTAAATATGTAATGGAAAAAAACAAACAAACAATCTGGAAATCACTGGGATCCGTTGAAGTGTTCCAGAGTTATAGCCTCAAAGCGACACTGGTCAAAATTGCAAAAAATGGCCTGGTCATGAAAGGGGCTGTCCGGTTTGTTTATAAAATCTGTGTGTATTTAAGTAGCAAAATGCTAACAGTTTGCAATTTACACCCAGTTAGCATTTTTTATGTGCAGGAGCTGCTCACCCTGACTGAAGATGTGTATTTTTGAGCTGGTTTTAACGTCACAACTAGACGTTACGCCCTGAATCTGGCCTGCCCCAGTCTTCAGCAAGTCCGCCCCGTCCCCAGAAGAACCACCTTCAGCGTGGTCCATTCTCCTTCACCGTGCCCACGCGGTCACTTACACTATACTCTCTGCACAATGGACACAGCTGTCCCCTCCATGAAGACGACCACTCTGTCAGTGATGCAGTATATGCGCAGTCATCTCTTTTACAGAGGGGCGACTGTGGCACAATGATGCACAGAAAGCATTGCTTCACTGACCGTGCTGAGCCCTGTAAAGATGACCGCGCAGATACCGCATCACTGACAGATCAGTCTTTTTTCGAGGGAATGGATGCGGCAGAGTTGCAGAGAGGATTGCTTTAGTGACAGCGCGGGCACTATGAAGGAGAATGAACCATGCTGAATATGGGGTGGTCTTAATGGAGACTGAGGCGGGCCTGTTGGAGTCCGGGCATAACGTCCAGTTGTGACGTTACAAGATGACTCCAAAGCAGGAAAACTAGACTGGGGTGAGCAGCTCCTCCACAAGCAGAATGCTGATATCTAGGAAACCATGCAAAATATTAACAGGATGTAAATTACAAACTGTTAGCATTTTGCAGCCAAGATACACACACACACATTTTATGAAAAGCCCGGACAACCCCTTTAAAGGTAAAAGCCATGCTCTGGGGTATAGGCTAATTAAAATTGTCTTTGTTACTAAGAGGGGTTAAAAAAATACCTTGTTCATTTGTGTACAGACCTCCATGAGGGCTTTTTTTTTTTTTTTTTTTAACCATCTGTGAATATATAAAACTTACTCAAAACAAATAAATAGTAATTGATATGTCTATACCAGGTACAGATAGATACCACAGCTGCCCCTGGAAACAGCCCATACATTCTAGGATCTACCCTGCATGGTAGATGCTAGAATGTATAGGCTGTTTCCAGGTTATTGCACTGGCTACAACAGCCAATCACGGATGCCCACTCTCTAACAGCGTTTGATTGGATAATCAGAATGTTAATGAGCAGCCCTGGAAGTAGACACACACGGACGCCAGTAAGTATAAGCTGATGTTTAATCAATGTTTTGTTCCTTTTTACAGCCTGCCAGCCACCATTTCCAAACTTTAAAGTCTGGGTTCGGACTCAAGTTCGGGTCAAGTTCGATCCCAAACCTGGACTTTAAGAAGTTTGGCCGCATCCACGGAACCAGAATATTGGCAGGTTCGCCCATCAATAGTCGCCACATGTAAAATAATTTTAGCTGTATGCAGTCTTGGTACCATGGAAGCCAACCACTGAATATTTACTGCTGTGACCTCCAAAGTTCACTAGAATTTTAGGTTCTATATTTCTGCTTACCTTTCTCTTCCTGCCTCTTTTTGCTTTAGTTGCAGTAGGGGGAGTAGGTATATCCTGAGAGTAAAAAGCAATAGTTAGCAAAGAAAGTACTCACATGCAGGGGTAAATAAAAACAAGAGTGGATTCCCATCTGCAGATTTTCAGAGAGTTGTATGGATATATACCGGTACTTTCAATTTTAGGTCTATGATATCGGTCATGACCTGCCGAGGAAACCCTTGCTGAAAATCAGTCTGATCCATTAGACACTAGACAAGTTCTTTGGGGACTCAAAGGAAAGAAGTGTCAATTCATGTACTCACTGACATTCTAAAAAGAAAAAATTGTACGCTGTAGCAAAGGGGTCCCATACTTGTGGCTTGAGAGCCACATGTTGCGAATGGCCTCAATGTGTGGCTCACGACTGTCTGCCAACTTAGTGTACCGTATATGCATTAGGTCTAGCTAACAGCTATGAAAGAAAAGGTCTCTAGATGGCGATGTTTTACGAGTAGCTTCACATTGAAGAGCATATCTGAGGGGATATGGTTGGAATTGCACATCCAAGACCTTGTGACCTCCAACTCAAAAATATTTCCAGAGTCTGCCCCTTCCTAAAACCTTAATCTACTAAAATACTAGTGCCTTCCCTCTTTATTTCCCACCTTGATTACTGCAACATTCTCCTCTGTGCCCTCCCTGCTAACACTCTCGCACCTCTCCAATTTGTCCTCAACTCTGCTGCCAGACTAATCGACCTCTCTCCTCGCTATTCCTCCACTTCTCCCCTCTGAAAATCTGTTCACTGGCTCCCAATTCCCCACCATATCCAATTCAAATTACTAATATTGACGTACTAAGCAGTCTACAATCTGTCTCCCCGGTATATCTCTGAACTAATTTCCAGATATCCAGCTCAACCTCTTTTTCTCCTCCACACTTATACAATCCTCATCGAAAGGCCTGCAGGACTTCGCACGAGCATCACCCCTAGCCTCTGGAATTCTGCACCACAACACGTCCGATTAGATCTTACACTCTGAACTTTTTTAATGCGGAATCTGAAAACTTCTCTATTCAGAACAGTTTACAGGCTGCAATGAGCATACCACCAGCGGACTTGGTGCTCCACCACCACCAGAGCCAGCCTAATCTACTGTCTCCCTCCCCCACTGCCCCTTAGACTGTACGAGTCTATCAATGTTAGTTTATTGTACTTTCAACTTGTTTTGTATGCAACCCTTTCTCATGTACAGCACCATGGAATAAATGGTGCTCTATAAATTAATGATAAACCCTAGATCTTTGTATCAGGGCTGTGGAGTTGGCAAGCCAAACCACCGAACTCAATTTCCCTGATTCAGATTCCAACTCTGACTCCTGCTGTAGTGACTGGGTATGAAACTAGTAATAAAAAGTGATACGGCACTCCTGGCAAATGAAGGTGCTCAGATAGGATCAAACTCCGTATAAACAAAAGAAATAAAGAATCCAGCTCTCAATATTGATGGAGAAAAGATAAAGATGAATCTTTAATCATGATCCAATCAGCAAAGCGTGGAGTGAAAATTCAGCTAGTGATTGAAAATTCAGACCACTTGAATATGCGTGGAGTGCAGAAGAAATGCAACCGCCATCGCTGGTGAATCTGGTGCTGTATCTTCAGACCTGCAATACATTTGTCGAGTCTATTCACATTCAGGATGGGCATGGCCAGTCAGTCCTTTTTCAGTACTGTGAACAGGTTGGATTAGCAACACACTGGAACCTCAACAATGACTTATTGACACTGAAGATCATTGATGGTTCAGAAGAAAGCGTATGCACGCACAAGGTCAAGAACTTGCCAGGTCAGAAATAAAAAAAAAATTTTAGGGAGCAGATAGGCAAGTTCGATTTTATAACCTGAGGAAAACACCTCCCTGAACCAGGTGTCGTCCATGTGAGCCATCCAGATGAAGGAAAGCAGACAACGCCCCAGCTCGAGAAGGTGAGTTGAGTGGGGGGGGAACCCTTAATTCTTTGAAACACCTGAAAATGGAGGGCTTTGTAGCAGGTGTGTTATAAATGTAGGGTTGAAATGAGGGCTGCCTGGGTCTAGTTATCGGGCAGGCTCCAGTCACCACCACGGGAACAGGAATTGTGAAAGGAACCGCAGAGCACCTAAAATTTGGGAGAAGCAGAGCACCCTTTCCCAAGGTGGCATCCCTAATTATTTAATCTAGACAAGTCATGAAAAGTCTGTATTCAAAGAGTGGAAGACCTATAAGGGTCTTTTTCGGACACTGGGTCAGCAAACTAGGATCTGAGCCAAATAGAACACTAAATTGCTACCAAGTTGGCTGTGGTGAGGGTTGACAATTGTGCCATTGCAAGTAAAGTCTTGCAGAAGCACTTTGATGATTAAGGAAGTTCTTGAGGGGACCCAGAATATAAATACTGGTGTAGCTTTGTAGCCTAGGCTGTACAGGCATTGCCGACACAAGACGCAGGGGAGAATTAAGTAAAATGGAGGCTGCAGATGAGAAAAAAAAAAAAAAAAAACACCATCCTTGCAAGAATAGTCAGCCTTCTAATATAGTGGGCTACTGAGGGACGTCGTGCCAAACAGAGGCAAGATAGTGGGTTTTGGGATGTGGTTTCCTGTGGGTCCACAGAAGGGATGTGGATCATTTGGTAGACAAAGAGCAAGAGGACTTCAAAATTTCTGGAAAAAGGCAAGCACCTACCTGGATATTTCCACCTCTTCAGTCAGAAGCTCATTGAAGTCTTCCCTTCATGGTTAGGAAAAAGAGACTTGTTAGCAGTGCTAGTGGTCAGAAAATGCACTCAGAGTAACAAACCTATTCCTAACTTAGAGCGTGTCCATTACAACTCGAATAAGATCCTACATGACCAAGGCTAGACTGAAATCATGCTCAGAACACATGAGGTGTCTCCCAGGGCTTCAGACTGGGCAGGAGGAAAAGCAATGCCATCCTAAGTAGCACTATCCCGAGTGTGATCTGGAAGGCCAAGAAGAAGCTGTGGTAATGCAGCAGGAAGGTGGGATAAGCTCCTCCAGAAGAGGGTGTGGGACACAGAAGAACAAGCGCACAATATAGGCGAGCTGGTCTGACAGCTGCACCAAGGAATCATAGATGGCGAGAGAATGGTGAGGTTACCCATGGACCTAAGGCCTAGAACAAAAGACCGGACCAAATCAGTTTGGAGGTCTATTCCTGACGGAGGTGGTCGGGGTGGTCGGTAGGTGTTAAGTCATTGGGCACAGAAAGAGCCAGGCTGACAAAAGTCGATTGCAAACAATCAAAATGTGAAATGGTCAACAATGTCATGGAAGGCTGCCTGGGTTGGGGAAAATCTTCCGAGCAAAACGACAAAGTGGCTGGGAAAAGCAAAACAATCTGTGTCAAACTGCTGCTAGCTGTGGAGAGATGACTGGAGCAGCAGACTGGAAGCTGCCGAGGTGCAGAATCAACAGTTTCACCAAACAAGGCAAATATTTTCTGCTCAATCACTAGTACCACTCCATATAAAAGACCATCGCCCTCCCCCATTACCTTCCTCCCCACCATTAATCAAGGAGAGTTGTCTCTTCTTTCTAAGGCGGCTGTCACACGCTTCAATATCGTTAGCGATATTGTTAGCGATCACGTGCACGCGCGATCGCTAACAATATCGTTCCACATCGCTGGTGAGCTGTCACACAGGCAGACTCACAAGCGATGTGGAGCAGCGAGATCGCTGGTAACTATGGTACACATTAGGTTACTAGGCGCCGCGCGGCGCTTAGTAACCAGACGTTTACCATAGATACCATCTCCCAGCATAGGCTCTGCCGCTGGGAGATCGTTCATCGTGGTGTCACACACCATGATGAGGCAGATTGATCAAGCGTTTATCGCTTGATATGAGCTCCGGCTCACCAATCTGCGATGTCACAATCAAGCGATTTTACATTGTAAAATCGCTTGATCTCACGCAGCGATGCACAAACGATATCGCTTAAGCGATCAAAAAGCAGATCACTTAAGCGATATCGTGCATTAAATTGAAGCGTGTGACGGCTGCCTTAATCACATCTCACCACTTGTGCACTTGACCCAATCTCATCTCCTCCCGAAGCTTACCACCATGCTTATTCCAGCTTAAACCCATTTTTTCATTCTAATTGTTAACCTCCGGTACCTTCCTTTCTACTATCAAAGCATGCCACAATCACACCCATCCCAAAGAAACCCATGCCTCGACCCAGCCTCTGCAACGAGCTATTGCACTACATCACTGCTGCTGTTGCCTCAAAATCTCTTGAATAGCATCTCCATGCTGAATTTTCCTCCCACCGTTCATCTATCTCACTCTTCAACCACCTACAATCTGGCTTCTGTCCACAACATTGCACAAAACTGCCCTTCCCAAAATTACTACTAATTTACTTACTGTCAAAGCTTCAGGAAACAAATTGCTGAAATGGAAGAGGGGCGGGAATAATGATATCACCTCACCTTTTTGCACCTTTGACGAATGTAGATGTCAAGCTATTCCACGGTTTGCAGCAGTCCTCTCTCGATATGAATCCAGGATTGCAGATAGGAGATAAGGGACTAATGGACGCGCTCCTGCTTCAAATAATTCCAAATTCAAAGGTTGTATGAATTCATCCGGTGGTATTTATTCTATGCGTTTCGGGGACGAGCCCCTTGACACAGTAAAGAGATGTACCTCTCTTTACGGTGTAATTTTTGTGGTATTCCTGAGGAAAAATTAAATACCACCGGATGAATTCACACAACCTTTGAATTTGGAATTATTTGGAGCGGGAGCGCATCCATTAGTCCTATTTCTCCTATCTGCAATCCTGGATTACTGTCAAAGATAACAGACCATTCTCTGAACTCTTTTTAGACCTGTCATCTATCTGACTTGGACACTGTCAACCACTCCCTCCTACTACAGATACTCCAATCTGTCCTTAACTCTGCTTGACTAGGTTTTCTCTGCAAATCCCTTTATTGGCTCCCAATTCTCCAGCATTTTAAATTCAAACTACTAACACTAACCTACAAAGCCATCAAGATCATAATCTGTCACCTCTGTATATCTTTGTACCAGTCTCCAGATACACTCAAACATGTACTCTCTAGTCCTCTCAAGACCTACGTCTCTTCTCCACTCTTATTCTGGTTCCTTTTAAGGCAGTTGGATGAGGGACGGATAAGAATAGAGGCAGGGTTTAAAACACTGCGCTGACCAAAGGAGGAAGATTCCAAGCAGACTATTTTATAATCTACTTTAATGAAACAAGCCTACGCGTTTCGTGGCCATCCAGCCACTTCATTAGGGCATCCAAGGCTGATTTTTCCGCTGGGACCAAGATCGCGACAATATCCTGAGAAAAATCCTTTGGTATAAGCTGCAGGTGTCAAGGGCTACGGTATTAATTTCTAGACATGAGGCATTCTGAGGGATAACTGGCCAGGAGAGAGCAGTTCTGGATTGCTTGTTAGTTGTCCTGGCACTGCTGGTACTAGTCGGACGGAAACTGCGTATGAAGCGCATCTAGGCCAGCCTGAGGCCACAAGAATGATCCGGCGATCTTCTTGCTCGACATTCCGCACTACCCTGGTAGTGGGGAAAGCATCTAGGGGAGACGTCTTGTACGAGTCCAGTCTTGGACTACTACCTCTGTCCTATTGACTGAAGTTCCTGGTACCTGGGGCTAAGATGGTTGGAATCTTGTAATTGAGTTTTCATGGTGCTGGCCTTCCTGATGGAGGACATCTGGATGAAGTGACCGTTTTCCTGAACCCATCCTTTGTCAGGTTAGACAAACCGCTGTCCAGATGTCTACAGCTAGTATGAGACCAACTGATAGTACAGTGTTTTAGGATTCTCCCAGGGTAGGATGTGGCGAACATCCGTTCTCACTTGGAGACTTCGTGTTTCACCCTGGGGGTTGACCTATGCCATGGCTGTGGCATTGTCCGACTGTATCCTGACCTGTTCTACTGCTAGAATGTGACCAATTGATTTCAGTACTAGAAATACTGCCCAAATCTTTGAAGGTTGAGGGCATCTTTGGGTGTGGTTGAGACTACTGTCATATGCCTTGTGATGAGGATACATCACCCCACATCCTGTTGTTTTATCTGATGCGGTGTATCCAATATGGCTGCAACTGCATAAGTGATGCTGCAGCATGTGGCTGTCAGTAGTACACAGCGGAACTGCGACTTCAGGAGTGTGTGCGCTGTGCCTTGGCATAGTGCTAGACTTGCGAAGGTTGATTCGCCAACCGAGTCATCTGCCTGTGGAAACGGATATTGACCATGTGTTCTTAGTTCCTGAGCGTCATGTATTGATGAATAATTCTAGATATGAGAGACTGCTGGAATGCAGTATAAACATTGCTACTTCTGCCAGAGAAAAACCTTGTGTTTATGCGCTTTAGGTCTTACGGTATTCTCTTTTGACTCCCGAGTCTATCAAAGACAGACTGAGTGGAAGAAGGTTCGTTCCATGGCCATACAGGCGACAGGAGGGCCAATTTCTTGGACTACTGCAGTCGGGAGTGTGCTTAAGAGTGCTTGTGCGTGTTATCTCAACCCAAGTACCTAATATAGATGCAGTGAGTAGACTGGCCTGGGCTCCTGTTCCACGTTCTGCGAGTTTTTGCTTTTGTAGTTTGGGGATGGAGGCTGGGTAGGCAATGTGCCGTTGCCATTTTAACCCGAGTCCCCACCGTGAGAAGTCGAGGCCGTAGTATGGCATATAGCAACCTCGGATACGACCCAGCGACTTCCAACCGTGGGGAGCTGAGGAGGGAGTGTGGTATGGGAGGCAGTTCTTGCAACCCTTAGTTGAATTACCCGTGCCGCTGCGGTTTCCGGTGTTTTAGCCTGTGGCTTGTGTGACTTGAAGGGGGACAAGCTGTAGTAGGCTGCATTACTGATGGCCATCCTGCCGTGTTCGTTGGGCGACTGGCACCCAACGAAGCTGCGTGCGTTGTACCTTTCCAAGCCCCTGTGCACCTGTACAGCGGATGCTGTAATACTTCCAATTAGAAAGTTAGTAATGGTAGTTGGAGACGCCAGAAGCTGATGGGGAGCATTGCCTATCGGCCGTACCTATAGGGTATGGCAGGCTCTTTCTGTATATCAGTCTTTCCTTTGGTGCCGCCAGGATGAGAAGGAGGAAACTGGCACTGTAGTGTTCCTAAAACCAATGCTTCGTATGTGCCTTTCCGACCCCGGCAGTGAAGAAGCACTGTTGGGCTCCCATTTGTCCCGTCTGCTGTCTGTCCTCTACATATGTGTAACCATGCTAGCGATGTGCACGTTTGTCCACCCCCAAGCCCTCTGTCCAACATGTGTGGGCTTTTATGTGCCTGCACTTAGTGCAGCACTTCCATGTGTAGTGGTGACACGTTTGCACACCGGACCGGTGTTACATGTGTGTCCGCACACACTTAGCCCGTATTTGTGGCTTTTGTGTGTGGGGGTTAGACCAGTAGCAGCGGTGGCCGGAGCATGTCCAAGATCTTTTAATGGCCGCTGCTGTTTAGAGGAGAGGAGTGAGGAGAAGGGGGGAAGATAATCTTGCCTCGTCGCCCAGCACAGTCCAGAGACCCTTTGCTGATGTGGCTGCTTTATCTCCCGCCCCCTTGCTGATGGCACTGAACACTCTGTTCTGCCCCTTTGTATGATGCCGGTCACGTCATTTTGGTCATTCGGGGGACAGGCAAAAAAGGTGGCAGCTTTGCACTAGGCCAAAGTCGCGGCCTATAGTAGCATCCCTATGCCAGGAATGTTACTAGGCCGGCGCGAAGGTCTTTGAAAGGGTCGGAATGGACCGGACCCCGCCGGATTTCGGTGCTTCACAGCGCCGGTACGACACTGGCCTTTGCAGGAGCATCCAGACCGCTGGGTCTTTTGTTGAAGCTTTGCTTTATCCGCAGGTGCCGGCTGCCGCAGGATCACATACCTCCTGTGCTCCTGGCATGCGAACTGGCTACGTATACTGTGCCCCCCGGCCCCCTCAGCAGAGCTGGGGTTGCTGGAGCTGCAGCCTTACAGGTTGCTGCGGCTGTTTACTGCAGAAGCACTTAGCACAGCTGAGGCTTCTGTTTCGTGCTGCTCACGTTCGTGCCGCCTATTTTTGCCCTACCTGCGGCGCCTCGACCTAAGAACCCCATGAGGGGGTGATTGGGGAGGAATGCTGCTGTCCACCATCTGAGGGCTACTGCTCCGCCTCGACCTCAACCCAGAGACCCCAACAGTGGGGACCAAGGGAAGGAGGACCATCATCTCGACTTCAACCCAGCACCCCAACTGTGGGATGCCGAGGAAGGAGCGGCATGTGGTGCGGCATGTCAACTTCAAACCAGACGCCCTCAAAAGTGGTTGGCCGAGGAAGGAGCATGCCGGGGGAATCGCCAGAGACCCACTTTTCCTCTTTAAAGAAAAAAAAAAAACAATTTCAAGGATAATAAAATGTAGTGTTCCTTATAACGACACTAAGCAAAAACTGGTGAGGCAATGCCTGCTCCAGGGGTGTATACTGCAGAGGAGGAGCCACTTAACTCTTTTACAGATTCTGCATAGTGTCGTCTCCTAGTGGACAGCAGTATAACACCCATGGTCCTGTGTCCCCCAATGAGGCGAAGGAGAAAAAAAAAAAAAGAGAGCGACTCTCCAAAAAGATTAAACCCTAAATAAATAATTAATTATAAAAAAAAAAAAAGAAATGGGACACTAGCATTCTGGTGGCAGCAGCCAAGTAGAACAGTTGACAAGCGGTAAATGGCATCCACAGTGGGGTACACTACTGTGGAGTGTTTGGCGTGTCCTCCAAGAATAACAGTGAAATAAGAGTGAAAGACATACATACCACTTAAATGTAAAAGGAAAATTATCAAAATAATTTAAAAAAACAAAAACAACAAAAAAAAAAACGTATACAGGTCGTATCTCCCTCCTACGGAAACTAGGCTACAGCTGAACATCCTTGTGCCTAAAGAGATTGCATAGCCCACCAAGTAGGTGCAACACTGTTTTTTCCTTTAGTGCCGACCTTCCAGGTAACATTGCCCTTGTTCCCATCCTTGATGTGAAGACATCGCTAAAGTCTCAGAACATCCAGGAGCTGCTGGGTTCTAATAAATAAATCTGTAGTACTGAGGATAGGTGCTACTGAATGTAGAGCATTATGAAGCATGAAGCAGTGTTAATATAGTTGAGATGCCTGCCATGAAAGATGAAAAGCAGACCCTTACCTTCATAATGCGGTCCTACCCTACAATGTCAAGAAGTGTGTGTGATGGTGCTTTTCTTAGAATTTTGTAGTACATTTGCTCCATCCAAGGTCTTTACATTTATTTTATCTTTTTGCAGTTACATGCCCTGTTTTGCTTGGTAACTTACTTCACTGACCCCATGTGGATCACTATCATCCTTTGAAGTATTTAAATCCTTTTCTGGAGATCCAAGTCCACTAGAAGATGTATCCGAAAGTTTGCTTGAAATCTGGAATTATAAAATACAAGTTCAACATAATTAGAAGCAGTAAAAAAAAAGTTAATATAGTTTAAAACTGTTCATAAGGAAAAACAATTATTAAATCCAATCAGATTGTTTAGGACCACTACATGCTTTACGTATGGGACTTTAAAGACACGTTCAAATGTGTGTGCCCATGTGTAGCAAATCGAATCAACCATTTTTAAATATGCAAATCTAGCAAGTGGGTGGAAAAAATATCAATTCTTCTGTTTTTAAGAGGTACTTCATGTTGTGTAAATGACTTGCCAACTCTATGCAGCAGTTCAACAAACTTAAAAAGGGGGATCATAGGTTGTAAAAAGTTACATGGTAAAACCTTAACACAAAAAAACTCTAAAACTGACATCCATTACATGTTTTAACCCCTTCATGACCATGGTTAAAGGTTGATTTACATTTTTTCAGGGGTGCACTGCTCCTGTGCTTTGCAATTGTAATAATTTTACAAAATTGCAATTTTAAAACGTGTATTGTGGATAGATAGAATACCTAAATTAGCACTAACTTTGACAATATTAAAGACCTATCCCAGCCAATGTGGAAATATAAGCCAAACTGGTGAATCACAAGCCATAAGTTGCCCAACGTTATTATATAAACATTGAGGCCGATTCATCCAGGTGCTACTTCAGAAATTTGGCATCAACACTAAGGGTACCTTTACACGTCGCAATATCGCAATGCAACATCGACAAAAAGTCACGTGGTACGGCCGTTGCAGTTGATATCGTTCGTGCGTTGTGTCGTGTAAATGGGCAATGCGACTCGAAAAAATCATAGGTACGATATTGCTATATGCGATCTGGCATGATCGTGCTGTGCGACGTTGCAACTATGATTTTATTTGCGATTTCACAGGTTTCACTAGTGAGGCCGTAGGCGTGCCTGTGGGTTGTGTTTTGTCCCATCTACGTTGATTGGTGGCTAGTATTGTATGCCGATTGGATGGCCCTGGCAAGGGAGCCATATTGAATTATGTGTGCGTACGCCACTTCATTCATTGACTTCTGCATCTCCTCAATGTTACGAAAATGCATGTATACAAGGCCAATCATTGTTAAATACCTCCTGTACTATTCATGAAGACGTTTAAAGGCGCCTATTGACAACGCTACAAACATAGCATCGCCAAAATCATAAACTACTGGCCAAAAGTGCCATGTCAGTATATTAAAGGGCTCTTTGATGATAGCTATAATCTCCCATCCCACACGTCGCACATCTATGAAAATTATATCCAAAGTCTACCCACTTATTGCAATAGTAGCCCACGTATGTGTGGCCATGTGCGACGCATAAGCGTAGCGGTTTTCATATTATGTAACGCTGTGGCGTTCACTGTGCTCATCCATTATGTGTTGGCGACTCCTTTGCGGATGGAGAAGTTTAGACATCGTCAATACTCTGCGCCATGACGTCATTACGTAGTTTTGAAGCAGGCCCTGCCTTCTAGGTGCTTTACAGTCCCCTGCAGAAAGATGGCTGACGCACAGGGCTCAGCAGCATGGGGAGAGCCAGAGCTACTCCTGCTCTTTGACTACTGGTGTGAGTTATCACATCAGTATCCCCGGCTGCATAAGATGCGCATTGTGCGCAAAGTACAGAGGGCCCTGCGCAGGAGACTGCAAGCTGAGCAGACGCGGAAGCAGATAATCAAAAAGGTGGCGGACATGAAGTATAAGGCGAGGGACCGCATGGCCGCCATCCGTGTCCACATCCAGACTCTGCGTGGGGAGTATGATGTCAGAACACATCCACACATGTTCACTCACACCACAATACACATGATTTGCCTTACATGGAAGTCCACCCTGTCCGTGTGGCAGAACTCCTGATGCTGATGGCTGATGGGTGTTTTAATGTGTTGGCCCTGCAGAGACATGCACAAGAGCCATCACACAGTAATGTGTGTAGCATGCCATACATTCAAGATTGTGGTGGCCAATTCAATTACAACACACATAGGTGTGACTCCAACCTTGAAGTCAGCATATGCACATTGTCAGTGATGTCATGGACCACAGCCTACAAAATGTCACATTGTTACACAACTCCTACATGTCACAGCACATACCCTTCTGGTTGTTGGACACAAGTCTACGCCCCATAACGCCGCTTTTGTGCCTTTGTGACAACCAAACACACACTCCCTGTAACGCCATGTTGATAACATGTTGTGGTCCACTTAAAGAAATGATGCATTTCTATATGTTGATAAACAGCCTGTCACTGTGGGGCTGTGCTTGTCGTCCCAGGTGTATGGTTAAGGGAATGTCCTAAAGTGCTGCGGACAATCCTTCCTGACCCTATTGTGTGGCAAAACAACTTATTTATGCAACATTCCCATCATGTGGTTGCTGCGTGCCAAGGACAACTTGCTTCTTTACACATACATATATGAAGGTGCAAGCATTGTGCAGAAGAAGTAGCAGTCCTCTTGTACCCCAGCTTCAAATGTCAGCCACATGATGTCATAGGTACACAAAGGCCATTAGCCACACATCAGTGTATGTGCATATCACTTCATACATGCCCCATAAATGCTCCCTTTTTAACCAACAGATGCTGATGAGCAAGATGAGGCCTCCCCAACGGCCTCCCCTGCACCAGGGCAAGCCACATCACCAGCGCCATCACCACTGGCCTCCCCTGCACCAGGGCAACCCATCTCACCTGCGCCATCACCACCAGCCTCCCCGGCCCCAGCGAAGCCGCATCACCAGCGCCATCAACACCGGCCTCCCCGACACCAGGGCAAGCCCGCATCACCAGCGCCAACACGACCGGCCTCCCTGGCGCCAGGGCAAGCTGCATCACCACCGACCTCAGTGTTACACTCACTGATGGTTGCATACACCACCTCACCCACAGACTTCCCCATTGACCTTGCAGGCTTGGCTCTGTCTGGTAAGTGTGAGAGCCCTACAAAACAGTGCTTGTGATGTTTGTTTTTGATTCACCAATGTGTCAAATAATACATACATCACATCTATGTTGTGCTATTCTCTGTGTAGGCACAACAGCTCGAGCCCTGGGTTGGGCCATAAGCCACTCCCCGGGAGAATGGTGGCTCTGCTGTAGTGGGCAAGTTATGTTGTGTCACACCAAAAAATAAAACACACGCGTTAACTTTTTACAATGATGCCTGTCTTTGAACACTATAGGTGTCCCATCTTTTATGGACCTGATGCAGGCCCACCAAGAGGCCCAACGCCAGCTGCGTCAGGCCACGGCACAACTAGAGGTGCTTGGTGCCATCATGCAGCAGTTCCTTCAGCACCAGCAACGCCATGGGCCTGGTGGCCAACCTCATTGATAGTGGTGGACTACACATTTTTACAGTTGGCATTCAACACAAGTTTTTTATTGTCATGTTGACAAGTTCTTTGCTGCTGTGTAGTTTCACAGCCTTGTTTTCAGTTTGTGACACAATGTGTCCACGTTGAAGGCCTGACAAAGCATGTGTTAGCCTCAGGCGTTATACGTTTGTTTAAAACAAAACAAAACAAAAAAAATTTACACAGTTCCAAGAAAAAAAAGGGATGTTGCAAAATAAAAGTTGCAAACACCCCACAACAAGTTGTGTTTATCTAATTTACCATAATGACACTACTTAATTGTAGCAAAGTATATGTTAACACCATGTAGCAACCAAAAACGAATGACCTGTCTGTATTGGGGCCCCAAAAGCAACATGTGTTGTGCATCCCTCAAAACACACACAGGACAAAACATAACAGTGGCTGCCTGCAGTCACACATACCCAATGGTCATGTTTGCTGTCTCCCGCCTAATGACCAAACATATGTGTACACCATAGTTCACCAATGGCCAAGGGCTACTACACTTTGGCCCGTGGGTGTGTTTCAAATTGGTTGACCCTTGTATTTAGTACGCAACATCTCCCTTAACCTGTGAATGGCACACATGACTTAGCAATGTAACATCATTCATATACCTCACCACGTCGTAATGTTTACATTGTTTGATACTAACCATTATTATGTGGCCAATAACACAGAGTATTATTTGGGTCACAAATTTTATTTACAAAAAAAAACAAACAAACAAAAAAAAAAAAAACATATCTAGCCAAACAAAGGGCCTGTGTAAACAAAAATACTGTGTTATAAAACACTGGCACAACACTATTGTTGGCAGCGTCCCCAATACTGTGGATATTCAGCTGCAGGATCTGACATGGCAGCTTCACCCACATCCCTTGCGGGAAGTGGGTGTGGTCGATGCCGAGGGAAAGCTCTTCCAGGATCCCTCAGCACCTCAGGCTTCAGTCCAGGCACAAACATAGCCAGCGGCGGCGGCTGATGGGACACCGACGGCTGCTGGGGGGCTGCATCAAGATCGTCAGGGAGTTCAGTGTCCCATTCTCCGACACCTCCAGGGCTAGGTAGATGACCCTCTCGAGGTCCATCCGTTGTTGATGGCCCAGCCGCGGCACCCGTTCGCTAACTAGCTTCCCAATCCCAGTGCAAGGCATACTCTCCATGTTCAGCAGCACCCTCTTAGCCCAGTCACCCAGCTGGGTAGGGGGTGGCAATGGTCGTCTACGCCTCACCCCCTCACTGGGCTGAGGGTGCTGCACGATGGCACTGGGATCAGGCTCCACAATCCCCCTAGATGTTGTTGGGGGGCCTTCGCCAACGGGTGCCCCCCCAGGCTGGGTCCGACGTCTTGAGGGTCCTGTTAAAAAAAAAAAAGCAAATAAAGATCAACATTGAAACATTGACACATCATCAATGCATTACTAACAAGCATCGATTTGTAGTGTTTGAGTGTGAAATTAAAAGATTTCAAGGTGTGCCCATTAGAGTGACCTACAGATATATGGCTATGTGTAACATGACACAGTGATTACTGTACTCACATAAGTAACCACCATGGTCATGCACAGGTGTTCACACAAGCACACAATTTTTTATAACGCAAAAATCAGTGCAACAACAACTAAACATACTGTGCCAAACACCACACGCTGATATGTTTGTCAAGTGAAACACAACACAAGTGTAGCCAACCACCATTGCAGAGTGTGATGACACAAAAACATTACGAAGTACCTCTCGTGGTGGAGCAGAGTCTTGGAGAGTGGTGGAGGAGGAGTGTGCTAGGTCCCTGCTGCACAGTGTAGTTGGAGGAAGATGCTGGTCCTGGAGGAAATGGAGGAGGTTAAAGTACCACAAGCATGGCACATACACCTCCACTCCCGGACCACATAGATTTTTCTACTTCATTCAGCTCCCTCTTATACACTGTGCGCAGGTTCCTGATGTTCTTGAGCACAAACTCCTTATCCACCCTCTCCCCAGGGTGGTGCTGCTGGAGAGGATGACGAGCTGGTCATAAGCCACTCTCTTCACCTGAAGGTTCTTATAATCAGGTGATTTGGTTCGCCACAAGCACTCTAGCTCCTGGTACTTGGCTATGAAGGCCCGGACATAATCCTGATTCTCTGCCATCTGCAAAATGAAAAGTATGAGATAAAAACACACACATGTATGTATCATGTTGTTTCATGTGTGCAAACATGGGTACATGTGGGCCTGTGCACACATCAATTGCCTAACACGAATAGGTTTCTCAAATTAAACAAACACAGTACCCAGGCAAGCAAACACACATTAAGCTAAATGCCACTACAGTCCGTCCATATGCCTGCATGGCAATGGAGGAGGATAATGTGAAGTTAGGTTCACTTTGGCAAAGGCTCACAGGCAATGGACATTCTTGTATGCATGATGTATAATTTACAATCAACTGAACCATGATTTGGTTTGACCTACTTTACAACCACATGCCCATTATATGTACATGCATCAATGGTGTGGGCCGCTACCTATATTATTTTTAATGGGGTAATGTACATTGTGACGATTACGCCATTAATAAGGGGATGATCAAAGCAGCTATGAAGGCTACATGGCCCATTGGGACACATAAGTAGTATAGCCTAACAACAACATTACCACATGGTAGAGGAGTGAGTGTAAATTGCACCCCATACAGAAAGAAGAGATGAAGACGATGCAGAGTCATCAATACATACAGTCAGTCCTGCAGTGCCAGAAGAGGAGACGCTACCACGTTGTGTTTCCATGTGCATTAGGCCGAATGTTCCACATGCATCTTTTAAAGGGCACTCACCCAATGACATCGCAGAAGAGTGGTCCAATCGGCGACGTAGGGCGCGGCAACGCCAAGGCAAGATACAATTGGTCTGACGCAAGCGGGTTGTGATTGGTGGGTTCACACAGCTGAACGACGTTGTGTTTGCTGCCCAGAGCCATTCAGTAAGTAGTACTATACACAACTGTTTGGGGATATTCTGGCATCTTATCTGCGTGTTGTAAATATTCCTGCATGGAGACTTTGCACTAATGACCACCAGGAGCTCTTTGGCCATTTGGCCACTGGTACCACTTCCTTTTAGGCTATATGTCACATAATTGGGACTGTGTGGGTGGTTGCAACGTGCTGTTTTTTGGTTAGTCAGTGATTTTCCTTTTTTGTTGGCTACACCGATGTTGACAAGAAGAGTGTGTTTTAGCAAAATATGGACTATAGCCAAATGGCACAACATGTCAGAGCACCGGTTGGCCACACACACATTGCATGCTAACTTATTCCAGGACAGGCAGCATTGTGGATTATACATCTGTCAGTTATATGAAGACACAATAATGCATCTGCAAGCATTAACCCTCCTGTGATGTGTAATGTAGTTGACCCAATTCAGTGTTTTTGAGGCGTGCAACATACTTTATTTACATACATAATGCTTGTTGGCAGCCATGGCACACACTTTGGCGTTGTACTGGCTTTCTGGTGGCCATAATGTGACGGCTGTACATGAGGAGTAGTATGGGTTCACATGTGTCGTAGGTGTTGTGTCAAATGTCATACTGTAGTGTCTTCAATAACCAAGGCCAACAAGCATTAGATGGTGTGTAACATAACAGGGCAACCATGTAAGTGTGCATTGGAGGCGTCTGACAGGACTATGTACATGTGCAATTTTCTGAAGTTTGGTCATGTTAGGCCTCCATGTGCTTATACTTGTTATTTTTCCTTTCTCATTCGCAGACCATGGCTAACAGAGATTGGACGTCATGCATGGTTCTGCAATGGCAGTAGTGGCTGTGTCCATGGTTGAGGATGCCTTGTTAACGGATGAGAGGACTGACAGACTTTGGAGGCGTAGACGACGGAGTTTGGGGTCTTGGGACTGGCTCCTGCAAAGGCTCCACCTGAGTCACATGGGTCTTGTCCATCAGCTGGAGGACAGGAATCCTCAGGACTTCAGGAACTCTCTCAGGATGTCCGAGGACTCTTACAAATTCCTCTTGAACTTAGTTACACCACTTATTGCCTAAAACGACAGTAATGCGTCAAGCTGTTCCAGCCGAGGAGCGGTTGGCTGTGACTCTGCGTTTCTTGGCAAGAGGGCGCATGCCGACTGACCTGCAGTATGCTGCTGCAGTCTCACGCCCACTGCCGAGCCGCTTAATCCCTGAGACGTGCGAGGCCATTGTGAGGTGTCTCTTGCCAACCTATGTGCGGTTACCAACAACCCCCGGGGAATGGTTGGAAGTTGCCACTGGCTTCCAGGAGAGGTGGCAATTCCCAAACTGCGGGGGGCCCTTGGATAGCAAGCATGTGAGGATCACACAACCCCACAACAGCGGGTCTTACTATTTTAACTACAAAGGTTATTTCAGTGTGGTCATCGTGGCCCTAGTCAATGCAAACTATGAGTTCCTCCTTGTGGATGTGGGGATGAACGGGCGTGTTTCCGATTGTGGTGTTTTGGCCCAGACCTCCTTTGGTTGAGACCTTGTGAGCGGGCGACTGAACTTACCCCCAAATGATGACACTATGGAACATCTCAACTTTTCCTTTGTGGGGGATGAGGCCTTCGCACTTCACGCAAACCTACTACGGCCATATCCTCAGAGGACTCTGACCCCTGAGCAACGCCTTTTCAATTACCAGCTATCCCGGGCATGTCGTGTGGTTGAAAATGCGTTCGGGATCATGGCCAATAGATTCAGCGTGTTTCATAGTGCTTTATATTTGAAACTGGAATCTATTAAAATGGTAGTGATGGAGTGTTGTGTGTTGCATAACTTTCTGCGTCGTAGGGATAGTCAATCATACACGCCAGGAAGTTATGTGGATAGTGTGGACCACACAATTGGGGAACACATGCCAGGTGAGTGGCGTGCAAACGACCCTGGCATAGCGCCACTCCAGCCGTTGGGCCAGGGCCGACATCAGCAGGCTGCCAGGAGCAGCAGAGACAGCTACTGCTCGTTTTTCAATGGCCCTGGGGCGGTGGCCTGGCAGGACCACCAGATGTAAGGGGTGTGTGATGGGTCAACACTGTCCCATGTGTGAATCTTTTTAAGGGTTTGTTTCACATACATTATTTTGTAAGGTATGGCAGAATGATGCCCTCTTTCATTTATGTAATATGTTTATTGTGTGTTCACAACACTTTGTTGTTTTTTTGTGTTGTTGTTGTAGTTGTTTTTATTTGTGTGAAAAGAAAGAGAGAGTGAGAGTTCTAATGCCCAGATAACTAAACCACGTATTTGCTGTCCACACCAGTATATGTTGCAAAAATAGTATTTTATTACATGCAGTGGATACAGTAAATGAACGTGTACAAGGTAAAAGATGACAAGGATAAAAGACTAAGAGGGAGACAAATGACAAGTGGGCAAAACAGGCAAGGACTGTATATAAGGTTCAGAGGGGTAGTGAAAGTGACATGTGCTAAAGTGCATAGATCCGGGTAAAGTGCGGTTCAGCTGGGTGTATGTAACAAATCCCCGATCTAGACAGCAATAAAGTGCACATTAGTAGCTTACCCATAAACCTCGTCAGGAGTCCCTGTCAAATCTGCCCACCGGTCCAGTAGCGGGGGCTACTGGACCGGTGGGCAGATTTGACAGGGACTCCTGACGAGGTTTATGGGTAAGCTACTAATGTGCACTTTATTGCTGTCTAGATCGGGGATTTGTTACATACACCCAGCTGAACCGCACTTTACCCGGATCTATGCACTTTAGCACATGTCACTTTCACTACCCCTCTGAACCTTATATACAGTCCTTGCCTGTTTTGCCCACTTGTCATTTGTCTCCCTCTTAGTCTTTTATCCTTGTCATCTTTTACCTTGTACACGTTCATTTACTGTATCCACTGCATCTAATAAAATACTATTTTTGCAACATATACTGGTGTGGACAGCAAATACGTGGTTTAGTTATCTGGGCTTTAGAACTCTCACTCTCTCTTTCTTTTCACAATGTATTTTGAGTAGTCTGCCCTTAACATGGTCATACCCGGTCCTCCTTCTCTCATATTGTTTTTATTTGTGTGGCCACACTCCGAATATATTTGTTTCTGATCAGACAAACATGTCATTCTTTTATTTGTAGGTGACTACAGTAGATCACACATAGCATTTTATGGTGTGCTCTGAGGTGTGAGACACCAATGTTATTTGAGGGTCCCTGCACCATTGTGTGCACAGGTACACTACACGTGTGGCGGTTACCAACAGACTGTATGGTCTTGTGTGTGTTTCCCTGTCCAGATTGCTGCATGTAGACATGGGTATGTGTCCACACACATGGTAAATTCTCTCGTCTGATTCAGACAAATGCACATATGTGGTAACACATACATACATTTGCCAGCCACATAGATGGAATAATGCTATGTGAGGTACATAGATCTGTCCATACTTCCTGTGTGTAGCTTACCAACTTGTACAGTAGACGGACGCAATGCCCACACATTTAGCGGAGTTTGGCGATGCCGCAGTGTGTTGCTGGAGCTGACACTCCTCACATGACAATTTTCCAGATGATATAATGGCCAATAGCATCCATGTCGCCACCATGTTATCTTGAGATGGCTGACCAATGGCAACGCTCTTTCGCCGTCCAATCGGAGTGTTCTGGGCGCGGTTAAAAGGTAACTCAGGTAAGCCTATGTCTTGAGCTGTGTGAAAAGTACGCCGACATTGCTTATGTGGTTGTGCTGTGTGATGGGGCAACTACGATCTGAGAAATCGGCTGCCCGATTTGGCGCCGTATTCCGTGACCCCGGATCGTCATAGGTCGGAGTTGTGATTGCTTTGTGTAACATCTACTATGCGATCTTGGACAAGTGCCAAAAACGTGCGCACTCCCGTGAAATTGTATGAGATATCAGAACAACATTGCGAAGTTTAACGGTACCCGTAGGTACCGTTACACGACGCAATATTGCATGCAATTTCACTGGCAATTTGCTGGTTGCAGTGAAATCATGGACACATTGTTCTATTTTGTTGCTGTGTACAAATGGAACAATAGGTCCATGATTTCACTGCAACCAGCAAATTGCCAGTGAAATTACATGCACTATTGCGTTGTGTAACGGTACCCTAACTCGCAACATTTTGGTGCAATTAGGCAATTGCACAAAAATATTGTGACTGTTGTCATTTACACTCCAGTCCTGGCTAGTTACACCAATATGGGCATGGCATGGTCATGTGCGCCCGTCAAATTCATTATGTTACACCTATAAAGTGGCGTAATTTATTTAAGAAATGTACACAAGCTACCAGCAGTACACGCGGAGTACCAGATTCTCTTGATTCATAAAACCGTATAATGAAAATGGTCAGTGTATTCCAGAAAGCGCTGCATTAAGACTGGTGTGTGCCATGTCAGTCCTAATGAATCATCCCCAATGACTTAAAAAAATATAATGCAACACTTTTTTAAAAGCAATTCCTTTATTACATTTTCAAGAGCTACCTAAGCTAGCAGTTACCCAAAAAATTACTTTAACCAACTCTCCTATAAACATTTACGTGTAGATTGGCAGATCATGCATATTTATTTCCGGGCAGTAATGTTTCCAGGGGAGCCTAAAGGATTGCCAATATTAGGTGATCCAAGTATGTAATTAACGTTTATGGCCAGATTAAGGAACTGTGCTGGGTTGTTCCCACAGCCTCAATTTTCAATTCACAAGTCTAAAATGCACATGTACAAATTACTGAACCAGCAAAAGAAAACTTTACATGGAAAATCTGCGTCATGTTTTCACTTCTTAAAAGCGCACACAATGGGGTTGATAATCAAAAACAGACTTGGTTGCGCATAGCAACCAATCAAAGCTCTGGTAAAATGAAAGCTGCACTCTGGTTGCTGTAAGAGATAAAGCCAGTTTTGCTATTAGACAGTTTTAGATTCTCTCCCCCAACTGGATGGAAGAAGTTTACAATGGAAGAGAAATCCTGTGCCTTGAATCTACTACAGAATTGGGATTCGATGACTGCTCTAACTAGATATCTAGGCGTGTCGAGAGAGGAAATGTATCAACTGAAGCTGTTGGCGGTGTCATTGCTTTCTTGGATGTTACGGAAGAGGGAATCAGGCTCTGCCACACAAATACTTCACAAAGGACTGATAAGCTTTTGAAGTGTGAAGTGATGTCAAATCTTTCTATAACCACCGCTGAACAAAAAATGCTCTGGTCAAGCACTTCAAGATGATCGGGTGCTTGACCGAGCACCGAGGCCAATGCAAGTCAATGAGTGATAGGCTCCGCCCACAGACATCCGACTATAAACCGAGTGTTTCTGGGAAAGGGCAGGAGGGTGGGCTTTTTCAAATCGTCACAGTATCAGCAGCATACAACACCTTGCTGTGCCCCCCAGAGGGACCCTAACAATCAATCTGCTCTCTGTGAGGTGCCAGCTCACATTGTGCACTGAAGGGAGCTGTATACTTGTGTCACATCAATAATGATTAGTGAGGAGTCCGAGCATCTTGGAGGTACTCTGTGCTCACCGAGCATCCCGAGTACCGGGATACTCGTGCGAGTACCGAGTAGCAGCGAGCATGCTCGCTCATCACTATTCAAGAGACACGACCCGGCAAAATTAACGATGTAAAGGAGGTGCTGAAGACACTGTGGGTAACCATGGACTCCACCAGTCTTGCTAAAGCCATGCCTAAACGACTGCAGATGGTGATAAAATGTAAGGGTGACATGATGAAATACTAACTAACAAAATATCTACAATAAAACATTTGAACGTTAAGATTTTGTATTTTTGTTGATGATTGTTTTTGCCAGCACTGTAGTGTCTAAAGGGTGTTCATTGACAAGACGTTGCTATGTATAGAGTCAGCAGTTATTACATACCTTTGACGTTGAAGTCTTTCTTTTTTTGTGTGGTACTTTATCGTCAACATCTTCCAAGCCCTCCTGCAGTTCTTCTGCATCCCCCTCAGTGGCATCGATTAATGTCAAAAAATTCTAAACAGCAAAAAAATAAAAATGTTGAAATATAAATTCCCAGAAATATTTCTAACTGTATTTAAGATTTCTTGTCATCTCAAAATGTCAAGCTTTTCAACATCTACGCTTTTCATTCATTGATACTTGTTTGTAATCATCTATGGACTTTAACCATTTTACGGTATGTTTTGCAGCAGTTTGGTAAAAGGGGTTTTCCACTACTAATGTGATCCATTTTTTTCCCTATTCCTAAGTTTCCTTATGTTCTTCTGCTCCCTATACTGCTTCTGTAAGATTATCTCTAAGGGTCCTTTCACATCAGCGTTTTTTGAAATTCGCGGCAGATGCGGTGAAAAAACCGCAATTACCGCATACCGGCTGCACTTGCGGCGCGGTTGCGGTAAACGCCATGCAAAGTATAGGCGTACTTGCGGCAGGTGCGGCAAGTGTGGTTTTTTTGTCGGCCGTACCTGCCGCAAGTGCAAAACCGCACTTGCCGCACCTGCCGCAAGTACGCCTATACTTTGCATGGCGTTTACCGCAACCGCGCCGCAAGTGCAGCCGGTATGCGGTAATCGCGGCAGATGCGGTTTTTTTCACCGCATTTGCCGTGAATTTCAAAAAACGCTGATGTGAAAGGGCCCTAAGGCCCCTTTCACATCAGCGTTTTTTTTTAAATCGCGGCAGGTGCGGTTTTGGCACTTGCGGCAGATGCGGCCGCGAAAAAAAAACCCTGCTGACTGTTTTTTTTGCGGCCGCACCTGCCGCAAGTGCCGATACCGCACCTGCCGCACCCTTACAGCAAGCCCCATAGACATTGCATGGGGCTTGCCGCAACTGTGGCACAAGCGTCGCGGTTATGCGTTAATCGCGGCAGATGCTGTTTTTTCACCGCATCTGCCGCGATTAAAAAAAACGCTGATGTGAAAGAGGCCCTAGAAGCTCGTACATAACTATTATTGTTGTAGCTTTCATCTCTCTGGACTGCTGACCGGATTCAAACAAACACAGCAGGGCATATCACTGGTGGCGGTTGAGAGGAGAGTAAAGTCTGATATGAGTATGCATGCCTAGAAGGTTGTCACTCACAGAGAGACAGCCCCATCCCAACCAATGACGAGAACTGCTCCGTTTGTCCAAATCCTGTCTGTAGACCAGAAAGATGAACGCTATGACAAGAATAAAGGTATTTTAAACCCTTAGTGAGAGTCAATTTCCACCTTAATGACCAGACCGTTTTTTGTAATTCTGACCAGTGTCCCTTTATGAGGTAATATCTCTGGAACACTTCAACGGATCCTAGCAATTCTGAGATTCTTTTTTCGTGACATATTGGGCTTCATGTTAGTGGTAAATTTAGGTTGATATTTTTTCACAAATAAATGCAAAAATTAAAAAATTTTGGGAAAAATATTGAAAATGTCGCAATTTTAAAATTTTGAATTTTTAGGGTATGTTCACACAGTGCGTTTTTGCTGCGGTTTCTGCCTGCAGTTTACCATTGGTTTTATGGTAACATTACCATGCCAATTTGTTCCTGCGGTTTTGATTCCCAGCAAAACCAATGTGTTTCACAGAAACGCTGTGCACACACATTGGTTTTTGTTCTCTGGAGACCGTGTAAACACCACAGGATTTGCTGAATTTTTGTTTTCCAGCAAAACCTATGATTCTAGGATTAGCTGTCCCAACACATTGGTTTTTGTTTGGTGAAGAAAGTGGAAACACCTCAGGTTTTGCTGTGTTTTAGAAAGAATGAGCATGTCAATTGTTTGCTGCACTTTTGCTAAAGTGGAAACACCTGTGGTATTTCCATTTTCTGTAGAGGGAAAAAAAAAAAAAAAAAAAAAAAAAAAAAAACAAACAACAACAGTGTGTGTGTGAAAGCTTTTCCCTGCACACATAGGTTTTGATGGAAACCAAAAACTCCGGATTAGATTAGCATAGATTTACATAAAACCAAGGCAAAACCTGATCTCAAATGCAGCAAAACCTTCCTGTGGGCACATACCCTTAGGGCCCAACCGCAGGAACAGATTAGCATACATTAACATAAAACCAATGGTTTTCTGCATGTGGAAACCGCAGGAAAACCGCAGCAAAAACGCCCTGTGGGCACATAACTCTCTGGCTTAAAGGGATCCTGTCACCCCCAAAACACCTGCTAACCTATTAAAACCTGTCCCTAGAGCATATTAACACTTTCCCTACACTATTTCTACCTCCTAAATGCAGTAAGTGACATTGACTAAAAACGTTTTATAAGTACCTGATTAGTGATGATAATGAGTGACTATGCTATTCATAGTCACTCATCAAGACTGCCCCTCTGCTTCATAGCACGCCTCCATAGGCGTGATCGTCCTCCTAGATTAAAATTGCAGCCTCCCCGCTGTGCCCTGTGTCGTAGGAGGCTGCAGTGTGGCTTGTGACGCGATCCGCGTCATTCCCGGCGCCCTGTGACGTATTTACAGCGGCGCCGCGCTGTTAGCTTCAAAATGCGCACTGCGCATGCCCAATGCGCATGCGCAGTGCACATTTTGAAGCTAACAGCGCGGCGCCGCTGTAAATACGTCACAGGGCGCCGGGAATGACGCGGATCGCGTCACAAGCCACACTGCAGCCTCCTACGACACAGGGCACAGCGGGGAGGCTGCAATTTTAATCTAGGAGGACGATCACGCCTATGGAGGCGTGCTATGAAGCAGAGGGGCAGTCTTGATGAGTGACTATGAATAGCATAGTCACTCATTATCATCACTAATCAGGTACTTATAAAACGTTTTTAGTCAATGTCATTTACTGCATTTAGGAGGTAGAAATAGTGTAGGGAAAGTGTTAATATGCTCTAGGGACAGGTTTTAATAGGTTTACAAGTGTTTTGGGGGTGACAGGATCCCTTTAACAGAATAAGGGTATGTGACACAAAATAGTTAATAAATAACATTTCCCACATGCCTACTTTACATCAACACAATTTTGGGAAAAAAAAATGTTGGACTTATGAAGTTATAAGGGTTTAAAGTTCATCAGCAATTTCTCATTTTTCCAGCAAAATTTACAAAACCATTTTTTTTTTTAGTGAACGCATCACACTTGAAGTCCTTTTGTTGGGTCTACCTGACGGAAAACATCAAAAAGTGACACGATTCTAAAAATTGCACCCCTCAAGCTACTCAAAACTACATTCAAGAATATTAACCCTTCAGGTGCTTCACAGGAACTAAACCAATGTGGAAGGAAAAAAATGAACATTTAAATTTTTCCAACAAAATGCTACTGTAGCCTCAATTATTGCATTTTTATAAAGGTTAAAGCACAAAAAGGACCCTAACATTTGTCGTGCAATTTCTTCTGAATACGCCAATACCCCAAATATGGTCAAACCACCGTTTGGGCGCACAGCAGGCCTCGGAAGAGAATGAGCGTCGTTTGACTTTTTAAATGGAAAATTAGCTGCAATTGTTAGCGGACACCATACGCGTATGGAGAGCCCCTGTGTGCCTAAACAGTGGAGCTCCCCCACAAGTGACCCCATTTTGGAAACTAGACACTTGGAGACTGCGTGTTCCACCCTGGTAGCTGACGTGTGCGACGGCTGTGGCATTGTCTGGCTGTATAATGACATATTCGACTGCCAGACGGTGACTGAATAATTTTAGTACTAGAACTACTACTCGAATAGTCATAGTTTGGGGGTATCTTCGAGTATGGACGAGGGTACTGGCATGCATTGTGGTGGAACTGCCTTCCATGCTGTCACTATCTTGTCTAGGAGTCTCCTGACAGTTGTGAAGGATTGAGGAGACCGCTGAAAGAGACTGCAGCTTACCAGCCGAAGAATACATGCGTTGTCCGGGGAAGTTGGACTAGAGCTGTAGATGTGTTGCAGCTAAAGGCCGCTGTTTTCGTCCATGCTGTGTCCTATATGGCTGAGACTCCATATGTGATGCTGCAGCATGTAGCCCACAGGCGCACACAGCTTTGGGATTGTAGTTGACTTGTGGAGGTTAATCTGTCAACCGAGTCATTTTAACGTGTACAGTGAAAGTGACACTGTGTTAGTAGTCCCTGAAAAAGGAGATTTTTGTGTACTCACCATAAAATCCTTTTCTCTTAGCCTCTAATTGGGGGACACAGACCGTGGGTGTTATGCTGCTGTCCACTAGGAGGCGACACTAGGCAGAATCTGCAAAAGAGTTAAATGGCTCCTCCTCTGCAGCATTACACCCCTGGAAGCAGGAAGTGCTTCTCCAGTTTTGTGCTAAAGCAGTAGGAGAGTTAACAGATAATAACAGTGACACAGGAAGTCTACGCAGGTAACCTGTGCAAACAAATATAGTTAACAAGGTAATTACAGTGTAACAAGGCCTGAACCAAACAGGCACGTGTGTAAACAGTTAAGAATTAGCAGAGTAATACAAGTACCACAAGGCCTGTAACTAAGCAGGTGCATGTGAAAATCAGTGAAGAGTTAACGAAGCAATAATCGTACAACAGGTCCTGTAACTAAACAGGCTCACAGTACTACAAGGCCTGGAGCTAAACGGGCACAAGTTTAAACATTCAACAGTTAACAGAGTGATAATAGGCAAACATGTGTAAACATGTCAACCATATAACAGCTGAGAAGCTATGTGAGAACTGTAGAAAAAAATGCCCACAAGGGCAATAGGGTGGGTGCTGTGTCCCCCAATTAGAGGCTAAGAGAAAAGGATTTTACGGTGAGTACACAAAAATCTCCTTTTCTCCTTCGCCTCATTGGGGGACACAGACCGTGGGACGTCCCAAAGCAGTCCCTGGGTGGGAAAGAACAATGGAACTAGTGACACTGAGCATGGTTAGTGAAGAACCATGCACCGACAGGCGGGCTGCAGCCGCCTGGAGGGCACTTCAAGCCCTATAGTGGCTTGAGTATGTGTGTAGGCTGACCCCCTTTTGGCTGTCTACACACTCGTTGCACTGACACCCGGGCCGAATGGACCAGGACGCTCTCACGGCCGTTGTAGAATGTGCCGTGACACCGCCGGGAGAGATGCGTTTCCGACGGTATAAGCTTCTTTGATGGTTAGACGAATCCACCTGGTTAGAGGAGCCTTAGAGGCTGACTTGTCATTATTTATGCCCTTTGGAAGAAGGGAGAAAGAGAATCCGACCCGTTATAGAGGCACTGGTCGTGGGTACTTAGATGCGTAGGGACCTGAGAAGGTCTTGCATATGTAGGTCCTTTACGACCAGACAGACTGGGGTCGGGCGCAGCGATGACAGAGAGAGGTCTTCAGTGAGGTGGAAGGAGTATACCGCCTAAGAAGAAGGATGGAATCAGCCGTAAGACAGTCTTGTTGAGGTAGAAGACTAGAAAAAATGGTTTACATGAGAGCGCTGAAAGTACCGATACCTCTGTATAGAAAAATTACTTGGCACCAAAAGACATACTGTTTGGATGAGAGTGCTAAGGGTAATATCCCATAGAAGCTCAAAGGGAGGATCTTGTAGAGCCGTGAGGACGAAGATCAGGTCCCCCAGGAGTAGTCTTGTTGTATGGAGACCTTAAATGGGAGACCCTTTGAAAGAAGGCGTTTCCTAGAGACCTGGTGGCAACACGTTTTTGGAAGAAGGTGAAACAGGCTGATAACCTGCTGTGTGAGAGACCTCAAGGACAGACCTGAGTCTAGGTCTGAGTAGAAGAAACGGAAGTTCTTTGCATGAACTAAGGCCAGGGGGAATGACACCTGGAGGTGCTCGGAGATAAAGAAAAACAAAACGATTACACTCGTGGTAAATCGTCGATAAGGCTTGTGTACTTGCTGTGACTATGGTCACTACAACATCCAGGGAAAAAAAAACCATGGGTTAAATTCCAGGTCTTAAGGGCTACGCAACTATTTTTCGAGTTGAGGAATTCCGAGCAAGAACTGGCCCTGAGAGAGCAGGTCTGAACTATCTTTGTAGTTGTCCTGGTACTGCTGGTATGAGTTGGACGAAATTTCCGTCCGAGCGCATCTGGGCCAGTCTGAAAATACAGGGAGATCTGGCGACATTCTTGTTTGACCTTCCGCACTATCCTGATAGTGGGAAGAATATAGGGGAGACTGAGACATGTCCAGTCTAGGACTAGTGCGTCTGTCCTAATGACTGTAGGTTCTAGGACCTGGCCAGAAAGGATGGAACCTTAGCATGGAGACATGAGGCCGTCAGGTCCACATCTGTAGTTTCCTGGCGCTGGCAGTCTTGACACAGGACATCTGGATGAAGGCCCTGCTTCCCTGAGTCCGTCCCTTGGCGGGTTAGCCTGGTATGAGAACAGCTGACAATACAGTGTTCAAGGATTCCACCCGGTGAAGGATGTGGCGAACGTCTCATCACTTGGAGACTGCGGTTTCCACCCTAGTGGTTGACATATGTCACGGCCGTGGCATTGTCTGACTACATCCTAGCAAGATCGACTGCCAGAAGGTGACTGATTTCAGTACTACAATTACTGGCCGAATCTTTGTAGATTGAGGGGCACCCTCGTGTGTGGGAGGGACTATTGGCATGTGCCTGGTGATGGGAGTACATCGCACCACATCCTGTTCCTGGGACATGTCTAAGCATGGAAAGTGGAAAAAGGCCGTAGGTGCAGCTGAGGCTATTGAACTGCCTCCCATGCTGCCACTATCCTGTCTAGAACTCTTATGGCCGTTGTGAAGGATTGAGGAGATCGCTGAAGCGGATTTCCAGACGAAGATCCGCGCCTTGTCTGGGAAAAACCAACATGGCTGATACTCCATATGTGATGCTGCAGCATGTGGTCATCAGGAATACGTAGCGGAGCTGGGACTCCTTGAGTTTGTGTGCTGTGCTGTAACGTGTGTTCTGGCAATGTGGTAGACTCATGGAGGGAGATCCGCCAACCGAGTCTTCTTAAAGTGTCCAGTGGAAGCGGCAGCGTTCGCAGACTCCGAAAATCATGCATTGAAGAATAAGTCGCCCAGATATGGGAGACTCATGGAATGTAGTATAGACATTTCCAACTTCAGGCTGTATTTATGAGCTTTAGGTCTCACAGTCTTCACTTTTAACTCCTGAGACGAGAAGAGACTGACTGCGTGGAAGAAGGTTTGGACCACAGCCACACGGGGATCCGGAGGGCCCATCCATTGGGTTAATGCATTCGCGAGTCTGCGAGGTCCTGCTTCGAAGCGGACTGAGCAGAGGCATTGGGTGTGTTATCTCAACCCGAGTACCTAATATAGGTGCAGTGAGGAGATTGGCAGCTGGGCTTGTGTTCCACAGTCTGCAACCTAGAGTTTCGTTTTAGTAGTCTGGGGATGGATGTCGAGTAGACCTTGTGCGGTCGCAACTTCAACCCGAGTCCTCAACAGTGGGGAGGCAAGTAAGGAGTATACTATGGGTTGAAGGTTCCCGAGACTCTTAGCTCAGTTCCCCGTGCCGCTGCGGATCACGGTGTTTCAGCCTGTGTCTTGTGAGACTTGGCTGTCGTCACCGCCAACCGGAGCTCCAGATGTGGGGTCTACTGAGGATTGGCAAACAGACTTGGGACGCCTATGGTTGTCAGGTAATTGCGGGTTACATCACCGTCGACTGGGCTCTCCACCGTGGGGGCCCGGAGAAGGAACCTGTCGGTTTAACGCGTAGGAAGTCCACCACAACCTAAATGTGCCAACTGTGTGGAGGCCCTGGGAGCGGTACATTGGACGACCTTTTTGAGACGTTTGATAACAACTGAGCTTTGCTAACGTTGGGGGGCCGGAAGGGAAAAACATGTTAGTGTTTCCCTTATTAGCTCCCTCTAGGTACCTGCATCTGGCAGGGTGGGGAGAAACCTAACACGTCCGGTAGAGACTTTGCCCGTACCTCTCCGAGGATCCGGGATGTGGACGACATTGGGAATCAGGGACATTCAGTATTACTGCAGGGAAAAAAACCAGTGCTGGACCATATGGCGTGTTGTACTGCCCTGTGTAGTATGACGATGTTCCTTGCACGGTGTGCAGAGGGAGGGCGAATTGCCGCAGGGTACATCCCCGTGTTATTGGAGACTGCTGCACAGCGAGGCTGTACCGAATTTATCCTCCGGGAGTCCCTTTGTACCCTGCACAGCGGATGCTGGGACACTGAAGTGACTATAGTGGCTGCGGAGCTACAGTCCTTGAGGAATAATCCTTATATCCCTATCACTTCCTGCCAGGAAGACAGGGGCAAAAGGATTACGCAGCGGGGGCGAGAAGGGAGTCAGTTTGCTCTGCCACCCCAGTGTGTGCTCCAGCAGGCATTCCACCTGAGGCCGTGCCCCCACATGCGTACGCTCTGCAGTGGCTAGGCGACTGCAGGCTGCGGTACCCTAGTGGCATTGTGCTCCCTGAAGTGCAAGCCCTGTGGAAGATAAGCAGGTGTCTGCAGGCTTCTGCACAACAGTTTGTGCCTTAGCAGACCCTCCGCCTGTCACAGTGCGCTCACATCCGCACACGCTGCTGTGGCAAGGTGACTGCAGGCCTCTAAAGTGTGCTGCAGCACACCATTCACCTGACACTGTGCCCCGTAAGTGTAAGCCTTGCAGTCAAGCAGGTGTCTGCAGGCTTCTGCACATTTGTGTGTGAGTGCCTTAACAGATCCTCCGCCTGGCAGAGTGCCCCCACGTGTGCAAACTCTGCTCTTTAGGCTGTTTGACCCTTTGGGCAGCCTGTGCCCCCACATATGTAAGCGCTGTCTGCCGCTGCTATACAGTGGCGACAGCGCTGAATCTGTAATGGCTGCGGGCAAGGAGAAGGGGGGCGGAGCTGAAAGGGACGCGCCAAGCAATGCTGAATGGTGCCCTTTCTGTAGCCTTGTCCCGCCTCTTGTGCTGACGTCAGGCGGAGGCGGGCGGGGAGGTGGGGAAGCACTCGATGTGCGGCTAGGCCGAAGCCGGGGCCTCGCGTGATTCGCGGCCCCGGGAGCGGTGGAGGCCCGGCGCGGAGGTCCGCGGCCGGGAACAGCGGAGGCCCCCCCCCCCCCCCCCCAGGCACAGTGATCGCTTCCCGGACGCTGCGCCCCGACAGGCTAGGTGAGGGCCCCTGTAAGGGCAAGCATTGGCTGCTGAGGGTCTGGTGCTGGATTGCAATAGCGTTGGACATGTAGGCTGTGCCTGCTGTCCAACCTGTGTCGGCCCCAGTATGCAGCAGAGTTGTGCTCATGAAGTGTGCCGCAGCATTAAGATGTGCTGCGGCATTTTGGGGGGGGCACGCAGTTGAGCTGGCTGTGTGTGTGCTGCAGCATTGAGATGTGCTGCAGCATCTTTGCCTGGGAAGCATGCTGCAGCTCATTTTTGCCTTCACGCAGCAGAGCTGGTTTTGGGGGGACCCCTCGAGGCATGCTGCAGCGTTTTTCAGTGCAACTATGTGCCGCTGCTCCCCATACCTTGCGGCGTCTCGACCTAAGAGCCCCGAAGGGGGAATTAGGGAGAAATGCTGTCATCCACATTCAGAGGTCACTTCTGCTGTAACCCAGCACCCCAAACGTGGGGAGCTGAGGTGGAGGTCGTCTTTGCCGGTTTTCTTTTTCCCTCTATCTTGCTGCTTGCGGTGGGGACATGGAGCATTACTGCGACCCAGAGCCCCAACTGTGGGGACTGGGGAGGAATGCGGGCCTCAGAACCGGCAGGTCTGGAAATCGCTTTAACCCAGCACCTCCAACAGTGGAGGGCCGAGGAAGGAATAGCCCATATCAGACAAAATAGCTCGATCCAGAGTCCCAACTGTGGGGTCTGGGGAGGTATCTGTGGTCGACATGTCCCTTCAAAAATAAATAATGCAGCTTCAAAAAGTAAAAATAATGGAGAGAGAGTAAGAACGTGTGCCTCCTTTCAGACACTAAGCAAAAACTGGAGAAGCACTTCCTGCTTCCAGGGGTGTAATGCTGCAGAGGAGGAGCCATTTAACTCTTTTGCAGATTCTGCCTAGTGTCGCCTCCTAGTGGACAGCAGCATAACACCCACGGTCTGTGTCCCCCAATGAGGCGAAGGAGAAATCATGCTTTAGAGGTTAAGTATTCCGGATATGGGAAACTCCTGGAATGCAGTATAGACATGGCCAAATTCAGGCTGGGAAAAAACGTAGTATTTTTGCACTTCAGGTCTACCAGTATCCTCTTGACTCACGAGTCGAGAAGGGACTGACTGGGAAGAAGGTTTGGCCACAGCCATACAGGGGACCGGAGGGCCCTTCCATTGGGTTAATGCAGTCGGGAGTCTGCGAAGTCCTGCTTTGGAGCAGGCTATGCAGAGTAATTGCGCATGTTATCCCGACCCAAGTACCATATATAGGTGCAGTGAGGAGATTGGCAGCTGGACTCCTGTCACGATCTGCAACCCAGAGTTTGTTTTGTCGGCTGGGTAGGCCTTGTGCAGTCACCAATTCAACCCGAGTCCCCAATAAAGGGATGTTGAGGAAGGAATCTGGCCTGTAGCAATCTTAGCAACAGCCCAGCTCCTACATCAGTGGGGAGCTGAGGAGGTAGTATGCTATGGGTCGTAGAATCCAGACACCAGTAGCCAAATTACTCGTGCAATTGCGGATCATGGGTTTCAGCCTTCACCTTGTGAGACTTGGCTGTCATCTCCGCCAACCAGAACTCCAGCCATGGAGTCTGAAGAGAGTTGGCGAACAGTCCCGAGACACCTCGCACTTGTCGGGTAATGGTAGGTTTCAACAACCGTAACTGGGCTGTCCAACCGTGAGGGTCTGTGGAAGGGACCCAACAGTTAAGCTCGTAGTGAGTCCACTGGAAATCAGTTGTCCGATCTGTGTGGGGGCCCCGGAAGGGGAGTGTTGGACGATCATTGAGACGTTTGAGTAGCAACTGAGCTCCGCCAACGTCGGGGGACCGTGGAGAGGGGCATGTCGGAATTCCACTGCAACCTTGCTCCCAAGCAATGGAAGGGGAGTTATCTGAATTGCAACCTAGCTTCCCCATAATGGGGGGGGGAAATCGAGGAATGAGAAATGTCGGGGAGTTTGAGTAATCGGAACTTCAACCCAGCTCCCCCAACAATGGTGGGGAGGTGGGGGGGGGGGGGGGCACAAGAGAGGAGATGTCGGTCCATCTAGAGCAATGGTTTCTCGCGGTTTCGGCGGAGCTTCCCCCGCGGAGGTTAACACACTTCCGACGGCTGAATGTAGATATATCACTAAAGAAGGGTTTGGTGAATGTGCATATGAAACCGGTGGGCTGGGCACCCCAAACAGGGTTAAGATCACTGATCTAGAGATGTTTTAGTACCAACCCAGGTCCTCTCTGTGGGGAAGGGGGGGCCAAGGCGTTTGCTGTAATGCAGCGTGCTAAGGATTAGAGATGGGACCAGTGGCGAATCCCTGTACAGCGATTGAGGCCCCAGCCTGGCAGAGTGAGAACCACCGATAGTTTGGAACGCTCCGCAGCGACATAGCAATAAACAATAGAAGATTGAATTGTCTCCAGTTTTAAATGCACAACATAGATGGAACATGTTCTGCGATGTTCTGCACTGCTTGTGAGGAGCATTGCACCAGCTCTCTGCAGCCAATGAAATTAATTATATAAATTGTCTCTCATGATCTCCCAATGACCCCAAACATACTTCAAGAATCCCCCAGAAACCGATGGAAACAAAGTGCTGGAAAGTTCTTAAAGAGGACCTGTCACAAATCATACATGGTGATTAGGGATGAGCGAGTACTGAAATATTCGGACTCGCTAGACTCGTAACGAGTAGGTCCTGATACTCGGTACTCGTTGCGAGACTAGCGAGTCCAATGTAAGTCAATGGGGAAGAGAGTATTGCGAGTAATTCCTCTGCTGCCGGACCCTATAAGGTCTGGCAGCAGAGGAAAACCTGCAATTCCCCACTTCATTGTTTAAAAGCCAGCAGTAAAAAGCCACCGGCTTTTAAACAATGCTGACAGCTTCCCTGCCGCCTGACAGCGGGATCCTCCGCTACCCCCACCGCCTACCCACCCTATCCTAACTTAGGATCGGGTGGGGAAGCTGCAGAGGATCCTGCTGTCAGGGAGAGGAGAACCGACCGCGGACAGCAGGGAGTTGTCCGCGGTCGTGAACTGAGGTAAAACCAGATTCTCCCAGTTAGGTGCAATCCGGGACCATAGAGCCCCATGTTATGGGGCGCCGGATTGCACCGGACAGGTACAATCCGGGAGAATCCGGTTTTCAAAAGTTTTTTTTTTCTTTTTGACGCCTTCCCACCTGGATTTTCAAATGAACAGCTGACTCAGGTCAGCTGTTCAATTGAAGAAACAGTGCTGTCAGGTTCATGTGAGTTCATGCTTGCCCGCATGAACTCACATGAACTTTCCCATGGGTGCACAGCTCTGCTACATCTCTGGTGGAGGTTCTCTACCAGAGATGTAGCAGAACTAAAGAAGAACCCTGGATTGGACTACGTCGGACAGAAGAGGATTTTTTTAAATTAAGATGGAGTCCCCAAGTGTGTTTTTGGTTTTTTTTTCTCGCTTTATAAGACGCACCTGATTATAAGACACACCCAAAATTTAGTGAAGGAAAAGAGAAAAAAAAAATGTTTTAATGTTAAATGGGGTCCATCTGATAATGTCAGTGTCCGTCTAACAAATCATATAGAGTATATGACCCCTACTGCATGGCACACGTCCCCCAGGAAGTAAAAGAGTACACTGACAATTCAGCAAGTCATCAAAAAAAGCTGTAATAAAAAAAAAAAAAAAAAAAGGAGAATTTAGTGTACTCACCGTAAATTCCTTATCTCTTAGCATCTAATTAAGGGACACAGGATGATGGGTTATAGCATTCTGCCACTAGGAAGCGCCACTGAGCAATCAAAAAGAAGCACAGTGGCTCCTCCCAGCAGTATATAACCCCCTGACTGGCACAGTCTAGCCAGTTTTGTGCTAAAGCAGTAGGAGGAAATACTACCTAAGCCGATAAGGCATCCAGGAGCTCATATAAGAGAAAAAAAACACCAACTAAATAAGGCCAACAGGTCCAGGGAGGGTGCTGGGTGCCTCAATTAGAGGCTAAGACAAAAGGAATTTACGGTGAGTACACAAAATTCTCCTTTTCTCCTTCGCCTCATTGGGGGACACAGGACGATGGGATGTCCTATAGGAGTCCCTGGGTGGGAAAAAAAAACATCCCAAACTGAAAAACACAGTCTACAGGCTAGCAGCTGCTGCTTGCAGGATGCGGCTACCCAGACTCGCATCTGCCGAAGCCTGAGTATGCACACGATAATGTTTCACAAAATACACAGTGTCTTGCCTACTAAGACACTAAGCAAATAATATTATAGAAAGGAAGAAATAGAAGCACGAGTCTCTGGCAAAATCCTTTCTATAATATTACTATATGGATGGACACCAGCCATCCTGCCAGCTGACCGGGATCCTGGAGATGTGAGTGAACTACTCCCTCCCCTTTCCCTCACTTTAAGATTTTAACTAAGCAAATAACTGGCTAGACTGTGCCAGTCAGGGGGTTATATACTGCTGGGAGGAGCCACTGTGCTTCTTTTTGATTGCTTAGGGTCGCCTCCTAGTGGCAGAATGCTATAACCCATCGTCCTGTGTCCCCCAATGAGGCGAAGGAGAAATAAGTTTAAAAACAGACCGAGAAATGTCTTGGGCTACTTTAACAACAGCGATTTTCGCTGATTGAGGCAGATCTGACAGATTAAACCGCATCTGCCGCCTAATGGTCACACTTTCGACAAGCCTCATGCATTCTCTATTTGGCTTGCAGCAGGTGCGGTATAGCCGCAAAAAAAAAAAAAAAAAAACACACAACACATGCTGCTGACCGTGTTTTTTTTTTTTTTTTTTTTTTTGCTACCACAAATGCCAGACAGCGGCAATACAGCACTTGCCGCAAGCCCCATAGACCATGCAAGGGGCTTGCCGCAAATGTGCAACCGTTAGGCGGCAGATGCGGTTTAATCTGCCAGATCTGCCGCAACTTGGGAAAAAAAAAAAAAAAAAAAAACAAACACTGATGTGAAAGCGGGCTTACTGCTCAAAAAGAATCAGCTATGATCCCGTTAGTTGATGTCAGTATACTTTCTTTTGTATCCTGCCCTGCCCAGGTGATGTGGTATGATCATACCATGTCTCTGCATGGTCAGACATTACAAAGTACGTAGCAGGGACACATATATAAGATTAGCTTAATAGAGAAACATTTTTTTAATCACATCCAATTGCGAAATGTATTATTATTCCAAAATCTATTGATTAAAATTAACTCAGTGGGAAAACCTCTTTAAAAAGACATGGTTTCTTCATTCCCACTATTTACCTGTGGATTGGAGAACTTGACCTTGGGATTGTTATCAATTTCCCATAACCCTTCATTGAATCCCTTTCGTTTATTTGGTTTAGCATATTTCTCCTTATTCACTTCATATGGGAATATGTCTTTTGGTCCCAAGAAAGCTCTTAAATGTAAAAACAAACAAAAAATTATATTGTTAGACCATGAAATTGGTAACTGGAAACAAATTAATCACAAGCTCTCAGGTAATTATATGCAATGTTTGAGTCTTCACGATTTAGAACTCCAAAATTAAAAAATATTCAAAAAAGAAACAATCAACAAATGTAAAAAAAAATTTGGGCTATAAGTCTACATTCAGACTGTCCGTTTTTTGATCCGCTTTTTTTGCAGTGCACTGCAGAAAACTGATCACTCAAATGACATCCCAGCAAAGTCTATGGATTTTCATTTTTGCCATTCAGACAGTGCTCTTTTAAAATGATCCATTTTTTTCACTTTAGGAGAGCTCAGTTTTAGAAGAGTGCAAGTCAATTTCTATGGCATTTTACTCCTGCATTTTTCCATAGGAGACCTTCAAAATAGGAAAAAAACTTAGCACTCTAAAACGGGTTACAAAAAACGGATCAAAGAACGAATCCTTCAACATTACAAAAAAAAACACAAAAAAAACAGGATAATGCACAGTCTGCATGCAGCCTAAAGATACTTCTGCTAACTAAACCTGGAGGGTAAGGAATACCATTTCCTATTAATTAAACTTTCCAGGTGGTGAGGATAATAAGGGGTCGACACCATCAATTTGAATGCATTAGGGCTCAGACACACATCAGTGAAACTCGTCCGAGTTTCCTGTGCGGAAAAAACGCATTGCTCTCGGACCAATGTTAAGTAATGGCCGAGAACACATTTTCGAGTCTCATGCGCTTCTTCCGCATCAGATTCTCGGATTGCGAGTCAATCGCAACATGTTGCGATTCTATGCGAATCACAGACGAGACTCGCCAATGCAAGTCTATGGGTCCAACAAAAAACACAGATTGCACTCGGACCACACTCGCACCATCCAAGTCTAATGCGAGTTTTCATTGATACGTTACCATTCTGTAGCTCAGACAACTGTACAAAATGCACCTGTAAATGATTATACAGTAACTTGCTGCTGAGGAAAAAAAATGGATTGCACTCGGACAGCACTCTCAAGCCACACTGACCAAAAGTTAGATGACACTCATCCTCATTGAAAAGGAGGTTAACATGGAGCAGGGCGGGTATAAGTGGTGATGTCACTGCAGGAGGCGGGGCGGCCGGCCTCCTGCTCTGACATCACCGCCTTTCCCCGCCCCATGTTAACAAAGGAGCAAGGCGGGTATAAGCGGTGACATCACCGCATGGGGTGGGGCAAAGCAGCCATCACTGTAATAAGCTCTGTGTTATGCTGCAGGAGAGGGAGACAATGATTGGCATCAGGGAGGCGGCGGTGGGCATATTAAACATACAAGGGGTGTGGAACTGCCTTTTGGCTCCAGCAACAAGCCACCTCCTATTTGGCTCCACAATGTAAGTTTTCAAAGTGTATTATCTCGGGTTACATGGGGGGGGACTCAAGGGCTGGGGGACCCCTTGCCTGGATGCAGCAGACATGCTGCATTCAGTGCTGTAATTAGATCACCATGTGTGGTTGGTGACAGGTCCTCTTTAAAGCGAACATGTCACCCCCCCCCCATCCAGACATCAAAAACTAACCAACACCTTCTGAAGCACTAAAGCTGCATTCAGAGAAGGTGAATATAGCCTTTTGTATGGCTATATTCAGAGAAATATGCACTTAGATAGCATTTGGCACTTACCAAGACCGAAGACTGGGAGGCGGGGTTTGCAGCGTCTATGTGCCGCCCATGTCTTGTCCATCATCCCTCTGTAAGGACGATTGTATTATGCCTCCACCTCCTTCGCGCTCCGTAGCCAGCGCTTTTATTTAGGTTGCCGGGCATGCACAGTGCGCGCTGCCCGACAACTTCCTGGTCACTTGGCATCTTCGCAGTCCGCCGGCCCCGCAGTAGATTATTCCTCATCCTCACTGCGGGGTGGCAAATACGGCACCTGCACATTTGCAGCGCTCCTAAGGTCCCACCTCTGACTGTCTCTCTCCTCCCCACCTCATATAGCCGGGTTCCAAAATAGAAAACGAAACTGAAGATCCGGGACCGAGGAGAGAGAGAGGCAGAAAACACCGGATCCACAAACTACAGTCATGGCCAAAAGTTTTGAGAATGACACCAAAATTATATTTTCACGTGATCTGCTGCCCTCTGGTTTTTGTGTTTGTCTGATGTTTGTATCACATACAGAAATATAATTGCAATCATATTAGGAGTACCAAAAGGTTATATTGACAGTTAGAATGAGTTAATGCAGCAAGTCAATATTTGCAGTGTTGACCCTTCTTCTTCAGGACCTCTGCAATTCTCCCTGGCATGCGCTCAATCAACTTCTGGACCAAATCCTGACTGATAGCAGTCCATTCTTGCAAAATCAATGCTTGCATTTTGGCAGAATTTGTTGGTTTTTGTTTGTCCACCCGTCTCTTGATGATTGACCACAAGTTCTCAATGGGATTAAGATCTGGGGAGTTTCCAGGCCATGGACCCAAAATCTCTGTTTTGTTTCCTGAGCCATTTAGTTATCACCTTTGCTTTATGGCAAGGTGCTCCATCATGCTGGGAAAGGCATTGTTGGGCGCCAAACTGCTCTTGGACGGTTGGGAGAAGTTGCTCTTGGAGGACATTCTGGTACCATTCTTTATTCATGGCTGTGTTTTAAGGCAAGACTGTGAGTGTCAGTGGCTGAGAAGCAACCCCACACATGAATGGTTTCAGGATGCTTTACAGTTGGCATGAGACAAGACTGGTGGTAGTGCTCACCTCTTCTTCTCCGAATAAGCCGTTTTCCAGATGTCCCAAACAATCGAAAAGGGGATTCAGAGAAAATGACTTTACCCCACTCCTCAGCAGTCCACTCCCTGTACCGTACCTTTTGCAGAATATCAGTCGGTCCCTAATGTTTTTTCTGGAGAGAAGTGGCTATTTTGCTGCCCTCCTTGAAACCAGGCCTTGCTCAAAGAGTCTCCGCCTCACAGTGCATGCAGAAGCACTCACACCAGCCTGCTGCCATTCCTGAGCAAGCTCGGCACTGCTGGTAGTCCGATCCCGCAGCTGAAACAGTTTTAAGATACGGTCCTGGCACTTGGTCTTTCTTGGGTGCCCAGGAGCCTTTTTGACAACAATGGAAGCTCTCTCCTTGAAGTTCTTGATGATGCGATAGATTGTTGACTGAGGTGCAATCTTTCTAGCTGCGATACTCTTCCCTGTTAGGCCATTTTTGTGCAGTGCAATGATGGCTGCACGTGTTTCTGTAGAGATAACCATGGTTAACTGAAGAGAAACAATGATACCAAGCACCAGCCTCCTTTTAAAGTGTCCAGTGGTGTCATTCTTACTTAATCATGAATGCTCGCCAGCCCTGTCCTCATCAACACCCACACCTATGTTAATGGAACAATCACTAAAACGATGTTAGCTGCTCCTTTTAAGACAGGACTGCAATAATGTTGAAATGTGTTTTGGGGGTTAAAGTTCATTTTCTAGGCAAATATTGACTTTGCAAGTAATTGCTGTTAAGCTGATCACTCTTTATGACATTCTGGAGTATATGCAAATTGCCATTAGAAAAACTGAAGCAGTAGACTGTTAAACTTAATATTTGTATCATTCTCAAAACTTTTGGTCATGACTATGTCCCTGGTGTAAAACTAGAGAATGAAATAAACCTAACTTTACCCCTCAGAACACACAATCCCTCTATCTATATCTAGGGACAGGTTTGCTTTAAAGAGAAAAATCAAAAACTGAAAATTTTGCAGTAGTCTCTTAATTTTTTTACAGAGCTGTATATATACACAGCTCAGTTTTCTAAAAATCACCCTCTCTACTTGTCTGACAGCCATTCCATTCCAGTGTCAGTTGAATTCCAACCAAAGTATACCTCATTCTACTTAATATGCTTCTGATTAGGTGATCACCTGAACCAAATCTTATTTAACAAGGGAAAGTACAAAAAAAAAAAAAAAAAAAAAAAAAAACACTGCTGTGGTCTCCACAATCCTCTTGCAATAAAACAAGCTGGATGCAAAACAAGTGCTAGGAATAGCCCAAGAGTAATTTGAATGAAAAATAACTTTTATCCATGCCAAAGGAGTTGAAAAGAAAAAAAGTCTTGCGTGGTTCAACCTATTCCTCTTGGGGTCGATACCCCCACCACAAGCCCTGGAGGCACACAACGTTGCTGCCAAAGAAGGGGAGAGATGGGGCCCTATGCAGCAATTACCGCCCAATTTCCCTTCTAAATGCAGACCTCAAACTTTGGGCCAAAAGTTTAGCTAATAGAATACACCTAGTACTAACGGACCTTGTCCGCCCTGACCAGGCTGGTTTCGTGCGTCGAAGGGAGGGAAGGGACTACTCCACTAAAGTTCTACAAGCAATCTCTTATGCTAAGCACACACGTACACCGCTTAGATTGCTCTGTACGTATGCTGAAAAGGAATTTAACCGTATCAGCTGGTGTTATATGGAGTGTGTCCTGCAGAGATTTGCCCTTCCCTCCCCTTTCATAAACACAATCATTTCTCTGTATACCTTCCCTACAGCCAGGGTCAGGGTAAATGGGATCTTATCGAAGCCTTTTAACATCAATAAAGGCACGAGACAGAGCTGCCCTCTCTCCCCTTCTTTATTTGTGCTAGTAATGGAATCATTTATACAAGTCATTAGGCAAAACCCTGAGATAGAGGGGTTTAGGATCAACCAGCTGGAACCGAGGGCGGTTGCTTTCGCGGACAATCTTTTGCTTCTCTTGTCCAACCAAAGGAGGCAATTCCAAAGATTTTGGAACTTTTCTCGTTATTCAGAGAACTTTACAATTTTAAGATTAATTTGGATAAATCGTAGGCATTAAATATTTTTGCAGCCAGGGAAGACGTGTGGATCCTGAAACACCTCGCCCCTTTCAAATGGCAACTTAATAAAAACTTAAATATCTGGGGACATATATAAAACAGATGACCCCGATGCGCTCTTCCATCACTTCTCCCCACTGGTAGGAAAAATAGGAACATTGCTACGCTCTTATGATATTCACCTATTGTCATTGCTGGGCAGAGTCAATGTGATCAAGTCCCTAAGCTTTCCCTAAGATTTTCTATGTGATGGGTATGATCCCAATCCAACTCCCAGCATCTTTTATACGCTCCCTCAAATAGTCAGGTTTATTTGGAAACACAAAAGAGCCAGACTGCCGTTACAACTTTTGATGCGCCCGAAGGGCGGGGGAAGTCTGTTTGCCTAACCTTGCTTCCTAATCACAAGGCCATTTTTCTGGCGCTTTGCCTAAAATTAGAACGTTGGGCGGAGAGGGACCTAGACTCACACATAGAATTGCAACTTAGGGATAAGAGCGCGATGAGATATCCATGGACGGACAGCCCCCTTCCGAAAAGAGGGTTGGGAGACATTCTGCCAGCCACACTACAGCTTAGGTGCTCGCTGATTCAAATAAGGGCAAGGGATTGTAATTTTTTTTATTTTTTTTTTTTAGATAAAATACCAATAGGACTCATCACTCCAGGCTTCACAGACCCTGATGGTGGGTTTACACGCTCCAACGTCGGTCCGATATTGGATCCAACGGCGCGGGAGCGCGCTTTTTGTGCCCGGATTTCACAGAGTCGCATTGGAGGTTTACACAGCGCGATATCGGGATACAACGTCCCTGCGATGTGTATGCCCCTCTTGTACGGCCGACCCAGGAACGACCATTTAACATGGGAGTGAATGGGGGACGTTATACTGCACATCGGAGTTGGGCTGTCACACAGCACGATCCGGCTCCAACCGGCATCCGATATCGGGCAGTTGAATAGCACGCTCATTCGATCCCAGATATCGGTTTGCCATCGTTTCTGCATCGTATTGGATGTTCACACCATACAACGCACAAACGATATCGGGTCCAACGCACGAACCACGTGACTTTTGGTCGGAGTTGGACGCCGATATCAGGACGTGTAAATCCACCATTACAGACTGTGGTCATCATTGCCAAATAAACCAATTGCACACACTTATTAAAGGGGAAAATCCCATGCGCAAACAGGTGGTCGTTGGAGGCTAGAAAGCGCAATCTCAATCATTTGCAAAAACTGCACGTTGACTACTACATGAACCAAATCTCAACACCACCCCGGCCACCCACCCAATGGCTATGGTTGGAAATCTTGATGAGAGTCCAACTATCTGTCCCGAAAATAGTGTCCACACTCTATCCTAACCTCGTTAATGCTGATAATGTCATCCATCCTCTATTCTTACACTCTTGGGAGGTAGAACTCGATATTTCTCTATGAACACAGGATAAACAAAGGATATGGTCAAATTCACACAGTTTTTCATGGTGTCTCCTATTTCAGGAAATGGCGTACAAATTGCTTTCGCAATGGTATTACACACCAGATAAGCTCTACCATCTGGGGCTTGTTGATTCGCCTTTGTGCTGTAGGTTGGAGTCGTCGAGGGGTACCTTGTCCCATATTTTTTGGCATTGCCCGACCCTTTGGCAATTCTGGTCTAGTGTCATGAGAGTTATGTGCTCCCTTAATCTTCAAGAGAGATCTGGAAGCGGTGGAGGTTCTGTTGCCCTCCCCTCAGATAACTTTCAACCCAAAACACATGAGTTGGCTCCTTTGATGCTGGGAGCGGCAAAGCAGCTGATAGCCCTCATATGGAAACAAAGAGCCCCACCAACACTAGACGAATGGACTCGCAAAATGAGAGACCTATATCGTTTAGAGGAACTCACGAGCTAGGACTCCTTATCTCACCATGGATTCATTACCTTGAGGAGACATAAATCTTCACTCTACGGGCATTTTTGGGATGCCGCAGTGATTGACAGATTGAATGAGTAACTGAACCCGAATGGGAACCTAGGGCCGCAATAATATTATTAATTTAATATTAATTTTTTACTAATTGCCAAATTTCGAATGACACCTAGATGACGATACAAAGGCAATTTAGTTTCTGTGCTCATGTTAGCTGATAGAAAGATGCGACAGGATTCCTACATTTGCAACTCTACATCGGTTAGACTAGATGATACAGTACTATTAGAGATGCGCCTGCGCATTTAAGTTATTCCTGTAATTTTGGGATTGTTCTTATTTTATTTTGTTTCTCTGTTTGTTCTGAGAAAAATTGTTAAAATATGGTATCATTTGTACTATGATTTTTCACTGTACTCTCTTTGATACTGAAATAACAAATTTAAAAAATAAATTAAAAAAAAAAAAAAAAAAAAGAAGGAAAATCTTGTGTGAGGAAAACAGAATTAGACTTACCGTATATACTCGTGTATAAGCCGACCCGTGTATAAGCCGACCCCCTACTTTTGCCCCAAAAATCTGGAAAAACCTATTGACTCGTGTATAAGCCGAGGTGGACCCAGACAGTATACAGACCCCAGCAGTGTGTTGGCCCCCATGGTAGTATACAGACCCATGGTGTATACGATTCCCCAGCAGCCCAGTGGTAGTTACAGATTCCCCAGCAGCCCAGTGGTAGTATACAGACCCCAGCAGCCCCAGTGGTAGTTACAGGAGCCAGCAGCCCATGTAGTATACAGGAGCCCCAGCAGCCCCAGTGGTAGTATACAGGAGCCCCAGCAGCCCCAGTGGTAGTATACAGGAGCCCCAGCAGCCCCAGTGGTAGTATACAGGAGCCCCAGCAGCCCCAGTGGTAGTATACAGGAGCCCCAGCAGCCCCAGTGGTAGTATACAGATTCCCCACCGAACAGCACCCAGTGGTGTATACAGATTCCCCAGCAGCCCCAGTGGTAGTATACAGGAGCCCTAGCAGCCCCAGTGGTAGTATACAGGAGCCCCAGTGGTATACAGCAGGCCCCCAGGGGTACATATAGCAGCCCCCAGGGGTACCCAGCAGCCCCCAGGGTGTCCCCAGCAGCCCCCTGGGGTCCCCAGCAGCCCCCTGGGGGTCCCCAGCAGCCCCCTGGGGGTCCCCAGCAGCCCCCAAATGCTGTCACTCGCCCCCCCTTGCAAGGGCCCCCCCCCCGCTTCTCTTACCATTCCGGACTTCTGATCCGCCTGCTCCTCGCTGCTCCGTCCGTCCGTCTTCTACATCCGGGATCCCCGGCCGCGCGATGACGTCACATGCCTGCGACGGCCGGAGATCCGGGATGTAGAAGACGGACAGAGGGAGCAGCGAGGAGCAGCGAGGAGCGGCGCGGATCAGAAGTCCGGAATGGTAATATAACCATCGGGGGGGGTGTCCCTTACAAGGGGGGCGAGTGCCAGCATTTGGGGGCTATATGCACCGCTTCCCCCTGCCGCTGATTGACAGGGGAAAGCAGTGCATATTTAATGAGCGGTCCCACGTGACGGGGCCGCTCATACAGCAGCCCTCCCCCCCCCCCCTGAAGCCTCCACAGCCCTGGACACAGCCCCCCCCATATTGACTCGTGTATAACCGAGGGGGAGACTTTTCAGCCCAAATTTTGGGCTGAAAAACTCGGCTTATACACGAGTATATACGGTAGCGGTATTTCTCATTCAGGGAATCTTCCACGACAGCACAACAGGAGGTTGCCTTTTGACCCCAATAGTGTCAGGAAAACACAGGAAAGAGGTTAAATCGCCCCCCTCACACCAGTGTTTATCAAGGACCAACGGCAAAAAGAAGTTCCAAGATTTACTAAGGGGCCTTTCACACTTCCTGATCTTCCAAATCAGGAAAAAACTGCAAAACACCTGGTTCTTACAGGATTCATTTTTTTTGCCCATTCTCTTTAATGATTTCAGGAAAAAGCATGAAGCAACAAGATTCTACCTGACAAAATTAAAGTGAATGTGCAAAATACTGTAAGAATCGGGTTTTTTCCTGATCTTCCAAATCAGGAAAAAAACGCAAGTGTGAAAGGCCCCTTACGCAAGAAGAAAAATGTTATTCTAAAATGGGCAGGGAAGAGGGGGGGGGGGGGGGGGGGAATAGATTGTGCGCTCTGCGGAGGATTCGCCGAAAGAGAATTACCGGTAAATGTAATTCAGTTTTCTCCTCCCATCCTCCACGACAGCACAACAAGAGTAATACCAAAGAAAAACTCTTAGGGAGGGACCACTGCTTGAAGGACTTTCCTTCCAAAGCTTAGATCTACATGTTTAAAGGATGTCTAGTCTGTAATGCTTGGTGAATGTATGAATAGGAGACCACGTGGCGGCTTTGCAGATCTGCTCGATGGTAGCATCAGCCTTTTCGGCTCAGGAAACAGACACTGCACGGGGGAAATGTGCCTTCAGGTTGAGTAGAGGAGAGAGATCCTGACACGAATACATCTCCGCAATAGCATGCTTGATCCATGTAGCGATCGTACTCCTGGAAGCTTTTTTACCCGGATTACGGCCGCCAAACTGGACAAACAGATTATTGTCCAATCTCCAGGAGCGAGTCTGCTGAATATAGAATAAAACGGTCCTGCGGACAGCCAACGTACAAATATGTTCTTTTTCATTCATGAGGTTTTGACAAAAGGAAGGCAGGACAATCTCCTAATAATGGAAATCTGATGAGACCTTGGAATCAATCTATCATCCAAAACTTTAAGGCAAGGCTCTGTAATGGAAAGAAAGAGCCTGGAGTTCACCAACTCTCCTAGCTGATGTAATGGGAACTAGAAATGAAGTTTTCCCAGGTGAGTCTACTTAACGAAACAGATATAAACCACAAGGAACGGAGTATGTTCGGGCACTGTCAACCCGTGTCTTACTGCATTAAGTCTTCAGAGTGTGCGGCTCCAAAGAGCAGCGGTGCACGTGCAAAGAGTCCAGACAGTCTCAATATGCAATAAAGATAAGAAAACACAGCACTCACCGCAAGCGGAGTAATCTTCAAAGCTTTAATCCATGCACGTTACAGACAGACGATATGCGAGGGAGGGAGGGGGTGCTGAGACTCGGTGAGTCTCAGCACCCCCTCCCTCGCATATCGTCTATGTCTGTAACGTGCATGGATTAAAGCTTTGAAGATTACTCCGCTTGCGGTGAGTGCCGTGTTTTCTTATCTTTATTGCATATTAACGAAACAGATTACAAAGGCTCAAATGATGGCCTAGAAAGTCCATTCAAAACAATGTTGAAATCCTATGGCGGACAAGAGTTGAACCTCGTCGGACGTAGTCTTGACGCAGGTCTCAAATCTCCGAATCCTTGCATGATCCGCCAGGGTTTGATCAAAGTACTGAGAGCTGATAGCTGCATCTTTAGTGTACTAGGTTGCAACCCTTTGTCTGTCAAGTCCATCTTGTAGAAAGTCCAGTATTTTCGCAATGTTGGGGTAGAACGGATCTGGAGGGGATGCGCCACACCAGGTATGAAAGACTTTCCAGACCTTAACATAGATGGCGTTTCCTAATAACTTGAAGGGTAGTGATCACTTTATCAGAAAGTCCCCATCATCTTCAAAATGTCGGCTTCAGAAGCCAGTGTGCCAGGCGTAGAAGTGTTAGATTGGAGCAAAGGATCGGTCCTTGATGTAGTAGGTCCGGAATCAACAGCAGGATAATATGTTCTACCGCCTTCATGGAGTCGAGGGCAGCAGACAAACTCCTTTTCAGCCAATAAGGAGCGATGAGAATAGTAGGGACATTCTCTGTCCTGATCTTATGGATCGTTCTGGGCAACAGAGGTATTGGAGGAAAGGCATACACGAGACCGTACGCCCATGGGAGAGCCAGAGCATCAACTGCGAGACAACCCTTATCCCGGTGAAGAGAAAAATATTGCAGAACCTTTGCGTTCTGTCAATTCTCAAACAGATCCACATACGGAGATCCCCATGTTCTGGTCATCTTGCTGAACACAACTGGATGAAGAAACCAGTCACCTGGAAGGACATCCTGTCTGCTTAGATAATCCGCCTGTACATTCCTTGCGCCTTCCAGATGAAAAGCCAAGATGGATAGCAGGTGTTCTTCCACCCAAGAGAATATTCGGGAGGACACATCCTGCAGACTTCTGTAACATGTTCCCCCTTGGTGGCGTAAATACGCTACTGTTGTCATGTTGTCGGAGAAATTCTTGACATGGGATCCCTGGGCCAGTGAATGCAAGCTCCTGAGCGCTTCCTCTACTGCACGGAGCTCCCTGAAGTTTGAGGACCGATCGCTTGTTTGGCGGGATCAGCGGCCTTGAAAAGAGAAGTGGGAAACCACCACTCCCCAGCCTCTCTTGCTGGCGTCTGTGTAAACGGTCACTAATGGAGACTGCACCCACGGAATGCCCTTCCTAAAGGTGTCGGGATCCTACCACTATTGAAGGGATAACCGGACTGACGCGGGAAGTAGAATCCTTTTGTTCAGGCCCGAGGGAAGACCATTCCGTTGAGTGAGGATGTGAGACTGTAAGACCCTTGTGTGAGCCTGGGCCCACGGAATCATAGCAATACATGCCAGCATGGAGCCTAAAGCTGACATGGCTGTCCAAACAGATGGTGTGACAAGCCAGAAGGGCCTGAAGTTTTGTCCTCAGCAGCACCCGTTTGTCTGGCGGGAGAGAACACATCTGCTTGTGCGAGTCTAGAAGGCAGCCCATAAAGACTTTTCGGCAACATGGAGAGAGGCAGGACTTTGGCAAGTTAACTAGCCAGCCCTAGGACTCTAAGATCTGAATCAACTCCTGCGTCTGTGCTCGTAGGAGGGTCTTGCTGGGAGCGGTAATCAGGAAGTCGTCCAGGTAAGGTATTACCACTGTACCCTGCTTCCGGACATACGCCATGACTTTCACCATCACCTTCATGAACATGCAGAGGACTGACCAAAGGGTAGCACCCTGAACTGGAAGTGGTGTATTGATCCTGAAAAAGGATTGCAAATCTCAAACTTTTGATCTGCAGGATGAATCGGAATATGATCATACACATCCTGCAGATCCAAGGTTGCCATCACAGAATCCTTCCCAATAAGAGGAATCATGGACTTTATGGACTCCATCTTGAACCGGAAGTAGATCACATGCCTGTTTAGGGGCTTCAAATTTACGATCGTCCGGAAAGTACCATCTGGTTTTGTCACCAGGAAGCAATGTAAATAATGTCCTCCTCCCACCTCTCCTTCTGGAACCGGAACAACGGCTCCCATAACTGAGAAGTTTCTGAACCTCCTTCCATAGAGATGACTGGAGTTTTTGAAAAGAAAGAGGTTACATGCAAATGTTGAGGGGCAGGGGAAGAAAACAATATCTGCATCTCGTCCCCGATGAGCTGGAGAATGGGTCAGCTTGCTGTCACTTGCCGCCATTGGGGAAGAAAGCTGGAAAGTCTTCCCCCTACAGGAATGGTGTCACTTCTTTTACTGGGAGCATGAGGAAAATATACACACTTTTCCCCTTACCCCAACCTTTCAGGTAGCTCTAGCATCCCCCTTGCCCTTTGTCCTCTGTGGCTGGGAATGGGTCTGGGATCTAAAAGAATGTTGCGGACGAAAGAACTTAACCTTCGTTTTTGGTTCCGGGAGCCCTTTTTTGTCCAAGACTTTTTCAAGAAGCTGGTCCAAGCCCTGGCCAAATACGTACTCCCTATGGAACAGTATGGAACACAATTTGCTTTAGGATGCCATATCTCCTCTCCAAGTTCTGAGCCATACAACCTGTCTGATGGCATTAGAAAGGACCATAGTCCTAGCTGTGGCCCTGATCGATTCTGCCGACGCATCAGCCAGAAAACTCGCAGCCTTCTGCAGCAATGGAATAGAGGCTAATAGATCCTCTCTGGAAGTGCCTTCTGCGATATGCGAATCCAGCTGGTTGAGCCATATGCACATAGATCTAGCTACACATGTAGAGGCGATGTTGAACGTCAGCACAAAAGAGGAGGATTCCCAGGATCTCTGCTCTGCGACCCGTAGGATCCTTTAATTGGGAAGAATCCTCAAAAGGCAAGGTTGTCTTGTTGGCTACCTTAGCAATTTGCACATCAATCTTTGGAGCTTCAGACCAGAGTTTAGACACTGAACGATCCAAAGGAAATCTCCCTTTCATCCCTCGTGGGACAAGGCAACGCTTCTCTGGGAATCTCCACTCCTCCAGAATCATGTCTTTCAGATTATCATGGACTGGAAAGACAGCAGTTTTCTTAGAGCGCAAGCCCCCAAATGTAACATCCTGCACAGATTGGGCCGCCTCTTCTACCATCCCCATAGTGGTTCGCACAGCTGAGATCAACTCAGAAATGTCGTCAGAGGAAAAATAATAACGTCTAGGGACATCACAGCTCTTGGGTGTATCCGAGTCCTCAGCTAGCCACTGATCTGAACCAGACGCCTCTGAAGCCTCGTGTGCAGAGTCCACTAGCATAACCTTCCTTTTTTTGGTGACAGAGGGGCCAATGAAGAGGGATTTGAGACAGAAGCCATGGAAGATCTAATTTCCTGTTTTATGAGAGCTTTCATCTCATCCATTAAGGACGACTTCTCTTCGCCCATAACCTTTCCAGTGCAGCGACACAAAATCTTCTTATGAGATTGTGCCAACATTTTTGTTACAACCACATCTATGGGAAGGGGTTTTTGACTTCTGTGCCTGTTCCTTTCCTCCCTGTAAAACATAACAGGGAGAGAAGGGATGAAAATCCATACCCAAAGGGGGCTATACACCTCTTACCAAGTACTACTCACTGGGCCTGAGGTAGCACTGGGCTCTATATCTACAGCCAGGGAGACACCATCAGGGGCAGACTGAGACATTATGCAAAAACACTACTGTCCTACCTGTAAGGTGTGAGTCCCAACCAGGGGTCCTTATATGGGGATCCGTGGATTAGCGCTGCATGCACCATGTGCTGCTCCCCTTCTGGTCCCTGCCGCCATTGTCGGATTGGCACAAAGGGAGACACCGAAGTTCTGTGCGTTCCATACCGGAACGCAACTCGGAAGTGACTCGCTTCGGCTTCCGACGTCACTTCCGGGTGTGAGGCTTGCAGCAGACACCGCCGCCGAGGAGAGGAGAAGGGCCCGGACACTGCGAAAGGATCCCGGCCGTGGAGCTACTGTTCAGCTAGGCCATCAGGCATCAGAGAGCTGTGCAGTCCCGCTCCTCCTGAAGTGGTTTGAGAAGAAGGAGACAGGCCCACTCAACTCACCGCCCTCCACCACCTAGTAAGAGGAACTGCTTCGCCTAAAGGATCAACTGGTACACGTGCATACGAGCCACCAGCCACTGGGAGTACATGGTTGGAGAATCGTGCCAAAGGGACTTTCAGATGTGGGAAGTGCATTGCCTGTACATATATCAATACTGATAAACAATTTACCAGCAGGAACACTGGAAAAGTTTTTACCGTAAGGCATTTTGCAAATTGTAAAACTGCGGGTGTAGTCTATCGCTTTGTCCGTCCATGTAACATGGAATATATTGGAAAGACGAAACGGGAACTCAGGAGGACAGGGGACCACCTAGGAGATGTCAGACATGAGAGGGACACCCCCATTTCCAGGCATGTACATTTGGAACATGGAGGAAGTTTGGTCGGCTGTTCTTTCATGGCCATTGAGGTGGTAACACCACCATTGAGAGGGGGAGATTGGGACAGATTGATCCTACAGAAGGAGTCTTGTTGGATACACCGACTGAGGACAGTGACCTCAGATGGACTAAACGAAACTCAGAATTTCACATGCTTCATATGACCTTTTAAAATTACGTGAGGGTCCAATACATCAGGTAGAGATGGTTGTGTACTCATTGAGGCACAACTATTGATTGAACAGGCACTAGGAAACTAGTGCATCCTCCTTAGGCCAGAAGGGCGCTGGGAGGACTAACAATCCCAATAGACTATATATTGGGTTTATCTTAAGCAAGACTCACACTGTACAGGATGAACAGGATAGGGTCCATCCACGGAGACTAGATTAATACGCTGTCCATTTTCCATACCCAGAGTAACATATAGATTTGACGAGAATCCCATAAGACTCCGCTATGGAAATATAGATATACTTGAAAGAGGAATCAAGGGTGGGGGTTCTTTCCTTTTGAAACTTACCTAACTGTGCCTTCTATACACCCCACAAGTCACTTTGAGAGAACACACTGGGACCTCCTCCAAATGAGGTGACAGGATGCTTAACTAGATTATCCCATAACTATATCCGTCCCCTTTTTTCTTCTCTAACAAATAGATAATCCGTTTTTGTATTCCCAGTCTATAACTAGGATACTTTACCTGAATAAACGTATCCCTGCTCTCTATTCAGGGTGGATTGCTGTGGGTCAGCTCCTTTCCCCCCTACCCCCCCTTCCTCCCCATAGGGACAGGAAACACTGGAGTGAGGAGGGGCTGTTTAACTTCTTTCTTGTGTTTCCTGCCCATTATTAGGGCCAAGAGGCAACCTCCTTTTGTGCTGTCGAGGAGGATGGGAGGAGAAAAGAAGGGCTCAATTCTGGCTTTACCAGCAGAGGGATACATTGAGAGAGTCATGTTGTCTCCATCCTTAAATTTTCGAAGACGGCAGTCCATTACAACAAGATCAAGCAGCAGACATTGGGGACAACAAAGCTACAGAGGGCGAAAGAGACTCCACTGACCGGGATGGCCATCATCTTATTCGAATGTCACTCAGCAACCGCAGGATGACATCAAGTGACCTACAAAAGGATTGGCAAATGGAGTTGGAGTGAAGTGCACAGCAATAACAATTCGTAACAGGATGCTAGAGGCAGGGCTCAAGTCATGTAAAGCTAGAAAAAAGCCTTTCATTAATCAGAAGCAAAAAGGAGAACCAGGCTGAAGTTTGCCAAAGGCCATAAGGATTGAACCAGAGGCCTGGAGTCTAATTTTCAGCTTTGCCCAACACCTGGTCGTCTAACGGTTAGACAAAGATTGGAGAGGGATACAAGCCACAATGTCTTGCACACACTATGCAATTTGGTGGAGGATCGTTGATGATTTGGGGATGCTTCAGCAAGGCTTGAATTGGACAGGTTAGGCTGGCTTCACACTGCGACGTGATCCGGTCCGGGGCTGTCAGGAGTGACAGTCCCGGACCGGATTTTGGCCCATAGGATACTATGGGGCCGGATGGAGCCGGATGGCAGTTATCTGCCATCCGGCTGCTATCTCGCCGGATGGATCCAGGAGAAGTGGGATTTTTCTGCCAGATCCAAAAACGTTGCAAAATCAGGTCCGGGACTGTCACTCCTGACAGCCCCGGACCGGATCACGCCGCAGTGTGAAGCCAGCCTTAGTCTTTTCGAAGGACGTATGAATCAAGCCGCATACAAGGTAACCTTGAAAAAAAGAGAATTTTGTTTACGTACCGTAAATTCTTTTTTCTTGAATCATCAATGGGAGACCCAGACAATGGGGTTTAGGGCACTGCCCTCCGGAGGCCACACTAGGTACTACAAGTTTGTAGACACCGCCCCCTCCGCTTATAAACCCCTACCGCAGGGAATATCCTCAGTTTGGTCCATAAGCTGCGAGGAGACAACATAAACCACACCCGAAACATCGGGAAAGAGACTGTGTACATACGGTCCAACAACCCGGAAAAAAACTGTCCCAACTGGGAACAGGTCAAATGCAAAACATGCAACGGAACAACTGGGTGGGTGCTGGGTCTCCCATTGATGATTCAAGAAAAAAGAATTTACGGTACGTAAACAAAATTCTCTTTTTTCTGATCATCATAATGGGAGACCCAGACAATGGGGATGTCCTAAAGCAAAACCCCAGGGTGGGAAGAGTTCCTCAAAAGACGTTGATATACACGGGCCCCTCAAAGGTGGGCAACCGCCGCCTGGAGGACCCGCCTGCCCAAACCTGCATCCGCAGAGGCATGGGCATGCACCATATAGTGCTTAGAGAAGGTGTGCAGGCTGGACCAGGTGGCCGCCTGACACACTTGCAGAGCTGAAGCGCGATGTCGCAAAGCCCAGGATGCACCAACGGCTTGGTCGAGTGCGCCTTCAAGCCCACCGGGAGAGGCAGACCCGCCGAACGGTAAGCCTCTTGAATGGGAGCCTTGATCCATCTGGCCAAGGTTGATTTGGATGCCGCGGACCCCTTACAGCGACCCGCCGTAAGGATGAATAAAGAGTCCGAACTCCGGAAAGAGGCCGTCCTGGACACATAAATGCGTACAGCCCTCACTAAATCCAGAGTGTGGAGGTCGCGCTCAATCTGATGAACAGGAGCGGGACAAAACGATGGGAGCACAATCTCTTGGTTCAAGTGGAAAGTGGAAACCACTTTTGGCAAAAATTCTGCCCGCGGGCGCAACACCACCTTGTCCTGGTGAACCACCAGAAAGGGTGACTTGCACGACAGTGCAGCCAACTCAGAAACCCTTCTCAGAGATGTAATTGCCACCAGAAAGACCACTTTCTGGGACAGACGAGAAAGGGGAACTTCCCTCAGAGGCTTGAACGGCGGTTTCTGCAGAGTCGTCAGAACCATGTTAAGGTCCCAAGGGTCCAGCGGTCGCCTATATGGCGGAACCACCCGAGACACTCCTTGCAGAAACTGACGGACCTTAGGAAGGAGCGCCAAACGCCTGTCAAACAGCACTGAAAGAGCTGATACTTGACCCTTCAGGGAGCTGAGGGATAAGCCCAATTCCAAACCCGATTGTAGGAAAGCCAACAAGGTCGGGATGGACAAGGGCCACGGAGACCGTCCACCAGAGGCACACCAGGAGAAAAAGATTTTCCACGTCCTGTGGTAAATCCTCCGTGACACAGGCTTCCTAGCCCGATTCATAGTGGCAACCACTGTAGGAGAGAATCCCCTGGATGTCAGAAGCCAGGCCTCAAGAGCCATGCAGTCAATCTGAGGGCCTTGGAATTGAGGTGGAAGAAGGGGCCCTGCGCGAGTAGATCTGTGCGTTCTGGAAGAGCCCACCGGAGTCCGCCGGACAGTTGCCACAGGTCTGGATACCAGGACCTCCTGGGCCAATCCGGTGCCACTAGAATGGCTACGCTGCACTCTGACCTGATCTTCCACAAAACCTTGGGAATCAGTGCCAGCGGTGGGAACACATATGGTAGATGGAATCCGGACCAACTCAGGATCAGGGCATCCGCCCCCAGAGACTGAGGATCCCACGATCTCGCCATGTATTGCGGCACCTGATGATTGAGCCGTGAGGCCATCAGATCCACGTCCGGAGTGCCCCATCTGCTGCAGATGTCCCGGAAGACGTCCGGATGAAGAGACCACTCTCCGGCGTCCATTCCCTGTCGGCTCAGGTAATCGGCTTCCCAGTTCTCGACCCCTGGGATGTGAACTGCGGAGATCAGGCAGTTGTTGTCCTCCACCCAGGATAGAATGCGGTGGACTTCGGCGAGGGCCTGAGCACTTCTGGTCCCTCCCTGATGATTTATATATGCGACGGCCGTCGCATTGTCGGACTGAACCCGGATGGGCTGTCCCGACAGGAACTTCTGAAACGCCAGGAGCGCCAGATAGACCGCCTTGATCTCCAGCACGTTGATCTGCAACGCCGACTCCGACTGAGTCCAGAGGCCTTGAGCCCTGTGGTGTAAGAACACCGCCCCCCAGCCCTTCAGACTGGCGTCGGTGGTCACCACTAACCATGACGGTTTGAGGAAAGACCGGCCCCGTGACAAGTGAAGTGGCTGAAGCCACCACCGCAGGGAATCCCTGGTCGGTCGTGAAAGGGCCATCAGCCGATTCAGCGAGATCGTCCTCTTGTCCCACCTGCGGAGAATTTCCAGCTGGAGAGGACGGAGGCGAAACTGTGCAAAAGGCACCGCCTCTATCGCTGCCACCATGCGTCCCACCAGCTTCATCAACACCCGTATGGATGATTGTGCGGACAGGAGTATATCTTGGACTCCCGATTGGATGGCTAGCTGTTTGGCTCGTGGTAGGGACACCAGAGCTGAGTCCGTGTGGAAGTCCATGCCCAGATAAGTCAATGACTGGGCCGGAACCAGGGTTGACTTCTGGACATTGAGAAGCCACCCAAACTGTTCCAGAGACTTCATGGTCACCTCCAGGCTCTTCCGGCAAAGATGTTCTGATGGCGCCCTGACCAGCAGGTCGTCTAGATAGGGTATGACGGCATGTCCCTGCATATGCAGGAGAGCCATCATAGATGCCATCACTTTCGTGAACACCCGCGGAGCCGAGGCCAACCCGAAGGGCAGCGCCACGAACTGGTAGTGTTCGTCCCCCACTGCGAATCTCAACCAGCACTGATGAGCCGGTGCAATGGGCACGTGAAGGTAAGCGTCTTGGATATCTATGGACGCTAGGAAGTCTCCCTGCGACACAGCCGCGATCACGGAGCGCAGGGATTCCATGCGGAACTTCCGAACCAACACGTGACGGTTGAACAACTTGAGGTCCAGAACCGGGCGAAAGGAGCCGTCCTTCTTCGGGACGATAAAGAGGTTGGAGTAAAAACCCCTGAACCTCTCTCCGGAAGGCACTGGGATCACTACTCCGTCTCTGCGGAGTCCCTCCAACACCAGATGAAAAGCCTGAGCCTTTTCCGGGGATGGAACAGACCGATGGAATCGGTGTGCCGGCCGCGACGTCAGCTCTATCCTGTAGCCGCGCGAGACTACGTCTCGGACCCACTGATCTTGGACGTGGAGTAACCATCTGTCCTGAAATCGGGACAGGCAGCCCCCCACCTGTGGGGCGGCAGGACGCGAGAGCGAGTCATGCGGAAGTGGGTTTGGGAGTGGCAGCCGCTGCTCCCGTTGACTTCTTCTGGCGACCCTTGGGGCGCCACTGAGTAGAGGGCTTGCCCCCTCTGTCCGCGCGAGCGGACGAAGCTGATGACTGAGTTGGAGCGAAAGGACCACTGTTTTGGGTTCCTTTTGACGGTATAACCGTGGCTTAGGTTTATTCTGTGGGATCTTAGACTCCGCAGAATCCTTTATCAGCTTATCCAGCTCGGTACCAAACAGTCTGTCACCAGAGAATGGAAGATTCTGCAGAATCTTCTTTGACGTGGCATCTGAGTCCCATAGGCGCAGCCACAACAACCTGCGGATCGCTATCGCATTGGCCGAAGCCACAGCAGAGCGAGTGGCAGTTTCTAGGGTCGCAGTCCTGGCGTAATCTGCATAGGCCTTTGCCCTATCAGTAAGCGCTAGGACCTCTGAATTGGACCCCGCCAGGTCAGTGATACCCTCCAAGCAGGTGGTGATCGCCTGCAGAGTCCAGACCGTGGCAAAATTAGGGGCAAATGAAGACCCCACAGCCTCATAGGAAGACTTGGCGAGTTGTTCGACCTGTCTATCCGTCGCGTCCTTCAATGAGGAGCTATCAGAGGCAGAGAATAGGGAGCGTGCAGCAATCCTGGTCATGGAAGCGTCCACTTTCGGGGACTGCGACCACTCCTGAAGCACCTCCTGGGGGAAGGGGAAGCGAGTGTCCCTAGATTTACGGACATAACGCCGCCCAGGGTGAACCCTGGGTGCTCTAACCACCCTTCCAAAGTTAGTGCGGTCCATAAAGGAGCCACATGGGCGAGCCTCCGGCTGCAACCATTGATACACCTCCTTAGGGTGTAGTTCCACCTCCTCAGGGGGTGCCACGAGACGAAGAGTCTCGTTGATGGAGGATACCAAATCCTCCACCCCGTCAGGTGGTTCTGACATAGACTCAAGTATTGAACCCCCATCATCTTCGTCACCATTAGAGTGACGCTCCTCCTCAGAGAGGGTCTGGAGCTCGGGTGATTCATCCCGGCGAGCCCGCTTAAGGGGTCTCGCAGTAGCAAAGGGTGATACCCGGGGGTAACTTGAGGGAGCAGCTGGACTTTCCAGTCTCCTAGTCAGTGCCTCCAGGGATTGCGACATGGAGGACAGCTTTGATAACACAGATTCATTAATCTTATTCTGTGTTTCCCATGGCCCTGGGATCACCTGAACCTCAGGGTACAGCACCGGAGCTGCTGCCTCTGCATTATCAGTCCGGGCCTCTGGGCGTCCGCAGTTATTGCAGGACCCCCCAACCAGCGTCCCGTTGCATATAGCACAGGTAGTGGTGGAGTTGTCTGCCTTAGCAGCACTCTTCTTTGCTGGGGACATGCCGACAGCAGAAGAGAAAAATAAGCCAAGTAGGAAACCGGAACACCGGCGGCTTACCGACCGCTTCAATGCGGTAGAGGGGAGCGGTGTGTGTGTGGCCTCCGCGAGGGTAATGACCGGATTCTCCCGGGAGCGCAGCAGTGCACTCATTCAGTCCCAGCAGGGAAGTGAGGAGAAGATGGCCGCCGCCAGACAAGTCGTGGGCGGGCCGAAAACACGCGGGAATCACACACACACGCCCAGTGATGACGTCATCCCATGGGCTGCTCCATATCTCTCCAAGCAGCCATCTTAGTAATCTGGTGCTGGAGCCCGCAGCGCGGGAGATATAGTATCAGCACTATACCCAGGGCTGCAGAAAAAATCTGTAGCCCACAGCCGCAGCCCCTGTGACACACAGGGAGGTCAGCTATGGTGACCCCAGCACAGGGTACACCGCCAGAACCGCGGACCCGAGGGTTGCGCGCGGTCTGAGTGCCAAAACACATCAGTGTCAGACACTACCCCCAGGCACACCGGAGACACACAGGGCGCCTCAGTGCCGGTCCGGTCTGTAAGCACCATATATGGGAGGCCTCGGACAGGGGGTTCAGCACCAGTCCGGTCTGTAAGCACCTTTAGGGAGGCCTCGGACTGGGCTGGCTCCAGTCCGGTCTGTAAGCACCATTTAGGGAGGCCTCGGACGGGGCGGAGCTGTGCAAGGCTCCTATCTCCCACTTCCCAGAGCCCCCCAAAAAGGGATGTGAAGGAGCGCGGCAGCGTACCGGGAGGACACAACGTGTCCAGGCTCTGGGCCCTCCGGTACCTCAACCTGTGTGTTCCCTCAAGGGTGAACAGGGAGACTGCCGGAGGTCCCCGACCGGGACCTACCTTGTCTTCAGACGCCATCACGTAAGCTGTGAGAATGCTGTGATGTGTAAGCAATGCGTGTGATACCTCCGAGCACACCAAGTTTAAAACTGAGGATATTCCCTGCGGTAGGGGTTTATAAGCGGAGGGGGCGGTGTCTACAAACTTGTAGTACCTAGTGTGGCCTCCGGAGGGCAGTGCCCTAAACCCCATTGTCTGGGTCTCCCATTATGATGATCAGAAAACACTTGCTTCCTTCTGCTCAGGCAATGTTCAAATCTGAAGACTACCGTATATACTCGTGTATAAGCCGAGTTTTTCAGCACAGAAATTGTGCTGAAAAGTGCCCCCCTCGGCTTATACACGAGTCAGTGACGGCTGACTGTGTGGGGCCGGTGTCCGGGGGATGGAGGAGGCAGGGGGAGGCTGTATAGTGAGCGGCCGGTCACGTGGGGCCGCTCATTAGTGCAATGCAATATGCACTGCATCCCCCTGTCCATCAGCGGCAGGGGGAGCCGTGCATATTACATAGCACTGTCAGTGCTCTCCCGCCCCCCTGTGGTAGTATACAGCAGCCCCCCCGTGGTAGCATACAGCAGCCCCCCCGTAGTATATACAGCAGCCCCCCCCTGTGAGAATACAGCAGATCCCCCGTGGTAGTATACAGCAGCCGCCCCGTAGTATATACAGCAGCCCCCCCGTGGTAGTATACAGCAGCCCCCCTGTGGGTATATAGAGCCCCCCCCCGTTGCTGCCGCACACCTGTAAAAAGAAGATCTTTCATACTTATCCTCCTGCTGTCACGCGATCATCCTCCGCTCTTCTTGCTTGCACCCGGCGTCCATCCACGTGACCGCGCACAAATAGTGACGTCATTATTTGTGCGCGGTCATATGGATGGACGCCGGGGCCCGGGTGCAAGCAAGAAGGAGAGCGGAGGATGCGCGCGGTGACTGCAGGAGGATAAGTATGAAAGATCTTCTTTTTACAGGTGTGCGGCAGCAACGGGGGGGGGCTCTATATACCCACAGGGGGGCTGCTGTATACTACCACGGGGGGCTGCTGTATTCTCACAGGGGGGGGGCTGCTGTATACTACCACGGGGGGGCTCTATATACCCACAGGGGAGGGGCTGCTGTATACTACCACGGGGGGCTGCTGTATATACTACGGGGGGGCTGCTGTATACTACCACGGGGGGGCTGCTGTATTCTCACAGGGGGGGGGGCTGCTGTATATACTACGGGGGGGCTGCTGTATACTACCACAGGGGGAGGCACTGCTGTATACTACCACAGGGGAGGGGCTGCTGTATATACCACAGGGGGGGACTGCTGTATACCCACAGGGGAGGGGCTGCTGTATATACCACAGGGGGAGGCACTGCTGTATACTACCACAGGGAGGGGCTGCAGTATATACCACATGGGGAGGCACTGCTGTATACCCACAGGGGGGGCTGCTGTATACTACCACAGGGGAGGGGCTGCTGTATATACCTCTGTGGCTGCTGTATACTACCACAGGGGGAGGCTGCTGTATACTACCACAGGGGGAGGCTGCTGTACACTACCACAGGGGGAGACTGCTGTATACTACCACTGGGGAGGCTGCTGTATACTACCACTGGGGAGGCTGCTGTATACTACTACTGGGGCTGCTGTATATACCTCTGTGGCGGCTGTATACTACCACAGGGGGAGGCTGCTGTATACTACCACAGGGGGAGGCTGCTGTATACTACCACAGGGGGAGACTGCTGTATACTACCACAGGGGGATACTGCTGTATACTACCACAGGGGGAGACTGCTGTATACTACTACTGGGGGAGACTGCTGTATACTACTACTGGGGGAGACTGCTGTATACTACCACAGGGGGAGACTGCTGTATACTACCACTGGGGAGGCTGCTGTATACTACCACTGGGGAGGCTGCTGTATACTACCAGTGGGGCTGCTGTATATACCTCTGGGGCTGCTGTATACTACCACTGGGGCTGTATATACTTCTGGGGCTGCTGTATACTACCACTGGGGCTGTATATACCTCTGGGGCTGCTGGATACTACCACTGGGGCTGTATATACCTCTGGGGCTGCTGGATGCTACCACTGGGGCTGTATATACCTCTGGGGCTGCTGTATACTACCAATGGGGCTGTATATACCTCTGAGGCTGCTGTATACTACCTCTGGGGCTGCTGTATACTACCACTGGGGCTGCTGTATACTACCTCTGGGGCTGCTGTATACTACCACTGGGGCTGCTGTATATACCTTTGGGGCTGCTGTATACTACCTCTGGGGCTGCTGTATACTACCTCTGGGGATGCTGTATACTACCACCGGGGCTGTATATACCTCTGGGGATGCTGTATACTACCACTGGGGCTGTATATACCTCTGGGGCTGCTGTATACTAACTACTGGAGCTGCTGCTGTATATACCACTGGGGCTGCTGCTGTATACTACCACTGGGGAGGCTGCTGTATACTACCATTGGGGGGGGCTGTATACCACACTGCTGGGGGCTGTATACCTGTGCTGGAGTCCACCCTCGGCTTATACACGAGTCAATAGGTTTTCCCAGGTTTTGGGGGCAAAAGTAGGGGGGTCGGCTTATACACGGGTCGGCTTATACACGAGTATATACGGTAGTTTTTCCAGGAGGACAATGCCCCATGACACACAGCTAGGTCAATCAGTGTGGATGAAGGAGCATCACATCAAGACGCTGTCATGGCCAGCCCAATCTCCAGACCTGAACCCCATTGAAAACCTCTGGAATGTAATCAAGAGGAAGATGGATAATCACAAGCAATCAAAGAACTGCCTAACTTTTTGTGCCAGGAGTGGCATAAGGCCACACAAAAGCAGTGTGAAAGACGGAAGCATGCCAAGACGCATGAAAGCTGTGATTAAAAAATCATTGTTATTCCACCAAATATTGATTTATGAACTCTTCCTGAGTTAAAACATGAGTATTGTTGTTTGTATATGAATAAGAACTTGTCTTCTTTGCATTATTTGAGGTCTGAAAGCACAGTTTCATTTTTATTATTTTGAAGATCTCATTTCCTGAAAATAAATACAAAATTTTTAGCTTTGAATTTCAGAGACATGTTGTCAATAGTTTATAGAATAAAAGGACAATGTACATTTTACTCAAAAATATACCTATAAAAGAGAAAAATCTGAGAAACTGTAAATTTTGCGATGGCGTCTTAATTTTTGTAAGAGGTGTGTGCGTGTGTGTGTGTGTGTGTATATATGAGATATATATTGTATATAAAATTTTCCAAATCACCCCCCGCAACCTTTTGCTCTTTTGAAAATAATGCAATTTGAAAAAAAAAAAAGAAACACATTTGGTATGGCTGCGTTGAGAAATGCAGTAACAGGCGATCAAACAGGTGCATCTACCTGGAAATGGTACAATTAGAAGCATCAGGTGCAAAAATAAGCCATCACACAGCCACAAATCCCAACAAACCGAGAACACTACGGGTGACGTTAATGGCAACAAAAGAACAAATTATCGTATATACTCGCGTATAAGCCGAGTTTTTCAGCCCAAAAATTGGGCTGAAAAGTCCCCCTCTCGGCTTATACGCGAGTCACTGTATACTGTATACACTGTATACAGTGTATACAGTATACAGGCCCGCCCCCATCAGTATACAGGCCCCCCGCCTTGTGCACAAACCTGTAAAGGAAGAGATTAGTATACTTATCACTGTCCCGCTGCCGCTGTCATCGCGCTCCTCCGTCTTCTTCCGGTCGGCGCAGGCAATGACGTCATTGTCTGCGCGACCGAGGAGGAAACCGGAAGACGACGGAGGAGCGCGATGTCGGCGGCGGGACAGTGATAAGTATACTAATCTCTTCCTTTACAGGATTGTGCACAAGGCGGGGGGGCCTGTATACTACCACTGGGGCAGTATATACCTCTGGGGCTGCTGTATACTGATGAGGGGGCTGTATACTACCACTGGGGCTGTATATGCCTCTGGGGCGGCTGTATACTGATGGGGGGGCTGTATACTAGCACTGGGGCTGCTGCTGTATACTACCTCTGGGGCTGCTGCTGTATACTGCCTCTGGGGCTGCTGCTGTATACTGCCTCTGGGGCTGCTGCTGTATACTGCCTCTGGGGCTGCTGCTGTATACTGCCTCTGGGGCTGCTGCTGTATACTGCCTCTGGGGCTGCTGCTGTATACTGCCTCTGGGGCTGCTGCTGTATACTGCCTCTGGGGCTGCTGCTGTATACTGCCTCTGGGGCTGCTGCTGTATACTGCCTCTGGGGCTGCTGCTGTATACTACCTCTGGGGCTGCTGCTGTATACTACCTCTGGGGCTGCTGTATACCTGTGCTGGGGTCCACCCTCGGCTTATACACGAGTCAATAGGTTTTCCCAGGTTTTGGAGGCAAAAGTATGGGGGTCGGCTTATACGCGAGTATATACGGTAACATACCAGTAAAAGTATACATGTTTGGGATCTACAAACTTGGACTGACTTGAGGCATCATACGGACATGTCAGTCTTACCATATAGTGAACATAGTGAATACAAAAACCCATAAAACAAATTATTTCCTTCAAAAGTACAAATCGTCCTGCAAAAAAAAAAAGAAGTTCTCATATGTCTATATCGACGGAAAAATAAAAAGGTTATGGCTCTGGGAAGAAGAGAAGGGAAAATACGGAATAATCGTCCGGGTGTGAAGGAGTTAATATACCATGCAATGTACAAAATACAAAAAAAACACGAAACTAAATAAACAAAAAGTGCAATAAAATGGTAAAAACACACACAAAAAAAAAACAAAAAAAAACAATGTTTTGTTTGGGGCTTATCTTTACAATGTTCATTGTGTGGTCAAAATGACATTGCAATAGGATTGTTCAGATTATTAAAAATATGCAAATTGAGCAAACTCATAGGGACAGCTATGTAATTATTGGTTTGTGGTCGTAACCATGAAGACCTAGCTTATCAGGAGAACTATAGTACATTTATAATTTGAGGTATTTGGTATTATTTAGTATTTGCTGCTGCTACATACTGGGATAGGATCTTGGAAAGGAGACTGCCCCTTTTAATGGGGAACTGTGGAGAGATGAAACTTTTTTGTTTAGTCCCTGCAATTCCATACTATAATATTGAGCTGCCCGTTACATCTAAATACATAATCACGAATAATATGTGTCACAGTACTTCCGGCGCTTATGTTGCCATCCCACAATCCACCACGGCACCATTGTGGGATAGCGACACAAGTGAAAGTGACAGACGCCACCGCTACCGTCTGAAGATCAGCGGCGCTGATCTCCTGACGGCAGCCGCGGGTCATCTCCTGCCACATGGATGTCTGCGACAACGCAACCGCAACATAACCGGCGCTAGCTGGTCATCTCCTGACTGCTCGCAGCGGAAGTAGACCGACCGCCATATTGGAACACCCAAGTTATGGGTATTCAGATATGGTGGTCAGGATTCAAAATCCCTGCCAAGCCACGCACCTCGCCGCTGAGCACGGCGACCAATCAGGGCTCTTGGCGCGTGATTTGAATCCTGCTTCACTCATTGGTCATCGCGCTCAGTGGCGAACAATCAGCAAAGCGGCGTGCGGCTTGGCGAGGGATCTGAATCCCGGTTCGCTCATTGATCGCCGCGGCTGGCGGCGACCAATCAGCGCTGTTGGCGCGTGTTTTAAATCCCGCTTCGCTCAGTGGTCGCCGTGGCTGGCGGCGACCAATCAGCGAAGCGGCGCGGTATTGGTGTGAGATTTAAACCTGCCCGCCAATACCGCTCAGCTGATTGGTCGAGCGACGGGCACCTGAGTAGTATTGGCGGGAGATTTAAAGCTGGCTCAGCTCTGTGGTTAGCACTGTGTACGCTAGCTCAGTGATGGGAGAGACAGCGCGCACACACACACACACAGGGAGAGACAGCGCGCGCGCACACACACACACACACACACACACACACACACACGGAGAGACAGCGCGCGCACACACACAGGGAGAGACAGCGCACACACACACACAGGGAGAGACAGCGCACACACACACACAGGGAGAGACAGCGCACACACACACACAGGGAGAGACAGCGCACACACACACAGGGAGAGACAGCGCGCACACACACACAGGGAGAGACAGCGCACCACACACACAGGGAGAGACAGCGCACACACACACACACACACAGGGAGAGACAGCGCACACACACACACACACACACAGGGAGAGACAACACACACACACACACACACACAGGGAGAGACAGCACACACACACACACACACACGGAGAGACAGCACACACACACACAGGGAGAGACAGCGCGCACACACACACACACACAGGGAGAGACAGCGCGCACACACACACACAGGGAGAGACAGCGCGCACACACACACACAGGGAGAGACAGAGCGCACACACAACAGGGAGAGACAGCGCGCACACACACACAGGGAGAGACAGCGCACACACACACACACGGAGAGACAGCGGCGCGCACACACACACACAGGGAGAGACAGCGCACACACACACACAGGGAGAGACAGCGCACACACACACACACACACACAGGGAGAGACAGCGCGCGCACAACACACACACAGGGAGAGACAGCACACACACACAGGGAGAGACAGCGCGCACACACACACACACAGGGAGAGACAGCGCGCACACACACACACACAGGGAGAGACAGCGCGCACACACACACACAGGGAGAGACAGAGCGCACACACACAGGGAGAGACAGCGCGCACACACACACAGGGAGAGACAGCGCACACACACACACACACACACACACACACACACTGAGAGACAGCGCGCACACACACACACACAGGGAGAGACAGCGCACACACACACACACACACACAGGGAGAGACAGCGCACACACACACACACACACAGGGAGAGACAGCGCACACACACACACACACACACACACACACACACACAGGGAGAGACAGCACACACACACAGGGAGAGACAGCACACACACACAGGGAGAGACAACACACACAGGGAGAGACAGCACACACACACACAGGGAGAGACAGCACACACACACACAGGGAGAGACAGCACACACACACACACAGGGAGAGACAGCGCGCACACACACACACACACACACACACACACACACACACAGGGAGAGACAGCGCACACACACACACAGGGAGAGACAGCGCGCGCATACACACACACAGGGAGAGACAGCACACACACACAGGGAGAGACAGCGCGCACACACACACACACACACACACAGGGAGAGACAGCGCACACACACACACACACACACACACAGGGAGAGACAGCGCGCGTACACACACACAGGGAGAGACAGCGCACACACACACACACAGGGAGAGACAGCGCGCACACACACCACACACAGGGAGAGACAGAGCGCACACACACACAGGGAGAGACAGCGCGCACACACACACAGGGAGAGACAGCGCACACACACACACACGGAGAGACAGCGCGCGCGCACACACACACACAGGGAGAGACAGCGCACACACACACACAGGGAGAGACAGCGCACACACACACACACACCACACAGGGAGAGACAGCGCGCGCACACACACACACAGGGAGAGACAGCACACACACACAGGGAGAGACAGCGCGCACACACACACACACACACACACAGGGAGAGACAGCGCACACACACACACACACACACACACAGGGAGAGACAGCGCGCGTACACACACACAGGGAGAGACAGCGCGCGCACACACACAGGGAGAGACAGCGCGCACACACACACAGGGAGAGACAGCGCGCACACACACAGGGAGAGACAGCGCGCACCACACACACACAGGGAGAGACAGCGCGCGCACACACACACAGGGAGAGACAGGCGCGCACACACACACAGGGAGAGACAGCACACACACACACAGGGAGAGACAGCGCCACACACACACACACACAGGGAGAGACAGCGCACACACACACAGGGAGAGACAGCGCACACACACACAGGGAGAGACAGCGCACACACACACAGGGAGAGACAGCGCACACACACACAGAGGGAGACAGCGCACACACACACACACACACACACAGGGAGACAGCGCACACACACACACACAGGGAGAGACAGCGCACACACACACACACAGGGAGAGACAGCGCGCACACACACACAGGGAGAGACAGCGCACACACACACAGGGAGAGACAGCGCACACACACACACAGGGAGAGACAGCGCACACACACACAGGGAGAGACAGCGCACACACACACAGGGAGAGACAGCGCACACACACACAGGGAGAGACAGCGCACACACACACACACACACAGGGAGAGACAGCGCACACACACACACACACACACACAGGGAGAGACAGCGCACACACACACACACACACACACACACACAGGGAGAGACAGCGCGCACACACACACAGAGAGACAGCGCACACACACACAGGGAGAGACAGCGCCACACACACACAGGGAGAGACAGCGCACACACACACAGGGAGAGACAGCGCACACACACACAGGGAGAGACAGCGCACACACACACAGGGAGAGACAGCGCACACACACACAGGGAGAGACAGCGCACACACACAGAGGGAGACAGCGCACACACACACACACACACACACAGGGGAGACAGCGCACACACACACACACAGGGAGAGACAGCGCACACACACACACACAGGGAGAGACAGCGCGCACACACACACAGGGAGAGACAGCGCACACACACACAGGGAGAGACAGCGCACACACACACAGGGAGAGACAGCGCACACACACACACACAGGGAGAGACAGCGCACACACACACAGGGAGAGACAGCGCACACACACACAGGGAGAGACAGCGCACACACACACAGGGAGAGACAGCGCACACACACACAGGGAGAGACAGCGCACACACACACAGGGAGAGACAGCGCACACACACACACACAGGGAGAGACAGCGCACACACACACACACACACAGGGAGAGACAGCGCACACACACACACACACACACACACAGGGAGAGACAGCGCACACACACACACACACACACACAGGGAGAGACAGCGCACACACACACAGGGAGAGACAGCGCACACACACACACACAGGGAGAGACAGCGCACACACACACACACACACAGGGAGAGACAGCGCACACACACACACACACACGGAGAGACAGCGCGCACACACACACAGAGAGACAGCGCACACACACACAGGGAGAGACAGCGCACACACACACAGGGAGAGACAGCGCACACACACACAGGGAGAGACAGCGCACACACACACAGGGAGAGACAGCGCACACACACACAGGGAGAGACAGCGCACACACACACAGGGAGAGACAGCGCACACACAGGGAGAGACAGCGCACACACAGGGAGAGACAGCGCACACACAGGGAGAGACAGCACAGAGAGGAGAGAGCGTACAAGGAGACACAGAGACTGCCCTCCCGATGCAATAGCATCGGGCCCATTTCTAGTTTGTATAATATTTAGAATGTAAATTAGATATTAACCAAATGCAGCTTACTCATCACCACTCCCATAGGGGACAATACGTCATGCCCGATTGTGAGAGGGGGGGGGGGGGGGGGGGGGAAGAGAACTGCACAGTGAGAATCTGTGCTCCAAGAACCAACGCTTTCTCCTTCAAATCACATGGGCGTGATATCACAGCAGGTTCTATTGACACAGGAATCATTCCATCCTCCTCTCTGTACAGAAAGAGATCTCCAGACTCCCAGCTTAGTACAGGACCTTATGTGACATCATCCCATGTGATTGAAGGAGGAAGTGTCTGTTCTCAGGCGCACAGATGCTCACTGCAGAGGGAGGGGGGAGCGCTGCTCAAATTAGGCATTCAGTATTGTTGACCCGCCCAGTCCGGGGTACTCAGAGCTTGGGCACGGTGTCAGGGGGGACACCATCACGGATGGCTGCACCCGAGTCCGTGCCCCTGGGGTCAGTGACTAATTAAAAGTACAGTTTCTATTAGGATAATTCGCGACGCCACCTCTAGTTCCTGGTGAAGGATCACCAGCGCCGCCACAGCCCTCCGGAGGGTGATGGTATTGCGGCAAGGGTGGTATAGATTCCTACAGAAGCAGGGCATCCGGGGCAGCGTTGTAGTAGGCAGTTTAGAGTAGGGATTTGGGCCGAGGTAAGGGATAGTGAAGCAGTCTCTACGGAGCACGGGAGCAGGGAGGAATAACGCGCACACACACCGTTGAGTGTCTCTTTACCTTTTTACTTGTGGAAACTGCAGGTGATTTGTCCGGAGCACTGTCGGGTGACCAGAAGCACAGTTGAACTACCACAGGGAGTGGGTATGAGGCCTCCTTAAGTTCTCTCTCCAGTTTGTTGAAGCCCTACCCATGTATAACCTGGCTGGCCTCCTCACTTCTCTCTCTCTCTCTCCTCCTGCGCGGTCTGCGGGTTACCCTCGTTGATCACAGTCACCCTCTCACTACGGTCTCTGCCTACTTTAATATTGAGTATGCAGGGGAACCGGGTGACTGAAGTCTCCACGATGTATCGGTTTTCTGCTGGCTTGAAGCACTGCTGCAGGTGTAGACCCCCGAAGTCCGGTGCTTAATTGGGAGAACCTCCACTGGCTCCTCTACTCCCACTGTCTTCTGTTCTCCTCGCCTTTCGGTCCCACTCCTGGGCTGGGTGGCAAAAGAGCTACTCCGGGTCGCTGGCTCGGGCCTAGCACGGCGTCTGCACACTAACTCCTCCCACAGCGCCAGTATTTATAGGGGATCTCGCCTAAGGTCAGCGAGTAGAGCGCACCCTACTGTGCTGGGGTGGAAGGTGTTGTTTATAAGTGGTACCACCGGTGGAAATCCAGCTGTGCACTAGGGAAGCTTGTGGTTACCTGTGGGAGCAGGGCGCCACATTGTCTCCTCTGGGAGTGGAGATTGGTAAGGAGCAGCTAGTGAATAACTGATTTATATAAATTCTAAACTTGATACAAGTGTAAAAGTCCGCTTAGCATCATAGTCTGTGTGCAGGGATCATACAAAATTGTTTTCCTCTTCCCGGAGTTCCCCTTTATGGCAGGCCAATTTATGTTTTTGCATTTTGCTCTTTCACTCCCCTTCTTCCAGGAGCCATAAAACTAATTTTTCTGTCTATAGAGACATGAGGGCTTGTTTTGTGCAGGCAAGATGTACTTTTTTTTTTTAACGTGTACATTTTGTGGTAAAAATGACCGCGCGATGAATTTTAGTAGTGCGATATAAAACAAATGTTTAATTTTTGTATTTTATTGGTGGAAGAAGAAAAAAAAAAAATCAGAAGTTTGCAAAATAAACTTTTTGGGGTTGTGCCATTTTCAAAGACCAAGATCAAAGTCACTTTTTAATTTTTTTAGACCCGTTTCACATCAGCGGTTTTAAATTTGTGGCAGATTCGGCACATTTACCAAATCTACCACGTACCGGCTGCACCTGCGGCAAGCCCCGTTCATTTTCTATGGGGCTTGCGGCAGATGCGGCAAAAGCAGTTTTTGCCATAGTCCGGCACTTGGGCAGGTCAAACAAAACAAAAAAACCACAGCTAGCGGCGGGAAAAAAAAAAAAAAAAAAAAACACGTTGATATGAAAGGGGCCTTAGTCAATGTCATGTGTTGCCTTTTTTTTGTGGGGCAAGATTGTTTTTATCAATATCATTTTCAGATCGATCTGATGCTTTCCCTGGATCCACATGTTAGGATTATAACTTAAGGTACAATTATCTAGGATTTTTGAGTTTAACAACCTTCTCTATAGTTTGTGAGGTGGATCCTACAAAAAGCTGATTTAGTGTTTTAGCACATCTCAAAGTTTGATATCTGATTGTTACTACTACAACCTCTGGCAAAGATTTTGGAATCACCTGGCTTGGAGGATGTTAATTTAGTTGTTTAATTTTGTAGCAAAAAAAAAAAAAAAAGCAGATCACAGACATGGCACAAAACTAAAGTCATTTCAAATGGCAACTCTCTGCCTTGAAGAAACAAGAAAAGAAATCTGAAAATAAAATATGCTAGCCAGTAACGGTTACTTTTGTAGACCAAGCAGGGACTTACCATCGATGCCAAACACAAAAACCAACACTGCACGTGCAGGATGCAGTCAGACCCCTCTATGTAAAGCAAGCCCATGGTAAGTTTTTTCTGATGCTGCTTTTTTTTTTTTTTAGTTTTTAGACCAAGCAGGGGCAAAATTATGGAATCACTCAATTCTGAGGTAAAAATTATGCAATCATGACAAAACTCATATACATTACTAGTATTTTGTAGCCCCACCTCTGGCTTTATAACAGCTTGCAGTCTCTGAGGCATGGACTTAATGAGTAACAAACAGTACTCTTCATCAATCTGGCTCCAACTTTCTCTAATTGCTGTTGCCAGATCAGCTTTGCAGGTTGGAGCCTTGTCATGGAGCATTTTCTTCAACTTCCAAAGATTTTGAATTGGATTGAGATCCAATGGACTATTTGCAGGTCATGACATTGACTTCATGTGTCTTCTTTCAAGGAATGTTTTCACAGTTTTTGCTCTATGGCAGGATGAATTATCATCTTGAAAAATGATTTCATCATCCCCAAACATCGTTTCAATAGATGGGAAAAAGAAAAGTATCCAAAATATCAATGTAACCATGGACATTTACATCTCCCCAGTGCCTTTACCTGACATGCAGCCCCATATCATCAAGGACTGTGGAAATTTGCATGTTCTCTTCAGGCAGTTATCTTTATAAATCACATTGGAACGACACCAAACAAAAGTTCCAGCATCATCACCTTGCCCAATACAGATTCGCGATTCATCACTGAAGATGACTTTCATCCAGTCATCCACAGTCCACAATTGCTTTTCCTTAGCCCGTTGTAAGCTTGTTTTTTCTGTTTAGGCGTTAATGATGGCCTTTGTTTAGCTTTTCTGTATGCAAATCCCATTTCCTTTTAGGCTGTTTCTTAGAGTTCGGTCACAGACATTGACTCCAGTTTCCTCCCATTCATTCGTCATTTGTTTTGTTGTGCATTTGCTGTTTTGGAGACATATTGCTTTAAGTTTCCGGTCTTGACGCTTTGATGTTTTCCTAGGTCTACCAGTATGTTTCCCTTTAAGAACCCTCCCATATGTTTGCATTTGGACCAGATTTTAGACACAGCTGACTAAACAACAAACATCTTTTGTAACATTGCGTGTTGATTTACCCTCTTGTAAAGGTACAGTTACACGGCGCAATATCGCCTGCAATATCGCACCAAAGTCACGTGGTGTGGTCAATTGCAATCGATATCGTGAGTGCGTCGTGTCGTGTAACAGAGCGATGTGACTGCAATTTATCACTGGATCGACATTGCCTGATTTATGTGCAGACAATTAAATCATTCATACGCAATGTGGTAGGATCGCTCAGTGCGACACCGCAATTGCATTGTTGCAAGCAATTTACCCAATTTATTACATTGAAAAATATAGCTGGCTGGATTGCTCATACCCAGCGAATGAAAGCTGCTTTTACCATCCTACTTGCGTTGCCTATGATATCTCCCAGTGTGACAACTTCAAGGCAATCTTGGAAAAGTGCCAAAAACATGCGCGCGCCCATGAAATTACAGGCAATATCGAATCGATATTGCGTCATGTAAAAGGTACCGTCAGGAGTTTGATAATCCTCTCCTTCGTTTCAATTGACATCTTTCGTGTTGGAGCCATGAGTCATGTCAGTCCACTTGGTGCAACAGCTCTCCAAGGTGTGATCACTCCTTTTTAGATGCAGACTAACGAGTAGATCTTATTTGATGCAGGTGTTAGTTTTGGAAATGAAAATTTACAGGGAGATTCCATAATTTTTACCTCAGAATTGAGTGATTCCATAATTTTTCCCCCTGCTTGGTCTACAAAACTAACTGTTACTGGATAGCACTTTTTTTTCCAAGATTTCTTTTAGTGTTTCTTTAAAGGCAGAGAGTTGCCATATGAAATTACTTTAGTTTTGTGCAATGTCTGTGTTCTCTTTTTTTTTTTTACAAAATTAAACAACCGAGTGGACATCCTACGAACCAGGTGATTCCAAAATTTCTGCCAGGGGTTGTATAGAGACCGATTGGATCTAGCAGTCATGGTCCATCCCCACTAGAAAGCAGCGAGGCCTGCGAGGAAACACAGGCAACTGGAAATTGGTACTGGAAAATTAAAAAAAGCCCAGCATATTTAATTTAGTAAGCTTTCACAATAAAATTTATAAAAACAATTAGGAACTTACGTTTCATGGGTGCCAAAAAAGAAAATGGGCATTTTATTTGTGGAAGGCTTTACAGCACCATCAGGAAGTTCATCCACCTTAAGTGAAGACACAATTGAAAAAAAAAGTAAACAAAATAAATAATGATGCATACCGTAAAATTACTATTTCTTTCAAAGTTAATCAAGAAAATGTACACAATATTGTATTAATTATTAACCCTTAACCCATTCACTCCTAGACCGTTTCACCTTCCTGAGCAGGCAAAAAGGTTTAATTCTAACTTTGAGGTTATAACTCTGAAACGCTTCAGCAAATCCAAGTGATTCTGAGGCTGCTTTTTTGTGACACACTGTACTTTATATAGTGGTAAAAATAATTTATACAGCTACTCCTCCACAGCGTTATACGCTTTAAGGCCATCCCCTCTGGCATAAGGACTTGTTACGGGATTCTCAACATCATCAAGCAAGTGAGGTCAGCGAGCCTCCGACACACTCGCAGAAAAGAAGACTAAAGAAATGTATCCTTTAAATTTCTGTTATGTTTATGTTTCAATCTCTTCTTAGATATTCATATATTTACCTAATATACAACGTTGATATCAGTGCAATATTATAACAACTAAGATATAGTAGCGATATCTTAACCCCTTCATGACCTTGCCATTTTTTGCAATTCTGACCAGTGTCCCTTTATGAGGTTATAACTCGGGAACGCTTCAACGGATCCTAGCGATTCTGAGATTGTTTTTTCGTGACATATTGGGCTTCATGTTAGTATTAAATTTAGGTCGATAATTTTTGCGTTTATTTGTGAAAAAATCAAAAATATGGCAAAAATTTTGAAAATTTTGCAATTTTCAAATTTTGAATTTTTCTTCTGGTAAACCAGAGAGTTATGTGACACAAAATAGTTATGAAATAATATTTCCCACATGTCTACTTTACATCAGCACAATTTTGGAAAAAAAAAAAAATTTTGTTAGGAGGTTATAAGGGTTCAAAGTTCATGAGCAATTTTTCATTTCTCCACCAAAATTTACAAAACCATATTTTTTAGTGACCACATCATATTTGAAGTCCCTTTGAGGGGTGTACATGACATAGAAAACACCCAATAGTGACACCATTCCAAAGACTGCACCTCTCAAGCTACTCAAAACTACATTCAAGAAGATTATTAACCTTCAGGTGCTTCACAGGAACTAAGCAAATTGGAAACAAAAAAATGGATATTTTAATTTTTCTAACACAAATGTTCTTTTATCCTCAATTTTTTCATTTTCACATGGGCAAAAAGATAAAATGGATCCTAAAATTTGTTGGGCAATTTCTCCTGAGTATATCAATACCACATATGTGATCATAAACCATGGTTTTGGGCGCACGGCAGGGCTCTGAAGGGAAAGAGAGCAATTTGACTTTTGGAGCTAATTTTCCATTCAAAAAGTGATATGGCGCTCCTTCACTTCTGAGCCCTGCCGCGCGTCAAAACAGTGGTTTATGACCACATATGAGGTATCGGTGTACTCAGGAGAAATTGCCCAACAAATTTTAGGATGAATTTTATCCTGTTACCCATGTGAAAATGAAAGAATTGAGGCTAAAAGAAAATTTTTGTGAAAAAAAAGTACTTTTTCCATATTCACAGATCAATTTGTAAAGCATGTGGGGGTTCAATATGCTCACCACCCATCTAGATATGTTCCCTGGGGGGTCTAGTTTCCAAAATCGGGTCACTTGTGGGGGAGCTCCAAAGTTTAGGCACACAGGGGCTCTCCAAACGCGACGGTGTCCGCTAACAATTTGAATGGAAAATCACCTCAAATTGTTAGCGGACACCATATCGCATTTGGAGAGCCCCTGTGTGCCTAAACATTGGGGCTCCACCACAAGTGACCCCATTTTGGAAACTAGACCCCCAGGGAACATATCTAGATGCATAGTGAGCACTTTGAACCCCCAGGTGCTTCACAAATTGATCCGTACAAATTAAAAAAGAAAATGTGTGAAAAAAAAGTATTTTTACCTTATTATGGATCAGTTTGTGAAGCACCTGGGGATTCAAAGTGCTCACTATGCATCTAGATAGGTTCCTTGGGGGGTCTAGTTTCCAAAATGGGGTCACTTGTGGGGGAGCTCCAATGTTTAGGCACACAGGGGCTCTCCATACACAACCTGGTGTTTGCCAACAATTGGAATTGTTAGCGGACACCAGGTCGCGTATGGAGAGCCCCTGTGTGCCTAAACATTTGAGCTCCCCCACAAGTGACCCCATTTTGGAAACTAGACCCCCAGGGAACATATCTAGATGCACTGTGAGCACTTTGAACCCCCATGTGCTTCACAAATTGAGACGTAAAAATGAATAAAGAAACTTTTTGTGAAAAAACATACTAGTCTAGTAGTTACAATTCGCAGCATAGGGGACCCTATACATTTGGGTCTCTCCATGCTGAGGATTCCAGCCCCCTAGCTGCCAAGTTGTACCTGGCTGGCAACCAAAAATACGGCAAAGCTCCATGTCATTTTATTTGTAGAATTTAAAAAAAAAATGACATGGGGCTCTGCCATATTTTTGGTCCAGCCAGGTACAACTTGGCAGCTACGGACTGCCACCAGCCCCCAGCTGCCTCATTGTACCTGGCTGAAACCAAAAATACAGCGAAGCCCCTTTTTAATTTCTAGAACTAATTCTAGAAAAAATATTACGTGGGGCTCCGCCATATTTTTGGTCCAGCCAGGTACAACTAGGCAGCTGGGGGCTGGAATCCTCAGCATAGAGAGGCCCAAGCGTTCTGGGCCCCCCATGCTGCGAATTGCAGCCCGCAGCTGCCCCAGAAAATGGCGCATTCATTGAAGTGCCATTTTCTGGCGCTGTACCCACGCTCTTCCAGTTGCCCTGGTGCCGGTGGCTAACTGGGTAATAAAGGGGTTATTGCCAGCTTTTTATTGGCAGCTGGCACTAAGCCCGAGATTCATAATATAGGGCCAATGTTAGACCCGCCATTAGGAATCTCTAGTACGGTAAATAGTCAATAAATACACACAGAGAAAAATCTTTTTATTTGAAAAAAAAAAACCAGACACAATTCGGACTCCATCTTTATTATGAAAAGATCCGACGTAGTCCACAACGAAGGTCCCACGACGCTCGATCGCTCCAACGTAGTCCATAACGAAGGTCCCACGATCACTTCCTGCAGCTAGATCCTCAGGATCCAGCTGTAGAAAGTGATCTGACAGATCCAGCACAGTGATCCACAGTGATCACATAATGGTCACTGTGGATCACTATGCTGGAGCTGTCAGATCACTTTCTACAGCTGGATCCTCAGGATCTAGCTGTAGAAAGTGATCTGGCAGCTCCAGCACAGAGCTGTCAGATCCGGAGGCGGTGAAGAGGAGGAGGAGGAGCGGGACGCAGTGGAGACAGAGCGGCCGCCGGAGGGGTGAGTGGGAGAGGCGATCGCCGCTCCGGTGATCGGGGGGGCAGGAAAGGGGAAGAGGGGGGGTGACAGGAGAAGTAGGGGGGCACTTAGGAGGAAGCGGGGGCAGGCAGGAGGAAGCGGGCAGCAGGAAGAGGAAGCGGGCGGCAGGGACAGAAAGCAGGTGGCAGGAAAAGGAAGCGGGGGGGGTAAGAAAGATGAAGAAGAGGGGGCAGGAAAGAGAGGTGGGGACAGGGGGGCAGTTAGAGGATGACAGGGGAGAAGATTGGAGGGTAGGGATAGCAGCGGCAGGCAGGGAAGCATTACAGGCGCGGTGATTTTCACTTTCACTTTTGAGTGCCAATCACCGCGCCTGTAGCCGGGGGGGGGGGGGGTGGGGGTGGGGGCAAATCGACCCCCCCTGGGGTGTTGTACAACTCCCCATGTACCTGCAGGCCGAGTGACAGGTCAGTGACACCCTCACTCGACCTGCAGGAGCCTGATCATTCCATGGCCCAGGGGGTGGGCCAAGGGTCTGGAAGGGGTAAGCATTACTAGATTAGGTTTGTGGTTAACTGTATCTATAGAGTCGAGTCCCTTTGAAGTTTCACTGTTCTAGTAAGTGCACTGTCCGATTAGCGTGGGGCTGGTCTATTGGTTGCCCTCTATAAGAGAGAAATAGCACCTAGCGTTGTCTGCCTGCCTTTGCACCTGACCTAATACTACCTTCTTGTAATCACACCCACAACAAAAATTGTAGTCGGCTCTCTATTCTAACAGAAAACCCTATTATACTTGATAAAATAAAATGCCTTCCAAAATCAAAAACTCCCAAAATAAATAATCTTCCACCGAACTTAATGCCGAACCTATAAGGGATATAAACACATCAAAAGTATCCCAAACAGATCAATGTCCCACGAACATGGAGAGAGGAGAGGAGATAGATACGGGGACTGGCTCACAAAAAATACGTGAGGACTCAACCGATCTGATGATACTAGAAAGCTTGCAGTCACACAAACGCAAAGATAGGGAGACCCCAACGAAACCAAAACCAGTGTTGGCAACAGAGACATAATAGACTCAGACGACGAAACTAAATTTAAAGGGCCCAGCCAGACGACGCTCTAGAAGAGACGAATTGGAGGTAGATCCCCTACCAAACTTTAATGTCAACTGTCCCATGAACAAGGATTTTTTTGTTAGTCTCTTTTCTGCTCTGAAGAAAGTCTGGAAGGACGACCTCAGAGCAGTTCGACGACATGAGCTACTCAAGGGCCACCTTAGTTTCTAGAACAGATAGACATGACAGAGCTATACTTGACTTACTGTCGTTTTGTAAGATTACACAAAAAAAAAAAAAAAAAAAAAAGAGCATGACCAGATGAAGAATGAAATCAAATTCCTCAAAGACAAACTGACAGACAGGGAAGATAGGGACCACCGGAATAATCTCAAGTTCAGAGGCATTCCGGAAAAAGTTAAAAACCCAGAACTCATGAAGTACAAGAGGCATTCCGGAAAAAGTTAAAAACCCAGAACTCATGAAGTACATTAAAAGCATGCTAAAAACGACGCTTCCTGCCCTGCCTGATGTTCAATACTCCCTAGAAAGGGCTCACCGACTCCCAAAGCCACCCCGATTACCGAGCGACATACCTCGAAATGTAATCGTTAAATTTTCCTTCTACCAGACAAGGGAGCTACTACCCACCTTCCTGTAGAACAATCAAACTCTTCCCACCCCCTTCGAGAAAAGCAAAGTATTTCAGGATGTCTCAAGGGAAACATTGCTTAAAAGGAAGGCGTTGAAACCAATAACGGACGTTCAAAAAGAAACAGATTCCCCATCGATGGGGCCGACCCAGCACTAATGTCTCCTTTACTTATAATCAAAAATCTGTCACAATAGACGATGCTGCAACTGGTCTTAAAACTTTAAAGGATCTACACATATCGGATACTTGAGTCAGAGTCCAACAACCCGAACTCTATTTAATAAATGAAGGTCCCAACCTAGGCACATGGGCTGAACCTTGAGCCTCACATGGAAGTTTGTCAATGACCGAATCCTTCCGCCGTCCCATCTGTTAAATAGTTACAGGTGCTAGTCACCCAACTGTTCAATTGTTCACTTGTGTGTTTTTTTTTCTTCCACTTTTGAGAAATGTTACCTTTGGACTTATATCGCCAAATAAGTTACCCTTATCTACCCACCTCCCACATACCCCCTAAATGGACAGCCGGTACACCTATTCATAAGCAGAAAAATTAACATGGATAAAAAAATTCATGTCTTATAACGTCAAAAGCCTCAACTCGCCACAAAAGAGATTCATGATATGGAAAGATCTTAAAAAAAAACACGACGTGGATATCGCTGGTCTCCAAGAGACGAAATTCTCTACAGACAACCTCTCAAAATTTTCCAACAAAAACTACCCTCACATTTTCCTAGCCTCCAACAAGAAAAAAAAAAAAAAAAAAAAAAAAATCAGGGGTGGCCATTATTATTAAAGACTATTAAATTAGAAAAACTGAACCTGATTTCAGACGACGATGGCCACTTCTTAATAGCTATATATAAAATTGACAATGTAAAGCACACACTAGTTAATATCTATGCCCCAAATACAGGTCAGATTACTTTTCTGAAAAGGTTAAAAAAAAATGTCCGAGATATTCAGAAAGGCCACTTGCTTATTTTTGGGGATTTTAATGCTGTTCCCAACCCCTCTCTAGATTCGTCAAACAAAAATAGGAATGTTAACACCTCTATTGACCCATGAATAAATAGTGAAGACCTTTATGATGCATTTCGCTGTATTAACACGTCATCAGTCAAATTTACTCATTCGGATGCACATAAGTCCTTCGCCAGAATAGATTTACTTTTAACGGATATTCGAATACTACAATTTATTAAGTCTGTGCATATTGTGCCCAGGACGTGGTCGGACCACTCACCACTTATATTCGAAGTTAGCCAGGGATACCCAAACTACGACAGGAAATTGTGGAGGGCGAACTCCTTTCTTTTTCGTCATCCACAATATAAGAACGAAATACAAAAATCAATAGATTCATACTTCTTAGAAAATAACTCCGACGACATCTCATTGACTACCCCCTATGGACTGCTCATAAAGCTGTTATCAGGGGTCAGTTAATACAACTTAATTGCAGATTAAAACGAGACAAAATTAACAGCTCAGAAAAAATAATTAAGCAAATTAGAAGCCTAAAATCCGTGCAACAGCAAACTCCCACAGACAACACCCACAGAGAAATTCTTAAACTTAGAGTCCAATTAAAACAACTTTTAACAGCAGACTATGACAAATATATTCGCATAATGAAAGGTAATTTTTATAACTCCATGAACAAACCCTCTAAACTGTTTGCGAACAAAATCAAAATATATAGAAATAAAACAAAAATCCTCCAAATAAAAGACAAATCTAACAAGATACACAAAAACCCTAAAGATATATCTAATATAAAGGCTTTTGTAAAAAGTGGCAATACAACTTGAAAGACAACTTACTAGTACCACAACCGTCCCAATCACAAATAGATACCTTTTTGGATTCTATCAAGCTCCCGTCCTTGTCAGAGGCAGATCTGGCCTTCCTAAATTCACCATTTATTGAAGCAGAGATAACGGAAACGATAGAATCATTACAGAAAAACAAATCCCCAGGCCCAGACGGCTTACAAAACGAATATTATATTAGCTTTAAAAAATTCCCTTGCACCCTTTCTAACAAAATTATTAAACTCTACCTTCACCAATGAGAAAGCCATTTCAGCAGAGATGCAAGAGGCCACCATTACAGTCCTATACAAAAATAAAGGAGAAGCTGATAATGTCACCAATTATCGTCCTATCTCACTATTAAACTCAGACTTAAAAATTTTAGCCAAGACAATCAACTCGCGACTCCAAAAGATATCGCCGGACTTCTACATAGAGATCAGGTGGGATTTATTCCCGGAAGAGGTACCTCTGACGCCACCAGACGTGCCATCAACTTATTACATCACGTTGAAAAATCTAAGACCCTCACTCTGTTGATAGCCGTCGACGCTGAGAAGGCGTTCGGCAGAGTACATTGGAGATACTTTTTTAAAACATTACAGAAATTTGGTTTTGAGGGTAATATCTTCTCTATACTCTTCCCCCTCAGCGAGAGTAAATGACCAATAATGTACTCTCTGAAACAATTATCCTTAGGAATGGCACCAGACAAGGCTGTCCTCTCTCTCCCACCCTCTTTGATTTCTATGTAGAGCCGCTGGCAGAAAAAATAAGATCTAATCAAAAGGCATATCCTTACATCATAACAACTATAAAATCTCATTGTTTGCTGATGATATCCTTCTTACTATCTCTGACCCCACGAACTCACTAGATTACCAGCTAAATAATATTAGCCAATTTTCTGAAGTCTCCTACTATAAGATAAATCTAAACAAAACCCAAATTCTCCACTTAAATTTAGAACCCGGAATTTTAGAGAATCTCAGGAAAAGACTTCCGATGTCCTGGGACGTAAAATGTATAGACTACCTCGGAATTCAATTAACCACCCCTATCTCAACAATTATCGAAATCAATTTAAGTGCCATTTTTAAGTCCCTACAGTTAGATATCCTACATTTGTCAAAAATAGAGGTATCTTGGCTAGGAAGGATAGCGGCCTATAAAATGCATCTCTTACCAAAGCTACTCTATGTTTTCCGGTCACTCCCGATGACAATTCCGAAGAAATGGCTCCAAAAGTTACAATCTCAACTAGCCACTTTCACCTGGGCTAAAAAGAAACCAAGAGTGGCAAAACTAGTACTGGAAAAAAGCAGAAGAAGAGGCGGGCTCGCGCTTCCGAATATAACCTCATATTACCACGCCACTTTAATTAAACTAAGTCAGGTGTGGTGGACGAAAGATGAGGGACTGACTTGGCTCACAATTGAAGAGCTTTTACATCTTCAAGTAGGACTTAACTTGACTACCCTTATCCACTTATGTGACAAATCTAAACCTCTTCCACAAATACCTACAATTAAAGCCACCATCCAGGCATGGAAACTGCTACTTAAGTCCTCCATCAAATTGTACCCAACGGTCTCCCCTTCATGGAAAAAAATAGATTTACTAGAACGTACGTCCCCAAAGATTAAATTGTCCTCATGGGTAGATTTGGGCATCAAATGTATCTCGGACAGTCACTTCATAGCTGTTTCCAGTTTACTGACTGGTACATGGGCCAGCTGGCGGCTGGTACAAGTCCGATTAGACTTGTCTAACGCATCTTATGCCATCTTCCCTGCCTGGGAGGGGGGAGGAGGGAATTTGTTGAACGGTTTAATGCCTTGAATTTATATACGGACCATGCAACATTTGAGGAAACTTGAAAAACCTTTAATATCTGACTGAAATTTATTGTACTTCTCTATATACTCAACTTGTATTTTCACTGTACATTGTTTTTTTTCTGCTTTTGCCCAATAAAGGCTTAATAATAAAAAAAAAAAAAAAAATGTATCTCGGACATTTTAAACGAAAACAAACAACTTAAACCCTTCCAGGTATTACAAAAGGAATACAAACGTAAATACACTGAAGAAATTACTTGGAGAAAAATTGATAACCTAATCAGAACCCATAAACTGAATTTTCATTTACCACAAAACCTGATGCAAATGTTCAAATTCCCATAAGCCCTAATATTTTGGAAAACCAACCATATATATCAGAATTTCTCTCAAGACCATACTTCCCACTCCATGCCTAATATAGCCACTTGGGAAAAGGAGTTAGGAATAAATATCTCACCAACAGACCTACAGCAGAATTTTGATACTATCTACCGCTATATCCCATGCGTCTCCTTGTTGGAAACACACTACAAGATATACACGAGGTGGTACTATACTCCAGCTAAATTAGCCAAAATCAGGGATACCAACTCAGCCTTATGCTGGAGGAACTGTACACATGTTGGTAGTTTGATACATGCATTCTGGGGTTGCACGGTCTTACGACCCTTCTGGTCTGAAGTTGAGTCTATGATTAACTCATTAACAGGTTTAGTTTGAAACTTAACCCTACCCTGGTATTATTGCTCATAGGCCTAGAAAAACTTCCAACCATCCACAGACCAATTATTACACACATACTTCCCACAGCAGAAAACGCCATTGCATCAAAGTGGAGGGATCCTCTTCCCCATACAATCGACCATTTGTCTGAAACAATAGCCTGTCATAACACTTATGAATTAGCTTTTGCTCTCAGGAATAACCTACAACCCAAATACAAAAAAAGAAAGTGGGACTCTTGGAACCTTTTCATGACCCCTAAAGCTTAGTTGTAGGTCCTGGCGTTGAACAGACTGAACTCAGCGCTAATATTTCACTTCGCCTAGTTAAACCTCTCGATGCGGTCCATGCCAAAGTCAATGACACCTTGATCCCTGCATTGTCCTTGTCCCCCCCCCCCCCCATCCTCTGTTTGTTCACAAGTTATGAAAAATTATCATTAATATCATTTATAATTTTATATTGTCCAATGTTAATGTCAACTACAAATATGCCTCAGTTTAAGATATTGATCATAATATATGGATTGTAACGCAGATGCTAGATTGTATGATAAACTTTACTCTAATATTGTATGATTGTGTAAACACAAATGATTACTTTATATTTAACTCTCTTACAGTTCAATTGCCATGAAAGTAATGACTTGTATGCACTTCTTTATACTAATAAAAACATTTGAATATATAGTGGTAAAAATATAGATTAATTTTCTTTGCGTTAATTTATGTAAATACAGGAATTTGAAAAATAGAAAAAATTTTGCACAAACTTCAAAGAATCATACACATAAGCAAGAGTTATACATCACGCAAAAAAGTTAATAAATAACAATTTCCCACAAGTCTACTTTACATTACAATATTAAACTTTTTTTCTTTATCATGAAAAAAAATATAAAAAATTTTTGCATAGCCATATTTTGAGAGCTTTAAGTTTTCTGTATTTCTGCCGACAGTCACGCAAGGGTTTTTTCCTTGCAGGACGAGTTGCCATTTTTCATTGTTACCAGGCAAAATAAACATAAACAAGGAATTCAAGAATTTCTTTTTTTTTTTTTTTTTTTTTTTATATGGGGGGGGGGGGGGGGGGGGGAGGGATTTTTGTGTATTGAGTAAGTGGAGGAATACAATGCTGTTTGGCGCACAGCAGGGCTTGGGAGGGAAGGAGCACCATTTTACTTTTGGAACACAGATTTTCCTAGAATACTTTACAGATAGGGATGAGCAAGTAGTCAAATACTTGGGCACGCTATACTCATGCCGAGTAGATCGTAATACTCGGGTATTCAATGCGAGTAGTGAGTCCAATGTTAGCCAATGGAAAATGCGAGTACTTGTCTGCTGGATCCAAAAAAGCGGTCTGGGGGCTGAGGAAAAGGCCGAAATGGGTGCGCGATTGCCGTAACAGCAAGTTATGATGGAGGAGATCTTCTGACAGCTCAGTGTGTAAGTGGTGTATTATTTGGTAATTATGAAGCTAGAAATACTTGTATAGTTCTTGCAGTGCCCATTGTCCAGGCATAGCCATAGTGTCTCCAAAAAGTAGCCCATGTATGGACAGAGAACGCTGGGTCATCCTATTCTCAACCTGTTCCTAGTTCATCACCCCGGAGTTACAGGAAACATTTGACCCCAACCTTGGCCACTCTGAAGATCTATTTGGTCCATATCCTTTTCGCTGCCTCTGGCCTCTCACCGTGCAACATTGAAGAGGAACGTGAGGAGACATCGTCTGTTCATGGCCAAATATTTGAAAACCCACAGCCAGAAGAAAGCTACTTTCATCCACATGATATACCCGGTGAAAAGGGGGAGGCTGGTGGTGATGGCACACAGTTGTTATCTGGCCAGCCAACAATATCAACATGAAAGTAGGATGACATGGACTATGAGGTGGTCGATGATGAGACCACCGATTCGACCTGGACCGCTGGCACGCAAAGCCAGCACAGAGGAAGAAGGTGGATTCATAGCACCAACAAAGGCAACAAGGGCTACTGGTTTGAGCAGAGTGCGAAGTGTGTCAACTGTTGCCAAGAGCAATCCCTCTGTGCCCCAAGTCAAGGCAAGGGTGTGTTCAGCCGCTGTCTGGAAATTTTCAGATAGTCCTTCTGAACCAAATGTCATCTGTGTGCTGTTTCAATCCTGTTTTACAGTCTAATCTGTTATATTGATGCTTGTCTCTGCTGCCACCTGCTGGCCAGACCTTTCAATTCTTTCTGCCTTTCCTTGTCCAGCCTATGGGGGTGTGGCTCCTGCACGTGCTGTTGTCTCTTCCTGTTTTTGCCCAGTCATTAGGAGACATCTTTACTGCAGAGAGTTCCATTCTCATAGAGCTGGAGAAGCAAAGTTTTTTGACCCACAAGTAGCGACTGCAGAGACAAGCTTCATGCAAGATTTCAATGCCATGTTTTGGATCATTCATCTATGGAATAAACCAGCATTGTTTTCATCCTAACGTGTGTACGCTTATCTGAGACGCTGCTCCGGGTCCTGTCTGCCCCTCTTATTGGAAGTACAAAGGTAAGAAGGAACTCTCATCCTAGTATACAACCAGCATGCCTTTATCGCCTTTAAGTGGGAACAGAACAGTCAAAAAACTTTGATTGAAAGCTCCTAACAGTCAAAAAACTATGCCTAAAAGCTCCTATCAGCTAGAAAACTGCCTTACAGCCCAACATCCAGCTATAGATCTCCATGTGCCCTGTCCCTCTGTGCATTAATCTGCCCAGCAACAAGCCTTGTGTATCTGTCTGCCTGCAGCAGTGCACGTCTGGACAAGCTTGAGAGAAGCTCTCCCACCTGCACATCTTGTATTAGCTCTGCCTGTACTGTTATAAAGAACTGTTTTTATGCACCAGCGGTTTCCTTCTGGCCACATCGCCTCCATAAGCCTGCAGTACACTATACCTCATTACTGCACATCGGCGAACTGCGAACCCCAAGTTTCGTCAAAGCCACCTTGGGGATCCCATCCGGGAGTTCCCGCAGAGCCGCACAGCGATTTTCGGACCCCTATTCAAAAGTTGAGTTTTTTAAAGAGACAGTACACCTTTATTCAAAATGGCCGAAAAGGACCTCGGACAGGCTCCCACTGCTGAAACAGAGCAAATACAACCTGATACTGTCCACGATGAAGCCCAGGAGGCAGACCCCACGTCTCAAGCAGACCAAGTTACCCGACCAAAACGTTCTTACAAACCAACGGTAAAGGCAATTGAAAACTATCAGGCTATGAAAGATGAGCTAAGTGAACGCCTGGAAGAACAGTGGGAACGCGTCGCCTCTTACATGTCGAGACTTGAACCCTCGTCAGGCGACGCCGCAAGCTTACAATCTGTTATGGAACGGCTGAACGCCGCCCATGAAGGATACAAGAGACTGTCAACAAGGTACATTACCCTTCTAAGAGACTTTAATTCTGATGAATCCCTTTCAGACCTCAGTAAGGCGCTAGAGACGGACGAAGGGAGAGATGCCAAGGTCCGACACGCCATAAACAAGGCCGAACACCGCATCTCTCACCTGCAAGAAACCAGATCACACCGATCGACCTCATCTAAGCGTTCCTCTCGGGCATCCAGGTCATCATCCTCAAGAAGTTCAACCATGAGCGACAGGATACTAGAGGCCCGCATAATAGCAGAGGAATCCAGGGTGAGACGTTCTTTCACTGAGAGAGAAGCGGAAGAAAAAAGGGCAGAAGCAAAGGCAGAAGCAAGGGCAGAGGAAAAAAGGGCAGAGGCAGAAGCAAGGGCAGAGGAAAAAAGGGCAGAAGCAGAAGCAGAGGCTAAAAGGGCAGAAGCAGAGGCTAAAAGGGCAGAAGCAGAAGCAAGGGCAGAAGCGGAGGCTCGAATACAGATCCTTCGGTCACAGATGGAAGAGGAGGTTGCGCTAGCTAAAGTAAGACTACTCGAGCAGGCATTGATCCAAGGTCTTGATCCAGCTAACTCGCCACCACTGGAAACGGATGATCCAGTCGATCGCACCAGAGACTATGTGCTAAACCGGGTACCTGTAGCGACCCCGGTTTACAGTACCGTCCAAGTCAACGACGCCAAAACCCCCAACATACTTCAAAAGGTGCCAGTACCCTCGAAGGCGCCCGAGCTAATTAACGACAGTCGCCGAGAGATACCCTCTCAAACACAGTCACCACCACAAGATGGCAACCCAGCGTTTCCTGGCCCACCTTCACAGCTCAAGCGGTATTCGTCAGATTCTTCAAGGGCTAAACCACAGCTCAACCCTGCAGCAGCATCATTCTACCCGGAAACAGCTCATCCATTCACGCCAGGCGGCCCATACACCCCAGGGGCATCACGAGTCGTCGTGGCAACAAGTGGTGAGAAGTCGGACATGTCCGAGTTTGCCAGGTTCATGGTGAGCAGAGAGCTAATCAGTACTAGTCTTGTGAATTTCGATGATCGTGCAGAGAACTACAGGGCCTGGAAAGCAACCTTCAAGGCAGCCATCGCCAATCTCAACCTAACCGAAGAACAGGAACTCGACCTCCTGATCAAGTGGTTGGGCCCAGGCTCTTCAAGCCGTATCAAGAGCCTCAGAACCGTCTATGTAGGACAAGCAGAAGCAGGTCTCGCCGCCGCATGGCAAAGGCTGGAACGCACCTTTGGCAGCGCGGAAGCAATAGAGAAAGCCCTATTCAAGAGACTGCAGGATTTCTCAAAGATCAACCTTAAAGAAGTCCACAAGCTCCAAGACCTAAGTGATCTGCTCATGGAGCTGGAGCTCGCCAAAAGAGACCCTCGTCTGTCCGGGCTGTGCTATCTGGATTCAGCCCATGGAGTAAATCCAATCGTGGTGAAGCTGCCATACAGTCTGCAGGAGAAATGGGCAACGTCAGTCTCAAGGTACAAAAGAGTGAACGACGTCACCTTTCCCCCATTTATCCACTTCTGCAGATTCATTGACGAGCAGGCCCAGATGAGGAATGACCCCAGCCTCGACTTCCTAGAATCCAACACTTCGGCAGCTGCAGCAACTCCAGCATCAAAGTATGAAAGTGCTATACAAAAACGCAGAGACACTAAGAGAGCTGTGAGTGTTAGAAAGACCGAACTACCATCACCTGCAACGCCCACAGACGAACAGAACACTGTCTCACCACGAGATAAGTCTTTCAATCGTGAATGTCCCATCCACAAAAAACCACACTCACTGACCAAGTGCAAGGGGTTTAGATCCAAAACCTTACAGGAGCGCAAGAAGATCCTCACTGAGCTTGGAATTTGCTTCAAATGCTGCGCATCACTTGAGCACATGGCCAAGGACTGTAAATCCACAGTCAAGTGTGGGGAGTGCCACAGCGAAAAGCACATTTCAGCCATGCATCCTACTCGGCTAGCTAGAGACACACCGGCTACAGTCGCCACCGCTCCCGCTCCAAGTTATGGCGGGGAGCCACAGAATCAGACTTACACCGCCACAACTGTTTCCTGCTCATGCTCAGAGGTATGTGGAGAGGGCCGAATGGAGAAATGTTGTGCCCGAATATGCCTCATCAAGGTTTATCCCGAGGGACGCCCAGAAAAGGCGATGAAGGTGTATGCCATCATAGACGACCAAAGCAACCGGTCCCTGGCAGGAACCAAATTCTTTGAAGCCTTCGGAATTAGTGGACCATCAGAACCCTACACCTTGAACACCTGCTCAGGCCGCATAGAGACTAACGGCAGAAGAGCCCGGGGATTCATTGCTTCTCCTATCAACGGGAAGACTGAAATACCTCTACCAACGCTCGTTGAATGTGACCAAATACCCAGCCATAGGAGTGAAATTCCTACCCCAGAAGCTGCACTTCATCAGCCACACCTGAAACACCTCGCGAGCGTTATCCCACCTATAGATAACAACGCGGACATTCTACTCCTGCTCGGCAGAGACAACCTGAGGGTACACAAGGTGCGACAACAGTGCAATGGACCCGACTATGCACCATACGCCCAGAGACTGGACTTGGGATGGGTAGTCATAGGAAATGTGTGTGTTGATCGATCAGAAATCGACTCCTTCAGGACCTACGTGCATGGAGATGGGCGCACAACCTGCCTAAGACCATGTCCTCATCACCATGAAGTGAAGGAGAAGCCCCCAGACTCAATACAGCTACCCGACGTCGCTTCTTCCCTGCGTACCGACAACTTAGGAAGATCAGTCTTCCACGCAACCTATGGTCTCCGAAGAACCGCGTCAGAGGGAGAGTCCGAGTATGGCACAGACGCAAGAGACTTTGTTGAAAAAGACTTTTACGTAGATGACGGGCTCAAATCACTACCCACCGAGGAAGCAGCCATTGATTTGCTCAAAAGGACCCAAGGTCCAGAGTTCCTGCTGAGACAGTCGGAGGAAGCTGTCCAGGAAAACTTCAGCATCCTAGATCCAGATAACGATCCAGATGTCCGAACTGAAGTCAACACCCTGGCCACCAGTGCAGAGGAAGCTTCCAACCTCGGCTGCCAACGTTTTGAACGTTTCTCCAGCTGGACAAGACTCGTCCGGACTGTCGCCAGGTTAGTGCACATCGCCAGATGCTATTGTACAGACCTAAAAAACAGAGACTGTCATCGCTGGCATGTGTGCCACAAACCCCTTTCTGCTGAGGACATCTCCCATGGTGAGTCCCTCATAATACGCCACCTCCAACAGAGCGAATTCGCCACCGAATGGAACTGTTTACACAACAAACAGCAGATTCCACTAAGAAGCCCTCTAGCCAATCTAAACCCGATTATGGACAGTTTTGGCTTACTTAGAGTCGGCGGTCGTTTAAATCAGGCTCGTTTCGGAGTCGCAGAACAAAATCCTCTCATCATTCCCAACAAACACCACGTTACAGTCTTGCTGATCCGACATCACCATGAAAGGACTGAACACCAAGGCAGACAGATCACAGAGGGCGCCGTACGGTCGGCAGGCCTTTGGATCATTGGAATGAAGAGACGTGTAGCACAAATACTCCATGATTGTGTGCATTGTCGCAAAACAAGAGGAAAGCAACTGTGCCAACAAATGGCTGATCTGCCTGCAGAAAGACTTTCTACGGAACCACCTTTCACCTACGTGGGCCTAGATGTGTTCGGGCCATGGATGGTATCCTCACGCAGAACACGTAGCAGCCGAGCAGACAGTAAGCGGTGGGCTGTGCTATTCACCTGCATGAGTGTTCGAGCCGTTCACATTGAGGTGTTAGAATCCATGGATACTTCCTGCCTGATCAATGCCTTAAGGAGGTTCTTTGCCATTAGAGGACCAGTAAAGCAGCTGAGGTCCGACCGTGGCAGCAACTTCGTCGGTGCATGTAGAGAGCTGAACATCGACACCAAGCCAATCCAAGACCAGCTAGCAGACAAGGGTTGCACCTGGATCTTCAATTCTCCTCACAGTTCTCACATGGGGGGCTCCTGGGAGAGGATGATAGGGATCTCACGCAACATCCTGAACTCCATGCTAAAGGACGTTAACTCCTCAAGACTCACGCACGAGACTCTAGTCACTCTTTTAGCCGAAGTCTCAGCCATCATCAATTCGAGACCCCTCGTGCCCGTGACAATGGATCCAGAGGTACCAACCATGCTGACTCCCACCATCCTTCTTACTCAAAAAATTGACAACGCGGTAATTCCCAGCGGAGACTTCACTCACGCCAACACCTACCAAAGACACTGGAAACGAGTCCAATATTTGGCCGACTACTTCTGGAATCGATGGAGAAAGGAATACCTCACCGTTCTTCAAGGAAGAAGGAAGTGGCGACATCCCAAGCCAAATATCAAGGAAGGGGACCTGGTCCTTATGAAAGATCAGACCACCCAAAGAACTGACTGGCCTCTGGGACTTGTTACTAAGACACTACCTAGCCAGGACGGCAATGTGCGGAAGGGGGAGCTAAGGGTCTTCAGGAAAGGTGAGACGAAGACCTTTGCAAGGCCGATCCACGAACTCATTCTGCTGTTGCCCGTAGAGAGCGCCACTACGGGATGAACGCTTCCGGACCTGAACTTTAGCCGTTTTCTTCTCATTTTGGTTTTGAATTTGAATTGTTGTATTTAACATGCCTTTCGTTTTAGGTATTGTTATGGACTAATAGTGGAATCCCCAAAGTGAATTCCAGACGGGGAGTGTGCTGTTTCAATCCTGTTTTACAGTCTAATCTGTTATATTGATGCTTGTCTCTGCTGCCACCTGCTGGCCAGACCTTTCAATTCTTTCTGCCTTTCCTTGTCCAGCCTATGGGGGTGTGGCTCCTGCACGTGCTGTTGTCTCTTCCTGTTTTTGCCCAGTCATTAGGAGACATCTTTACTGCAGAGAGTTCCATTCTCATAGAGCTGGAGAAGCAAAGTTTTTTGACCCACAAGTAGCGACTGCAGAGACAAGCTTCATGCAAGATTTCAATGCCATGTTTTGGATCATTCATCTATGGAATAAACCAGCATTGTTTTCATCCTAACGTGTGTACGCTTATCTGAGACGCTGCTCCGGGTCCTGTCTGCCCCTCTTATTGGAAGTACAAAGGTAAGAAGGAACTCTCATCCTAGTATACAACCAGCATGCCTTTATCGCCTTTAAGTGGGAACAGAACAATCTGTAGCATCTGCCATACGAAGCTGAGCAGAGGCCAGGGCAAAGGCAATCAAAGCACAACCAGTATGCATAAACACATGGTAGCTAAGCACCCTAGTCGGTGGGCGGAACACCAGGATACCAAATCAGTGTCTGCGGGTTAAACCACTACCATGTCACCTGGGATCAGTCCTTCCCAATCTGCTGGGCAGGAAGCAGGTGACCATACGTCTTGCCCACAAGCTGCGGTTACACGGACACAAGACACAACAAGCTCCTCCACTTGTTTGTCCCAGCCAAACATCCAGTTGTCCGTGCCCCAGATCTATGAAAGGAGGCGTAAATACCAAGCCGCACACCCACAAGCAGAAATACTGAAAGAGCACATTGCTAAGTTGCTAGCAGTGGAAGTGTTGCTGTTTAGGCTTGTGGGGACAGAGCCTTTCAGTGATCTGTTGGCTGTGGCTGCCCCACAATACTCGGTTCCCAGCCGGCACTATTATTCCCCGGTGTGCTGTCCCCACATTACACCAGCACGTCTTAAACAATCTGAAGTGTGCTCTCACAAAAGCCGTAACCAAGAAGGTCCACCTTACAACAGATACGTGGACAAGTACTTGTGGACAGGAACAATACATCTGTCACGGCACACTGGCTCAACCTCGTGGAGGGTGGGACAAAGTCTCAAGCGACCATCACATTCTAACCACGCCACGAATAGCAGGCCCAACCACAATCAGGGTCTCCACCTCATCAAATACATTCTGTCTCTCCTCTTCCTCCTCGTCATCCTATGCTGAATTACCCTCCACATCACTCCCAAGTTGGGAGCTGTGCAGCAGCGCATCAGCAAAGCGGCAACACGCTCTGCTGAAGCTCATCTGCTTAGGTGAAACACCACACACTGCAGCAGAGCTGTGGCAAGGAATAAAACAGACCGATCAGTGGCTCTCCCCACTGCAACTCCAACCCGGTCTGGCTGTCTGCGATAATGGGCGTAACCTGGTGGCGGCTTTGAAGCTCGGGAAGCTGGTACAAGTGCCATGCATAGCCCACGTGCTGAACCTAGTGGTGCAGAAATATAAATATATATTATATATATATATATATACACATACATACATACATACATATATATAAAAATACCCCGACTTACCGTACCTACTTGAGAAAGTGCGCCGTATTTGCGCCATTCCTCAACCGCTGTTGCCGGTCTCGCAGCGATTCACGAGCAATATAAATTTGCCAAACCACCGACTCATTGGCGACCTGCCAACACGGTGGAACACAACATATCATATGTTGGCAAGGATAAGTGAGCAGCAGAGGGCACTTCCTGAATACCAACTTAAACATGCCCGTCAGAGAGACTCGGCCAAGACACAACTGTCGAGTGGGTGTGGAACCCTGACATTTATTATTATTTATGCAGTGCCATTAGATTCCATGGCACTTTACATATGAAGAGGGGAGAACAAAGTATTGCACCAAGCTTGTGAGCGGTGATCAGGCTATTATTAGCGTAACCATCACTATTATGCTATGTCTGCTGAAATAATCGCTACATAATCTAAAAATGTAATCTTTGAGTGCCCAGCAGCTGGGTATGGAGCAAGATTTCACAATGGGTGATCATACCCAGCCAATCTAATCAGGCAAGATTGGGAGATGAAGATGATGGTGAAGAGGGAGAGGACTTCTTTTTCAGTCGTAGCAAGGGGACACCTCATGCTACAGAGGGGATTCCCAACCCCAGCTTCATGTCGGTCCAGCATGAGTGGGCTGGAGAGGAGGTGGTTGAGGAGAAGATTCAGTGTGAAGAGAGTATGGGTATTGACCGTCCTTCTGGGGTCACAGAACATTTGCCTCTTTTACAGCTTGGCACACTTCATATCTGTCTGTGCCAAGACCCTTGCGTGATCCACATTTTCAACAGCAACCTATACTGGTTGGCCACCTTTCAAGACCCAAGGTACAAGGACAAATTTCCTTCGCTACTGTTGCAGTCATCAATGGGTTTCACAATTAAATCCTTCAAGAAGGCCATTGTCAATCATTTGATGGCAACATCACCCTCAGACACTGCTGCTAGCAGAGATAACAGCTCTGTGTGACAGCATGCATTAATGGCGAGGGACTTGCCCAGCAGGTCCAAAAGAGGTGGTGGTAAAATGTCAAAAACTGGGCCATGTTCAATAAACCGACTCATTAGCAAGGGCTAGCTGGATCGGTAAGGTCAAGGAGAGTGACGTTGCACAAGATGGTCAACGACTAAGCGACCATACCTGTGTCCTTCCTGACATTTCTGTTCTATTTAATTACTGGGTACCCAAGCTACATAGTTGGCCAGACCTCTCCTTATATGCCTTGGAGGTGCTGGCCTGCCCTGCTGCTAGTGTGATGTCAGAGCATGTTTTCAGTGCCGCTGGGGCAATCATCACAGATAAACACACACGGCTGACTACAGCAAATGCAGACAGACTGACTCTGATAAAATTTAACAAGGACTGGATTTCCCAACAGTATTTAAGCCTTCCCGATGACAGCATCCCAACTAAAAGTCACCAAAATGTTATTTTAGGCAACTGGTGATCACATCCATCCCTTCCCATACAAACCCCATTTCTTCTATTTTTTCAACTCCTGCTTCTGCCACATGTACCTCATATGGTCAATTAATTAATATTTCTCATTGGAGGCACTTGTGCCGAGACCCTCCTTCCTTCCCATCAGAGGCACTTGTGCCGAGACCCTCCTTCCTTCAACCACCATAAGGGTACCTTTACACGCGGCAACTTTTCTAGGAATTTCACTGGCAACTTACTGGTTGCAGTGAAAGCATGGACACATTGTTCTATCTTGTTGCTGTGTACAAATGGAACACTGTCTCCATGATTTCACTGCAACCAGCAAGAGAGGAGCTGAAATATTGCTGACTGTACTATGTGGTACTGCAACGCTCTTTGCCTGTCTCTCTGCACTACAGTCACCTAGTACTACAATACTGGTAGCTCTCACAAGAGCTTTTGGGTTTTACAGAGGACTTCTGGACGATTTGCACAAGCACAACTGTCCCTAGCAGCTGCTCACACTCCCTACACTACCTGTGTTTTAATAGGAGGTAATCCAATTCCATGGTGGCCACGCTACCCGTGGTAATGATTTTAAGACCTTCTTGTCCACAAATAAAATGTATTGCTCAAAACATACGAAAATATAAAACAGATACAACACGTTTCGGCAGGGACAACCGCCTTCCTCAGGTATCTGAATAAAAATACATATGACACTTTCCTTTATAGGTAAAGGATAACTACAGCATTCACATGAGGGTGTGGGTATAACCACACCTGTCCAATCAGTCTCATTGTCTGCTTCAGCTATAGTGATTCATTAGATAGTAAAATCAAACAAACATCCCCAAACAGCAATCCACTACACTAAAAACCACTAAGAACATTTATCAATAAAATTACTATCCACGAAAAATCTTGAATTACATAAAAGTTAACATAAAAAGTTAAAATGTTTTAAAGTTTTTTTGTTTTTTTTTTTGTTTCTATATCTCTTCTCTCTTTCTTCTTCTCTATCTTTCCTTTTTTTCCCCACCAGATTTATTTCCCGTTATTCAGTTTAGGATTTTTTTTTTTTTTCTATATCTATACCCCCGGAACTCTGGGGAGCATAGACCAGTATTGAAAGCCCGAGCTGTGAGTAGCTCTTTAGACCCTAGGCTTTCCTTCCGGTGTCTCAGTTAGTGGACTACTCTAACTGGGCCTCTCAGAGGCGGGATTCAACGGACATTAACCCACTTAAGTGATAAACCTGCTAGTAGGGGCTAAGTGATTAAAATCTTTTTGTTGGGGGTCTTAGGTTCCCCTGGGTTCAGACCATCTCGAACCCCTGAGAGAAGGGGGTAAACTTATTTGTTTAGAACAGTACCTTGATTGTAGTAAATAATCCACCAGGAATAGGGGGCAAAAGTAAAATTTACAGCCTATCTTAGGCTGCCTTCAGACTTGCAGATTCATCTGCAGCGTTTTGCAGATGCATCTGCAAGGATCTGCATGCAGACCGCGGCCCCTATGTTTATAATGGAGCGCACGGCGGTCTGCAGATGCTTGCAGACCGCCGTGCGCTCTCATTGCCCCCATTAGTGATCTGTGCGCACGCGGATGCCTGCGCACAAATCACACACTCCCGCCCGCACCAGGGACGCAACATCTCGCGTCCATGGTGCAGGCGGGAGTGTGTGATTTGTGCGCAAGCATCCGCGTGCGCACAGATCACTAATGGCGGGCAATGAGAGCGCACGGCGGTCTGCAAGCATCTGCAGACCGCCGTGCGCTCCATTATAAACATAGGGGCCGCGGTCTGCATGCAGATGCTTGCAGATGCACCTGCAAAACGCTGCAGATGCATCTGCAAGTCTGAAGCCAGCCTTAAAGTTACTATTGATTTTGCGAATTTGTTTGTATATTTATTATGTCTCAAAACCCTTTCATAAGAATGATTGTATGTCTTCAATGTGTTTTTCAAAATTCAATAAAAATTAGATTAACCATAAAGAATAAAAAAATAAATCAATAAAATAATTAATATAAATAAATTTCCTGAGATTTTTTGTTTGTTTTAACCCCTTCAGGTGTATTTTGACCCTAAAGACCTTGGCATTTTTTGCAATTCTGACCAGTCTTCCTTTATGAGGTTATAACTCTGGAACGCTTCAACCAATCCTAGCGATTCCGAGATTGTTTTTTCATGACATATTGGGCTTCATGCTAGTATTAAATTTAGGTCGATATTTTTTCACAAATAAATGCAAAAATGATGGCAAAAATTTTGAAAATTATGCAATTTTCAAATTTTGAATTTTTTTTTTTCTGCTAAACCAGAGAGTTATGGGACACAAAATAGTTATTAAATAATATTTCCCACATGTCTACTTCACATCAGCACAATTTTGGAAATAACAAAAAAAAATTTTTGTTGTTAGAAAGTTATAAGGGTTTATAGCTCATGAGCAATTTCTCATTTTTCAACCAAAATTTACAAAACCATTTTTTTTAGTGACCACATCACATTTGAACTCTCTTTGAGGGGTGTACATGACAGAAAACACCCAAAAGTGACACCATTCCAAAAACTGCACCCTTCAAGCTACTTAAAGCTACATTCAAGAAGATTAACCCTTCAGGGGCTTCACAGGAACTAAAGCAAAGTAGAAACAAAAAATGGATATTTTAATTTTTATTAAAAATGTTCTTTTAGTCTCAATTCTTTCATTTTCACATGGGCAACAGGATAAAATGGATCTTAAAATGTGTTGTGCAATTTCTCCCAAGTACATCGATACCTAATATGTGGTCAAAAAACTGAATTAGTCCTTAACGGTAATTCCTTTTCTTGGAGCCTTCCACGACAGCATTGGAGGATGTCGTCCACGCCCTATTGGGGGACAGGAACACAGAGGTTAAAAGCCCTCCCCTTCCTCCGTACTCCAGTGTATTACCAAGATCACCTGAAGACATGGATTACCTGATACAACCGAATCCAAATCCCGACGAAAAGGGGGGCAACTGATGCTGTTGTGGAAGGCTCCAAGAAAAGGAATTACCGGTAAGGACTAATTCAGTTTTCTCCCATCGCCTTCCACGACAGCATTGGAGGAATACCACCGATACTCCTCAGGGTGGGACAATTGCCTGTAGGACTTTCCTACCAAAAGGACAGATCTAACCTATAGTGGCGAGAAAAGGTGTGGAGGGACAAACACATAGCCGCTCTGCATATCTGCTCAGATGAAGCTCCAGCCCGCTCCGCCCAGGATGTAGCGCAGCCCGAGTGGAATGAGCCTTCAACCCCACCGGAGGAGCAAGGTCTTGAGCGACGTAGGCCGAACAGATCGCCTTCTTGATCCAGGAAGCGATGGTAGCCTTGGAAGCTTTCTTCCCTTTGTTTTTCCCAAAATGCTGAACAAACAGGTTCTGATCCAACCTCCAGGAAGCTGTCACTTGAGATAGTGGAGGACAGATCGACGCACATCCAAGGTGTGAAACACGGCCTCAGCTGCACTAGCAGGAGAATGACAAAAGGACGGGAGAACCACTTCCTGGGACAGATGGAAATCCGACACAACTTTAGGAAGAAAGGACGGATCCAACCGAAGCGTAATGCGATCATCGGAAACCACGAGGTAAGGCGCCCGGACCAAGAGCGCCTGCAGCTCCCCAACTCGCCTGGCCGATGTAATGGCCACCAAAAACGCCATCTTGTGAGAGAGAGATGGAAGGGAAGCAGCAGACAAGGGCTCAAAGGGATCCCGAGAAAGCCCTTGAAGAACAATGTTCAAATCCCAAGTAGGGACGGAAGTCCGAAGCCTGGGACGCAGTCTACAAGCAGAGGTAAAAAAAAACAAAAAAAAAACAAAAAAAAAAAAAACGCTTGATCCATCGATGGGCAGCCAGATTCTGATCAAACACGGCACTGAGAGCTGAAACCTGGACCTTAAGAATGCTTGGCTGAAGACCCAAATCCAAGCCTCGCTGCAAAAAATCCAAAATGAGAGCCACATTAGGATGATGAACATCCGGAACGGAAGGAGCACACCAGGACAGAAAGCGTTTCCAAACCTGCCCGTAAATGGCGTTCGTCACGGGCTTCCTGCTCTGCTGAAGCGTGCGGATCACTGCTTGGGAGAGACCCTTGGCCGTCAGGATCTCGGCCTCAACAACCAGGCCGCCAGATTGAGCCACTGAGGGTCCGGGTGAAACAGAGGACCCTGGGACAGCAGGTCGAGGTTGTGGGGCAACAGAATCAGACCCTCCAGGTACAGGTCTTGGATAGCGCCGTACCATGCCAGTTTGGGCCACAGGGGAGCCACCAGGATAGCCGTGACCCCCTCCACCCGAATCTTCTGCAACGTCTTGGGAGCAGCGGGATCGGAGGGAATGCATACACCAACCGGAAGTCCCAGCGATGGGTGAAGGCGTCCAGCCCCAGAGGATGATCTGACCGACTCAGGGAAAAAAAATGTTGGCACCTTGGCATTTGGTCCCGACGCAAACAGGTCGATTGACGGGACTCCCCACCTGTCCGTAAGAGAGCGAAACACGGCCGGATAGAGGCTTCATTCACCAGGGTGGACCTCCGTGCAGCTCAAAAAAAAAATCTGCCTGTACATTGTCCGCTCCCCTCAGATGAACAGCTGACAAGGAGAGAAGATGGCGTTCCGCCCAGGAAAATATTCGTCTTGCGAGCACCTGCAAGTGGATGCCCCGAGTACCACCTTGGTGGCGCAAGAAGGCAACCGTAGTTACATTGTCCGACAGAACCTTGACGTGACGCCCTTGTAGGACGTGAACTGCAGCATGAAGTGTCTCCTCCACGGCTAGAAGTTCCCGGAAGTTCGAAGATTGAAGACTGATCGATCGACTCCAAACCCCCTGGAACGGCACGCGATCCACCATCGCACCCCAATCGGACCCGCTGGCATCTGTAGTTCCGGTGGTCACTGGAGCCTGCAGCCAGGCCACCCCCGTCCGGAGGTTCCCTGGATTCATCCACCAGGAAAGGGAGGCCACCACCCGCCTCGGGGTCTGGACCCAAAATGTTCAGGGAATCCTGGCGCCTGTCCCAGGAGCACAGAATGTGTTCCTGAAGCAGACGGGAATGAGCCTGAGCCCAAGCCACTGATGGAATGTAGGCCGTCATGGACCCCAACAGGGACATAGCCTCCCGCAAAGTGGGAGACTCCCGAGCCGGAAGCGGGTCAGTTTGTCGCGGAGCAGACGCCGGTGTGCGACAGGAAGGAACGAGGTCTGTTTGGAGGAGTCCAGCAAGACTCCAAAAAATTGACGGTGGGTCGCCGGAACCAGTTCCGACTTCCGAAGATTGGGCACCCACCCCAGACCCTGAAGAATCTCTAAAGTTCTGGAGACATGGGTGCGCAGGAACTCTGCCGAAGGAGCCACCACAAGCATGTCGTCTAGATAGGGAATCACGCATAAGCCCTGGGACTGGAGGAACGCTATCACCTCCCCCATGAGTTTGGTAAAAACCCAGGGGGCTGACAAGATGCCGAACGGCAGTACATTGAACTGATAATGGACCGTCCCGCCTGCCCCGGAGATCGCGAAGCGCAGAAAGCGTTTGTGAGACGGGTGAATGGGGACGTGATAGTACGCGTCCTGGAGGTCGATGGTGGCCATCATGTAATCCTGACCGATCAGGGGAATCGCCGAGCGGACGGATTCCATCTTGAATCGCCTGTAGAGAACATGACGATTGAGAAGTTTTAGATTGAAGATGATACGGGGCGCCCCGGAGGGCTTTCGCACCACAAACAACCTGGAGTAGTGCCCCTGGCCCACTTCTCCCGGAGGGACCGGAGACACCACGCCAGAACCCAACAGGTCTTGCAGACCCGACAAAAACAGTGTGCGAGAGTCCCCTAGAAGAAGGGGAGTGATCCGCAGACATGGAGGGGGCTGACTCTCGAATTCCAACCGCAGACCCTCCCGAATGGTCGAGAGGATCCACGGGCATGAGGAGATTGCTTCCCACTGGGGAAGAAACCTCAAGAGCCGCCCTGCAATGGGCTCGGCGTCATTGCTTAGAGCCCGGCTGGCCCCCCGCCCTCCGACTTCGGTGCTGGGGGAGCAAGATATTACAGTTTTTGTCACCTTTCTGGTAGGCCCAGCGACCGGACTTACCCTTCCCCCTATACTGGGAGGGCTGGCTACGCTCAAGCCGAAAGGACTGCTTTCGAAAGGGCTTCTGTTCAGGGAGACACTTTTTCCGGTCTGACACCTTTTCCAAGATGTCATCCAATGCCGGACCAAAGACATAAGACCCCTGAAAAGGGATGCCACACAGCTTAAGTTTAGACGTGACATCCCCATTCCACATCTTAAAGGGATCCTGTCACCCCCAAAACACCTCCTAAGGTATTAAAAGCTGTCCCTAGAGCATATTAACACTTACCCTACACTCCTTTTACCTCCTAAATGCACATAGTCAAAGTGAATAAAAACGTTATTATAGTACCTCATTACTGATGATAATGAGTGACTATGGTATTCATAATCACTCATCCAGGCTGCCCCTCTTCATCATATCACGCCTGAATAGGCGTGATCTACATCACAGATTCAAATTCGCGCCTCCCTGCGCACCTCCCCGCTCTCCTATTCCGTCCGGGCTTCAGTGTGGGGGCTGTATGACGCGATCCGCGTCATTCCCGGCGCCGGGTGACTTATTTATGAAAGTGTAGGGTTGGGTGGCACTAATGAGTGATCAACATGTCACACACTAAGGGTAATTGAACCAAATATAGAGAAAAAGTAGTGTGTATGAATGACAGTGATCAGAAACACATCAACCAATCACTAAGTGATTATAATAAAAATTGAATATTTTGGATAAAGACACAAAAAGCAGACAATCGTGCAGACAACATGTAATATGCAAGGATTAAAACCATTTAAAAATGTGGTGACTTATTTACACCCGCGCTGCGCTGTCAGCTTCAAAATGCGCACTGCGCATGCGCAGTGCGGGACTTGAAGCTAACAGCTGCGCGGGTGTAAATACGTCACCCGGCGCCGGGAATGACGTGGATCGCATCATACAGCCCCCACACTGAAGCCCGGACGGAATAGGAGAGCGGGGAGGCGCGCAGGGAGGCGCGAATTTGAATCTGTGATGTAGATCACGCCTATTCAGGCGTGATATGATGAAGAGGGGCAGCCTGGATGAGTGACTATGAATACCATAGTCACTCATTATCATCAGTACTGAGGTACTATAATAACGTTTTTATTCACTTTGACTATGTGCATTTAGGAGGTAAAAGGAGTGTAGGGTAAGTGTTAATATGCTCTAGGGACAGCTTTTAATAGGTTTAAAGGTGTTTTGGGGGTGACAGGATCCCTTTAAGCCACACAGCTCTGCGAGCTGTGTTGGACAACACTGCGCACCTGGCGCCAATGCGGACCGACTCCGCCGATGCATCAGCCAGGAAGCCTGTAGCACGCCTCAGGAGTGGAACGGAATCCAAAAGCTCCTCCCTGGAAGTACCCTGCAGGATGTGATCTTCCAGCTGGGCGATCCACTTAGAGATCTGGCCACACATGTCGATGAAATGTTCACCTTCAAAGACATAGCGGCCGTCTCCCAGGATTTTTTGAGAACACTCTCCATCTTACGATCGAGGGGGGTCCTTCAACTGGGAGGAATCTTCAAACGGTAAGGCGGTCTTTTTCGCCACCCTGGCCACCTGGATGTCCACTTTCGGAACATCCCTGACAAAGTCAGCACCTTCCAAGGGAAAACGCCGTTTTAACTCGGAAGGGGTGATCAGCCTCTGGCAACTCCCACTACCGGTGGATGAGTTCCCGGATGACCTCATGGACAGGGAAGCCCAACTGCTGCTTAGCCTTTAAGCCTCCGAACATTTCGTCCTGCACTGAACAAGGGGATTCCACCTCCTCAACTCCCATGGTGCTACGGACAGCGTCCAGCAATTCCCCCATGGACTCAGGAGGAAAAATAGTAGTGTCCAGAATCTTGTGCCTGTGCAGAGGCAACAGAGGCAACATCCTCGCCGTCCTCACACGCAGAGCTCTGGACAGCCTCCATGAGAGCCACTGAATCACAGTCCTGGAGCTTCCTCTTTTTTGGAGGGGAAGGCCTGGATGCTGCAGCAAAAACCGGCAAGGCTGAGATAGAAGCCTGCACCTCCTGTCTAACTGCTTGAACTTCTTGTCTAACCATGGACTGGAGTTCCTCAAACAGGGACGGGGATTCTTCCCTGACCACACCGTCAGTACACAGCTGACACAACTTCTTTTTGCAGGAAGAAGGAAGTTTCATGCCGCAGATGCCACATTTTCTGGATGGGGTTTTGCTGCCTTTGACAGAGGGGCCCTTGTCTTCCTATAGAAAAAGGGGAGAGAAGGGGACCCAGAGTGAGTAAAGGGATCTAATGCCCCCTACCGCAGTGACCACCCCCAAGACACTTACAGGAGCTGGGGGAACGCTGGGCTCTGCAGAGGCAGAGGAGGAAGATCTAACACCCTCCATCTTCAGGGATCATCCTTATCTGGGTGTAGTCTTCCGGCGGGTACTTATCCATAAGCACCGTGCCCCCAACGAGGAACAGCTGTTCCCTCCCTCCTCCTGGTCACTGGCCGCAGGCAGACGCGTGCGATAGGCCTGCCGGGTCCCTGGAGCCGTGCCCAAGCCACCGCGTGCACAGGAGCCGCCGACCGAAAACCGGAAGTGACGTCACCTGAAACCAGAAGTGACATCGCGGCACTCTCGGTGCGCGCTCCCGGGACCGCAGCTGGAGGAGACGCCGGAGAGCTGAGACAGGCCTCCGGCGCTCCGAAAACGGCCTGCTTTGCCCCGGAGGACGCAGGAAGGCCGCTAAGTCCCACCATGGGAGCCCCGAGAAGAAGGAGGAGGTCGCCCCCGACGCCCATCTCTGGCCCGGCTGTAAGTCTACCCAAATGCTGCCCCAGCCGGCCTGACAGCACTGGAACCTCTCCATGCCCCAAGGGGGACAGGAAGACACTGGAGTACGGAAAAAGGGGAGGGGCTTTTAACCTCTGTGTTCCTGTCCCCCAATAGGGCGTAGACGAGATCCTCCAATGCTGTCGTGGAAGGCGATGGGAGAAACCACTGTTTGGGCGCACGGCAGGGCTCAGAAGGGAAGGAGCGCAATTTGAATTTTGGAGCCAATTTTACATTCAAAAAGTAAAATGGCGATCCTTCCCTTCGAACCCTGTCGTACGCCCAAACAGCGGTTTATGACCGCATAGGAGGTATCGATGTACTCAGGAGAAATTGCCCAAGAAATTTTAGGATGAATTTTATCCTGTTGCCCATGTGAAAACGAAAAAAAAATTTAGGCTAAAAGAAATTTTTTTTTTTTTTTCTTCACACAAAAGTACTTTCATTTTCACAGATCAATTTGTAAAGCACATAGGGGTTTGAAATGCTCACTACCCATCTACTGTAAAATAAGTTCCCTGGGGGGTCTAGTTTCCAAAATGGGGTCACTTGTAGGGGAGCTCCAATGTTTAGGCACACAAAGGGCTCATCAAACGCGACATGGTGTCAGCTAACAATTTGAGCGGATTTCCATTCAAATTGTTAGCGGGCACCATGTCGCGTTTGGAGAGCCCCTGTGTGCCTAAACATTGGAGCTCCCCCACAAGTGACCCCATTTTGGAAACTAGACCCCCCCAAGGAATGTATCTAGATGCATAGTGAGCACTGTGAACCCCCAATGCTTCACAAATTGATCCGTAACAATGAAAAAGTACTTTTTTAAAAAAAAAAAATTATTTTTTTCATTTTTGCGGATGAATTTGGAATGAGCATGCAAACCCGAAGGAACTGACAGGTTGCGCAGAGAGTATGCTTCCTGAATGGTCAGCTTGATCCATCTGGCAAGCGTGGCCTTTGACGCGGCCATCCCTTTACGGTGACCCTTAGGAAGGATGAACAGTGTGTCCGACTTCCTGAAACACGCTGTCCGAGACACGTAAAAATCCAAGGTGTGCAAAGTTTTCTGAAAACAATGCACAGGGGCCGGACAAAAAGAAGGAAGAATAAGGTCTTCATTCAAATGAAAAGTGGCCACCAGTTAGGAATGAAAGACGGAGCACCACCTTGTCCTGGTGGAAATCAAGAAAAGGTGCTTTACAAGAAAGCGCCCACCACCACCACCACCGCACCCACCACCACGGTATTGGTGAAAATTATTATTATAATTCATATCTTAAAATTTCAAATTAAATATACAACTCACCCTGGCAGGCCAATGAGGATACCCCTTCATTTTCGCAAAAATTAAATCTCCAGGTTTGAAGTCCCGTGTCATTGTCTTTGGCTAAATCAGACAGCAGCAGCAAATGAAAACGTTTAACAGAGGTCCAAAACGTATCTGCAAGGCAATAAGAAAGAAAAAGAAATAAGAACCTGTTGCCTAATAATTTACCTGTCAACTAAAGAAAAGTTAGGTTAAATGGAATCTGTCAGTGGGATTAACCCTCCTAAGCCATCTATATGGACACACAGGTCATAGAAAGCCAAATAGATTGATACTTCATATGTGCAATCTGATATTTTATTCCAGAGAAATCCAACAAAGAGGACTTCTTTAAATGTATCGATTAAATTAGTATTCCAAAGTCATTACAGCTGTGTCTTTAGTTTACATTGCATTATAAAATCGTGCTAACCGGTTTGCTTTAGTTTTCTTCTATTGACATATGGCTCGGGTGTGAAAAATAATAAGCTGCACATTTATCTACAACTCTCATCACCTCCTTACCCCTTGACAGGACCTTCACTGGTTTCATCTCGTCTTCAGGCATGTTCAGGCCACGTTGGGGTACTTAGTGAGTTTTTTACCTCACTATTTGTAAGCCAAAACCAGAAGTAGAACAGCCAGACGAAAAGTATAATGTAAATACGTGCATCACATCTGCATTTTTTGTTTACCCACTCCTGGTTTGGCTTACAAATACTGAGGTAAAAAAAAAAAAAAAAAAATCAAATACTCAACATGGGCACGTAGCCTAAGCATGTGGCCACTGCAGTTACTCAGTGAATGACAAAGGATTGCTCCACTTTTTTTAGATGTACCGAATATAGCAAAGATAAAGTATCAATACCAGATTGTCAAACCCCATACCAACCTCACTTATCAGCTGTTCTCTATGCCAGCAGCTGCATGTTAACAGCTGCAGAGCTGAACAGAACAGCTCCATCAATTGCTGGGTACTACAAATGCACTGCTATTCATTTAGAGGCTGATATTGATGAGGTATCCATGGAAAAGGTCATCAATATAAAATTGGGAAACCCACCCGGCTGTTAGTGGACCTGTAGAAGCGCCAGTCAGTGTGAAACGGTCACCGTCGTCCTGCACCTCCTTCCCTCCCTGCTTGTTCACCTCATGGATCTAGAATTAATAAAGCTGCAACTGCACTTCATCCACCTGAGTGCCGCTCTGCTACTTTCATGGATCTTCAATCTTAGCCGTGCAGCGCTGGAGGACGACGCCACTTTCTGGATCTGTGCTAGACACCACCGCACCGCAGGTCAGTGCCCGGTTTCTTTCTTATTGTAATGAGGAGTGGCAAGGGATGGAGAAGAGAGTGAAGAGGGGCGGTTGTGGGGACAGAATATTAAAGAGAGCATGTGATGCTTAATTTGAAAACACATTCGGACTGCAAGTGTGAAAAACCCTTCTTAGGCCCCCTTTCACATAGGCGTTTTTTTTAAAATGTGGCAGATCTACCACATCTTCTGCACTTGCGGCAAGGTCCGTGCATTGTCTAAGGGGCTTGCGGCAAGTGCGGTTTTGCCGGTTGCGGCCACACAAAAAAAAAAAAAAAAAAAAAGAGAAGACCACACACACACACACACACAACACACACACACACACACACACACACACACACACACACACCCCTTGATTAAGATCATGCATCAAGACCTATCTTCCAAACCCCGAGACATTAAAGGCTGCATTTCCACCAAGATAAAATGACTGAGCATTGTTATAAATGCTCATTTCACAATTTTATAGCATGAACAGGCTGAAAGACGTTTATTGGGTCATAGACATATTTCTCGGCAGTGAATGATCCTTTGTAAATAAAACTCGCACAGCCAAGAACAATGGTAGCCTAGGTATATTGAGCAATCTATAACAGGTCGCTCAGTGTGCATCAATTATTTTGTTCTACCTGTGTAAGCAGGTATTTAAACAACTACCAATTGGTAGAAGTTCACCAATATGCGGTCATATTGTGCCGCCATTCGGTCCACATAAACAGGCTCTTCATGTATGCTCACAAGATGACATTTTTCTGGCAGGCAAACCCACAGATTTTCAAGAGGTAGACACTTTTTGAAATGCTGGCATTTTTTGTCTGATATCTTGAGTGCATGAGTGTCTTTTCAACATGTATCGACCAACTTTTTTAGCACTTTTCCCATCATCTTTTTTTTTCTTTTTTGTGCTATTAAAACTATATAGAAACAGTTTCTCTGGCAAAATGCTCAAAAAGATTTATCTTCTGAACCTATTACATATTGTAAAAGTAGAAGGTCTTTAAAGCAAAAAAATGCCTGAAACTAGCGTTTGTCAAATTGTGGCGGATTTACCGCATCTGCCGCACACATGCGGCAAGTCCCATGAATAGTCTATGGGGCTTGCGGCAGGTGCGGTATAGCCGCGGTTCTGGCACTTCAGTCGTGAAAAAAAAAAAAACGCCATTGACCGCGTTTTTCTTTCCTCGGCCGCAAGTGCCGAAACCGCGGCTATACCGCACTTGGTGCACCTGCCGCAAGCCCCATAGACAAAGCATGGGGCTTGCCGCAAGTGCGCAGAAAATGCGGCTGTTAGATGGTAGATTCGGCAAATCTACCGCATCTGCGCCAATTTGACAAGAATGCTAGTGTGAAAGGGGCCTTACTTCTTTTACCTGCTTGATGTCTTTAGAAACCTGAAGCAGATAAAAGACGTTCAAAAGTCTGATGATGTGAACAGAAATTTATTTTCACAAAGAAATGCTTATACACATTCTTTTGAGCATTTAAACCATGTTTCAAATTATTATGCAAATTGGTATTGTGTCTCAGGGTGCGATAACACGTTGCGTATTTTTACACGAGTGCTGTTGCAGTTTTTGTAGCCAAAACCAGGAGTGGAGCAATCAGAGGAAAAGTCTAATAGAAACAAGTGCTGCACTTCTGGATTTAATCAGCCACTCCTGGTTTTGGCTACAAAAACTACAAGAGTACTCGCGTAAAAATACACAGCAAATACGCAATGTGTGAACGCACTCTTAAGGTACCGTCACACACGGCAATTTTGCAAGCAATTTCACTAGCAATTTGCTGGTTGCAGTGAAATCATGGATACATGGTTCTGTTTTGTTGCCGTGTAGAAATGGAACCATGTATCCATGATTTCACTGCAACCAGCAAATTGCCAGTGAAATTGCTTGCAAAATTGCCGCGTGTGACGGTACCTTTAGGGTTCTTTGGATCACTGAAATCAATCTCAAATACCAGTGATAATTAGTTTGGCAGGAGAGCCCAATAAAAAGGAAAACTGGATATCCCACAATAATGAGCAGGCCACAGTTTTCAAATAACATGGGAAAGAAAAAGGATCTCTCTGCTACCGAAAAGCAACAAATATTGCAATGCTTTGGACAAGGGATGAAAACACTAGATACGTTTTCGTGCATTAAGCGTGCTCATCGAACTGTGAAGAGATTTGTGGCTGATTCTGAGCACAGATGTGTTCGTGCAGATAAAGGTAGAATGAGGAAGATTTCTGCCACGCAAGTTCATCGGATTAAGAGAGCAGCTGCTAAAAAGTCCTTACAAACCAGCAGATATTTGAAGCTGCTGGTGCCTCTGAAGTCCCTCGAACCTCAAGGTGTAGGATTCTTCAAAGGCTTGCTGTGGTGCATAAACCTGCCGTTCAGCCACCCTAAACAGTGCTCACAAGCAGAAACGGTTGCAGTGGGCCCAGACATACATGAAGACTAATTTTCAACCAGTCTTGTTTACTGATGAGTGCCGAGCAACCCTGGATGGTCCAGATGGATAGAGTAGTGGATGGTTGGTGAATGGCCACCATGTCCCAACAAGACTGCGACGTCAGCAAGGAGGTGGAGGAGTCATGTTTTGGGCTGGAATAATTGGGAAACAGCTGGTAGGCCCCTTTAAGGATCATGAAGGTGTGAAAATTACCTCTGCAAAGTATATAGAGTTTCTGAGAACTTTCTTCCATGGTACAAAAAGCAAAAAAATGTACCTTCAGGAGCAAAATCATCTTCATGCATGACAATGCACCATCTCATGCTGCAAACAATACCTCTATATCATTGGCTGCTATGGGCATAAAAGGAGATAAACTCATGGTGTGGCCACCATCTTCCCCTGACCTCAACCCTATAGAGAACCTTTGGAGTATAATCAAGCAAAAGATCTATGAGGGTGGGAGGCAGTTCACATCAAAAGAGCAGCTGTGGGAGGCTATTCTGACATCATGCAAAGAAATACAAGCAGAAACTCTCCTGATGAAGCCGTCGTGTACGGAAGAAACGCGTCCGCATCGAGGGTGTAGGCTGCGGTTCTGTGGGCACTCTTTTCCTCATCCCTACTGGTCCTAATCCCTCTAAACATGTCTCAAGGTATGTGTATTTGAGTATGTATTGTAGTATCTTTTGATACAGTGAGACCTTATGTTTAGGGTGGGTGGTTTTTATCATCCTGATACTATACTTTAGTTATCTAGTAGGATGGGGCTAATTTATGACATCCATCACCTAGACTATATATGGGGAATACTGGGAGATTAGTGTTTGAACCCGAACTGAGATAGCACAATTTGGTTTACAACCTGTTTGTTATATGAATTTTTACCTCAATCTCCGTGACAGGTATATGTCTATGTATACCCCAATAGTCAGAAGTGGTGTCTAACTTTTTAAGAATGAAGCCTATTAGGGTCGCATAGTCTCTTTTGTTACTCTGTTGTGGTCCCCACAGCCAGCTACTTGTTTATCACCGAGGGTGTGCTGTCACACATTTGTAATAATTTTCTTAAATAAAATTTTGAAGCATTTCAAAATATGTTGTCTGGATCATTTACTGTATGCCCAATTCCTCTGCCTCCTGATTCTGGGTTAGTAGATTTCTTGGGAAATTTTAGGTTATATATTCTGTGTTCCAGTAGGATGTTTAAGTCCAATTTGTAGCTTTTAGAAACTCTCCAGAAACTCACAAGTTCAATGGATGCAACAATTGTGAAGGTGATATCAAAGTAGGGTTCCTATGTTAACATGTAACTTGGCCTGTTATTTTTTTTTTTTTTTTTTAATCAGGTATATTTTATTAATGAAAAAGCACAAATAACAAATTATTCATACAAAACATATACATTTTCTATATATATCAGGTCCCTGTCCCAAACTCTCCCCCCCCCCCTTCTTTTTTTTGAATCAGAAAAATATTATTCATATGTAAGGAAATTAATAACATACAACTTTAAAACCGCAATTGTCCATTTTTGATAATATAAAGAAATCCCTTTCCCTCACCACCCACCCCCTTTACAGACAGCAACATTTCTTATTTCTAAAACAATATATGCAAGATATGATCAATAATTACCCTAAACATCTTATGACCCTTTATACACCATTAGTCATGTCTCTGCCGGAACATCCTTTCCAATCTCAGCCCTCACACCTTCCACGCTGCCCACAAGTTATCACATAATTTAGCATTTTTACATTTATGGTAGATTTTTTCCTCCATCCGCACCACATAGTCTACTTGACGTATATATTCCTGTTTAGTAGGAGGCTCCATTCGTACCCAATATCTAGCTATGAGTTTTTCTAGCAGCATACAAGAGTCTGGCAACTGCCAGTTTCGCAATATCAGTGCTCACCACCTCCTCCACATATCCCAACAGGCAGACCACTGGATCTCTAGGGATTACACAACGATAGCGATTCCCAATGAGGGCAGCCACCTCAGACCAGAAACCCAAAATATGCGGACACCCCAAATGACGTGTAGGATACCAGCGGCTTCAGCTCCGCATCTCGTACATTCCGAGGTCTCTCGCACCCCTATTTTATACAAAAAATCAGGTGATCTGTATGCCCAATGTACAAGAAATAGTTGGGACATTCTAGCAGGTTCATTTAAAGATAATTTGGGAATATACCCTAAGATGGACTCCCATTTGTCATCCTCTATATATTACCAACGTCTGCCTCCCATCTTTCCCTTCGCCGCAACAGGGTATTTCAGCAAAAAGGTGTGAAGCAGAGCGGCATAAATCTCAGATATAACCCCTTTAGTACGCCCCTCTTTGCAGATGTAGTCGAGGATGATATCTTTCTGGATAACCATGGTCCCCTTTTCCTCTGTTGAAGGAATGCGTGTTTTACCTGCATATACTGGTAACCGTGTTTGTCTGACAAGTGAAATTCCTCCTTCAGCATTGCTAAGGTTTTGAGAGCTTGATCATTCATCAGTTGATAGACAAACTGCACTCCCTTTGTCTTCCAGTCTTTTAGGTCACCCATCTTATAGAATTCCCTAGATGTTCGTTATCCCATATCGGAATGTACATTGTCAGACCCGTCAATCCTCTAACCTTCTTCACTCTCATCCATACTTTATAAACTAATTCACATGTCGGGTATTTTTTACCCATCCGTCTAAACAGCCCTGACTCTAAACCTATTACCAAAGGGCGTGTTTTAAGATGTCGCTCCAAGACTTCCTGAATAGTTCCCTTTATTGCCCTTTGTGCCCACCCTCTAATATGTTGAGACTGTGCCGCCAAAAAATATATCCATGAATTTGGTAATGCCAAACATCCCTCCTCCTTTGGCCTTTGAAGAGTCTCCAGTTTGATCCTTGGCTGTCCCCCGCCCCACACCAAATTCTAAAGATAGCATTGACACGTTGGAATATCGGCTGAGGAATTCACATCGGGGAATTATGTAGAGCATATAACAATTTGGGCATGAGCACCATTTTAAGTAAGTTGATCACGTCCCACCACCGAGAGGTGCATTTTACTCCACGTAGATGCTTTATCCTTTAATTTCCCAAGTATCGGGTTTATATTCAATTGCAGATAGTCCCTCACTGGTAGTGCTATGTTGATACCAAGATATTTGAATTTCCTTACTAGTTTGAGTTGCGTACGTTCTACCTGCTCAACATCTGAACCATCTAGGGCATCTACTCCCAGGATGTGAGATTTGTCCCAGTTAATTTGCAACCCAGACAGTAAACCAAATCTATTAATTATATCTATCGCACCCTGCAATGAATCCTGAGGGTCTTGTAAAAACAAGAGAATATGATCAGCGTATAACGCCACCTTTTCTTCCACCACACCATATCGGAACCCCTTCACCACCCCCGATGGCCTGTTAGGATGTTTGGAGTTAAATAGTTTTTTATTTCAGTGAATGTGACATCCTAATGCTGCAAATTCAACAAATGAGCATTTTCAGTTCTTTCAAACATATCAAATGTTTAGAAACTCTACTGTGCCTAATAATTTGGAACAGGGCATTAAGAGGTTGTTTTTTTTTTGAAGATTATACTGAAATCATTGGGATGTTTCTTCAATAAAATTCGATGTATACGCTAATGGGTGATGACTTATTACACAGACTGTCATTTGCAGCAACCATTTAGGAAAATCAGAAAAAGATAATTTGCATAATAATTTGGAACACGGTGTAGTTTGCATTTTTTCAAATGGAGTAGAAGCCAACTGGAAAAAAAAAAAAACATTGGTAAATATCCTATGTGTATACACACACACACACACACACACACACACACTCACTCAGTCTTTCAAGCAGATTTCGCCTGAAATATGAAATTACAGTGTAGTTACTGCTGCAATTTATAACTACTGAATCCATAAGAATCCCAATAATCTAATTGGCAAAAACTGAAGAAAAAAAAAAAGGAAAAAAGCTGCTAATAGGTGGAACATATCTACAGATTTATCTGAATACTAGACCTCCGGGTTTCACTACTGTGACAGGCACAACGAATATACGTTTTGAGAAATGTAACTGCAGTGTGAAGAAAAAAAAAAAAAGGATTTTAAATTTTGTAATTCACCAGTTTGCATTGTGCAGGGATGAAGATGGACACCATGGAGCCCCATAGCAGAGGTCCCTGTTGAAGAAAAGCATACCCACAGACTTTAGCGCTTCACTGCAGTTGAATGTGCATCCTAGACGAGATCTCTGCACATCACTACAATACCATCTGCCAACCAGAGGCTGGCACACGACAATAGCTTGCTGGCATGGCGGCACTTGACATCACAGCCATACATTTCCTCGGTTGTGAAGTAAAGAAGATACCCAAGGAACAGAGTATTTGTGAGAAGCATTTTTTTTGGTCTATGTGTAGACTGGCAAAATAGGAGGGGACATTACTAGAAGATAGGACCAGTATGGGGAACATTTCTACAAGGAGGGAACAAGGTTGGTGACATTATAACAAAATAGCAGAATATGTAGTGGGTCTGGATCACAACGATACAGGCCTCAGATTCACATGTGATTAAACAAGATTCCCCACCTTTTCTTGATTCTGATTTGTTAGGATAACAGGGGTGGCATACATACATCCACTTTTCATAAGTCAACTGCGACCAATTTGTTGTTGAAGTGGGATAGTAGCTATCCCATGCACCTCCTAAGAGGTATCCCCAGGATTAGGAGGAATAGTTTGGATGGCTCTAATTTTGAGATGCAGGCCCGCAACCTGAGGAAACAATTTAGGGAACGTAGATACCCAGATAAAGTGCTCAATACGGCCTATCGTCATGCAAAAGGGACCAAGAAGACAGATTTATTCTAAGGATTAGTAGATCAAACAGAGCATAGAGTTATCACATGACAATGGGGGTAGATGAGGCAAAAAGAATACTCAAACAGCATTGACCTAGCCTACGGATTATCGGAGAGATCGTGTCTAAGATCCTGGAACGTCCCCTGATCACATAAAGGAGATCCCATTCCCTGAACGAGTGACCGATTCCCAGTCATTTCCAAAGGCCATTAACTACCAACTGACTTAAGAGTGATGTTAAGGGATATAGATGTTCAGGATGCATTACTTGCCCCTATAAAAACACAGAAAAGATCTTTAGCAGTAATGTTACAGGCAAGCAGTATACAATCCGACACTATTTGCCTGGTTTCACATTGCATTTTTGGGGATTCGTGGCTGTCCGTTGTAAAACCGACAGCCACGGACCCGATTTAGTCCCCCCATGTATCCCTATGGGCAACGGATCTGCACAGATTTGTCCTTAATGGCATCCAATTTGTGACAGATCCGATTCTGTTTGATTTTTTGCTGTACCCAAAATCGGAGACTGCACCGATTTTGGACGCAGTGGACCATATCAGACACATTCGAAGCCAACACAATCCAAGGCAATTAAAATGGGGGGCCTATGGCGTACGGGTCCGGGAAAACATCGGATAGTTTCCCGGACCAGATTTTAGTGTACGGAGCATGCTCAGTACACTGAAACTGCTCTGTTACGGTGTTATTTCACTTCCGCAATGTATAATATACATTGCGGAAGTGAAGCAAGGGTTAAAAATAAAAGATCCTCACCTCTCCGGCGTGTCCCCACGATATGCGACATCTACTGTAGCTCAAGGACCTGGGAATCAGCTGACCGGGAAGGGATGGAACCCGGTCAGCTGATTCGTCACATGACCGCACCAGCGCAGTTTAAATTCCTGGCCACCGATTAGTTTAAATCGCGCGCCCGCCAAAATCTATCAGCTGATGTGGTCATGGTGTCCGATCGGGAAGGGGCGGAGCAACCCGGTCAGCTGGGTCCTTGAGATAAGGTAGATTGCGCACATCGCGGGGACACACGCCGGAGAGGTAAGGATCATTTATTTTTAACTCTTTCTTCACTTTCGCAATGTATGCATATACATTGTGAAAGTGAAAGTGCCCTTCTGTATCTGGATCTGTGAAAGTCACGGATCCGGACACAGAATTGGCATCCGTGGGCACACATCCGATGCGGTCCTTTCCAGTCCGTGGGGTCCTGCAAAAAAAAAAAAAAAAAACAGGATCCCCACGGACAGGAAAAAAGAAATATTGCGATGTGAAAGCAGTCTGAACAGTTGTACCAGGTACTGTACTTAAGGTCACCTGTGAGTGTGGAGAGGAGTACGTCAGCAAGACAAATCAGGATCTCAGGCGCCGGGTCAGTGACCAACTTGGCAACATAGAACACCAACAAGGGATGTCCTTGGCATGTCATTTTATTGATGTTCATGGGGGTAATCCTAGGGCCCTACAATTTATGGTGATCGACTGTGTATGAAGATCAATACTCATACTACAAGTCCAAAAGGATTTATATCTACACACTGTTGCACCGTTAGGCCTAAACGAACAGCTCAATTTTAGCTGTTTTATTAATTGATCTCTGTATGATGAAAATCTTTGGTCCAGTGATAACCCATTTTTTGATCCATGTGGCATGCGAGAGCAATGAGATTGTGCATCTTTTTTCTCAGCTAACATCAGTGTTGTGTCCGTATGCAAAGCGTATTTAACATGGTATTTCCCATGTTGTATAAAGTTAGAAAAAAAGAGTAGATAGGAGGATAGATAAACTGACTAGAATAGCCAGGTAGATAGGATAGATAGATGCTAGAATAGCTAGATCAGCCTTACCAGACACCCTCTGTTACTTGGAGGGCGCCTGTTAAGCTACTTGCATATTCACTGCACTATCAGGCAAACAGCCAATCACAGACACTCACACTCACTAAGAGCCTGTGTGATTGAGGAAATGCAGTCTGACTACAACAGTCAATCTGGACAGTGATTGTGCTTGGTTGCCATACACATTAGGTGTATGGCAACCAACCTGCCATCATAGGGTGTTAAAATATATATAAAAAAAAAAAAAAACGTGGGCTCTGCCCTATTTTTATTGCCAGCCAAGGTAAAACTTGGCAGCTGAGGGTTAGTATTCTCAGCATGCGAGGGACCGTTGTTTTAGAGCCGCCTAACGCTAAAGAATTGCAGCCCACAGCCGCCACTGAAAATGGCGCATTTTTATAAACGTCATTTCCAGGCACTTTACCAGGCTCTTCCAACAACCCTGGTGACAGGTGACACTGGGCAATAAGGGGTTAATACCAGCTTTGCTTTACCAGTTGGTATTAAGCCCCGAGAGTCTTAATGTAAGGTCACATTAGACCCCGCCATTAACAATCTCCAATAAAGTGTAACAAAAAAAAAAAACACACACAACACACACACACACACACACACACACACGAAGAAAGAAAAAAATAAAATAATAGAGACACACTTAGAAATGTCATCTTTGTTACACCCTCACAGCCCTCCACAGTCCAGGTCTTCGGTCTCTCTTCTTCAAATGATGCAGCTCTGCTAAATCACTGAGCATGTGGAGAAATAACACGTCCATCCGTTCCCCGTGCTCTGTGATCGAGTGAGCAGAGACTGCAGGCGGTAAGCGGTGATGTCACAGAGGACACCGTTGCCATAGTAACCAAACGAGCGGTTACTATAGCAACAATGACCGGCGCAGATATCACCACGGCTACTGAATGAACGGCTCATGGACGAGTTTTAACCTTGAAAGGCGTTGAAAAACCACTAAATGAGTTTTTAATAACTTCATTGTACTTATTTTGGAACGGGAGCGCGGTCCAAAGTCCCACTTCTCCTCTATATACTCCTGAATCTGTAACACGTGGGGGACAGCAGCAGACCGTGGAGCCTAGATATTGCAGATATCATACCTTGTCAGTAGTTGCGGCGGAACACAACTGACCCAGGTGAGCCTACATTGGTATTCATATAATATTGATCCAAGTGTCATGGAATGGAGATAGATCAGATTTTGAAGGGGTTGTCTGGTCTTGTGCTAAAGATCTGAAGTCACTGTATGTGCCTGCAGATTTCTCAATACTCACATTATGTGAAATGCACGCCGTCAGAAGTCTCCAGTGTCACGGCGAGATTGAATGGTCACATGACTATCTGTTCTCACCACTGACACCAAAGAATCCTGACAACATGCGGTAGCACAATGTGTGGATTCAGAAGTGGCATACTGACTACAGACTGTTAGCAAAAGACTGGTTAACCTCTAAACCTAATGTGTTTATGATCAATAAAACTATCTGTCCATGTTCTGTCTAAGAAAAGAAAAAACATTTTTTAAATATTCCTCCATAATTGCATGTGAAAGACTTAAAGTGTAAAGTGTAAAATTTGGCTGACAAGGTCTACGTTGATTTTGCCTGTCGGTAAGAAACCTGAACTAGAGACTCTTCCACGCGTTTTTGTGTTTTTTTTAAATCCGACACAGTGCGTTAAAATACCAGATCTAGACAAATTAAAAAAGCTGGAAAGGAAAGAAAAGGTGCACAATAGTGTTGATCTGTGTGGTATCAATATTATATGAATACCAATGTAAGCTCAACTGGGTCAGTAGTGTTCCTCCACAGCTACTGACAAGGTATGATATCTGAAATATCTAGGCTCCACGGTCTGCTGCAGTCCCTAACGTATTACAAATTCAGGAGTATATAGAGGAGAAATGGGACTCTGGACAGCGCTCCCGTTCAATTAATAAGTACAATGAAGTTATTAAAAACTCATTTAGTGGTTTATTTCAACGTGTTTCAAGGTTAAAACTTCTTCATGAGCCGCTCATTCAGGGGCAGTGGTGATATTGGCGCCAGTCACCGTTGCTATAGTAACCGCTCGTTTGGTTACTATGGCAACGGTGTCCTCTGTGATGTCACCGCTTACCACCCGCAGTCTCCACTCACTCATTCAGTGAGCACAGAGCACGGGGAACGGATGGATGTGTTCTTCCTCCCGATGCTCAGTGATGTAGCAGAGTTCCATCATGTGAAGAGAGAAGACAAAAGACCTGGATCGTGGAGGGCTGTGAGGGGGTAATAAAGATGGCATTTCTAAGTGTGTCTGTGTATTTTTTCTCTGTGTGGTGTCTTTTTTTTTTTTTTTTTAACTCTTTATTGGAGATTCTTAATGGCGGGGTCTAACTTGGCCTGACATTAAGAATCTCAGGTTTAATCCCAGCTGGTAAAACAAAGCTAATATTAACCCCATATTACCCAGTATGTCACCTGACACCAGGGTCGTTGAAAGAGCCTGGTAAAGCGCCTGTAAATGGCGTTTCTTAAAATGCACCATTTTCAGTGGTGGATGTGGGCTGCAATCTTTAGCATTAGGGAGCTCTAAAACAATGGTCCCTCACCATGCTGAGAATGCCAGCATTCAGCTGTCAAGTTTTACCTTGGCTGGCAATTAAAAATAGGGCAGAGCCCATGCATTTTTTTTGCCAGCCAAGGTAAAATTAGGCAGGTGAGGGTGGCAGCTCGCAACGGTCTGCTTTCATTTGGCTGGACTTAAATATACTGCGAATCTCCACGCGTTTTATTTTAAATTTATTTTATTTAACACCCTATGACAGCAGGTTAGTTGCCATACACTAATGTGTATGGCAACCAAGCACAATCACAGTCCAGATTGAGGAAATGCAATCTGATTACAACAGCCAATCACATAGGCTCTTAGGGTACCGTTACACGACGCAATATTGCATGCAATTTCACAGGCAATTTGCTGGTTGCAGTGAAATCATGGACACATTGTTCTATTTTGTTGCCATGTACAAAATGGAACAATGGTTCCATGATTTCATTGCAACCAGCAAATTGCCAGTGAAATTGCATGCAATATTGCATCGTGTAACTGTACTCTTAAGAGTGTGTGAGTGTCTGTGATTGGCTGTTTGCCTGACAGGGCAGTGAATATGCAAGTAGCTTAATAGGTGCCCCAGAAGTAACAGAGGGAGTCTGGTAAGGCTGATCTATCTATCTAATCTACCTGTCTATTCTAGTCAGTCTATCTAGCCCAGTGATGGCGAACTCCAGGCCTCGAGTGCCACCAACAGTGCAGGTTTTCAGGATTTCCTCAGCATTGCACAGAGGTTGGAATCATCACCAGAGCAGGTGATTATATTATCACCTGTGCAATTTAAGGAAATCCTGAAAACCTGCACTGTTGGTGGCACTCAAGGCCTGGAGTTCGCCATCACTGATCTAGCCTATCAGTCTACCCTTTTCTAACTTTATACCTCATGAGAAATGCTATGTTAAAAACGCATTGCACATGGATACCAAACTGATGTTAGCAGAGAAAAAAAAATGCAATCGCATTGCTCTCGCATGCCACATAGATCAAAAAACGGATGTCACTCGTCCTACTCTTCAGGATGATAAACTGTCAGATTTTCTATACACCAGTGTTTCCAACCTATATCAGACTATAAAGCCCAACCTGAGCTGATACTTGCAGACCATCTGGACCTCATGGAAACTGCACTTTTCTCCACAGCTTGCATTTCATAATGAACCTTCACAGGGTGACTTCATACAATTTTACTGTTAATTGGTCTGTTAATGGTCACCTGATTGTGCAGATTAGATAAGTCTACCAGCAAAACATGGCAGCCAATACCAAATATTGTCAAAACTGCTCATACAAAAGGCATAAAAAAAAATAAAATCCCATTAAAGGGACACTGTCAGGTCATTTTTCAGTATGACACTAATATTACCCTGGAATAGGGCCTGGGCAGACCTTTTAAAAAACATGTAAAATCATTATTCTACCTTTTGTAGCTTCCATGTTATCAACATCTTCACACAATGCAGGGAGCTGCTGCATTAGTCGTGTCCCATTATAAGCAGAGACGATAAAGGCCCAGTCTCACATGACGCATCAGCGATCCCGATAACAATGTGCAGAGATCGCTGGTGCGTCGTTTACACATCGCTGGTAAGATGTCAAACAGGCATCTTACCAGCGATGTGAAAAACAACGCACCAGCAATCCAGAATTATACTAAGGTCATTGTGAATTTTCTCTCGATAGCGTAGCATTGAGATCGTTGCTCATTATCTTTGTCAAACACAACGATGTAGCGTTCCCAGCGGGAACACAACGATGCAGGAATGACCCAGAGCAGTGTGTAACGATCAACAATCTCACAGCAGGGGCCAGATCGTTGGTGCGTGTCACACAGAATGGCATCGCTGTTGCGTCACAAATTGCGTGACGCAATAGCGATCTAGTTAGCATTCTCTTTATGTGTGACAGTCCTGGCTGTATAAAAGGTCATGTAGTTATGCACGCCTTTTCTGCAGCTCTCTCCTCCCTCTGCTCTCAGTGCTGTGTGGTTTCACTTTCTGGAGCTACTGTTCTGTTTAGGACAGAGAGAGAGAAAGCAAAAAGGATTGCCTTATCTGATCTAGATTCCATTTGTTTCTTTTAGGCTGGCTTCAGACTTGCGTACCCTCGGCAGCGTCCTGCGGAGGAGATCCGCAAGCTGAATGCAGCCCCGACATGGTGGCGTTCCTGGTGCGGACAAGAGTGTGTAATTTGTGGGCGGGCATCCGCCTGTGTACAAATCACACATTGCAGTGAATGAGAGCGCACGGTCATGCGCATGACCGTGCGTTCCCATTATAAAGATAGGGGCTACGTTCAGCTTGCGGATCTCCTCCGCAGAACACTGCGGAGGGTCCGCAAGTCTGAAGCCAGCTTTAAAAGGAATGTGTGCTGTGAGAGATCCTGTGTTTATCTGATCTCTTGATTTTGCTGCAAAGAGAGTAAAGAGGATGCAGCCTCCCCACTGATCTCCTGTGCTGTGACATGCATAATCATCATGTGGGGAGTGTACAGCAGAGAATTAAGTGGATCATTCACTGTGATTGACAGATGGAATCAATCGCTTCATTTGAAGTTTACAGAAGATAGGAGGGGAATAGCAATAATAGAAATACATAAATAAAGATAGCTTAGGCTGCTTTCACATCAGCGTTTTTTTTTAAATCGCGGCAGATGCGGTGAAAATACCGCATCTGCCGCGATTACCGCATACCGGCTGCACTTGCGGCACAGTTGCGGCAAGCCCCATACAATGTATATGCGGGCTTGCGGCAGGTGCGGCAAGTGCGGTTTTGGCACTTGCGGCAGGTGCGGCCGCAAATAAAAACGCGGTCAGCCGGAGGTGTCGGCATACTCCTATCCGACACCTGCTCCTTCGCCCCTATTCCATTACCCCCCTGTTACTCTCCCATCTTTCGAAGCCCACTATGTCCGCATCTTCTCCCCCTGTAACCTCCAGCTAGCCGTCATCTACCGCCCCCCTGGTTCCATCCCCACCTTCCTCGACCACTTTACCACCTGGCTACTTCACTTCCTCTCTACTGACATCCCCACCATCATTATGGGAGATTTCAATATCCCCATTGACACTGCCCACAAAACCGCCTCTCAACTTCTTTCCCTGACCTCCTCCTTCGGGCTCTCCCAATGGTCCTCCTCTGCCACCCACAAAGATGGCCACACGCTGGATCTCATCTTTGCCCGTCTTTGCTCCCTTACTAATCTCACAAACTCAACCCTCACCCTGTCTGACCACAATCTGCTGACCTTCTCCTCCCTCACCTCCTCTCCGCAAACTTGATCATCCCCGCAGAAACCTAAAACACATTGATCTACACTCACTCTCAGAATCCCTTCTCCTTCTCGCCAACATAACATCTATACGTGACACAGAAACTGCCGCCACCCTCTACAACACCAAGGAGCTCGACCTAGCAGCCCCCCTCACACACCACGCTCCACGCACTAATAGGCAACCCTGGCACACCACCCTCACTAAAGACCTGAGACTGGCATCCAGGGTCGCCGAGAGGCGATGGAAAAAAAAAAAAAAATCACGTTCCACTGAGCATTTTGCGCTGTTGAAACAGTCCCTCATCGCCTTCAAGACTGCACTTGCCACCGCCAAACAAACCTTCTTCTTATCCCTAATAACCTCCCTGTCCCACAATCCCAAGCAACTTTTCAAAACCTTCAATTCCTTACTCCGCCCACCTGCTCCCCCTCCCTCTCCCCTTATCTCTGCTGAAGACTTTGCCTCCTTCTTCAAAGAAAAGATTGACAGAATCAAAGACAGCTTTGATCCACTGTTCCCACAGCCTCCCCTTTCACCTATACTGCCCTCTACTTCCATCAACTGCTTCCCCCCCCATAACTGAAGACCAGCTCTCCTCCCTCCTGTCAAAATCACACCTCACCACCAGCGCCCCCGACCCGCTCCCATCCCACCTCATTCCCAACCTCACCTCCGTTATCATCCCAGCCCTAACTCATCTTTACAACCTGTCACTTACCACTGGCACCTTCTCCTCAGCCTTCAAACACGCCTTGATCACACTCATCTTCAAAAAACCCTCCCTCGATCCCACAACTGTCTCCAACTACGGCCCTTTATCTCTCCTCCCTTTCGCCTCTAAACTACTGGAACAGCATGTCCACTCCGAGCTGTCCTCTCACCTCTCCTCCTGCTCCCTCTTTGACCGCCTGCGATCTGGCTTCCGACCCCTCCACTCCACTGAAACAGCCCTGACCAAAGTCACAAATGACCTACTGACTGCCAAAAGCATGCGCCACCACTCCGTTCTCCTCCTCCTCGACCTGTCAGCCGCCTTCGACACTGTTGACCACTCCCTTCTACTACAGATCCTGGAATCTCTTGGCATCACGGACCTTGCCCTCTCTTGGATCTCCTCATACTTAACGGACTGCACCTTCAGCGTCACCCACTCCCACACATCCTCCTCACCCTACCCCCTATCTGTCGGGGTCCCCCAGGGCTCGGTTCTTGGACCATTACTGTTCTCAATCTACACTCTTGGCCTAGGGCAACTCATTGAGTCCCATGGCCTCCAATATCACCTCTACGCCGACGACACCCAAATCTACCTGTCTGGTCCTGATATCGCATCCCTTCTATCCAAAATTCCACACTGCCTGTCGCCATCTCATCCTTCTTCTCTGCTCGCTTCCTTAAGCTGAACATGGAGAAAAAAAAAGAGTTCATATTCTTCCCCCCAAGACGCTCCCCCTCACTACCTGACCTATCCATCATCGTCAACGACTGCTCTCTCTCCAGTCCCCCATGCCAAGTGCCTCGGGGTTATCCTTGACTCTTCCCTCTCCTTCAAGCCCCACATCCAGGCCCTCGCCACCTCCTGCCGACTCCAGCTCAAAAAAATCTATAGGATTCGCACTTTCCTTGACCACGACACTGCTAAAACCTTATTCACGCTCTCATCATCTCCCGCCTCGATTACTGCAACTTCCTGCTCACCGGCCTCCCCAATACCTCCCTTGCACCTCTCCAATCTATCTTGAACTCCGCTGCCCGCCTAATCCATCTGTCTCCCCCCTCTGCCAAGCCCTTCACTGGCTCCCTACTTCCAAGAGATCCCGGTTTAAAACATTAACCATGACATACAAAGCCATTCACAACCTGTCCCCTCCATACATCTCTGACATGGTCTCCCGATACCTACCCTCACCCAACCTGCGATCCTCCCAAGAGCTTCTCCTCTACTCTCCCCTCATCTCCTCTTCGCACAACCGCATACAGGATTTCTCCCATGCTTCACCCAGACTCGAACTCACTGCCCCAACACATCAGACATTCTCCTACCCTGGGAACCTTCAAAAGAAGCCTGAAGACCCACCTGTTCCGCCAAGCCTACCACCTGCAATAAGACCTGGTCCACCACACCGCCTCATGACTGGAATTTCCCCCTCCCACTGTATCCCCACCCGCCCCTCGTAGACTGTGAGCCTTTGTGGACAGGATTTCTCCCCTCTTGTTTCTGTACAACCGAATTAGTCAACATTTATTGTTACTTGTATTGTTACTATGTTACTTGTCCTAGTCTGCCCCTTTTTAGCATGTCAAGCGCCATGGAATATAATGGCGCTATAATCAATAAAATAATAATAATAATGATATGATAATGATGATGAAACATTAGCGAATTTTGTTGTGCTCTTTGCAGCAATTTTCGGCCGTGCAAAAGCGCAACAAAATAAGTCGGTGCTTTCACACACCACACTTTTTTCTGCCCATAAGCGCAGGTGATGTCATAGAGGGAAGGAAGAATCCCAATTCCTCCTCCCCTCTGCCATGTGTGACAGCCCCCATTTGATTTCGCATTAATATACACTGCGAAATCAAAATTAAATAAAGACAAATGTATGAAAAATAATAAAGAATGAAATACTTACCCTTTCCGACACCTTTACTCCGGTCTCCAATGCAGAGGCAAGACGACATATCGTCCTGCCAGGGCCTGCCGCTATGTCAGAGGGCATCACAGGCGCTGATTGGCTGCTCGAGGTCATGTCATATGTATCACTGGCTGCTCGCGGTCATGTGATACATATGACATGACCTCGAGCAGCCAATCAGCGCCCAGAACATCACACTGACATCATGAGAGGTCCTAGCAGGTCAATTCCTGCGGCAGCTCCCGAACACCTGTCAGAGGGTATTTCATTCTTTATTATTTTTCATACATTTGCCTTTAACTTTGACTTCGCAGAGTATATTAATGCACTGCGAAATCAAATGGGAGCAGTCACAGATAGCAATGCAAACTGCATCCATGCAAACATGGAGCGAAGGCTGCAGAGAGGCGGTGCACTCAGCACACAATCCCGGTCTGTCCTCTGCTCCACACAGCGATTATAATTCCAGAATATGAGGTGATGAGGGCATCATGGCAGGATTCTTCCTCCCACTCTGTGACATCAGATGCAGCAGCGCCCACCCTTATAGGAAAAAGGCCGGCACTGCTGCGTAAAGAAGTGACAAGGTAATTGCTTTTACGCAGGCGCTTATTCCTATAAAAGCACTGCGTATTTTTACCCAGTGTCTGTACGGCAAAGTAAATTTCCCATTCACTTTGCCGGTAGACAAAAGTCACATTGCGTATTTTGAAAAGCACACGCAAAAATACACAAGGTATGAACGTAGCCTTAGATGAGACTAGTAAGCGGCACCGGACGTGAGAGGAGCAGGCAGCGCTGGAGGGAGGAGAGTATGAAATTCTGTTTTTTAACTTACCAATTTTGGTTCTGTTCCGTGCACAAGGATGTGTGAAACAGGCCTCATAGCCAGCTTTGTGTGTATTTTGTGGATGAGAAGTGTGTGGTAGTGGGCATAGATAATAAATGGGTGTGATTTTGCTAACGTGTGTAATTCTAACACAAAAAGGGAACCTGTTAAAAATTTGAATCCCACTTCTGAATATATGCACACAAGATGTTTTTGCTGCGGTCAAAAATGCAGAAAAAACCTGTAGTGGTTTCTAGGATCTCTAGATTCCTTGGCAGGAGATTTGCTGCGTTCTTGACCTGCGGTTGGGATGCTGTGGGGTTTTTTTCCAGCGGTTTTTGACATTGACTGCAGCAAAAACATAGAAAGAATTGTGACACTTTCAGTAGACTTCCAAAACCAATGTGTGTGCACAGCAGTCCTGTGAAACATATTGGTTTTAGGGTATGTGCTCACGGTCCGGAAGAGCTGCGTGTTGGATTAAGCTCCGCCAGACCTGAGTGAACCCGTGAGTGGCTGCAGCCGCCCTGTACTCACCATGTGCAGCGGGTGCAAGGCAGCTTCTCCCTGCAGTCACCCTCGATGTGAGCCGCTTCCGACTCCGCAGCATGAAATCAACATGCTGTGGAGGAGCAGACTCTGGCAACCCGCACCACAGCTCCAAACACGCTGCAGGCGGATTAAGCATAGTGTGGATGGGATTTCCTACAATCCCATCCACTATGCTTATACTGTACCATGCAGCGTTTTGGCGCAGCGGCAAGACGCTGCGTATACTGATCGTGTGCACATACCCTTATTGGGAAGCCCATTGATTAGCATACATTTGCTTAAAACCCATACGAAAAACACAGGAAAAATATTCTGTAGGCACATAAATGAAGACTTACAGGTCTGTATGAGCCCGGTTTCCCTTAGCGACCAATCACAGCAGCCCTGCCATACACATGCCTGCGATCACACAACATACACAATGCAGACACACCCCCTCCTGTGTGCCCATCATCATGGACTGGTAGCATTCAGAAGCCAAGCAGACACCTGACCAAGAGTCAATGAGATGACACAAAACTGGCATGGGGCCACTAGCACACGTATGTGCATGTACAGGAACAACACACCATTATAACAGCCACGAGGTGTCAGCAAGGGAACAATTGTGCCAGTACGTGTGCTGCAAACATGGAGCAGAGGCTGCAGAGAGGCGGTGCACTCAGCACACCATCACGGTCCGTCCTCTGCTCCACACAGCGGCTATTAATACCAGAACATGAGGTGAGAGGGCATCATGGCTGCCGCATAGCCCACACTGGGCTGCCCGGAGCCTGCTCAGTGTCATGGCAGAGCCTTACCTCTTACTGCTCGGCTCCTCCGCAGCCTGTGCTCCCTCTCCCGCCTGCTCTCTCTCCCTCCTCCTCCCGTCTCCTCCTCACACAGGGGAGGATCACACGCACTCAGCTCCCGCCAAAACTGCCAGCGGCGGCTCAGCGCCTCCACAGGCCTCAGCGTTCAGTCAGGCGGCGCTGCTTCCCTCACACAGGGGCTCGGGCCTGAGTACAGCCAGCCTGTGAGCGAACACCCGGAGGGAAGAACACTGGGCGAACCCCTATTGTGTGAGTGGTGCAGCCCGGCTCTCCCCTCCCTCTCTATGAATGAATAGAAGGCTGGCAGGCAGACTTACTGCTGTGTGTAGAATAGGGGCTCCTGTACACTTAGTACATGTGGGGCAGCTTTGTTCCTGGAGTCTCTGCAGCACGATGTCCTTCTTAATAAACAGTGGGGCACGTGATCCCTCTGTAAGACACGGACTTCGGTTGCTAATGGCAACAAGGACATGAGGCCTAATGTCTGTGGGAAGAATGTTCAGATGAGGGTTTTTGTAGGAGAAAAGTGACACATTTTGTAGTGGAAACTGTTTCAGGAAATACCACAACACAGTATTCTCTATTGGTGCGCAATGGCTTGCGCATGGCTGCGTTCGATGCGTATGACAACAGCATGCCCAGGAAGTGATTTCCCTTAAGACATGCCCTTTGGGCGTGGCTGGTCTTGAAAATTCAAGAAAACACTCCTGGAAATATTGAACGCATGCACAAGAAAAACGCAAACGCATTCCAGAACGCATACAAACACGTGACATGCCTGCGTTTTTTTAAGTCTTGCATACGCTCATGCGGATAAAAACGCATAAGCATAAGTTTTCATGCGTTTTGGCATTCGTTTCTGCATGCGCAGCATATGCAGTGTTCAAAAACGCTAATGTGAAAGTAGCCTTAAAGCTTTCACATCTGGGCCCATGAGCTTCAAGTTACACCACTGAAGAGAAGTAAAGTTCTCCAGATAGTAACTTTTAGTGCCCGTTTGCACTATGCATATTTTATCTCAAATTTGGTACAGATCTGCTGTAGATCTGAATATGTTTGCAACAGAGTGTTTTCCCAGCAAAGTCTATGGAATTTGTGAAGTCCTGACCAAATGATGCATTTTTTTGTCAGCGGATCTGCTACATATTTCATTGTGGAAAAATAATAATTTATTCATATATATAGCGCTATTAATTCTTAGTACTTTACATACATCAGTAATGGGTGTTGTGGCGCGCCTATGGCTAGGCGCCACAGGGAGGTACTGGCACCCCAAACAGAAGATGTAGTGCCTCCGTAGTTATGGGTTTGGGGTTCCACCTTATGGAGTCTGTCACACACACACAACACTAGGCCACCTTAGAGTAGGGGACTGGTTATTCAGTAGGTCCAAAACAGGGTGGAGCCTAGGTTAGAGCGGGAGACTTAAGAGAGAGTTTAAAGGGAACCAACCACCTCAGATCACCCTAATACACAGTTAATACGTGTCCCTGCACCCTAAGGATACGTTTCCAGCACTGTTTTTGTGTAAAATCTTGCATTAGTATAACCGATATAAAGACTTTATAAAGTTACTAGCCTGAAGACTTCTGGGCGTATCCCTCCTGTTATACTTCAGGGCTGTGCATTGCATGGCTGTGCTCCCCCTCCCTCTGTGCAGAGGAGATAACGATCACACCCATCAGGGCAGGGCAGCAGGCACGGAGGGAGGGGGAGCACAGACATGCAATGCACAGCCCTGAAGTATAACAGAAGGAGGGATACGCCCAGAAGTCTTCAGGCTAGTAACTTTATAAAGTCTTTATATCGGTTATACTAATGCAAGATTTTACACAAAAACAGTGCTGGAAATGTATCCTTAGGGTGCAGGGACACGTATTAACTGTGTATTAGGGTGATCTGAGGTGGTTGGTTCCCTTTAAAACAGTTAGTGCTGGAAGGCAGCCAGAGAGGACGTGCCTGACAGGGCTGCTGACAGGAGGTCGCCTCTCTTCAAGAGGATGACCAAGGACAGAGGGGATGATCCAGGACTGGTTGGAGCCGGCTGGAAAAGTCTGGGGTCAACAACCGGCATAACGGATCCGAGGCAGTCAGCGGTTATACCTGACTGTGAACCGTCCAACTGTGGGACCAGAATAAGGGAGCCATAGTGCCACAAAGAGGTCCCTCCACCTCAGTCCCGAACAGGTCCTGGACACTCTAGATAATGGGCCAAATTCCGGTGGCGAGAGGATTTGTTTGTTGTCGCTCCAATTCGTACCGGTAAAGAACAAAACGTGTCTACCAGTAAGGGTACCTTTACACGCGGCTACATTTCTAGGGTGGCTACAGGTAACTTACTGGTTGCAGTGAAATCATGGAGAGATTATTCCATTTGTACACAGCAACAAGATAGAACCTTGTCTCCATGATTTCACTGCAACCAGTAAGTTACCTGTAGCCACCCTAGAAATGTAGCCGTGTGTAAAGGTACCCTAACAGACAAGGGGACTGGCGAGGGAGCTCTGCAAAGGTGGTTAAGGAAAGTGTAAGGAAGTACTGAGACCCTGAAAGCCATAAAGGAAGGTACACCGACGGACTCTATAAGGCTACCCGAAACCTGTTGCTACACCTCCGTTCAACCAGACTGTGCCTGAGAACCGACTGTGTACTGTAACATCTGCCCGGTACCACTAAAGGACTTCTTGAGTTGAATTGGTGTCTGTCCTCCTTTCCCGCCGCCATCCCGAAGGCCTCAGCATCATCAGAGGGATAAGAACAACTACTCCCCTCATCCACCCTGCTACCCTGAGGAAAAGCTCCACCTGTGGGGAGCTGTAACACCCAAGCTGCATCACATCACCTCAGCAGCCGGCCTGCAGCGCTGGCATCTAAATTACCAGGTACCACAGGTGGCGTCACAACAATATTTCTCCCATCCCTCATCATCACCTTTCAATGAGGGTTGGGGCACGGAATTGGGAAATCAACCACCCATGATCCCCGTTACAGCCACCCATTCATTCCGGTATCCGAGTATCCCCCACCCTGATCGCCTCACTGTCCCTATTGAGGCTCACAATCTAAACATCCTATCAGTATGTCTTTGCAATATGGGAGGAAACTGGAGTGCACGGAGGAAACCCACGCAAACACAGGGAGAACATTCAAACTCCTTGCCGATGTTGTCCTTGGTGGGAATTGAACCCAGGACCTCGGGACTTTAGTGCTGGAAAAATCTACAGTATGTCAATTCTTGCTGCAGCTTTTACCGCCTTTTTCACCCACAGACCCTCATGTTAGCGCAAAATAAGTAGAAGATACATAGCAGTGTACGCACGATGTGTATGTGTTGCTTATTTTGAGCCAAATTTGCATTTAAATGCACAGGTAGTGATAGTGTTGAAGAGGGGAGCAGGATTTCACATCTGTTTTTCTTTTTTGGCTAAAGTATCGTAACTAGATTTTTAAAGGGAACCTGACCCCTAAAAATCAGCCCCCAGCCTTTTAAGACCTGTCCCTGCACCATCAAAGTCGATTTCTAACCATCCCTTTGTCTCAAAAATGGCGATTTCTAAAGTTTATAAAAGTTTTGTACCTGCAGAACTGCGACTTCTCAGTACTTGAGAAGTCACACAGCGCTTCCTGTGGCTTCTCATCGCTGCCTGCAATGTAATTATTCACACCCCGATGGGCGTGCTAAACAATACAGAGCCTCCTCGTCACCGTAGTTGGACGGTATAGCCGCTATGACGCTAATCACGTCATATCCGGCTATACTGATGTCAGTACACCCATTTGGGTGTATTGCTGACTTCGCGATGCGAAGGCAAGACATCTCGCAATTTTGGACTTTTCAAAGCCTGTCAAATCTCTCTTCTGACCTATTTTGCCTAAGGAAAGGAAGTTGATTAATAATTAAGCACACCTTATAGAGGGTGTTATGGTGGGTTTACACACACCAATTTATCTGTTCAATATCTGAACCAATCTCTGGTTGCAGTGAAATCATGGATACATTGCTCCATTTTGTGGCTGTGTACAACATGGAGCAATATATCCATGATTTCACTGCAACCAGAGATTGGTTCAGATATTGAACAGATAAATTGGTGTGTGTAAACCCACCATCAATGTCATTACACCACACCCCTCCTCATTACAGAGATGCACATCACCTGATTTACTTAATTGGTAGTTGGCTCTCAAGCCTATACAGCTTGGAGTAGGACAACATGTATAAAAAGTATCATGTGATCAAAATACTCATTTACCTAATAAATAAAAAATTAAAATAGGGGTTCTGAGGTGGGGTGGGGTGGGGGAGAAAGGGTTTGCACAATGAATGACTTGATATATGGTCTGGTATATATGGTCTGTTTTCACATTTGTTATATGCCACAAATATTTTGTAATGCTAGTTTATTTGGTGAACTTTTCAAATAAAAATAATCTGATTAAAAAAAAAAGGTGACATTTAAAAAATCAATTTTACCGTCATCAAAATGATGGGTAAATCAGAGATTAAAGGAGTTATTGTTATTATTATTATTATTATTAGGTATTTATATAGCGCTATTAGGATACATGGCGCTGTACAAGTTAGGGGGTAGACAAAGACAATTGTTCGAAAAACGACGACAAATCGACGGGTACAATAGGGCCGGAGATCCTGTCTGCGAGGGCTCACAGTCTAGAGGGGTGGGGAGGGAGACAGTAGGAGGGGGAGAGGTGAGATGGTGCAGTGGATTGGGTCTCAGTTTGTGTTATAGGCTTGTAAGAAGAGGTGGGTCTTCAGGTTTTTCTTGAAGGTTCCCAGGGTAGGGGAGTGTCTGATGTGGTGGGGGAGGGAGCTCCAGACTCTGCTGGAAGCACGAGAGAAGTCTTGTGTGCAGTTGTGGGAGGTGGAAATGCGGGGGGTTGGGAGAAGGAGTTCCTGAGAGGAGTGCAAGTTGCGTGAGGGGAGGTAGCGGGAGACTAGGTCGGAGATGTAGGGAGGGGACAGGTTGTGTATGGCCTTGTAGGTCAGGGTTAGGGTTTTGAAGCGAGATTGCTGGGGGATGGGGAGCCAGTGGAGAGCTCGGCGGAGGGGGAGGCGGAGGAGTAACGGGGAGATAGGTGGATGAGTCGGGCAGCAGAGTTGAGGATGGTGCGGAGAGGTGCGAGGGAGATGGCAGGGAGGCCGGTGAACAGGAGGTTGCAGTAGTCCAGGCGGGAGATGACGAGGGCGTGGACAAGTGTCTTGCTGTGTTGTGGTCAAGGAAGGAGCGGAGGCGGGCAATGTATTTTAATTGGAGTCGACAGGAGGGGGCGAGGGCTTGGATGTGGGGCTTGAAGGAGAGGGAGGAGTCGAGGATTACCCCCAGGCACTTGGTGTGGGGGAGGGGTGAGAGTGTGCAGTAATTGACGGTGATAGATAGGTCAGGGAGCGGGGCGGGGTTGTTCGGGGGAAAGACGATAAATTCGGTCTTGTCCATGTTGAGTTTTAGGAAGCGGGTAGAAAAGAAGGATGCAATGGCGGATAGGCCTGGAGGGATTTTGGATAAAAGGGAGGAGATATCAGGGCCAGATAGATAGAGTTGGGTATTGTCAGCGTAGAGGTGGTATTGGAAGAGGAATTTCTCTAATCCGACACAATTTGATCTGGAGGCATAAAGGAGAGACTCCGTTATAGGGGCTCTTCATATATTATTCTAAAATATGCCACCACCATTGTCAATTGTAAAGATAGCAATAATCTTATCAATCTTAACAAGCCAGCTTCTTCTATGTCATGTGGAGAAGTGGTTGCTTTCTCCATTATGTTTAGTCCTCAATATAATGATATTATAAAAATCATTAAGAAATATCTTCCAATTTTAAACAGGGTCAATAAGCTGGCTAAAGTTCTGTATGAATGCCCAGTTCATTTCTGCGCCAGAAAAGTGCCCACTTTGAGTTCCTTATTGTCTCCTAGTTTATTCTCTAGTTCCTTGAAAAAAACTATTGATATGTGGTTAACATTACACAGCTTTTTTAAGTGCGGACATAATAGATGTACAGCCTGCGGATATGCACAGAAAAATGACACATTTGTTTCTTGTAGTGATGTAAAAAATATTACATCAGAACATTAATCAATTGCTGCAGTACAAATGTCTATCTAAGTCCCCTTTCACATCAGCATTTTTCGCTGATCGTGGCAGATGCAGCGGATTTACTGCATCTGCCGCCTAACGGCCGAGTTGCGGTTCTCCTGCGGCAAGCCCCATGCAATGTCTATGGAGCTTGCAGCATGTGCGGCAAGTGCGATTTCGGCACTTGCGGCAGTTGCGACTGTGAAAAAAACCGCGGTAAGCAGTGTATTTTTCACGGCTGCAGCTGCCGTAAGTGCCGAAACCGCAACTATACCGCACTTGCCGCACCTGACTCAAGCCCCATAGGCATTGCATGGGGCTTGCCGCAGGTGAACCGCAAGTGTGACAGGCGGCAGATGCGGTAAATCCGCCATATCTGCCGCGATCAGCGAAAAACGCTGATGTGAAAGGGGCCTTATTGAGTTCACAATATGTCATATTCAGTATGTGGGCTGCACCTCTGGGGAACTGAAGAGGAGGATTTGTAGTCAATATTTCTGACTCTTCTAGCACTACCGCTTATAACATCTCTGCGGTTTCACAGCACTTTCTGACAGCTCACAAGGGCGATACCTGCTCTCTATGTGTTAAAGGTATTGAAAAAGTATTGAATTCATTTAGGGGCGGGGACCTGAGGTGTAAATTGTTACATAAGTAATCCCATGTGATTTTTTGTCTCGGTTCCCGTACAACTAATGGCTTAAATGTTAGACAAGATGTTATTCTCTAATGTTAAAGCACTTGAAATAGGCCCGATGCCATTGCATCGGGAGGGCAAGCCTCTCTGTGCCTGTGTCCCCTATGCACTCTCTCCTCTCTGTGCTGTCTCTTTCCCTGTGCGCTTGTCTTACTTGTGCCTTTCTCTTCGCTCTGATTGCTCTCAAACCCCTGTGTGCCTTGTGTCCCACTGTGTAGCACTCTCTCCCTGTGTGCGCTGTGGCTACCTGTGTGAGCTGTCTCTCTCTATGACTCTGCCTACCCCTGTGCCTTCTGCCTCCCCTGTGCCCCTGCTCCTCTGGCCTTTTGCTGCCGTGTGCCTGCTCCATCACTGAGCCACCATACATTGCTCACCACTGAGCCACCATTACAGTGCTAACTACTGAGTCACCATACAGTGCTAACCACTGAGCCATCATATACTGTGCTAACAACTGAGCTACCACACAGTGCTAACCACTGAGCCACCATACAGTGCTAACCACTGAGCCACCATATACAGTGCTAACCACTGAGCCACCGTATACAGTGCTAACCACTGAGCCACCATTACAGTGCTAACCACTGAGCCACCATACAGTGCTAACCACTGAGCCACCATACAGTGCTAACCACTGAGCCACCATATACAGTGCTAACCACTGAGCCACTATATACAGTGCTAACCACTGAGCCACCTTACAGTGCTAACCACTGAGCCACCACACAGGGTTAACCACTGAGCCACCATATACAGTGCTAACCACTGAGCCACCATACAGTGCTAACCACTGAGCCACCATACTGTGCTAACCACTGAGCCACCATATACAGTGCTAACCACTGAGCTACTACAGAGGGCTAACCACTGAGCCACCATACAGTGCTAACCACTGAACCACCATACAGTGCTAACCACTGAGCCACCACACATTGCTAACCACTGAGCCACCGTTTACAGTGCTAACCACTGAGCCACCATACAGTGCTAACCACTGAGCCACCATTCCGTGCTAACCACTGAGCCACCATACAGTGCTAACCACTGAGGCAGAGTATACAGTGCTAACCACTGAGCCACCATATAGAGTGCTAACCACTGAGCTACCATATACAGTGTTAACCACTGAGCCACTGTACAGTGCTAACCACTGAGCCTCCATACAGTGCTAACCACTGAGCCTCCATACAGTGTTAACCACAGAGCCACCATATACAGTGGTAACCACTGAGCCACTGTACAGTGCTAACCACTGAACCACCATACAGTGCTAACCACTGGGCCACCTTATACAGTGCTAACCACTGAGCCAGCTTTAAATCTCCCGCCAATACCGCGCTGTTTCGCTAATTGGTCGCTGCTGGCCGCGGCGACCAATCAGCAAAGCGCCATTCAAACCAAGCACCGCAAGCACTGATCGGTCGCCGTGGTCATTGTCGACCAATCAGAGAAGCGCCTCACACCTTGGTGGGAGTTGTGAAATCTTGTCTCCCGCCAAGCCGCGAGCGCTGATTGATCGCCGTGCGGTCAGCAGCGACCAATCAGAGAAGCCCCTCGCGCTTTGGCGGGAGACATGAATTCACAACACCTGCCAAGGTGCGAGACGCTTCTCTGATTGGTCGCCATGCGGCCAGCGGCAACCAATCAGCGCTCGCGGCTGGGCGTTAGACATGAATTCGTATCTCCCGCCAAGGCACTTCTCTGATTAGTTGCCGCAGGCCGCATATTTTGACCAATCAGAGAGCCAGATTTAAAATACACCGAGTGCCGCTTCTCTGATTGGTCACCGCTAACCGCGGCGACCAATCAGAGAAGCGCCTCGCTCCTTGGCGGGAGACATGAGTTCATATCTCCCGCCAAGGCACAAAGCGCTTCTCTGATTGGTCGCCTCAGCGGCCAGCGGAAACCAATCAGCGCTCGCAGCTTGGCATTAGACATGAATTCATATCTCCCACAAAAGCGCGGAGAGCTTCCCTAATTGGTCGCTGCTGGCCGCGTGGCGACCAATGAGAGAAGCGGCGCTCAGCGTATTTTAAATCTGGCGCCAAGGCGACCAATCAGATTGAGTGCTACCGCGCGGGATGCTTGTGTCAGTCCTCACTGTCACTCTTGCATTCTATTCATGAAACAGGAGACTCGGGATTGGTTCAGGCAATGAGTGCTGGTCATCCTGAGCCTTCTGTTTCATGAATAGAATGCAAGAGTGACAGTGAGCACTGACACAGGCATCCCACGCAGCAGCTCTCAATCTGATTTGTCAGCGCAGTTAGTGGTAGCCAATCAGAGAAGCGGCACGCGCCTTGGCACCAGATTTAAAATACGCAGAGTGTCGTTTCTCTGATTGGTCACCACTAACCATGGCGACAAATCAGCGCTCTCGGCGCATGTCTTAAATCGCGCCTCACTGATTGGTTGCTGCTGACCGCGCGGCGACCAAGCAGCAAAGCGTCTTGCGCCTTGGCGGGAGATTTGAATCCCAGCCAAGGCGCATCGGGGATTGGTCGCTGCTGGCAGCAGCGACCAACCAGCGAAGCGCGATTCAAATCATGCACCAAGAGTGTTGATTGGTCGCCACCGGTGGGTGCGTGACCCCGGCTTTGGCAGGGGATTTGAATCCCGGCCGCCATATCAGTATACCTGTAACTTGGGTGTTCCAATATTGCGGTCGGGGCACTTCCGCTCCGTGCAGCCGGGAGATGAGCGCCACTGATCTCCCGACGGTAGCGGTGGTGTCACTTTCTGCCGGCGCCTATGTCACTATCCCACAATGGCACAGCGGTGCATTGTGGGATATCAACATAAGCCCCGGAAGTCTGTGACACACATTATTCATGATTATATAGTAGACTAGCTGTGAGCCCGATGCAAATGCATCGGGATTCTAGAACGTGCATAAATTTGCTTATAATAGTTATAGCTGGTGTGAGTACTTTTTGGGGGGGTGTGAGGACTTTTTGGGGGGGTGTTGAATACTTTTTGGGGGGTGTTGAATACTTTTTGGGGGTTGTTGAATACTTTTTGGGGGGTGTTGAATACTTTTTGGGGGGTGCTCAATACTTTTTGGGGGGTGTTGAATACTGTTTGGGGGGGTATTAGATTAATTTTTTTAATTTAATTAGTTAATGTAATTAATATATTAATTTTATATATTATTTTTTTTGTTGTTTTTTTATTATTATGTTTTATTTTATTGTGTATTATTTATATTATTTATTTTTTTTTTTTTTTTAGTATTTTTATTATTATTAAAGTTAAAAAACCGCACTTGCTGCACCTGCCGCAAGTCCCCCTATACTTTCTATGGGGATTACCGCAACCGCGCCGCAACCGTTACACTTGCGGCGCGGTTGCGGTAATCCCCATAGAAAGTATAGGGGTACTTGCGGCAGGTGCGGCGGCTGAGGTAGCGACTCGCAATGGCCTCGCGGCCATTGCTCGCGCTACCTCAGCGGTAAATCGCTAAGTTTGTGGCCGAGCCTATGGTTCTATTTTCGGCCAGCGACTCGCTGAGTAAAACAGCTGAGTGTGAGTGCTGAAGATCCGATACATTCATGAGCCTAATAAGCGGCTGAACCTGTGGGGATGAGTGCTTTGCTGGGCTAAACCTGAATGGTGCACAGGGGGTTAATCACATGTCAGGTCTGTGTGTGAGTGAAGATGTGCTGATTGACTCACTGGGTTGCAGCTGGGAGTGAGTAGGCTGGATAGGAACCTGCCAGGTGTCTGAGTGAGGAGAGGATGATTCAGAAGTTCAGAGCACTGCCATGTGAAGAGGTGCTGGAAGTGATCCGTCCTCAGTGGGTAAGTGATGGGAGCCTACCAGCTGATGTGTGCATGGCAGCCAGTGTCCAAGGGCCAGGCGGTCACAGCTGACTTTGGGACATTGAGAGGGGGGGGGGGCTGTGCGGCCATTGAGAGGGGGAGTAGTAGTAGTAGTAGTAGTAGTAGTAGTAGTTAGTAGTAGTAGTAGTAGTAGTATATCATCTTCCTATACATTCTATGGGGAGTACTCGCACTCAGCAGCGAGTCGCGTTGCGGTAATCCTTATGGAAGCGGGCATTGCGAGTCGCTGGCCGAAAATAGAACCAGAGGCTCGGCCACAAACCTAGCGATTTCCCGCTGAGGCTAGCGACTCGCTACCTGAGCGGGAAATCGCTAGCTTTGTGGCCGAGCCTCTGGTTCTATTTTCGGCCAGCGACTCGCAATGTCCGCTTCGCGGCCATTGCTCGCACAAACCTAGCGACTCGCAATGGCCTCGCGGCCATTGCTCGCGCAGCTAACGACTCGCATTGGCCGCTACGCGGCCAATGCTTCGCCGTGGTGACGTCAGAGTGTGACATATCCACGGCGATTTCGGGGTCCGACACGAAAATGCCTACGGCAATTATATAGTAGATTATGTATTCTATTTATATTTGAATAGTTTTCATAGTTTAATGCTCATTTATTATATGTGCACTCTTGTTTTAAGATTGTTATTTGTATATGCTTAATTTTACTCTCACTCGTTCTAATCAATTATTGCAGTTGTGCACCAGTGAGGAAGTGGGCATTTATACCACACCCACAACCTCCTTTCAATAGTCATGATTAAGACCTGAGCTATGTTGGCCCTAGTACCTAGCACCTTGCCCGCCTGTATTGATGTTTTTATGTGCAATAAAAGAAACCGCTTGTTTCAAAAGGACTGCTGTCTCGCTGGATCTTCCCTTGATATTTAGACATCGGAATGGAAGTGGATGACAGACGGGACTTCATATTTATGTAAGTAGATGTATTTGTGGAGACCCGGGGGTCAGTGGGTGCTCTCGTCCGCAGGCCCAGCCGCCTTTACAAAGACAACGTGGACCAGGGCTCATTCCTAACTGAACGCCCGAGCTCCTTAACCGTGGGCGGAACACTACTCAGACAACACAGGGTGAGGGAACCACAATAGTAAGACTTTATTGGATCCCCAACAGTTAACAGCATACAACACATAACCAGCAAAACACAACAATGTAACAGGCAACAGAGTCTCACCCTTCCACTGGCTCACCAGGGATTAAAATATAGCACAGCGAAGTCTGTAGCCAGGTGACGGGATTGTCCCAACCTGCGTGGCTTCCTTATGCAGTCTTTGTCATCACAGCCGAATCCGATAATTCGATGCTGAAGTCCTTGTATTTTATAATCCAGGTTCTGATCCCCTTGGTTGGTACCAAAATGCCTAGGCCTGGGGTTATGGCCGGCCAATCAGATCTGAAGATCCTAGATTAGCCGCCGTATCCAATCTGCTGGTCAAAGTGAACAGTCCTCCTTATATACCCTCAGCCCTCATTGCAGGATATTGGGGGACTTCACGATTGGTGGAATAACACTGTCTTTTCATTGGCTGGACCTCAAGCCTCATTTAACATATTTTTAGTAGTATTGCAATCCTGGCAAGGTAGAGCAACATACTGATTGATATAGGCCTTACAATGGAATGTTAGTAGGATTAAGTACTGTCAAGTGACAGCCACATACAGATGGTTCACCTAGCACCTAGCAGGATACATATACATAGTAATACAAAGGGCAGTTAGCATAATTAGGTTTTCTGAGCCTCTATCCCTCTGACCTTCCTAAGACAAAAAGTTGAGATGATTACATACACACGGTCAATATTTCCAAACATCTTCAAGACTGGTAAAAACAATGAGTGTCCCCTCACAAGGTACGAATTAAATCACAATACAAAGAGGCAATATAATTACATTATATACGTCAACAATGGGTATACAAAATACAGTCTGGCCAGATTTTAAGAACTTAACCCATGAGTGCCATATTCCAAGTTGCAACAAAATACAATACTGTCTGGGTTACATAAGAAATCATCATATGCTCTACATTGAAGGAGTCATTTCATCACAGTATTCACTTTTATAGAATTTTATATTTTCTAACAATGTTCCTTAGATAGGTAAACATCTTTTTAAACAAATACGTTATATAAAGGCTGATATTGAAAGTTATACAGAACATTAACAAATAATTATTTTTAATTTTGATTTTGACTTAGGAATGTTGTCATAAAATCATATCTCATTAAAGGAAGTATACACTGCTTAAAAAAATAAAAGACGCACACTTAAACAACAGAATGTAACTCCAAGTCCATCACACTTCTGTTCACTTATGAAGCAACAAAGATTGTGAAACAATTTCTCCTGCTGTTGTGCAAATGGAACAGAAGTAGAAATGATAGACAATTAGCAAGACAATCCCAAAAAAGGAGTGGTTCTGCTTCTGGGTTGTTGCTCTTCTACGGCCCACTCCACATCTCCTGGGGTGCTGGTATCTGCTCAATGCTCTGGACACTGTGCTGACAGACACAGCGTAGCTTCTCACCTCAGCTCACATTGATGTGCCAACCTGGATGAACTGCACTACCTAACCTACTTTTGCAGGCTGTAGACACTGCCTCATGCTACCTCTAGGAGTGAGATCAGTGACAAAATGCAAAAGTGACCAAAACAGCCAAAAAGGATGAGAGGAGAGATATGTTCTTGTATAGGGATTATCATTTTTGCCTGTTGTCTGTTCCATTTCCACAACAGCAGGAGATATCGTTTCACAATCAGTGTTGCTTCATAACTGGACAGGTTGATTTCACTGAAGGGTGATTGACTTGGAGTTACATTGCGTTTAAGTGGTCCCTTCATTTTTTTGAGCAGTGTATTTATGATCCTGATTACATAATCACATTTGATTTTCCACAAACATTTGATAAATAAGAAATATCAATAAGGTACTATGGTATGACTATTAGGTATAGTGAAATAAAGTATAGTAATTAATCATTTTATATACTGAAAGGTATTAGATGCAAAGTTGCATAGTTAAACTATTATGGAAATTCAGTAACGGGATAGATATGATATCATTACCAATTATGAAAATATTAAGGGTATAAATTATCAAGAACATAAACCTATCATCCACACAAATAAAGGCCTTATTTTTTATTATTTTTTATTTATTATTATTTTTATTATTAGTAGTAGTATTATTAGTTTAGTTGCTTTTATTTTAATGTTTATTCTGCTTATTTTTTAATCACTTTTTTAACATCTCAATTGAGAAAACATCAATACTTAATAAAATAATTTCTAAAATAAGAATATTGTTTCATTAAATACTAGAAATAGGCCCGATGCTATTGCATCGGGAGTGCGGTGAAATTAACAGGTGCCGTTGAAATAGCCGCTGAATAGTACAGTCCTCTCTCCAGAAAGTACACTGTTGTTGTAGGATTTATATGGTGTATATGGTGGCTCAATGGTTAGCATTGTATATGGTGGCTCAGAGGTTAGCACTGTATGGTGGCTCAGTGGTTAGCAATGTATATGGTGGCTCAGTGGTTAAACTGTACGGTGGCTCAGTGGTTAGCACAGTATATAGTGGCTCAGTGGTCAGCACTGTACACGGTGGCTCAGTGGTTAGAACTTTATACAGTGGCTCAGTGGTTGGCACTGTATACGGTGGCTCAGTGGTTGGCACTGTATACGGTGGCTCATTGGTTGCACTGTATACGGTGGCTCAGTGGTTGGCACTGTATACAGTGGCTCAGTGGTTGGCACTGTATACGGTGGCTCAGTGGTTGGTACTGTAATCAGTGGTTCAGTGGTTGGCACTGTACACGGTGGGTCAGTGGTTAGCACTGTAAACGGTGGCTCAGTGGTTGGCACTGTATACGGTGGCCCAGTGGTTGGCACTGTATACGGTCGCTCAGAGGTTGGCACTGTATACGGTCGCTCAGAGGTTGGCACTGTATACGGTGGCTCAGTGGTAGGCACTGTATACTATGGCTCAGTGGTTAGCACTGTATACTGTGGCTCAGTGGTAAGCACTGTATACTGTGGCTCAGTGATAAGCACTGTATACTGTGGCTCAGTGGTTAGAACTTTATACGGTGGCTCAGTGGTTGACACTGTGTATGGTGGCTCAGTGGTTCGCACTGTATACGGTGGCTAAGTGGTTGCCACTGTATACGGTGGCTAAGTGGTTGCCACTGTATACGGTCGCTCAGTGGTTGGCACTGTATACGGTGGCTCAGTGGTTGCCACTGTATACGGTGGCTCAGTGGTTGCCACTGTATACGGTGGCTCAGTGGTTGCCACTGAATATGGTGGCTCAGTGGTTGCCACTGTATATGGTGGCTAAGTGGTTGCCACTGTATACGGTGGCTAAGTGGTTGCCACTTTATACGGTGGCTCAGTGGTTGCCACTGTATACGGTGGCTCAGTGGTTGCCATTGTACACGGTGGCTCAGTGGTTGCCATTGTACACGGTGGCTAAGTGGTTGCCACTGTATACGGTGGCTCAGTGGTTGCCACTGTATACGGTGGCTCAGTGGCTGCCACTGTATACGGTGGCCAATGGCGGATCTACATTGGGGCGATAGGGGCGGTCGCCCCCGGCCCAAGGCTTCTTGGGGGGCCCAGGAGACCGGCCGCCTGTTCGCCTTCAGTGGCATAGCGTGGGGGGGGCGGTCCGCCCCAGGCGGCACATGTGTGGGGGCGGCAATGTGGCAGCTACTGCCATAGGATCGCGGCCGCCGTCCCGCGCTATATACTGAAGCAGTGCAGCATGCTGGCTGCTGTCTGCTTTTAAATCTCCCGCCCCCTGCAGCTCTGCTCTGCATGGAGAGGGAGGTGATGTCATCAGTGAGTGCCCCGCCGTGCAGAGCGCAGGACACATGCTGGGGGAGACTGGAGGAGATGAGGGGAGCTGTGAGGAGAGCGGGGGAGCGGAGGAGAGGAGGGAAGAGCTTGAAGGTGAGCTGAGAGGAGAGCAGAGGAGAGAGGGGGTGCTGACTGGCCAGTAGTCTGAATGAAGGGAAGCAGTGAGAGCCAGCAAAGAAGAGCAGAGGTGGCTACCTGTGCTGGAGGAGAATACCTAGGAGGAGCAGCTCCTGTCACAAGGTGACTGATCTCCTGCTTTGCAGTGAGTGGGGGAGGGGCTAGGAGTGGGACCCAGCTACTGTGAGCAGGTGAAGCTGCCCATGTAAACAAGCCATCCTCCTGCATTGTGATACCTCAGTGAGGAATCTGTAGAATGTGTGTGTGAGTTGTGTGTGTGTGTGTGTGTGTGTGCAATCCGTGCCTCTATGTGTGCAAGCTGTGCCTCTGTGTGTGTGTGCGTGTGCAAGCCGCGCCTCTGTGTGTGTGTGCGTGTGCAAGCCGCGCCTCTGTGTGTGTGTGTGCAAGCCGTGCCTCTGTGTGTGCGAGCCGTGCCTCTGTGTGTGTGTGCGAGCTGTGCCTCTGTGTGTGTGTGCGAGCTGTGCCTCTGTGTGTGTGTGCGAGCTGTGCCTCTGTGTGTGTGTGTGTGTGAGCCGTGCCTCTGTGTGTGTGTGTGAGCCGTGCCTCTGTGTATGTGTGTGTGTGTGTGAGCCGTGCCTCTGTGTGTGTGTGTGTGTTGTGTTTGTGTGTGCAAGCTGTGTACTAGGTGACTGTATATTACTATCTTCCTCCGTGCACAATGTTTCCTATGTGTATATTACTGTTTATTCTCATTAATTTACAGTTAGATCGTTTTGTATTCTGTGTTTGATTTATTCCATATAGCATCTTTGGTGCTATATACTGTATATCCCAGCATGTTCTATTGGGGAATTGTTAACATCATTGTCCCAGATAACAATATAATGACTATAATAGGGACACCGTGGTGATCGGTGGTAGGACCTGTGGTGATGTCGCTGCCCGCACTTTACGGCATTACGGCATGACATCATAACTGACATCATAACTAAGTGCCAGCGGCCGTTCCGGATCCCGGAGGCCGCAAGCGCGCGTCCTGCAGCAGCTGATCACCATTGAATTTGACCCTGATTAACAGGTACTCTTAAGAGGCTCCTAACCCACTAGCCATACCCCCCTGACCCCCGGATTATCAACGACCAAGGGGACGGCAAATCTTTTTGGCGGGCGGGGGGGCGGGTTTTATGAACTGCCCCGGGCCCGTGATCCACTTAATCCACCACTGACGGTGGCTCAGTGGTTGCCACTGTATACGGTGGCTCAGTGGTTGCCACTGTATACGGTGGCTCAGTGGTTGCCACTGAATATGGTGGCTCAGTGGTTGCCACTGTATACAGTGGCTCAGTGGTTGGCGCTGTATATTGTGGCTCAGTGGTTGGCACTGTATATTGTGGCTCAGTGGTTGGCACTGTATACGGTAGCTCAGCGGTTGCCACTGTATACGGTGGCTCAGCGGTTGCCACTGTATACGGTGGCTCAGCGTTGCCACTGTATACGGTGGCTCAGCGGTTGGCACTGTATACGGTGGCTCAGTGGTTAGCACAGTGGGGGGCGAGAGATAGCAGAGCAGGGGACAGCGCGGCGGAGCGGGGTGACAGCGTGGCGGGGCAGAGCAAGAAGAGCAGAGCGGGGGGGAGTGGGGTAGAGCATGGGAGAGAGTGGCAAAGTGAGAGAGGGCAGAGCAAAGCGAGGGAGAGCGGAGCATGGGTGAGTGGGGCAGAGTGGGTGCACAGCGCAGCAGTGTATGGCACAGCAAGAAGAACAGAGCGGGGTGAGTGGGGCAGAGCGGAGGGACATTTGCAGTAGAGTGAGGGGATAATAGAGCAGTGTGGGAGGCGAGAGGGGCAGAGCAAGGGAGAGCGGAGCAAAGTGAGGGAGAGCAGAGCAGAGGTGAGCAGGGGACAGCGCAGCAGAGCGGGGGGACAGCGCAGTCAGAGTGGGGGGACAGTGCAGCAGAGCAGGGGGACAGCGCTCGCAGAGCGGGGGGACAGCGCAGCAGAGCAAAAAGTGCAGAGAGCAGGGGAGAGTGGAGAAGAGCCGGGGTGAGCGGGGGTACAGCCGCAGTAGAGCAAGGGGACAATGGAGCAGAGCTGGGTGAGTGGAGCAGGGGGGGCCAGTGGAGCAGACTGGGGAAGAGTGAGAAAAAGCAGGGGTGAGCGGAAGGACAGTGCAGCAGAGCAGGGGAGATAGGGGCAGAGCGTCGGAAGCAGAGAGTTGGGGCAATGGAGCATTGTTGGGGGGCAGTGGAGCATTGTGGGGGGCAGTGGAGCGAGAGGAGGGAGTATTGTGGGGGCAGTGGAGAAAGAGTGCAGTGAGGGGGGCCAGTACAGGTGAGTGGGGTGCAGTGGAGCAGAACAGAGGCAGTGGAGCATTGTGGGGGGGCAGTGGAGCATGGCAGGGGGCAATGGAGCAGAGGAAGGGGGCAGTGGAGCAGAGGAAGGGGGCAGTGGAGCATTGTGGGGGGCACAGTGGAGCAGAGAGGGGAAACAGTGGAGCAGAGAGTTGGGGCAGAGTGGGGGGTCAGTGGAGCAGAGAGGGTGCAGTGAAGCATTGTGGGGGGCACAGTGGAGCAGAGAGGGGGCAGCGCAGCAGAGGGAGGGGCAATGGGGCATTGTGGGGGTGCAGTGGAGCAGAGGGGGGCAGCGCAGTGGAGGGGTGGCAGTGAAGAATAGGGTGGGTATGTGGGGTGCCAGGACCTGGCAGAGATGATCGGGTGGCATGAGTGGGGGACACCGGGTGGTCAGTTTGGAGTGGGTGGCGGGTAGTGGAGTGGGTGTGCGGGGGCCTGGTGAGGTAGATTTGGTGATGGAGGTGGGTACAGTGTGGGTGACAGCCAGGAGTGTGGTGATTGCCATACTGTGACGGGTGTCCTAATATGGCGGTCAGCGCATTTCCTGGCGCAGCGCAGTGGATTGTGCCACATCCAAGATGGCGTCCGGAAAGTCTCGTGAGAATTCCAGAACGCCATCTTGGATGTGGCGTGATACAACATGGCAGCCGGGAAGTATCGCAAGAATACCTGGCCGCCATCTTGGATCTCGCGAGATCCAACATGGCGGGCGGGTAGTCTCGCGGAAATCATCGTCAAGGATGGATGTCGCTGGGCCGGACGGGGCGGATCCAACATAGCGTCGCGGAGGAGAAGATGGGATGTCGGCGGAGGAAAAGATGGAATGTCGGCAGGCGGCGGCGTGCAGGAGACGATCGGATGTCGGCGGCATGTTAGCGGATGGGTGTCGGTGAGTATAGATGTCGACGTGAGAGTGCATGGGGGTATGAGTGTGGGAGTATGAGTGTGAGACTGTACAGAAAGGGGGGGCGTATATGATGTGGCCAGGGGGTCGCGTGTGTGTGGAGGTGCAGAAAGAGAGGGGAGGTGTGGTGAGGAGTGTGATGGTGTGCCAGTGGAGAGTGTGGGGCAGAGCAGAGGCTTCCGATGGTAGTAGTGGGGCTTTGAAAGCCCCTGCTATAGCCAAAGGTCGGCTATCTTGTGTCACCCACTACAGGTGTACAGCCAACTTCTGTCACGGATGTGACGTAATGATACCGTTACATAGTGACGGAAGTTGGCTTGGGGGTCATTCCATGTCAAGTGAACCAATGATTATTACCTCTATATTTTTAATTCTTTTGAGATTTTGTTATTTGATAATAGCATGTCAGACAATGCAAAATGTGAAGAGAAAACTTTTTTTCAAAATTTATTTTTTTTAAAAATGATTTTCAAAGTTTGGAAAAAGTGCGAATTTCGCTGTTGCCTGCATTTACGTTTCTCCTCATAACTAAGGCTAGGAATAAGATAGAGAGACAAAATAAACACCAATCTACTCAAACTATACAGGCTTTCACCAGATATGTCACAAGAGGATCTTTGTTAATATTTTACCCATGTGATCGCAAGCGCAAAACTTTAAAACGCATTTCCGAAAAATCGGCGAGCTTTAAATATTTCAAAAACTGCCCATGTGTCTGCTTTGTTCTTAGCCACATCTGTACCAAATTTCAAGTTGGGATCGCGATGGGATCATATTTTAAAATATTTTACTATTAATAGCGTCAATGGGTCATTCCATATCAAGTGATCTAAATATGAATATTTTTTTTTACCTGACGTCTTTAGATTTTTTTTATTTTTTTTCCTTTATGAAGTACTACTTTAGTTAATTACAAATTAAAAGTTTAGAATTTTTTTCTTCATCAGTTAATTTTTTACAGATTTTTAAAGTTTAAAAAAAGTGTGAATTTTGGCCTGGTATGAATTTACATTTTTTTATCTTGGGCTAGAAATAAGATAGAGAAACAAAATAAACACCATTCTACTCAGAACTGTCCAGGCTTTCACCAGATATGTCACAAGAGTATATTTGTTAATTTTAATTTTTTACCCATGCGAACGCAAACGCAACATTTTGAAACGCATTTCCACAAAAAACGTTTTAATAAAAATTTTCCAAAACTGCCCATGTGTCTTTTATGCTCTTAGCCACATCTGTACCAAATTTCAAGTTGGGATCGTGATGGGATCATATTTTAAAATATTTAACTATTATAGTGTCATTCAAAAATCTTGAATTCAGATCTGTTCAACCTGTGGTCTAAAAGCGTGGGTCTATATTTATCAAATCCATTATTTTTAGACATTACTGTATTATTTTGATATGTTACAGCTTAGAAGCAGGAGAGGACATATAGGAAAAAGCTTTGTTAGGGCTCAACCTGAGAAAGCACAGGGATAGACAGTGAATGCAGAGCAGATGATAGGCCAGCAGCTCTGTCAATCATGTTAAGTGTCTACCCACTGCATTCAGGAAGTAAGACAGCTCGTTCAGACCTTTCATGTCCTGACATGTCTGGACATCTTCACTCCTGAACAAACAATAGTCTGTACAAAGCCATCAAGGCTGTGTACTAAAATATGGGTGAGTAAATATATTAATAGTTTAATGCTTTTATTATTAAGGGCCAATACACACAGTGCTATTCTTAGGGATCATCATTCAGAAAAACAGCCCCATTTATTTCTATGGGGTTCACCACATGCAGTGTTTTTGGAAACACTCAAGAGTGAGTAAATCACTGCTTGAACTACTTTTTAATCGCTGCAATAAATGCAGCATTTATCATTTATATAAAAAAAGCTGCCATTTTTTTCACTAGCGATTAAAAAAACGAACGCATATGTGGTAAAAACTTGGTAGAAAAACAAACTGCCAAAACTGCAGCGTGTATCTGCAGACAGAAAAAACTGCGCGCTAGCCCTAAAACTCACTTTATAGTAATACAGTTCTATCTCAAGTGTACTGTAAATCTTTATTTTATTACCTATCTTCCTTACTTAATATTAACTGTATTTTTCCCACACAGCAATGGCTGCTACTTCTCAAGAAACAGCATTTTATCATAGACACTGTTGCAATCCTTTTGAAAAAATATGAATATGATTGGCGCTGGTGGCTGGCTACTGTACTCTCCAAAGATTGTGAAAATGCGAAGTAAATTGACTTTATTGCATCCTTCTGGTCCAGCGCCATCCTTTGTGTATCCAAGAAAGCCAGACATTTTAAAAGTGCACAAAAATCAGATATTAACTCAGGCGGAGCTAACACCGTGACAGGCCGGACATACTCTTTCAAAGAAATGATGGAGTGCTGGTGTATCACGGTCAGCCCTGCTCCAGGGCTAAATAAAACTCACCAATGAGCCAGTCAACTTTTCATCCTTTTTATTCCTCCTTCTCCTACGCGTTTCAGCGCCACACCCGGTGCCTTCCTCAGGGATAGGCGCCGGGTGTGGCGCTGAAACGCGTAGGAGAAGGAGGAATAAAAAGGATGAAAAGTTGACTGGCTCATTGGTGAGTTTTATTTAGCCCTGGAGCAGCGCGGACCGTGGTACACCAGCACTCCCATCATTTCTTTGATCGATACCACTATCCAGTGGTGGGTGGAGGTCCTGCAGCAGCTTGGAACATTGTTTCCTAAACGCCTTCAAACCAGTTGTGGGGATCACAACTGGAACAGGTGAGCAGCTTCATAGCACCACATTATATCAGTGTCACTAGTGATAGGGCACTATTGCGCCTCTTGTCCCCCTCCCTATTTTATATTTTACGGACATACTCTTTGACACACAAGGAAATGGCGATTGCTAGTAAGCGTTTATGGACAAGATTACATTTCACCCACTAGAAGGGACAAATTGATAAAATGCCACTTTAAAAACATACTATTAATTGTTTGATTAGTTCATAATTTATAGAACGATGATTTAACTACTGTACTATTCTTATTAAACACTTCATAAATCACATGTTTAGTGATAGAATAAAAAACAAATTTATATGTATAAATAGGGGTTAACATTTTTGGTTCTTTTAATCTTGTTTAATCAAACTTGAGGATATGATCACCTTTCTTCTTTTGGTTTGTTCAATACATTCAAGTTGAAAATGCTGAGCGTTGTGTTCTGATGATTAAGATGTATTTATCCTGGCACTTATGGGATTTGTTTTTTGTGTTTCTTTTTTGGTGCATATAAATGTTTTATTCAATACGTTGTGATAACTCATACAACCATAAAATAAAAAATATATAAATTTGACAGGTCCCAAGTTGAATCTCTGCACAAATATAACCAAGAACACAATCAGTCATTTTTTCACAATTGCCCGTCAATAGTTTGAATTTGATATAAAGAAACATAGTCTTGTAACATATCAAATGAAAGCTGTTACCGTTCTGAGTAAAATGATGCCTCTCCCACTTCATTATCTTATTTCTAGCCTGAGATAAAAAAATGTAAAGTCAGACCAGGCCAAAATTCACCCTTTTTTTAAACTTTAAAAATCTGTAAAAAATTAACTGATGAAGAAAAAAATTCTAAACTTTTAATTTGTAATTAACTAAAGTAGTACTTCATAAAGAAAAAGAATAAAAAAAATCTAAAGACGTCAGGTAAAAAAAATATTCATATTTAGATCACTTGATATAGAATGACCCATTGACGCTATTAATATTAAAATATTTTAAAATATGATCCCATCGTGATCCCAACTTGAAATTTGGTACAGATGTGGCTAAAAGCAAAGCAGACACATGGCCAGTTTTTGAAATATTTAAAGCGCGCCGATTTTTCGGAAATGCGTTTTAAAGTTTTGCGCTTGCGATCACATTTGTAAAATATTAATAAAGATCCTCTTGTGACATATCTGGTGAAAGCCTGCACAGTTCTGAGTAGATTGGTGTTTATTTTGTTTCTCTATCTTATTTCTAGCCCGAGATATGATAGAAAATGTAAAGCCATACCAGGCCAAAATTCGCACTTTTTTAAAACTTTAAAAATCTGTAAAAAATTAACTGATAAAGAAAAAAATTCAAAACTTTTTTTTTGTAATTAACTAAAGTTGTTCTTCATATAGAAAAAAAATGAAAATAATCTGAGGACGTCAGGGAAAAAAATATTCATTTTTGGATCACTTGACATGGAATGACCCTTAGGGGTTTTAATATAATAGATTATGATGATAAAGTTATATTAAAGAAAGGTGAAAGTTTTCAATTCTCTAAGTAAAGAAAAAATTCATTCATTCATTTTGGATTATCATTACCCATTTGTTTGAATATATTTGTTTTAATAATATTTGAGTAATAAAAAATTGAAACTTATTTAATAAAAACACATTGACACCTACAGGTTGAAAAAGGAATTACACCTATACAATTAGAACGTCACATGAAGGACATGATTAATAATGTATTATTATTATTGTCTTATTATTCTGAACATCAATCATATCAATATTTTAATCATAATAATGATATGGTTATTACTCATTGCTGTGGTACACTGTATCAGAGTTTAGGAAAATTGACAGTTTTTAATATACCAAAAGTTAGGGAATGAAGACTATAATCAAGATACCAGAATATTGTTAAAAGACTGTTGTGAGGAAAAAGGGATATATATTCCGACCTATCAAGCCATATTCCTACAGCATACTATATATAAAGTAGATGGACTGGCATCACCTAATGTTTAGGTGCAAGCAAAAAAATCTGTATATATTAAAGGAGAAATGCTGCAACATTAAAGATAACATGCATGTGAATAAGCTAATGGCTAATGTAAACAGTGAAAAGCAGGGCAGTGTGTACAGCTAATGCTGGTTTCACACTATGATTTTTTGCAATCTGACGCTGTCCGATATAAATCGGACAGCATCGGATCCGAATTTGCCCCCATGTAACCCTATGGGGAGCGGACATATTCGGATGTGCACTAAATGGCACCCGAATTGCGTCCGATCCGATTGTTTCCAATTTCTTTCCGATGCAAAAATCGGAGACTGCTCCGATTTTTGCATCCGAATCATAAATCGGCTAGAGTCGGATCTGACAAATCGGATAGCAATTATGCCAAATCCGATCCAATCCTGTTCCTTTCACATGGGTCCCTATGGAGCAGGGTCCATGGAAACATCTGATGTATCCTCGGACCCGATTTTAGTGTACTGAGCATGCTCAGTACTCTAAAACTGCTCCTAACCATCTAATTTCTCTTCCCCAATGTATATATATACATTGCGGAAGTAAAATTAAGTGAAGCAGGGGTTAAAAATAAAGAATATGTATGCTCACCAGTCCACGAGTCCCCCGGCGTCTCCAGCAACTCCTGCCTGTAGGACCTGCCGTGATGTCACAGTCACATGAACGGTTACCGCGGTAACCGGTCATGTGACTGTGACATCCCGCGAGGTCCTAGGATCAGAAGATATAGCTGGAGACGGCGGGGGACTCGTGGACAGGTGAGAATAAAAATGTTTTTTATTTTTTATTCTGGAGGAGAGGGGAAAGAGAGGGGGAAACACAGGTGAGAAGTGGGAGTACCAGGGGAGAAGCGGGGAGTACCGAAGGAGAAGTGGGAGCACCGGCGGAGTACCGGGGGAGAACAGTAAAACACAGGGGAAACACAGGGGAGAAGCGGGAGTACCAGGGGAGAACAGTAAAACACAGGGGAAACACAGGGGAGAAGTGGGAGTACCGGGGGAGAACAGTAAAACACAGGGGAGAAGAGGGGAGTACCAGGGAAGAGCAGGGGAGAACAGGTGACAGACAGGTGACAGGAGGCAGAGAGGAGCGAGATGACAGGAGGAGCCGGCCATACTGATCCTGCAAAATGTCGGAATTGGATGCCTATTTGGCATCCGTTTGCAGGGATCAGTTTGGATCCGATGCTGTCCGATTTATAGTAGCGTCCGATTGCAAAAAATCGTAGTGTGAAACCAGCCTTATAAGTGTATGTGGAAGGGGAAAAGAGTAAATGCTGTATTGGAAAAAAGAAATGAGAGCCTTAACTTCAATACTGGCGCCACTGCAAAGAACCCGGTAACTACGTCAAAGTGCTCTCATCTTACCGGGTCCTATACTAACACTCTATGCTGTGTACTATTGCTTATATGGGTATGTGTGCATGGGAATGCAATTTAAAACCAGCTGGGATGATGTGTCTCAGGGCCAGGGCTAAAATAAGATGGAGGAATAGGCGAAGCTTTGTGATGTCTGTCTATCAAGCATTGCTCCCACCCAGCCAGAATCCTGCGTCACACTGATGAGGAGGCAACAACCCCGAAACAGCTGTCTGTGGTTGGATACCTAGTCCATGGTAAACCCCTGGCCATATCTTCAAGCTCGCAAGGGCTCGATAGTGACTTAAGGGCTACTAATACCCTGGGCTAGGTCCTTCCCTGGTGGGATAACTGGCTGGTGTCCATGTTGTAGACTCTTAACCGAGGCTCCATGGACTTCATCTGCAAATTTTATGAAAGGGATGGTCTCAGATAGTTTTGCTCCAAATCAATGATAGCCAGATATATATACCATGATACCTATATGGGTCAGTGTGGACTGATAGGTTTTCTTTTAGGTTCAAATAACAAAAAGACATAATTCTCACATCTGATGAAAGTATACAGAAACTCCCAAAAATGGCAAAAGAGAATAGTCTGGTTAGAGAAAACATGTAAATTATAATTGTTTATTGAGGCCATAAGGGTTTATGGAACCCATACGATGTATCCATCTAGCCTCTTTCTGGAGTATCAGTTTGTCCCAATCCCCACCTCTAGTGGTTGGAGATGCCAATTCTATCATCCTAAAACCGAAGCAATCTAGGGTTCCATCATGTTCATTCCTGATATGCCTTTATGTTTTTAACAACTCACTGTTATTAACTCTTTTGGCATTATGATATCCAAGACTAATGTCTTTGATGTCATATCCACGTTTCTTGAACCTTTGTTTAAGGTCTTTTGCTTGTTCTTCACAGCAATTATTACGGCAACACAGGCCCAGCATCAGCACCCAGTGCACCATGGTGAGTGCCGGGGCCATAAGACGCTGGGTGAGAAGATGACAACTATTGGTGCTATAGTAACAAAATGGAAGAAATACAAAATGATTGTCAGTCGACATTGACCTGGGGCTCCATCCAAAATCTCATCTCGTGAGGTATCCAGGATCATGAGGAAGGTGAGAGATCAGCCTAAAACTACATGGTCCTATATCGGGAAGATGGTGTGTCACGGTCCGCGCTGCTGTCTCAGTGGGATCCCAAGGGATGGATGTCTCCAAGAAGTCACAAGGAAGGCGATGGTTCCAAAGCAAAGATCTCCTTTATTCACCTGCGTGTTTCGGCGCTTCTCCTGGCACCTTCATCAGGGTATACCCTAATGAAGGTGCCAGGAGAGGCGCCGAAACACGTAGGTGAATAAAGGAGATCTTTGCTTTGGAACCATCGCCTTCCTTGTGACTTCTTGGAGACATCCATCCCTTGGGATCCCACTGAGACAGCAGCGCGGACCGTGACACACCATCTTCCCTATATAGGAGCGTTTTTCACGTACGAGTGGCTGGTGGAGGTCCTGCAGCAGCTTTAAACAGAAGGCTTATAAACCAGTTGTGGGTCACACAACTGGACCAGGTGAGTGTACACCTATTGATATACATAAACAGTGTCACTAGTGATAGGGCACTATTGCGCCTCTTGTCTCCCCCTTCTTGTATTTATACAGTTAAAAACTACATGGGGAACTTGTTAATAATCTCAAGGCGGTTACCATTGGTAACACATTATGCCATAATGGATTAAAATCATTCTGTGCTTGCAAAGTTCCACTGCTCAAGAAAGCACATTTGCTGGGCCATTTGAAGTTTGCCAATGAACACCTTGGTGATTTGGAGAGGTTGCTGTAGTCAGATGAGGCAAAAATTGAGCTCTTTTGCATTAACTCAACTCGCCGTGTTTGGAGGAAGAGAAATTCTGCCTATGACCCAATGAACACTGTCCCCACTGTTAGGCATGGTGGTGGAAACATTATGTTTTGCATAAGGGCATAGGAGTACTTCACCACATCAGTGAGACAATGGATGGAGCCATGTACCACAAAATCTTGAGTGACAACCTCCTTCTCTCCGCCAGGAAATTAATAATGGGTTGTGGCTGGGTCTTACAACACAACAAATGACTCAAAACATACAGCCAAGGCAATAAAGGAGTGACTCAAAAAGAAGCACATTAAGGTCATGGGGTGGCCTACCCAGTCTCCAGACTTTAATCCAGTAGAAAACTTATGGAGGGAACTGAAGCTTCGAGTTTCGACGTGACAGCCTCAAAATATTAATGATTTAGAGATCATCTGCAAAGAGGAGTGGACCGAAAATTTCTTATGACATGTACGCAAACCTCATCGTCATCTGCAAAAAATGTCTGCTGTGCTTGCCAACAAGGTGTCTGAGGGAGGACCCTCTGAATCACAACACTGTACCACGTAGCAGAGCACCGGGCAAGGTATACCCCTGTACAGGGATTCCCCTGTTACAACACCAGGGGCCTAAATGCTGCGAATCCCAGACCAGAGGGGGCGACCGATTCAGATCGGATAGGAGAGACTGTGGAATACTGGCTCTGTCGGTGGAGAGAAACCAGGAGGCTCTGTGGAATACCGGAAATGCTGATCCAGCCAGTAGTAGTATCAGAAGGTTCCATGAGAAAAGGCTTGGGCACCCGGAGTGGGGTCCGAAGTGTCCAAAGAGATCCAGGATAAAGAAAAGCCAACAGAGGATTCTGTGGAGACAGTGGTGTTAGTATAATACAAAGCAACAAACTTCCAAATGCAGAGCACAGCAGAGTGTGGCCTTAGCAGGAGGCAACAATCATACAGAATGAAGATGTTGCCCAGGCACCTCCCTTAAGGGGAGGGTTCCTTTTCTGTACAGAGCATCACAGCAGAGACAGCTCTAATAGACAACAGGTGCTCTGCTGCTTTAAGTATGTGCAGGAGGCGGGGCCAGCCTCCTTAGAGCATTTCCCGGGGACCTGTCAAGGGATGTGGGTTCCTAACAGATAGACGTGTGAGCAGTACCAATGGCGCTGCGTCATAGGCGCCGATCTCCCTGCACAGCGGAGACCAGACCCGCAGCTCAAGGCATGACAAAAAGACTGCAAGGGTAAGTTCTATATTAGCCTTTACATCTTATAATAAGTGGGGATGAGTGAGTACTGAAATATTCATAATTGCTATACTCGTAATGAGTACTTTGTAATACTTGCGTATTCTGAATAACGAGTAAAATGCAAGTCAATAGGAAATGCGAGTAATTTTCTGCTGGACCCTACAAAGAGGTCTGGGACCTGAGGAAAAGGCTGAAATGGATGGAATAGTGATGAAACAGAATGGGAAGAGCCTGAAGAATATGCCTGCATGCATTTCTGACTCATATATGGTTTCTGGTAATAAGTTTGTCGCAGTATTACAAAATATTTACAGATACACAAGAACACCTACCAAACCTAACCTAAATTGCATTTAAAAGGCCAAAAAGGTTAAGAGACAGTTCTTCCTGCCTAATCACTTGTATATAATGCTAAATAAACACGTACTGTTTAGACTTTTTACGCTTTTTACAATTGGGAGGGCCCTGACTTCTACATTTTGATGGTCCCTCTGTCATACATCATTTTTAGTTAGCTATTCCCCAGTACTTTACAAAGCCAGCTAGAACGTACCAGTAGTTATGTTGATCTTTGACCTGAGATGCCTCAGGTGGCCCTGTAACATGCGTTTTGAAGGGACTGCTGTTACTTATACATTTTGGTGGTGACTCCCTCATTGAGACTCAGATAATGGAATACATATTCCACAGAAGTTTACAATATGCCCATTGTTGCATTGGGCTTTACCCTCCTCCTCTGTCATCACCTCCATGTCATTCTGCGAGCCTAAATTCAAATTTTCAGAGGGCCTGCAGCGTCAGGAAACCTCAGTTTGGTGAGGGCTCAGAGGTGGCCCTGTAACAGTAACATATGTTTGGGAGGGACTGCTCTTACATATAAATTTCACGGTCCCACCCTCATTGAAACTCAGATAGTGGAATACATATTCCATGGCAGTTTACAATGTGCCATTGTAACGTTAGGCTTTACCCTCCTTCTCCTCCTTTCTTCCTCCTCCATCTCCATGTTATTCTGCAGCCCTAAATTCAAATTTTAAGAGGGCCTGCAGTAGTCCGGAAAACTGAGTTTGGTGAAGGCCCAGAGGTGGCCCTGTACATATGTTTGGGAGGAACTGCTCTTACTTAGACATTTGGTGGTCCCTCCCTCATTGAGACTCAGATAGTGGTATATATATTCTATAGCAGTTTAAAATGTGCCCATTGTGGCGTTGGTCTTTACCCTCCACCTCCACCTACAAGTAATTCTGCGGTCATAAATTCAAGTTTTCAGAGGGCCTGCAGTAGTCAGGAAATCTGAGTTTGGTGAGGACCCAGAAGTGACCCTGTAACATATGAACGGAAAGGACATCCTCTATACATTTCTAAGGGACCTCTTCTGTACATTTGAGTGTGCCCTCATTTATTCATACCGTAGGGCCCTTACTTACTCATTTAACTTTTTTAACTACAGATACTACAGAGAAGAAGGGCCAGCAACATGGAGTACAAGAAGGGAGCCGTGACTGTGGCTTGCGAGCCTCAGGTTTGGATGAACTCTGACAACAAACAAAAAAAATGAAGCTTCAGTAGTCAACTGGATCACAAGCTCAGATATATCACTTGTACAAGTGAATGGACAAAGGATATATGGTGCCCCCCCCCCCCAGGAAGGGTTGGAGAAGCTCCTCCAAATGCTTTTCATTGGCAATAATCCCCAGATTATGTAGGAAGAGAAGACTTGTTGTTAGTCTAGTACTTCCTTGGTCCAGTGCAGAATGTGCATCGAATTTCCAAAAATTACTCTTGGAGGCTGTGTCATAGATGCAGGAAGATACCGTGATAAGGGCCTCCAATGACAAACATTATCTACTGTGAGGCAGTAAGGGGAATCATATTCGCGGGATGATATGTATCCCCCAGAATGCGCATAATTAAATAAGGTAGGGTAAGGTTTTTTCGTCACCTAGTTAACTCCCTGGGGCGTGGCACAGCCTCCGTGAAACTGCCCCCCTTCAGCGATCATTGGAGGAAGCTCCTGCATTACGATTGGTAGTCAATGCATAGGGCGGCATATTTAAGGATCTGACCAGTCACACTACACATTTGCAATAGCGTCATGTATTAGCCAGCCTTCCTGCGCTGGCTGGCCAATCATGATACTATTGCATTGTCCAATCATCGTACGAGCGTCTCGTAATCCACAATTCTGGCACGCCTATGTGTTGTCCCTGCTGCCCCAGGTCTCTCCCATATTACCTTCTGTCACGGCGTGTAAGGTGCTCTACAGAAGGTAACTTGAGGCACCCGGCGGTGCATCTAGAGGTAGATTAAACCTTCTGTAGAGCACCTTGTAGCGGCGTGTAAAGGCAGTATCGGGTACCGTTTGTAACCGTTGGTGCGTGCTTGTGCACGTGAAGCACCCGGTTGTTTCCACCCTGCTGTAGCGGCGTCTAAAGGTACCTTTAATGTTTGCGTAAACTGCTTTTGGGCATCAAACCAGGTTTTGGCAAATGTGATGTATACACATGAACATTTTTTTGCCCTTAAAAGCATTGTTTGGTCAATCTTCCCTGTCCACTATGCCTATACAGGTCACTGACCTACCTGACAATTTTTTCCGGTAATATTCCACAAAACTTATAGTTGTCCCACCTGTGTGTGGCGGGTCATAACATTGATGGGAACGGTTGCGTGAGCTTTGAGTTTATCCGGCCCAGTAGGCCTATACAGGTAATTGACCTACCTGACTAGTTTTTACGATAATACTCCACGACAGTGATAGTTGTCCCACTTGTGTGTGGCACGGCATAACATTGATGGAGACGCTACATGAGCTTTGAGTTTATCCGGCCCACTAGGCCCAAACAGGTCACTTACCTACCTCTCTATTATTTCCTGTGATTCTACACAAAACATATACTTGTCCCACCTGTGTGTGGCAGGGCATAACATTGATGGGAGCACTTGCATGAGTTTTGAGTTTATCCGGCCCAGTAGGCTAAAACAGGTCATTGACCTACATGACTAGTTTTTACGGTAATACTCCACGAAACTGATAGTGGTCCCACCTGTGTGTGGCGTGGCGTATCATTGATGGGAGCGCTTGCATGAGCTTTGAGCTTATCTGACCCAGTAGGCCTAAACAAGTCACTGACCTACCTATCTATTATTTACTGTAATACTACATGAAAGTCCCACCTGTGTGTGGCGGGGCAGAACATTGATGGGAGTTCTTGCATGGGCTTTGAGATTATCCGGCCCAGTAGGCCTAAACAGGTCACTGACCTACCTGACTATTAAACAAGCTACACTTGCCTTCAAATCACTTAGCCCTCACATCTGCTAAACAGACCTATTTCACAATCCTTATATCTTTCTTATTCTACAACTCCAAACAAATGTTCAGCAGTTTTAACTCTCTCCTCCGCCCACCGCTTCCCCCTTCGACCTCCCTCATCTCTGCTGAGGACTTCGCCACATACTTCAAAAATAAGATTGACCAAACAAGGCAAACCTTTATTTTTCCACCACCCCAACCACTCCATATACCAGACCTCTTCCCTTCCCTCATAACCTCCCTCTCTAACATCACTGAAGGAGAGCTTTCTCATCTCCTATCCAAATTACACCTCATCACCTGTGCACTTGACCCCTTACCACCTCCTCCCCAACCTCTCTAACATGCTCATCCCAGCCCTAACCCACCTCTTCAATCTATCACTATCTTCCGGGACCTTCCCCTCGGCTTTCAAACATGCCATCATCACGCTCATTCGCAAAAAGCCAAACCTTGACCAGACTGCTAGAACGAGCTACCGCCTCATATCGCTGCTCCTGTTTGCTTCCAAATTCCTTGAGCTTGTCCATGCTCAACTTTCCTCCCACCTCTCATCTAACTCTCTCCTTGACAATTTTCAATCCGGTTTCCAGCCCCACCACTCCACTGAAAGTGCCCTACCCCAAATTACCAACGACTTACTCACAGCCAAAGCTAACAGACAATTCTCCATCCTCCTCCTTCTAGACCTGTCCTCTGCCTTTGACACAGTCAATCACTTCCTCCTACTTCAGATTCTTTCTTCCCTTGGCATCAAAGACCTTGCCCTGTCCTGGGTTGTCTCATACCTTTCCAACCGCACATTTAGCGTTTCCCACTCCCACACTACTTCCTCATCATGCCCTCTCTCTGTTGGAGTCCCACAAGGCTCTGTCCTGGGGTCCCTACTTTTCTCCATCTATACCCTTGGCCTAGGACAACTCATACAGTCCCATGGCTTCCAGTACCACCTGTACGCTGACGACACTCATATCTACCACTCTGACCCAGATTTCAACTCTCTGCTGTCCAGAATCCCGGAGTGTCTGTCAGCCATAGCCTCCTTCTCCTCTCGCTTCCTAAAACTCAACGTACACAAAACCGAACTCATCATCTTTCCTCCATCCCATCTTTCATCTTCACCACCTGATCTATCTATTATGGTAAATAGCATAATGCTCTCTCCCATACCTCAAATTTGCTGCCTTGGAGTAACTCTCGACTCTGCCCTGTCCTTCAAACCACACATCCAAACTCTCGCCACCTCCTGTTGCCTCCACCTCAAGGATATTTACAGAATCCATCCTTTCCTCAGTCCTCAATCTACTAAAACTCTTGTAAATGCCCTCATCTCCCGCAACATTCTCCTCTGTGGCCTCCCTGCTAACACTCTTGCACCTCTCCAGTCTGTCCTCAACTCTGCTGCCTGACTAATCCACCTCTCTCCTTGCTACACCCCCTATCTACCCTCTGCAAATCCCTCCACTGGCTCCCAATTCCCCAACGAACCAGTTCAAGCTACTAACACTGACCTAAAAAGCCATCCATAAACTGTCTCCTTCCTGTATTTCTAAACTAATCTCCCACTATCTTCCCTCATGTAATCTTTGATCCTCCTAAGACCTCCTCCTCTCCTCCACACTTATCCGTTCCTCACACAATCTGCCTCCAAGACTTCTCCCGAATATCACCCATATACTGGAATTCTGCGCCCAAAACGTCAGATTATCCACCATGCTTGGATCCTTCAGATGGAACCTGAAAACACATCTCTTAAGGAAAGTTTACATCCTGCAATGACCGAGCCGCCCTCTCTCCTCTGTACCAGTCTGTCATTGTTAATTTGTTTACTGTAAACTATATCTATAATTTTGTATGTATCCCCTCTCATGTATAGCACCATGGAATTAATGGTGCTATATAAATAAATAATAATAATAATGGGAGAGCTTGCATGAGCTTTGAGTTTATTCGGCCCAGTAGGCCTAAACAGGTCACAGACCTACCTGACTAGTTTTTTTGGTAATACTCCACGAAACTGATAGTGGCCCACCTGTGTGTGGCTGGGCATAACATTGATGGGAGCGCTTGCATGAGCTCTAAATTTATCTGGACCAGTAGGCCTAAACAGGTCACTGACCTACCTCTCTAGTTTTTCCTGTAATACTCCACAAAACTTATAGTTGCTGAGCAATGTTTAACCTTGAAATGCTAGGCCAGGTCCTGTTCCAGACCCTGTGCGATACATGCAGGCTGGGCCATTCAGCAATTTTTGGTCTGGAACAATTGATGCCATTTTGCTGTGGTCTGACCCTTTCGGAAGAGTGAGGACTCTTGTTGGGGTCCCCTTGTTGTATGGTACATGATTTGAGCAGGGCGTGACATGCCCATACCTGTACAAAGAGCAGCACTGTTTAAAGACAAAATATAAAATTTCTAACTAAGCTAAAAGAAAAAGACAACTTAGCATTATCAAAGTGCATTCATAATCCACCCAGTTACCAACATTGAGGTGTATCTTGTCAACTGGGTCCCTGACTTCCTTCCTACCCATTTTCTGGCTCATTTGGATTCATTTTTGTAGGCTATCTGATACCTGCGAGCAATAGAGAATGTAGGCCTATAGGGGCAAGAAAGGCGTTTTCCATTAGCAATCTTTGCCTGATTGAAAAAAAGGTTAACTCTTCAAGTATGAGCTAGAAGGCTGACATCAGAAAGTAATAGCATATATGGACACTGGATAACTAAGTGAGGAAAGGTACATTACATAGGGGGTGAACCCATATCAATTTATTCTTAAATGTAGTACTCATTAGTGCAACACTAACCACAATTTAGATAAGTACAAAGAGCGGCACTGTTTAAAGACAAAATATAAAATTTATAACTAAGCTAAAATAAAAAGACTACAAAAATGAATCCAAAATGAGTCAGAAAATGGGTAGGAAGGAAGTCAGGGACCCAGTTGACAAGACACACCTCAACGTTGGTAACTGGGTGGATTATGAATGCGCTTTGACAATGCTAAGTTGTCTTTTTCTTTTAGTTTAGTTATAAATTTTATAATTGCTCTTGTTTCGTTTTATTCCGAGACCCACAACATTTAAATTTTTGGATGTTAGGCTTCTATTTTGCACACTTAGCTGACATTTTTTATTTTAATTTTGGGGTACATTTGATGTTTTGATCACCTTTATTGTATGACTAGTACTGCTGCGGCAGCCAAAAAAAGTAATTCAGATGTTTTTATTTTTTTCCTTACTCTGTTTATGGATCAGATTAATTTGTTTTATATTTTGATAGATTGTACTTTTACAAACGCAGTGATACCAAATATGTTACTTTCATTTTTTTATTGTTTTATTTTTAATGGGTTATAACAGATATTCCCAAATAAAACAGGACACCCATTAGGAACAAAAACCCTATGTTATATATAATGGTCCTTTGACCTTTTTATCTGCTATTATGGTTTTTGTTTTTGTGGTATTACAGGCTGTCACCAGTCCTGGAGGAATCCCCTATATCGCTGCTATCTATATGACCTGGACTCTGTTTAGCAATTTAATGAGAATTTAACGAAGACATCAATGAATATACATGAAGATTATTTTTGTGATGACATGCAGTTTGCATATATTAATTTGTTATATGTTGATGCCTTCTATATTTGATTATTGCTTCAGGTCCTATTTACATTAATTGTTATTGTGCGGCATGCTCCCAAATTCTCCTGACACACTAATGTCCGCAGCCCGTTACCCTGGTGACGCGTCCCGGGAGTTACAGGGCTGTTTATCGTGTGTGGGGAAGCGGAGGTTGAGCGTCATTGCCATAACAACGCTTAACAACAATCGAGTGGCTGCGGTGACGTGCTGGCACGTCCCGTGGTGATGCGGGTGCCGGCGTCGTGTCACTTCCGGTCACGTGATTGTTGAGCAGGCATCACTTCTGGTCAGGGTGGCGCGGTTTAACAGCGCTATAAAAGGCGGGCTTCTGACAGTCCTGATACACCTCCCCCTGATGAAGCAGCCATAGGGATTCACCTGGGCCGCGAAACATTGTAGGGGTCCACTGCCCAGACTCTCCCCTGCCCGGGCGCTCTCTATTTGCAGCAACTGGTAAATATTTGGTATCATAGAGGTTTCATCTCCTGCAGTAGGTTTAGTGGCTAAATAACTTACTTGTGTTATTGTGACTCTATGGTTTTTGTATACATAGGCGAACTGTGATCTTTGGTCAGTTGTTTATACTGTATACAATATATGTACCCTCTTAGGAGCTGACGAGCTCCTGATATGTATATATATGTAACCTAATTGAGTCTGTAAACACATTTATTCGGTTAACCCTTTGCTGGGTCTATGTGAAGCCCTTGTCTCTGTAATCACTGTGAATAACACCTCTTTATGTGCCAGATATATGTATATGAACCGTTTGGTCATACAACTATTACTATTTTTGTACCTAGTTGCTGCGATGTGAGGGCTTCTGTGCCGTCCTCATCTGCCCTCCAAATCAGCTTAATAATAAAAATACTTGTTTTGATTCAGGCAATACTCTCCGTATTTTTCTGTTAAAGTTAATTATGAGTGGCTAGCAGGAGACCCAATTCCTAATGGGTGTCCTTTTTTATTTGGGAATATCTGTAATAACTGTTCTTTCTGTGGTCTCCACAGTTATCCTGAATATGGATTTTCGAGCACATGATGAAAAGTGGCTCACTGATTTGGAAAAGGCGCTTGATGAGGCCGGTGGTGCGGCGGGGGAACCAGGCGGCGACGGCTCTACTGAAGAGGCAATCAAGGTGTATCAGAGTCTACTACGCAAGAGAACCAAGGTTTGGTGGAACAGGATCTTTCTGGTCAAATACATGGAGAAAGGCCTGATACCAAGGGGCCTAAGGGTTCAAGTGTTTCCATCATTTCAGATTGATGATGAGTCTCCTTTAAGACCGAATGGGAGGAGTACGCCAGTGCATTTTCAAGTGGATTCCTTGGGCTTCCGTGAGATCTCAATACCGCATCTATCGAACAAATGGAGAGCGAGATGGGAGGGTTGTTAACCCAAATTCTGAGTAAACTTTCACCTGATGAGCTTGTGAGGTTTAAAACTCAGAATGAGAATGAGTTAAAAAAGATGGAGAAAGAGATAAAAGGCATAAAGATAAAGAAATTCCAAAGAGATCAAAAGGATTTCAAATCTGATCGGGTTTATCGATGGAAAACAGGCGGAAAACCTAGACTTAATTTCCACCCAAAACCTAAACCTAAACCAGTCCCACGCCTAAAACCTACACCATCTGAGCCCTCAGAACCAAGACCCCCTAGTGGTACTGACGAATCAGACACTAAATTGATCCCTAGTGAAGGTGTTTTGACTCGATTTAGGGCAAGAAATAATCCCGACTCAGGCTCATCTAGGATAGTGAGACCATTACAGGTGATTAACCTCTCATCTCGCTCCCTATCTAATACACATATCGAGGTCCTATCCAAGGGGCTTTCCTTCTCACCCATGAGTCCTTTTCATTTTTTTACAGCATTGAAAGATCTTCAACTTTTTTGTCGAAAGTTGATTCTAAAGAAGCTTCATTTGAAGAAGATTTTATGACCTGATGAAATGGACGCGAGGGAGATGGAGGCCTTAAGGAATTTAGAGGATCTGGCGGAAGAGGAGATCTCTGATGGCTCCTGTGAGTTTCCACTTTTTACACGCCCTAAATCTAAAAGGTTTCCCCCTTTGTCCGTTTGCTCATCAGTCGATATCTTTTCCAACGTAGTTACTGAGGACCTAAAGAAAATTCCAACTTATTGTCAATCAGGTAACCTCAATTTTCGACAAAGGAAGGCTTTGCAAGAATTGGAAAATATGACCGATGTAGTGATAAAGCCTGCGGATAAGGGAGGAAATATTGTGATTTGGCCTGTAGAAAAATACGAGCGGGAGGTATTCCGCCAGCTACATGATAAGGAGACGTACTCAAAGTTGGCCTGTAGTCCTGTTTCCCCTTTCTCTAAAGACCTCCAGTCTATCCTCGGACAAGCATGCGATAGAGGTATAATTACTAAGCAAGTTCTAGAGAGCTTGACGGTGAGGTATCCGAAGATACCAACCCTTTATCTGTTACCTAAGATCCACAAAGATCCCGTCACTCCCCCTGGACGTCCCATAGTGTCCGGTATAGGAGGCCTTTGTAACCCAGTATGTCAATTTGTTGACTATTATCTACAACCACTGGTTGAAAATTTGCCATCTTATAGCCGTGACACGGGGGACGTCCTTAGGCAGACTGACGGGATCTCTGTGGAACCAGAGACCATATTAGTTACTGCTGATGTGGAGTCTCTAATACCTGCATACGTCACGAGGACGGTCTGGAGGCTGCACGTTTTATCCTTTTGGCTAGTGGAAGGGACGGTTCTTTGTGTGATTTCATCCTTGAGCTGCTCCACTTTGCCCTTACCCACAATTTCTTCGTTTTCAAAGATCGTTATTACTTGAAGACCCGCGGCACTGCTATGGGCGCATCCTGTGCCCCCTCGTATGCAAATCTCTTACTAGGGTACAAGAAGAGGGGTTTGTTATGTGGGGGGGATGGTCCGGCCTGCGCCCATGTGCAGTGTGGTGACGATATATAGATGATTTGTTGATCTTGTGGGGGGGGGGGCACTGTGGAGAAGCTGGGAACCTTTATGGCAGTGTTTCCCAACTCCAGTCCTCAAGGCACACCAACAGGTCATGTTTTCAGGATTTCCTTAGGATTGCATAGGTAATAATTTAATCACTTGCACAGGGGATAATTCCATCATCTGTCTAATGATAAGGAAATCCTGAAAACATGACCTGTTGGTGTGCCTTGAGGACTGGAGTTGGGAAACACTGCTTTATGGGATGACTTGCAAACAATAAGATCAATGTCAAACTTACATATACGTTTGACATCAATAAGATTGAGTTTTTGGATATTTGTTTGATGGTGGGTTCTGATAATACCATTCACACAGATGTATTCAGGAAACCTACCTCCGTAAACTCTCTCTTGCATGCAAGCTCGTCCCATACGGATTCAACCATCCGAGCCGTCCAACTGGCCAATTCCTCAGAATGAAACGTATATGTTCTTCTGAGGTGGATTTCGAAATGCGTGCAGAAGAATTAAAAGAACGCTTTAGAGAAAGGGGATACAGTAACAGGTTGATTAAGAGAGCTTATTACAGAGCTAAATATGCATCACACAATGAACTCCTATATGGTATACGGGTGGTGGAGGTAGAATCTGCTCAACTGACTCGATTTATATCCACATATATTCAAAAGTGGGATGTTCTGCGTGATGTTTTGAATAAGCACTGGTCGATCCTCCAAGCTGATCCCCTTTTGAAGGAAACACTTTCTGAAAACCCTTGTTAAGGCCCATAGGTCACGTAATCTCCATGATATTTTGGTCAGAAGCCACTATGTTCCTGTTCCACCAAACCCATTTGGCTCTGTAGGTCCCACACGTGGCTGTTTTCCATGTGGCTACTGTGTGGCATGCCCAAACGTCCTCCGCAGTAATTCCTTCTCCTCCTCTGATGGCTCCCGTGCATACGATATTAACGAATACATGTCTTGTGGATCAAGTAATGTGATCTACTATGCCACTTGTGCATGTCACCTAATTTATATTGGTATGACATCCAGGGAGCTAAGGAGAAGAGTGAGGGAACATGTGGGGGACGTTTTGGCTGCACCTAAAGTAAAAGATCAAGCCACTTTAAAAACTTTGCTAAGACACTTTCTGTTACATCATGGTAGTAATCCGTCTTCCCTGAAATTCAAGGCTATTGATGCCATTCATTGTGGCATCTATGGTGGAGATACTAGAAAGTTATTGGCACAACGGGAGACTAAGTGGATAATTGTTTAAATACTATGTCACCCTCTGGCTTAAATGAACACCTTAGTTTTGCCTCCTTTTTGTAGCCGTCGTAGCTTGGTATGTAGGGTTTGGGTTCAAAAACCTTATGTTATATATAATGGTCCTTTGACCTTTTTATCTGCTATTATGGTTTTTGTTTTTGTGGTTTTACAGGCTGTCACTAGTCCTGGAGGAATCCCCTATGTTGCTGCTATCTATATGACCTGGACTCTGTTTAGCAATTTAATGAGGATTTAACGAAGACATCAATGAATATACATGAAGATTATTCTTGTGATGACATGCAGTTTGCATATATTAATTTGTTATATGTTGATGCTTTCTATATTTGATTATTGCTTCAGGTCCTATTTACATTAATTGTTATTGTGCGGCACGCTCCCAAATTCTCCTGACACACTAATGTCCGCAGCCTGTTACCCTGGTGATGCATCCTGGGAGTTACAGGGCTGTTTGGCGTGTGTGGGGAGGCGGAGGTTGAGCGTTGTCGCCTTAACAACGCTTAACAACAATCGAGTGGCTGCGGTAAGGGGCCGCCCCACCCCGCGGTGACGCGGGTGCCGGCGTCGTGTCACTTCCGGTCACGTGATTGTTGGGCAGGCGTCACTTCCGGTCAGGGTGGCACGGTTTAACAGCGCTATTAGAGGGGGGCTCTTGACAGTCCTGATACACCTCCCCCTGATGAAGCGGCCATAGGTATTCACCTGGGCCGCGAAACATTGTAGGGGTTCACTGCCCTGACTCTCCCCTGCCCCGGGCGCTCTCTATTTGCAGCAACTGGTAAATATTTGGTATCATAGAGGTTTCACCTCCTGCAGTAGGTTTAGTGGCTAAATAACTTACTTGTGTTATTGTGACTCTATGGTTTTTGTATACATAGGCGAACTGTGATCTTTGGTCAGTGTTTATACTGTATACAATATAGGTACCCTCTGAGGAGCTTACAAGCTCCTGATATGTATATATATGTAACCTAATTGAGTCTGTAAACACATTTATTCAGTTAACCCTTTGCTGGGTCTATGTGAAGCCCTTGTCTCTGTAATCACTGTGAATAACACCTCTTTATGTGCCAGATATATGTATATGAACCGTATACAACTATTACTATTTTTGTACCTAGTTGCTGCGATGTGAGGGCTTCTGTGCCGTCCTCATCTGCCCTCCAAATCAGCTTAATAATAAAAACACTTGCTTTGATTCAGGCAATACTCTCCGTCTTATTTTTATGGGGTAAAAGGGGGGTGGGGGGGGGTGATTCAAATTTTAAATTTTTTAACTTTTTTCACTTCTTACTGTATTTCTCGTTCAAAAGAATTTATTGGTTTTAAAATATGACAGGTTAACATAAAAAATAAAGACATAAACTCGTAAAGTATACTTAATACACATATTCTTAGGACTTGGTTCGAATCAGTATCTGTATTTGAAAACAAATTAGTTGTAGTTACAAATCACTAGGAACAATCAGATTTCAATACAGGAATTTAAATAGTAGATCCATGGTCTATAAGTAACTATATACACTGAGAAAGAAATACCTTTCTACCTGAAGGTAGAAAAAAAGCTAACTGTAAGTTTTAAGACTAAGGAAAATGGGTGGTGGGGGCTGGTACCCAAGAGTCGTTTTTTGTTTTTTTTTGTAGGATAGTGTAGTAGGTCCTGTCATGAGTCGATAGTAAAAAGTCGATTCTATGTTGTGGGAAAGAGTTGGTTCCATGGTAGCCATTTCTTATGGTATTTTTTTTAAATTAGATTGCTTCATAGGGCAAAGGAGAGTTCGTACGCGTTGTGCGTGGCAATCCTTTCCTGGAGAGCAACGAAAGTGGGCAGTTGAGTATCTCTCCACTTTGAAGCAATGAGAGATTTGGCCGCAAGTATGATGTGGGAAATCAGCGGTCTGTAACAGGTCGGAATTGAATCTAGCCAGATAAGAAGAGTGAATAATTCTGGTGTAAGAATGAGGGGTGTTCCATGAGATCGGCAAAGAGGAGTTGGGTCTCATTCCAGAAAGTCTCAAGGCTTTTGCAATGCCAGAAAATGTGCGATAAATTTCCAATTTCAATAGAACAACGCCAGCACAGCGGTGAGTTTTCCTCTTTAATCTTATGGAGACGTAAAGGAGTGTAGTACTATCTAGTAAGTAGCTTATAATGAGTCTCCAGTGACGACGAGCATGGGATTGCTTTCTGAAGGTTGATAAGGGTTTTGCTCATTTGCTCAGTGCTAATGACTCGCCCCAGGGCTCGGGTACTCGGCTCTCGGGCTCTCTTTAGTCTGGGAAGTCACGGGTGGCTATCCCGAGGCCGTGGCCCTGGCGGTCAGCTATTACAGGAAGTTATTATTTACAGGGGATTATGTACAAAGTTTGTCGTCGTGACGCCACCTGCAGTGTCTGGTGATGCTCACCAGCGCCGCCACAGTCCTCCGGTGGTCATTGGTATTGAGGCTTAGGCGGGACTGGACCACCGGGGCAGTGATACTGTAATGCAAACAGTTTGTATAGAAAGGATGCAGCAGAGTCGGGACTTCACTTCACCGGGTAGCTTTACTTGAAAAACTTTCATTCAGCAATACAGTCTTTCAGCAGTTTGGCAGGTGTTGTAATGGTAAATGTCCTGGATGCTGCAACTGGGATTTCTGGCTGTAGATGGAACCCTCCTTTATTTTCCTTTCTTTTCCTTCTTTTCTGTTCCCAGAACTGTGAAGTCTGATCTCTAAGGGTACCTTTACACACGGCTACATTTGTAGCTTGTCACCAGGTAACTTACTGGTTGCAGTGAAATCATGGATACATGATTCCACTTGTACACAGCAACAAGATAGAACCATGTATCCATGATTTTCACTGCAACCAGTAAGTTACCTGGTGACAAGCTACAAATGTAGCCGTGTGTAAAGGTACCCTTAGAGATGACCTGACCTCTTGCTGCTTGTGCTAGTCTCCTCTCCCTTGTACCCGCCGGGTGAACCTTCTGTTGAATACCGCAGGTGACTACTGCGGTTCTGATTCCCCTCTTGTGGGCTCCCTGGGAGTCGGGGTCGTATCTGTAATATCCCCGTTTAATGGATTTTCTGTGAGCCGTAAAGGATCTCACAGTTGCGGGCTCCGGTACCCGGTTTCCTTCCTATGGGGCAAACTCTTCCATTACTCACTTCCCCATTAGAGTGAACTCTGCCTCTGAGTTTCCCTCTCTCTTCCTCTCTTTCTCTTTGGGATCTTTGCTTTCTGGGGCCCCTCAGCCGAGGTGGCCCTCCTTGCTCCTTCAGGTTGGCTGCCTGGCTCCTTCTCCTACTCCATCTCTCCTCCAGCTCTCACTCCAACTGAGCTCTTTGGTTCCCTCTAGAGGTCGCTAAGACCCTCCCGGGGTCCCCCCCACCCACTATTCTAGTGTGTGAGTGCTGCTCTAGGGTTCCATTTAGTGACCATAGTCCCAATTGCTGTGGAGTACTGCACCACTTTTCTGGGTGCAGTACCCCTTTTGTGGCACCTACGTAGAGGGGCACCACACTCCCCCTTGATTGAACATGCTCGACCCCGAGCATAACATTTGCCCTTCGGGAAGTGAAAACATTTTTATATTTATGCAAACTAACGGGTAACTATATACAAATCATGTTTATTGGAGTTTTCTTCCCCGTCCGGGAGGCACATATCTTGAAACGTTACACATATAAAACATCACAGACATTATTACTCTGGCCCAACGGGACCGACTTCAGCATGCGGTAATCTTTAGTCCTACACAGTTCAGTGTGCGTTATCACCGCTGGGCAGCTCTACACACACATCATCAAAGCATAACAGGGAAAATGTTCAATAAAAGTCTTAGGGTCGTCAGGACACATTAAAAGTTCTTAGGCAAGAAAAGGGACTATATACAAAGGAACACAATGTCTCTCATCGGGAGTCTATTGTTTAAATATCATTAGTCTATTCTTGAAATGCGGATAGCGAACCACCCAATGGGGCAGGATAGCATTCATACGTGACCTGCTCTTCTCGATATAAATCACGCCGGGGGTGTCCTTTCCTTAAAAAGGATTCCACATCTCGCCGGGAGAAGAATATATCGTCTAATAGTCCTCGCTCTCTCAAAAATCCCCATCCATCTTTAAGGTAAACAGAGACTACCATGCTAGTCTTGCGTAGCTCCATGGGCAGTGGGGGCTGAGCGCGGGCTTCATCTCTTAGTCTCTTAGTGGTGCGCTCCCTCTGGTACTAGTCCTTCCTTTCCTTGTGTCTGGCTACCTGGCTCCTCTCATCTTGGGATGACCGGCTGCTGTGCAGGGACTGGTATGGGTGCGGTGAGGTGCAGCTGCTGTGAGGTCTGGGGGTAGCACATACCTCTGTGGCATTCAAAATGGTGGGGACTCCCTGGCGGTGCTGCTGCCAACCTGTCCACCTTGCCACTTCCGGGGTGCTTCCTCTAGAGGCTCCAGCCGGTTCCTCGAAGTCGTCATCATAGTAGTCATCGGGCTCCTCGTAGAGCTCCTCTATCTCCACGTCCGGTGTGGTGGGGTCAGGTGCAGACGTAGGTGCTGGTGCAGGTGCATTCTCCAGCCGGAGACTGCTGCTGGCCCAGGATGCTGGTGGTGTTGGGGGCTCCGCCTGCGTCCCCTCGTCCCGGGTCTCTGCTTGTGGTGGGAGGGAGGCTCGATACTGCTCCATGGCTCAGACGGCAACTTCTGCTTCCCGCGCCTCGCGGGCCATCCTTCTTGCCGACAGCTCGAATGTCCTCTCCGTGCTCCACCGCCGGCACACCCACGTCATTGTGTGCGAGTGCTGCTCTAGGGTTCCATCTAGTGACCATACTCCCAATTGCAGTGGAGTACTGCACCGCTTTTCTGGGTGCAGTACCCCTTTTGTGGCACCTACGTAGTGGGGCGCCACACTGTTAGGAGCTTTTAGTTCTTTCTCCCAGGCTATTATGTTCGACGTTATCGAGAGAGGCGTGTCCAAGATGATGGTTCTGTAAACAGTTTTGGTGGTCCAGAACACAGGGATGTGGTGAAACTTGAACATCTGTGCTACAGTCAGGGGAAGGTGAAAGATTGGTCTCTTTTTAACCACAAAAGTGTTTATTTTTTCCCATACTTGAAGATCACCAGCTTGTAGATGAAATTTTGAGGATAGTTTGGAAAATGGCAGTAGGCGGTCATCCTTGTCAATAATATCAGAGATCGTGTTGATGCCCTTGTTTGTCCAAGAATCTAAAAGTATGGACGATATGAAGACTTTTAATATTGCGAGAGGAATCCAGTCCGGGGTGGTTTTACATGAGGTCTCTGATGCTTTGTTAGTCAAAAGTTTCCAGGACTGTATCGTGGCTTTGATTGTAAGGTCTTTGGGAAGACGTTTCGAATTGTCACACCGGGTGAAAGTAGTAGGAGGGTAAGTCTATATTTGGGAAAGTTCGATTCCTCCAAAGAGAGCCAGGAGAGCTAGGTCTAGTAGTCTCACTCCACCAAGTTTTGCTTAGTGTAAGTGTTGTGGCGTAATAATATGCTGAGAGGTTCGGTATAGCTAGGCCTCCACTAGCTTTTCGATTTTCCAGAGTGTTCCATGCAACTCTTGGTCTCTTTTGTCCCCATATGAAGTTCATAAGTTGCGATTGGAGTTTTTTTTTATCCAGTGTTGTTTAAAGGGGATTGGATGGGATCGGAAGACATATAGTATTTTTGGGAGGATGAACATTTTATAGGATTCAATTTTACCTAGCCAGGACCTATCCGTTTTTGCAATTTGCTTTAAGTTGGTTTGTACAGTTTTAAACAGGCCCGAGAGGTTCCTATCTAAGATATTAGAGGAATGGTCGGTGATTTTGATTCCAAGATAATCTAATTCTTTCCTGTCCCACGAGAGGTTATTTTCAAATTTAATTGCCGCCAAGGTTTCGGAGTCTAGGTTTAAGTGTAGGACTTGGGTCTTTTTAAGATTAATTTTATATAAAGAAATAGAGGAGAACTCTTCAATGGTCGTTAGTAAATTTCTCCGGGAATTCAGGGGATCAGAGAGGGTCAAAATAATATCATCAGCTGATTTTATATTCTTTGGCCTTCGTATAAATTCCTCTAATTGATTGGTTCATTCGCATTTTTTCAGCTAGAGGTTCGATAAAGAGGTTCAAAAGAGACGGGGAGAGTGGGCATCCCTGTCTCGTGCCATTTGTTAGTGGGAATTTATCAGAGAGGGTATTGTTAGTTAGGATGTTTGCCGTCGGTGTGGAATAGAGCGTCTGGATGGTATGAAAGATGTTGCCAGAGAAACCGAATTTCCTTAAAGTGTCAAATAAGAAGACCCAGTGAACTCTATCAAACGCTTTTTCAGCGTCGACGGATACTAAAATCCCTGGGGTTTTATTGTGTTCGACTTGGGACATCAAATTAATTACTCTTCGAGTTGCGTCGGCTGCACCTCTATTTTTTTTTTTGAACCATCAATTTTTATTGTTTTCAATCTTAAGAAGTAAACAACAAAGTCCTTCATACTAATAATGTCAAAGGAGAACATTAATTCACACAATTTGCAGGAGAAAGAAATATATACGTAAATACAACCATATAAACAGATTTCTGATTCTCCACCTGTTGTTAAAGTAGTCTTTCCTATTCTCCTTTGAGGTGGTTATAACAGAAAAAGAAAGAAAACAAAGAAATTACATATTTAATGCTAATCCCCCAGCCTGTAAGGCTAATCAAACATTTTTAAAAAGAACTTAATCTAAATTAACCCCCTGAGAGTGTCATATTTATTGTGTATTTGACCTAACACCGAGAGAACATATGGATCAAATTTTTGACTTTCCCAATTGTCTTTCTTCTTTCCTACAGCAGTCAATCTATTTTTAGCCGTCCCAACGTGCCATTGAGATCCTCGAAGACGTACCATGACGAGTTCTTATAAGGCATCATAAACATCTTAATATCAGAGTCTCCCAGTTCCCCTTCAATAAATGGTTTCCATTTTAGGAAAAATTTTGTCGCCAATCTGTCTGTATTTCTTAGTGTTTTCAAGGACTCAATATCCATGACTTTTTTTTTAGGTTCTCTCGCACCACATCTAGCCCCGGGACACGGTCCCTGAGCATGATTGTATGGAATAAGATATGTAGTTGTCTGCCACCTATGACATCCCCCCTATAGTGGAACAGCCATAACATAGGGTTCAAACTGTCACATGTGTTAAGCACTATATATAATGAAATTGCCGCTACACTGAACACAACATGCTAGGGAACAAGCTAAATGGCTTACATGAAATGCAGGATTTGTCTGTGCAGCTAATGAATGCATGTATGAAAATGAACATTACTGTACTGGAATAAATGAATTGAGAGACTTAGCTTCATCACTGACGTCACTGCGAAGAGCCCGGTAACTGCGCCAAAGTGCTCTCAAACTTACCGGGTCCTACTTTGACACTATGTGTGGTCTACATTGCTGTGAAGTGATTTATATGCCGGTGTAATGCAATTAAAAAACCAGCTGGTAGTGGTCTGAACCAGGACCAGGGCTACAGTAAGATGGAGGTGAAGGTGTAGCTACTGGGCGGGGAAGGGAGCACAGTCAAAACAAGTCATATTAAATACATAAGGACTGGCTTCACCTGCACATCTAAAAAGGTGAAGGCAGTCCTTATGTATTTAATATGACTTGTTTTGACTGTGCTCCCTTCCCCGCCCAGTAGCTACACCTTCACCTCCATCTTACTGTAGCCCTGGTCCTGGTTCAGACCACTACCAGCTGGTTTTTTAATTGCATTACACCGGCATATAAATCACTTCACAGCAATGTAGACCACACATAGTGTCAGAGTAGGACCCGGTAAGTTTGAGAGCACTTTGGCGCAGTTACCGGGCTCTTCGCAGTGACGTCAGTGATGAAGCTAAGTCTCTCAATTCATTTATTCCAGTACAGTATTTACTGTGTTCATTTTCATACATGCATTCATTAGCTGCACAGACAAATCCTGCATTTCATGTAAGCCATTTAGCTTGTTCCCTAGCATGTTGTGTTCAGTGTAGCGGCAATTTCATTATATATAGTGCATACACATATTTTTTGCCTGCACCTGCACATCTAAAAAGGTGAAGCCAGTCCTTATGTATTTAATATGACTTGTTTTGACTGTGCTCCCTTCCCCGCCCAGTAGCTACACCTTCACCTCCATCTTACTGTAGCCCTGGTCCTGGTTCAGACCACTACCAGCTGGTTTTTTAATTGCATTACACCGGCATATAAATCACTTCACAGCAATGTAGACCACACATAGTGTCAGAGTAGGACCCGGTAAGTTTGAGAGCACTTTGGCGCAGTTACCGGGCTCTTCGCAGTGACGTCAGTGATGAAGCTAAGTCTCTCAATTCATTTATTCCAGTACAGTATTTACTGTGTTCATTTTCATACATGCATTCATTAGCTGCACAGACAAATCCTGCATTTCATGTAAGCCATTTAGCTTGTTCCCTAGCATGTTGTGTTCAGTGTAGCGGCAATTTCATTATATATAGTGCATACACATATTTTTTGCCTGCACCTGCACATCTAAAAAGGTGAAGCCAGTCCTTATGTATTTAACATGTGTTAAGCAGTCTCGAGGTCAAATCTCTGACTCCATCCCAAATAATTGAGTCTCAACACAGGACCACATCCCGTGCTCCAGGTCCGTCCCATGCATTTTACATTTGGGGCAGTGCATCCACCGTCCTGGGTTGTTTGGAGTAGGTGGTAAGTTAAAACCCTGTATTGTTCCATGCATTAGACGAAACTGTGAGTCCCTCCATTTCTCGTTAGTTATATACTTTCTAACCAAGCCCCACCCCTCCAAAATATTTTGTGATAAGTCTGGATCATTTAAATGTTTCTTCCACTTGGAGAACAGTTTCTCCGAGCAAAGCGGCCTAAGTGAGTTCTGCAATCTCCCATAAATATAAGATATAGATGTATCTTCCGCACCCAATGCCAACAGATCGTCCCATAGGGAGTGTTCCAGTTCCCCCGTAATGTCAGTCAGACTAGATCTGAAGAAGCGTAATATCTGCTGGCACTGAAGAATATGTGCACTAGGGAGATCATACTTCGCCAAAATCTCTTCACCCGTCAACCATCTTTTTTCATCTCTGTGCATAAGGTCACCCTCCTTTAATATCCCCCTCTCTCTCCAAGCTCAAAAGAGTATATTTTCATATCCTATTTTGAATGCAGGACAGGCCCATGGGCTTAAGCCTTTGGAAATTTTCCAGGAAAGGCGCATTTTCTTCCTCACCCCCTTCCAAGTCAAAATCGTGTCCCTACAAATAGTCGTATTTTTAATATTCGTTGGTAGACTAGATAATGGAGAATGTAAAAGTGAAGGTAAGTCCCACGGTTTTGACAGCTCTCCCTCCAGCTCAACGTCAGAAAACCTGCTAGTGCCTTTGACACAATCTAACACATTTTGTAGTATACACGCCAGATTATATCCCCTGACATCTGGAAGTCGGATCCCTCCCTCTAGTTTTGGTTGCAATAGTGTGTTGAAGGCTATTCTAGGTTTTTTGCCCCTCCAAAGGAATTTTGAAAAAGCATTGTTAATTCTCTTAATATCCACATGTTTCAATAACAGAGGGATCGTCTGGAGCCGGTAGAGCAATCTTTGCAGCTCTATTTTGAACAAAGCCAACTTGGTCAGAGTGGATTAGATTCGGAATTATCTTTTGGATTCTGGTATTTATCGTTTTAGTGATGATTTTAAGATCTGTGTTGAGTAGGGAAATAGGTCTAAAGTTGGAGACATTCTCTGGATCTCCTTTATTTTTAGGAATCATGGTGATAGTGGCTTGTAACATTTCTTTAAGGAGTTGTGATTTGGGGTAAGTAAGAGAATTTAGTAGCCTGGTTAATTATGGGGATAGGAGTTCTCGATAGGTAGCATAGTACTCATTTTGAAACCCATCGGGTCCCAGCGACTTAAGTTTCTTAAGGGATTTGATCGTGTCTGAGATCTCTTCAACAGTATATGGGGAGTTTTTTAAGTCATCATTAGTGAGGGAGGGGAGTTGAACTGAGTCTAAGAAAGCTGTTATTTTAGATTGGGTGGGTAGTGATTCAGTTTGGGAATCTTTTAAGTTGTAAAGGTCTCTATAAAATTCAGCAAACGTGTCTGAGATCGTTTGGGGTAGTATTTGTATGATGTTTTGTTTATTTTTGACCTCTGGGATGTTAGTTTTTGTTCTACGCGTTTTTATGAGTGTAGCGAAGAGTTTCGAAGGCTTGTTAGAGCAGTTGTAGAAGTTTGTATTACTTAGGAGGGACATTTTAAAATCGGAAACAAGGAGTGATCTGAGTTTAAATCTTAGATTGAGGATCTCTTTCGTTAGTGCTTCATTAGGGCGAGTCGTACAAGAAAGTTCAAGGTCTCTGATTTTTTTAACTAGATCTTTTGTTTCTTTAAATATAGATTTTTTATGTCTTGAGTTCAACTGGATTAGAAGTCCTCTTATAACTGATTTGTGGGTGGCCCAGATAGTAGAGATGAGAGTTTCGTCAAGGTCGTTTTCGTTGAAGTAGAGTTTTAGATGCTTCTCAATTTTGGATTTGTACGAAGGATGGTGAAAGAGAAAGGAGTTGGCTCTCCAACCATTTCTACATTTGGGACAAGGTCTCTGTGAAGTTCCGAAAATCACTGGAGAATGGTCCGAGTCTTACTGTATTTCTTAGGTTCCTTAGGGAGTTGAACCTGAGATCATCTGATTGCTTGTAATATTTATACTGCATCAACACTGCTATGTACAGCAAAATCACAGCCTCATATGAATGCCAGCTAAAAGTTGGCTTCCACAAAGGAACTGTTATAGCAAGCATGGTTCTTCAGCAGATCTCAAGCTGGCATGGAAATGTGTCAGCATCTTATGGTCACGTCACAGGTGCACCTATTGGCAGGTTGAATGATGAACCTCCCTGCTGGCTTGCATTAAATGCCAAGGTCAGAAACTGACAGTGACATTTAACAGGATAGAGGCAGATGATGGCTGAATAATTTAACTGTTATCTACCAGGAAAGATGTGGGCTCTGGATTATCTGGCACCATTGCAGTCAATAATCCGGCACCATTGAACTCAATGCCAAATTACCGGAATTCAGTTCAATGAGTTCACCTAAGGTCACATCTGAGGTAACGAGGGAACCGTGCCAGTTGTGACCTCAGACAAACTCTCTGGCATCCCCGCTCTCACTGCTGAGGCTGTCAGGTCTGTCAGCATGAGAACGCTGCTTAAGTGGTAACTTTAATGTCACTGCTCACCACGATGTAGCAGAGCGGGGAGCATCATTGAGGGACTTCATGTTGTGGATTTACCATCAGAGCTGGGTATGTTTGGGTTTAATAAAACAGTGTTAGTGTGTTTTATCTCAAATAAAGGGTTTTTGTCTGTGTTTTTTTAACTATTTACATACAGGATTGGTAATGTGGGGGTCTTATACAGACCTGAACATCACCAATCCAGGGCTTGATTATAGCTGTCAATTCTTTGTCATTTACCCCTTCTATTACCATGATTGCCCTATCACTAGGGCAATCGGGATGACCCAGGTAAGCACCAGGTTTTGGCGAATCTATTAGATGCACCAAATTCTGGGGTGGCTGTGGGTTGTTATTCCTAGCTTGAGTTAGCCAAATAATTATGGACCACCCATGTGAGAATACCATATGCCTTATGCTTTATCTTGGCTGAGTATCAAAATTTGGGGCACCCACACATTTTTTTTAAATTATTTATTTGAATAATAAAAAATGCATGCGGTCCCCATATTTTGATATGCAGCCAACATAATGCACATAGATGGGAGCTGCAGCATGCAACTGTATGCTTGCCTTTACCTGCATTGTGTATCACAATATACGGGGGACCCCAAGCACTTTTTTTCAATTATTTATTTTTACATACATATGACAGTAGGTTCATTATCAATCATAGACACTGGTACAGATTGGGGGCACAGTTTGACTAACACAACTAGTCATAGACAATGTCACAGAGAGCGGGCGGGGGGCTGCAGTGAACTAACATGAGGCTTAATGTGTGGACCCGGAAGCAACTGTGACTGCAGCGGGAGACTGGTAAGCAGGTCCATTGGACAGTGTGAGCCCTGTCATTCAGGCGGCAAGAGGCAGGGGGAGCGGCAGTGCAGAAGGGGGCGGCAGCCTCATGCACTCAGCCACCCCCTGTCATGGCGCCGGCCGCTCATCCCGCTCACCGCAGGTAAGCGGCGACTCGCTGGTGGAGTAGTGCAGAAGGGGCGGCAGCGCTGGGCTCCACCAGCACCCCCCCCCACCGGGAATCACTGCCGCGGCTCAGGCGGCAGTGGGGCGGCAGCGCTGGGCTCCACCAGCACCCCCCCCCCCCGGTGATCATAGCCGCGGCTTAGGCTGTAGTGGGGCGGCAGCGCTGGGCTCCACCAAAGTCCAGTCAGATCCACCAAACATCTCCCGGTTCACCCATCTCTACTAATAACCAATATCAAGATGTAAATTTTTATTAATTTATTAGAGTTCTAATAAAAAAATACACTAAATAACCACAAGGTGGCACCATACTACACACTATATGGCTCCTTAATAGGAGAGTTACAAATATAGGAAATATATTATTTTATTAATATATAATTGTATAAGAAAAATTATATACAAAATATATCACCAAGATTTAATATATTATGATCTTAGATATATACTAAAAACTCATAAATAAATAAATATAAAAAAGTATATAAATAAAGTCATGCAAAGAAGCAAAACAAAAATGGACTCGCAATACTCACGATATTGTTAGGTGATTGTTTGCATTTAGTAACCTCCAGATTGTTTTAGAATTGATTCCATGTTACATTTGTGTTATATACTTCATAGTATCTTCATCCATTTTTATTTTGCTTCTACACATGAATTTATTCATACACATTTTTATATTTATTTATTAGTTTCTAGTATATATGCAAGATAGCAATTTATTAAATCTTTGTGATATATTTTTTAGATTTATTCTGTATATGATTATACTGTGACGACCATCCCCTGTGAGGCCGAGCTGCTGGTAGGCAGCACCCCGAGAAACCCCGAGACCCTTAACCCCTATACAGGGATCTGGAATTACAGCGGAGCCCAGGGGGTAGCTGCCTATATGAGCAACAGAGCCGGGGAGGTCGCCAGGGGAAAATCAAGACCCGAAAAACGAAGTCAGAAGTCCGAGTCAAAACTGAGAGGGCAGCGAAGGTACAAAATCATCAGGCAGTAGCAGAGTCGAGAATCCAGGCAAGGGTCAAGGGCAAAACCAAGAGGGCAGCTGAGGTACAAAATCAATAGGCAGAGGCAGAGTCAGAAATCCAGGCAAGGTCAGACACGACACTAAACACACACTATCACTGGGGAACCAAAACGATATCTGGCGGCCTGCAAGACAGGCTCCAATGTATTTGAAGGGCGCGGTTACCTCCCATAGGCTGGAGCTCACAGCCTGATGACCTCATCCGGACCGCCCCTAGATCCAGGCCAGATGGAGATGCACGACTGGCTCCACCCACGCCACCTCTGACAGAAGAACGCAGGCTGCGCCTAACGGACACCTCTGCAGGGCCCGCTCCTCTGCGACCAACACCACCCAGAGGGGAAACACAGCGGCGCTCAGCGACAGAGGCAGACGTCGCGGGAGCAGTTCCATATGAGGACAAGGCCCTCCTATCACCGGCGCCACCAGCCGAAGGAATCCGGCTCCTCCCAGCGGCCGAGGCAGGAACACCAGCCACCGAGTCCAATGGCGATGTGACATATACATTAACTAGTGGCCCGATTCTAACGCATCGGGTATTCTTGAATACCTTGTAAACAGGAGTGAACTGCGTCACACTGACTGACAGCCCTTGTAGACAGGAGTGAAGTGCGTCATACTGACTGACAGCCTTGTAGACAGGAGTGAAGTGAAGTGCAGTCACATCTATGACTGACATAGCACTCAAGTAGTTGTAGACAGGAGTACAGTTCGTGACACTGACTGACAGCCTTATAGACAGGAGTAAGTTTGTCACACTGACTGACAGACCTTGTAGACAGGAGTAAACTGCATCACACTGACTGACAGACCTTATAGACAGGAGTAAACTGCGTCACACTGACTGACAGACCTTATAGACAGGAGTAAGGAGTGATGATGAGGCGGCTGTGAGGATGGGGAGGCTGTGAGGATGGAGGAGGCTGTAGGAGACTGTGAGGATGGGGAGGCTGTGAGGATGGAGGAGGCTGAGGGGATGGAGGAGGCTGTGAGGATGGATGAGGCTGTGAGGATGGAGGAGGCTGAGGGGATGGAGGAGGCTGAGGGATGCAGGAGGCTGTGAGGATGGAGGAGGCTGTGAGGATGGGGGAGGTTGTGAGGATGGGGGAGGTTGTGAGGATGAAGGAGGCTGTGGGGATGGAGGAGGCTGGGGGTGATGGAGGATGGAGGAGGCTGTGAGGATGGGGAGGCTGTGAGGATGGAGAAGGCTGTGAGGATGGAGGAGACTGTGAGGATGGAAGAAACTTGAAGATGGAGGAGTCTGAGGGGATGAAGGAGGCTGAGGGGATGGAGGAGGCTTTGAGGATGGGAAAGCTGTGAGGATGGAGGAGGCTGTGAGGATGGAGGAAGCTGTGAGGATGGAGGAGGCTGTGAGGATGGAGGAGGCTGTGAGGATGGAGGAGACTGTGAGGATGGAGGAGGCTGTGAGGATGGGGAGGCTGTGAGGATGGGGAGGCTGTGAGGATGGAGGAGGCTGTGAGGATGGAGGAGGCTGTGAGGATGGAGGAGGCTGTGAGGATGGAGGAGGCTGAGGGGATGGAGGAGACTGTGAGGATGGAGGAGACTGTGAGGATGGATGAGGCTGTGAGGATGGAGGAGGCTGAGGGGATGGAGGAGGCTGTGAGGGTGGAGGAGACTGTGAGGATGGATGAGGCTGTGAGTGAGGATGGAGGAGGCTGTGAGGATGGAGGAGGCTGTGAGAATGGAGGAGGCTGTGAGGATGAGGAGGCTGTGAGGATGGAGTACTGAGTACAGTGTATTTGAAATATGGCACCATGGCGCGCGCTGCTATCCTGATTGGTCGGCGCTGAACGCGGCGAGCAATAAGAGAAGCAGCGCGCAGTTTGAATGCCACTCCTCTGATTGGTCGGCGCGTTCAGCACCAAACAATCACATTAGCGGCGCGGCCATGGCGCCTTTTTTCAAATACACTGAGTACAGTGTATTTGAAATATGGTGCCATGGCGCGCGCTGCTATTCTGATTGTTGCGATGACTTCAGATTTAAAATATGACGTTGTGTCGAGCGCCGCTATCCTGATTGGTCGCCGCGTTCAGCGTCGACCAATCAGGATAGCGGCGCGCTTCATGGCGCCATATTTCAAATACACTGAGTACAGTGCTTTTGAAATATGGCGCCATGGTGCGCACCGCTATCCTGATTGGTCGGCGCTGAACACGGCGAGCACAGCAACTTCTGTGTCCAACTTCTGAACAGATCTCTGGTTGCAATGAAATCATGGACACATTGTTCCATTTTGTACACAGCCACAAAATGGAACAATGTGTCCATGATTTCACTGCAACCAGAGATCTGTTCAGAAGTTGGACACAAAAGTTGGTGTATGTAAAGCAGCCCTAACTCTCTTATTTAAGGAGACATATTTTATGTAGTATGGCTCCACCTTGTGGCTATTTTATGTATTTTTATTGTTTTTAATGAGTACCCTAATAAAAATAATATTTTGGTATGTTACCAATTTTTTTATCCCATATTATGCAGTATATACTAGAGCATATCAATGAATTAGAATATCATAAAAAATCAATTTAATATTGCTGTGTTTCAGGGCATCTCTTGGAGCCCTGAAACATCAATATTATATTCACCCCTTGATGTCCCGTGGAATACGTCAGCACGGTTTTCAATCCTTTCTCCTCCTTACTTTAATTTTCCGAGATAATGCCCTTTGGGTTTTCATTGGCTGTAAGCCATAATCATCAACATAAATAAACACTTGAAATAGATCACCCTGTTTGTAATGATTCTATATAATATGTTTCACTTTTTGTACTGAATTCCTGAAATAAATTAACTTTTTGATGATTTTCAAATTCATTGAGATGCACTAGTACTTTTTTTGACTATTTAAAAATAACCTTTTTTAATAATATCTGCATCTATATATGACATGCAAATTTTTGTTAATAATTACAGATAGCCAATACCTAAATTATACCTCAATGTTATCTATTGCTTTACTACATATATTAACGGCGACTAACAGACACACCTGTAAATAATATTTATTATGACACCCAAGTCTATTGTCTCAATATATAAACGCAGCAAATGTACTAAAATAGTACACACTACTAATACACAATCAGTACACAATTGCCTCATAATATTAACCACCGACATTAACCCCTTCACCCCATGGCAATATTCAATTTTTTCTATTCTTCAATTTTTCTTACCCGTCTTCCAAAAGCCATAACTTTTTTATTTTTTCGTCAATATAGACATATGACGGCTTGTTTTTTGCGGGACGAGTTGTTCTTTCAAATGCATCATTTATTTTACCATATAGTGTACAGGAAATGGTAAAAAAAATTTCCAAGTGTGGTTAAATTGCAAAAAAGGGCAATTACATGTTTGTGTTATGTTTTTTTGATTCACCATGTTCACTATATGTTATAATAACATGAAAACGAGTAACGGCTCCATTAACGTAATCAAGAAATCTTTTATTGTGATAATGACAAGGTTAAGAACAAGGAGGAGGGAATTGTCACCAGAGAAAGAAACCACTTAGGGCACAGGCATTTCAACAGTTAATTAAGTTCCTGCAGCTGTCAGAACCACAGAATAAATCTATACTCGTAGTACCAACCAGAAAAATGCCGGTATGTGGGGATCATTCTTAATCCCCCTGAGGAAGTGACCCATAAGGGAAGGGTCACGAAATGCGTTGGGGTGTGGGGATGAGGTTACCTCCCTCTCCCCCCCTGTCTGGCACCTGAGAGATGGCCACAGATGGACAAGGTAACACTTAATTATAGATAATTGTCAGTCAACCCTCTGGTTTTCTGGTAGCACCTTAAACCTTTTAGATCTGTCCTGGGATTTGCTTGAACGGGCAAGGGGCAATATAATTGACACGAGGCACTTTACTAAATTGGGCACCTTTGGATCCATATGGACATACTATTCCCTCCTCTGAGGGGGGTTTATGTACTCAATTACATTATACTTGATTGGCGTCCTATGTTACTTTGTCTTTGTGTACTATCCCCATGATCTAAGTGCACATTAACAGGATATGCTCTGGTTGGTACTACGAGTATAGATTTATTCTGTGGTTCTGACAGCTGCAGGAACTTAATTAACTGTTGAAATGCCTGTGCCCTAAGTGGTTTCTTTCTCTGGTGACAATTCCCTCCTCCTTGTCCTTAACCTTGTCATTATCACAATAAAAGATTTCTTGATTACGTTTAATGGAGCCGTTACTCGTTTTTCATGTTATTATAATCTGGTTGAGTAGCTCCTGGGTGGTGGGACACGTTTTGTTTGGGTGCCCCGTTACCCAGTGGATTGGGTTATCTATATTAATGAATGTTTCTGTGGTTCACACAGCAGTTCCTGACGGAATGGATTTTAGAGCCTTTGATGCAACATGGCTCTCAGAACTTGACAAGGCCCTGGATGAGGTTGGAGGGGCAGCGGGGGAGCCAAGCAGTGGCGGAAGTGTGGATGAGGCGGTTAAGGCATACAGAGGGCTTTTGAAAAAACGTACAAGAACCTGGTGGAACAGGGCTTTTTTAGACAAATACATCGAAAGGGATATGGTACCCCGTGGATTACGTGTGCAGGTCTTCCCCTCTTTCCCTATAGAAGATGAGACCTTTAGAACGGAGTGGGAGGAGTTTGCTAGTGAATGCTCTAAGGGATTCCTAGGTCTCCTCATTGACCTTAATACTGCCTCAATCGAGGTAATGGAGGGAGAAATGGAGACGTTACTGAGACAGATCAAGGAACAGATGACCAGCGAGGCTCTGACGAAATTTAACTCGCAGAATGAAACAGAACTCAAAAGGCTTGAAAAAGATATAAGGAGTTTTAAAATAAAAAAATTCCAGAGAGATCAATCTGACTACAATACCGGGAGAGTATATAAATGGAAGGTGGGTGGAAAACCAAGACCGAACCACGTACCAAAGAATGGTGTACGCCCAAAAGCGTTGCCAAGACAAGAACCAACTATCCCCGGTCCAAGTACTATTCCCGGTCTGAGTAGCACAGATGAATCCGATGCGGAATCTCTCCCACGTGATGGAGTTCTGACACGTTTCAGAGCACGCCATCAACTCGGTATGAATTCTGGGGGCAGAGCTTTGCAGGTAATTAACTTGTCTCAGCATTCTCTCTCTACATCTCAGGTTGAGGTCTTATCTCTAGGGCTTACCTTCTCGCCTGTGAGTAATTTTCACTTTTTTACAGCTCTGAAGGACGTGCAGCTTTTCTCAAGGAAGATGATCCTGAGGAAGCTGCATAGTAAAAACCAAAGACAACCGGAGGAGATTAACCAGGGAGAAAGGGAGGCTCTTGAGAATTTGGAGGACCTGGCCAATGAGGTCGAACCTAATCCAACAGGTAGGTTCCCCCCGTCGTCTTTTCCCAGATCTGCGAGGTTCCCGCCCTTGTCCGTCTGTCCAGCTGTCGAAATTTTCACGAACCTAGTTGTCGAGGATTTAAAGCGACTTCCGGTTCGATCCAGATCGGATAATTTGACACACAAACAGCGATGTGCATTGTCTGATCTGGAAAAGATGAAAGATGTTGTGATAAAGCCGGCGGATAAGGGCGGGAACATCGTGATCTGGCCGATTGACCAGTATGAGTGTGAGGTATTCAAGCAACTCCGAGATAAGGATACGTATCGGAAACTGGCCTGTAACCCTGTGTCCTTGTTCTCAAATTTACTACAGGCCATCCTCGGCCAGGCATGTGAGAAAGGGATTATTCCGAAAAAAGTTGTGGAGGGACTCACAGTCAAATATCCAAAAATACCAACTTTGTACTTGTTACCAAAGATCCACAAAGATGCCGTCACTCCACCGGGACGTCCGATCGTTTCCGGCATAAGGGGGTTGTGTAATCCTGTTTGTAAATGTATTGACTATTATTTAAAACCCTTAGTAGAAACATTGCCCTCCTATGTCCGTGATACGACGGACGTCCTGATGAGGATTGACGGCATCTCTGTGGATACCAGTACTATACTGGTAACTGCTGACGTTGAGTCCCTATACACGTGTATACGGCACGAGGATGGCCTGAGAGCTGTAGAGTTTTTTCTACAGACTAGCGGGAGGGATGGTGCGACATGCGAGCTGATCCTCGAGCTGCTCCACTTTGCCTTGACCCACAATTTCTTCGTTTTTAAAGATAATTATTATCTGCAGACTGAGGCACTGCCATGGGCGCGGCCTGCGCGCCCTCGTACGCAAACCTCTTTCTCGGATTCTGGGAGAGGGGGCTTCTTTGCGGCGGGGACGGGCCGGCCGATGCCCATGTGCAGTGCTGGTTAAGATACATCGATGATCTATTTATTTTGTGGCAAGGCGAGGTGGAGCAGCTTGACGAGTTTGTGGGACGACTAGCAGTGAATGAGTTTAATATTAGACTGACACATAAATCTGATACCTGTAAGATCGACTTCCTGGACATCTGCGTTGAGATTGGAGCTGACCGCACCATACAGACAGATGTCTATAGGAAGTCTACTCGGTCAATTCTCTCCTTCACGCGTCCTCGTCCCACGAGCGTTCTACTGTACGTGCCATTCCAATGGGTCAATTTCTCCGTATGAGAAGGATATGTTCATCAGATAAATCATTTGAGAGACAGGCCCAAGATCTCAGTGTGCGGTTTCGGGAACGAGGATACAGTAACAGGTCGGTAAAGCGAGCGTACCTGCGGGCCAAGAATAGCCCTCGGGATGATCTCCTCTATGGATCAAAGGGAAAGGACACTGGAAGGAGTGTACAACCGATAAGATTTATATCAACCTTTAACCATGGGTGGGACAGTGTCGTGCCTTTCTTTGAAATACGTGCATTTAGTTTGCTTGAGACAATACTGTATATTGTTTGCTTGTTCAGCAATGATTTATCCCATAGCGCCATCTGTTGACAATGTTCCCACATTACATTATGTTTACTGCATAGTCTAATTTTGGTCCCTCCATGCCTATGTAATCCCATGAGGCCGTGCTCTAGGCTCTGCCCCTTCTCCTCCAGAAGCCATTACAGCCTCATACAAGCTGACATCCTGGTGTGCTGACCCTTCTCTCCTAGATTTCAGCTTATCTGCATGTTTCCCTCAACATAGCACAGTCGGTGAGTTTAATATGCTGCTGCCCACCTATATGTAACAATGTAATGTTTTGCACTTCATGTATACTTATGTTGTACTGAGAATTTCTATCTGTTTTTTCTAGTTTTACATGTAACCCATTATTAAAAGTTGAAAAGGACCCCCAGCATCCATGTCAATGCATTGATGGGAAAGAGTTTACCTGTCTGTCAACTCGTTCTTCAGGAGTACAGAGCGAGGGTGCCAGAACAGACAGAATGAGGGAAGTATTAGAGAGACACTGGCCAATACTTTTGTCCGACCCGTTCTTAAAAGGGTCAATCTCTGATCGTCCGTTAATGACAACAAGACGGGCTAGGAATTTAAGAGATGTATTAGTTCATAGGCACCACCTAACTGTGACGCCAGGCTTGTTCGGTTACAAACGCCCTCTAAAGGGGACTTTCCCCTGTGGTCACTGTGTGGCCTGCGTGAATATACAGCGCATTGGTTCCTTCGCCTCCTCCGACGGCTCCCGCACTTATGATATCCGACATTATGTGTCTTGCGGAACGAGCAACGTGGTGTATTACGCCACTTGCCCGTGTCCGCGGATATATGTGGGAAGAACATGCAGGGATCTAAGGAGGAGAGTGAGGGAGCATGTGAATGGCATTTCCGCAGCTCCCACGGTGAAAGACAAAACCACGTTGAAGACATTGCCACGACATTTTCTCATACACCATAATAGTAATCCGTCATCCCTGCTTTTCCGGGGAATTGATGTGGTCCATGGGGGTATTAGAGGTGGCGATGTCCGAAAGACCCTATCACAACGTGAAATTAGATGGATAGTGACATTAGATACCATGTCACCACGTGGGCTAAATGAAAATCTGAGCTTTGCGCCATTCCTCTGACCGGCGCCGCTTGGTAGTCTCGGTCCTAAGTATATTCCTAAATTAAATGTTGGATGTTCCAATATGTGATTTTAAAAACTTTTTATTTTAAAGTATCTTTAGATCCTGATTCCCAGCATTATCGATTGCGAGATCTATTAGTTCGCGCGTCATGGGGTGACGTGATGTTCCTCTCTATGAAGATCCAAGTTCTGGATATCCTCCTACATTTGAAAGATGAAAAGCAGAGGAGAAGAAGAATTCTACCCATTGAAGATCCAGTGAGACATGAACTGTGACTTGATCCCACCAAATTAAGTGGGGAAGCACCATTGTAATAGATTATTGGAAAGAGATCAATCAATGGTGAAATCTCACTGGTATTTGGAAGAATTTTTATTGTCATCTATAGCCTCTATCTTTCACTTTGAAATACTTCAGATGTGTTATAAAGTTTGGGGATATCTCTGCCTATGCAGATGATGCATGCTTGGGCTGTTGTAAATTTGACCCTCTTTCTGTGTGTGGCGCTGGGGCACTGGTGGGGGTGTGCTCGTGCTGCGGTGTATGGGTGGATGCCATGGTTGCTGCGCTTGGTGTCTGCCCGTGCACCCATTGTCACGGCGCCGACTCCTGTGGGTGTGACTGGTTCACGCATTACTAATAGGGTCAGGGATCCGTCCCCTGCATTCCTGCCTGTCAGATTGCGGTGTATCTGCCCTGTACGCACGCTGTCATGGTGCGCCGGTTGCCATGGACACGCGTCCTGGCCGCTGGGTGCACTCCTGTGACGTTGCGCTCATGGGGGAGGCACCGCAATGACGAGCGGTGGATGCGATACGTCACATCCGGTCACGTGACGCTCCTTGGCATCGCGTCACTTCTGGGGGCGTGCACGATCTCTGCATATAAAAATGCCGGTATGTGGGGATCATTCTTAATCCCCCTGAGGAAGTGACCCATAAGGGAAGGGTCACGAAACGCATTGGGGTGTGGGGAAGAGGTTACCCCCCTCTCCCCCCTGTCTGGCACCTGAGAGATGGCCACAGATGGACAAGGTAACACTTAATTATAGATAATTGTCAGTCAACCCTCCGGTTTTCTGGTAGCACCTTAAACCTTTTAGATCTGTCCTGGGATTTGCTTGAACGGGCAAGGGGCAATATAATTGACACGAGGCACTTTACTAAATTGGGCACCTTTGGATCCATATAGATATACTATTCCCTCCTCTGAGGGGGGTTTATGTACTCAATTACATTATACCTGATTGGCGTCCTATGTTACTTTGTCTTTGTGTACTATCCCCATGATCTAAGTGCACATTAACAGGATATGCTCTGGTTGGTACTACGAGTATAGATTTATTCTGTGGTTCTGACAGCTGCAGGAACTTAATTAACTGTTGAAATGCCTGTGCCCTAAGTGGTTTCTTTCTCTGGTCACAATTCCCTCCTCCTTGTTCTTAACCTTGTCATTATCACAATAAAAGATTTCTTGATTACGTTTAATGGAGCCGTTACTCGTTTTTCATGTTATTATAATCTGGTTGAGTAGCTCCTGGGTGGTGGGACACGTTTTGTTTGGGTGCCCCGTTACCCAGTGGATTGGGTTATCTATATTAATGTTCACTATATGGTAACACTGACAAGACAGTGTTATGTCTCAGGTCAGTGCGAGTTCGTAGATACCAAATATGTATACTTTGATTGTTATTTAATTGGTGAAAAAAATCTGAAGTTTTTAAAGAAAAAGAATCACACTTCTTGCACCATGTTCTGCAATCCGTAGTGTTCTCATTTTTGGGATCTGGGGCTGTGTAATGGCTTATTTTTTGCGTCTTGAGCAGAGATGAGCAATGTTCGATTCGAAATGTTCGCCAATCTCAAATTCGACCTGTTTTAGGTGGTATTCGAGTCATTCGACGAATACGAACAATTAACTTCAAATTCGGCAGTTCAGGTTATGTTCGATAACGCTTTGTTCACCAAAAGCGTAACTGGATTTTCACAGTAATACTTTTATTCAATGTTAATATACAGCTTCAGTGTATAGTGGGCAGGAGATAGATCTGTGCTGAAATAATGCCGATCTCCGTTTTATTTTTTCCTTACCGCATTTACAGTGCAGTCTGTCAGCCTATTACACACACAACACAGCAAAGTGCATTTTTTGCACACAAGCAAGGGCATGAGTCATTGGCTGTGTATGTCACATGTCCTTGCCCTATAGGACCCAGACATTTTCCCCGTCGCCGCCATTTCCTCAGTGCTGCAGCTCTGTGTCAGACAGCACCGCTACTGCTGCTGTGTGCGCTATACAGTCAGTCAGACAGATAGTGAGTGAATATCAAGTTAGATAGAGAGATAGGTTTAGGGAATAGGGACTAGTTGTAATTTCAGCCCTTTTGAGGGCTAGTTCAGAGAAGTAGGGACTAGTTGTAATATCAGCCCTTTTGACGGCTATGTAGAGCAGTTCCTAGCACTTTTTGTCAGGAAGGTCTGTTCCAGTGCTGTGCAAGCTACACCGCCTGTCTATCTATTAACAATTTTTGACTGCATCTAGCCCAGGTAATCCTTTGGGGCTAGTAGCATTGTCTGGTAGTCAGCGGTGTAGCCCTTCTGTGAAGCAAGCTACACCGCCTGTCTATCTACTAACAATTTTTGACTGCATATAGCCCAGGTAATCCTTTGGGGCTAGTAGCAGTGTCTGGAAGTCAGCAGTGTAGCCCTGCTGTGAAGCAAACTACACCGCCTGTCTATCTACTAACAATTTTTGACAGCTTCTAGCCCAGGCAATCCTTTGGGGCTAGTAGCAGTGTCTTGTAGTCAGTGGTGTAGCCCTGCTATTGTCGAGCCGAGGGTATGGGGTACTCGGGTATCAGGCGGCAAAGGGTTAACTGCTGTGTCACGGGGAATGGCGGCCGCCCCTGATCCCGTGTCCTGGGCCTATCTTTAAAAGGGGGCATTTATTTACAAGGGATTATGTACAAGTTTGTCGTGACGCCACCTGCAGTACTTGGTGAGATGTCACCAGCGCTGCCACAGTCCTCCTGAGGTCGGTGGAATTGCGGCTGTGATGGTGTAGTCCTCCGCAGGCAGGACTGGGACCTCCGGGGCAGCAATTCCTGTGGAAGGAATGAGTTTGTGGAAAGAAGATGCAGCAGAGTCAAAAGTCACTTCACCGGGAACTTTACTGGAACTTTAGCAGCGTTGTTACAGTCCTCAGTGCAGATAGATGTTAAATGACAAGTGGCTACGGGTGGCTGCAAGCGGATCTCTGGTAGATGGACACAACCCCCAGCATGTGCCTTTCTTGTTCCTTTTCTTCCCTGCTTCCAAGTAGCTTGTGTGAAGCCTGACCTCATGAAGTAGATCTGACCTCCTGCTCTCTCTCTTTCCTTCCCTTGCTACCGTCGGGTAGCCTTCTCTTGAACACTGCAGCTTGCCTAGCTGTGTCTGGTCCCCTCTAATGGTCGCTTGAGAATCAGGGCCATATATTGATATACCCCACTGCTTCGGATTTTCTCCAGGCCGTAAAGGTTCCTACAGGTGCGGGCTCCGGTACCCGGTTTCTCTCCTGGGGCGAACTCTCTGGTTCCTCTATTCTCCACTCGTTCTCCGTGTCTGGGATCTGTTCTGGTTGTGCCCTGGGTCCCTCAGCGAGGAGACCCTCCTTCCTCCCTCAGGCTCCCTGCCTGGAACTCACTACTCTCCATCTCCACCCACTAGTTCCCCCTAGAGGTAACTATATACCCTTCCGGGTTCCCTCCCACTACATGATCTAGTGTGGGGGTGTGGGTTTTGGGTTCCACCTACCATCCTGAAATCCACCTGCAGCTGGGGTGACTACACCTCTTTTACGGGTGCAGTACCCCTCTGTGGCACCTACATAGTGGGGCACCACACTGTGAAGCAAGCTGCACAGCCTGTCTATATACTAACTATTTTTGACTGCATCTAGCCCAGGTAATCCTTTGGGGCTTGTAGCAGTGTCTGATAGTCAGCAGTGTAACCCTGCTGTGAAGCAAGCTACACCGCCTGTCTATCTACTAACAATTTTTGACTGCATCTAGCCCAGGTAATCCTTTGGGGCTAGTAGCAGTGTCTGGTAGTCAGCGGTGTAGCCCTACTGTGAAGCAATCAATACCGCCTGTCTATCTACAGCTAATTTTTGACTGCATCTGGCCCAGGCAATCCTTTGGGGCTAGTAGCAGTGTCTGGTAGTCAGCGGTGTAGCCCTGCTGTGAAGCAAGCTACACCGCCTGTCTATCTACAGCCAATTATTGACTGCATCTAGCCCAGGCAATCCTTTGGTGCTAGTACCACAGTTTGGCCACTCAGCTCTGCTCGGTTTCCATCCATAGTTTTTTGTGCCAACAACTACAGAGTTGCCAATTAATTACTTTCCCATATGAGTGGTAAAAGGTCTGCTGCTGGTGGAAAGGGGAAAAGGCGTGTTGGAAAGGAAAAAAGGTTTTTGTCCGTGGGTTGGTGGTAAAGCTACGGTAACATCTGCTGAAGAAATACCATCTTCTAGCCAAACTTAGATGACTACTTCTTTTTGTGGACAATCTGATATGATCCCTTTCTTACAGACATGACCATCGCTACCAATTGTAGAAGAGGCACAAAAAGAGTAGGTGCTTGAATGGATATCAAGCGCTCCACCAAGTGGGCTCTCCTCCACCTCAATTTCAACATCACAAATACACCAGTCCTCAGAGGTGTAACCCCAATCTCACTTGCTTCCTCACAGCTCCCAAGTCTCCAGCTGCCCACTGAGTATGGGGTAACACAGATGGTTAAATCTGCAGAGCTGTTTACTCATACTATGCCTGGGAATCAGAGGTCTGATCCAAAGCTTCAGTGAGTCAAGATGAGGAAATGATCTACACTGATGCCCAGAAGCTTTGTGAGTCAGATCCAGGCCCAGATGAAGAATGTTCTGAGCAGAATGTAGACCCTCATTCTCAAACTGTAACTCCTGTTGCTGGAGACAGTGAGGAAGATGCTGATGAGACTGAGATACCTGATTGGAACGACAACTTGAATTTTTGGTGAGGGCAGGAAGAGGTTGGCTCTGTGGACAATGGGTGTGAGAGCACACAGGGTGATGATGAGGTTGAGATCCCACTTACTGTCAACCCACAGTCAGCCAGTCGATGAGGTCATCAGAGGAGGTGGAGGAGGATGCTAGTCATGACGAGGTTAGGTTGCGCCTTCCTGGACAGAGACGGAGTACTGGAACCACGTCAACAACTGCATCCTCAGCCTCAAGTCTGCCTCTGAGAAGAAGTCGTGGTGGCTCTGCAGGTCGCATGGGCTCTAAGCATTGCCTAGCCTGTACCTTTTTTGAGATCACAAAGGATGACCCAACTCATGTTATCTGTAAGATTTGTCACCAAAATCTAAGTAGAGGCCAAAAAATCAATAGTTTGAGTACTTCATGCATGAACCGTCATATGGATATGAAGCATAAGTCACAGTGGGAAGCTCACTGTGCTACAATGCGGCCTAGCGGGCCGGGCCAACCACCGTCTGCCCCATCAAGTGCATCCGCGTTTTCTTCATCCTCTATGACTGTGGGGACACCAGTCACACATGCTTTTGGACGCAGAACTTCCACCTCTTTACCCGCAACAGCCAGTGTGATTGATAGGTCGTCAGTTGTTTTGGAAGTGGAAACACCTGATGGTGTTGAGCGCTGTCAGACATCAAGAGCACCACCTTTGGATGAAGGCAACATAATATCTCCACCTGCACCACCCTCACAGACCAGCAGTTTGTCTGGGACACCCTACTCAAGCCCGACTCAGGACAGCAGCCAGTCCTCGGTCCCTCAGATGTGGACAAGTAAAAGACCATTACCTCTTAGCCATGCCAAATCTAAGAGGTTGAATTTCAGCATCTGCAAGCTGTTGGCTACAGAAATGCTACCTTTCCGGCTGGTGGACACAGAGGATTTTCGAGACCTTATGTCCACCGCAGTGCCCCAGTACCGGATGCCCAGTTGCCACTACTTCTCAAAGAAAGCTGTGCCTGCGCTACACCAGCATGTTGCACACAACATCACCGCTTCCTTGAGAATATCTGTGTTTGACAGGGTGCATTTCACCACAGACACTTTGATGAGTTTTTTTGATATTACTGTGTCAGATGGATCTCCCTGACTTAGGACGTGCGCCTCCAACATTGGGAATGTATTTAGTTCCGCTTCTCTACGGGTGCTGTGGATTTTGGTTTTGTGGTGCTGTACAAGTCTTGCTGTCCCCACGAGTTGTACGTCAATCCTCTGTATGTAGAAGTTCCTCCACTGCTTCTGCCTCTTCAACCTCGTCTCGGTCCTCCACCTGCGCCCAAAGCCTGTCTGGTAATGCCACCCGCGTTCAAACTGCGCAGAAGGAATCCTGCACACCTCTTTATTATGCTGGCAGCAGGGCTCAACGCCATCAGGCGGTGTTTACGTTGAAATTTCTGGGAAATATGAGTCAGACAGCTGAAGAGTTGTGGTCAGCTCTGGAGACCGAGTTTAATCAATGGTTGTCTCCACTGAACCTGCAGCCAGGGAAGACTGTGTGCGACAATGCTGCAAACCTGGGTGCAGCCCTTCGCCGGGACAATGTTACACACATGCCTTGTATGGCTCACGTCTTGAACCTGGTTGTCCAGCAATTTTTAGCTCACTATCCCGGCCTAGAGGGGCTCTGCAGGGGGCATGGTCGCTGTGTGATCACTTCCACCGGTCGCATCCCGCAGCTCAACGACTTGCATCTCTACAGAAGTCGTTCGGCCTGTCAGTTCACCGGCTGAAATGCGATGTGCCAACACGATGGAATTCAACTCTGCACATGTTGCAGCGACTGTGGCAGCACCGATGAGCCATGTTGAAATATGTTATGATGTATAGCTGGGGCCAAATAGGATCCAGAGGTGGGACAAATCATGCTGCTGGAGTGGTCTCAGATCAAGGACATATGCACCATTCTGCACAGTTTTGAAATGGCAACGAAGATGTTTAGTGCTGATGATGCCATTATCAACATGACTATTCTGGTCATCTACATGCTGGAGCACACTTTAACCGGTATTCGGAGTCAGGTGGTGGGACAAGAGGAGGGGGAGAAAGTACAGGAGGAGTCGTATGTGGAAGTGATAACAAGATCTCCAAAGTCCAGACGGTCGGCAGCACCAATGCGGTAGGCATTTCAGGTGGGGTAGAGGGATTAACGAGGGTGCATGGTAGAAGCCAAACTGTTGATGAAGGTGCAAGAGCCGAGGAACACTGGAGGACGAACTGACGATGGGCATGGAAGACTCAGCAGATGAGGGAGACCTTGATCAAATTTCTGTTGTGCGATGTTGGGGGTAGAGGGCAGAGGAAGGAAGCATGATTCTTACCTTGCCGCCACCAACACAACAAGGACTTGGTCCTCCTGGATGTGCAAGACACATGAGTACCTTCTTGCTGCACTACCTGCAACATGACCCTCGGATTGTCGGAATTTGAAGTAATGCTGACTACTGGGTTTCCACACTCTTAGATCCCCGGTACAAGAGTAAATTTGGCGAAATAATTCCTGCCATAGAAAGGGACGCACGCATGCAGGAGTATCAGCAGAAACTGTTACAGAATCTCAAATATGCTTTTCCACAAAACACCAGTGGTGCACATAGTGAATCTCACAGTTCTAACTTGACAACCGTGGGACTGTCGAGTCATCACTCAAACTGTAACAGTAACACCGTATCTGGTGGTAACAGCAATTTTGTGGAATCGTTTCACCAATTTTTTAGACCATCCTTTGCAAGGCCAGAAGAGAGAACAAGTCTGACACTTAGTCAATGCCTAGAGAGGATGGCACAGGAGTATCTCCAAGTGAACATTGATGCCATGACCGTGGAACTCCACCCTTGCTCATTTTGAATTTCCAAACTGGGAAAATGGCCTGAGCACACCACTCATGCCATGGAGATCTTGTTGTGCCCCGTAGCCAGCGTTGTTTCTGAACGTGTCTTCGGCGCTGCTGGTGGTGTGCTGACGGATAAGCTAACGCAGCTGTGCAGTGATAATGTAGACAGACTAATGTTCATTACGATGAACAAGTCATGGATCCGCAAGGACTTTCCTACCCCTGTGTCATCCTTGGGAGACTAAAGGCTTGTGGATTTTTGAATGTGCGGCATGAAAGTCACCATTTTAAGCTTGCAACTCTGGGGCAATTGATGCCACTTAAGTGGTGTCTGTGCCCAAATTTTTGGAAAAAATGGAGGCTCTTGTTGGAGTCCCCTTGTTAAGTTTTACATGATGTTAGAAGGGCATGACCTGCCTATATCTGTGTCTCCTCCTTCTTTTACTCCTCCACCTCTTTTCTTTTCGCATGAGTATATGTACTTGTCACTTTTCCATGTGTTTTTTGTGTCTTCTGAGTAGTTTGTCAGCTTTCGGACACCTTTGAAGGATTTTTCTGTGTTTTCTATGAATTTGTATGTGTTTGTGTTTGCCTGCCATTGCTTTCAATGGTGTTCGATGAACATTCGACAAACACCCCCCCCAATTCGACGAATCGAATCGAATTCGAACACTAGGGTGGTGGCTCATCTCTAGTCTTGAGCTGACGTTTATAACGATACCATTCTTGGGTACATATACTGTTTTGATTGTCTGTTATTGCATTTTATTGCAATGTTGCGGGGGCCAAGAAAACCCCATAATTTGGCATTTGGACTTTTTTTATGTTACGCAGTTAACCGATCTGATTAACTGATTTTATATTTTAATAGAGCAGGCGTTTCTGAACGCAGTGATACCAAATGTGTGTATTTTTTATAATAGTTTTATTTTCAGTGTCGCAAAAGGGGCTGATTTGAACTGTTATGTTTTTTTTTTCCTACTTTTAAAAACTATTTTTTTTATATTTTACACTAGCCACTGGAGGGCCTTAGTGCTGCATGCACCAATCACTTGTCCTCTCTTTAGATGGCTGCTGCTCATTGAAAGATGGGAAAATGATCACTCCCTGCTGGTGATGTCACTGTATCATCACCAGCAGGAAGGAATTGCAAACAGCTTCCGGGTTCATTACAAGACTCCTGGCTCTGCAGGTGACAGGATGCAGATCCCATGATTGCTCCACAGTACCCTGGATTCCAGCGGCTATAGCGTGATACCTGCCAGGTGCTTTGGATTGCGCTATCTTTGAATGACAGCATGATCCAAAGGGTTAATAGTGCCAATCAGATCGCGGATCTGATCATCGATGTTAGATACTCATCTCAGCAGCTGATGAGATCAGCCGAGAAGTGTAACATAGTAACATAGTATTTAAGGTTGAAGGAAGACCTTAAGTCCATCTAGTTCAAGCAATAGCCTAACATGTTGATCCAGAGGAAGGCAAAAAAAACCCATGTGGCAACACTAAGCCCCACGTTGGGGAAAAAATTCCTTCCTGACTCCACATACGGCAATCAGACTAGTTCCCTGGATCAAAGCTCTATCAAGAATCTAGTATATATAACCGGTAATATTATAGTTTTCAAGAAAGTCATCTAGTCCCTTCTTAAACTTTAGTAGTGATTCACTGCTCTTACAGTAAAGAATCCGCGTCAGTGATTATGATTAAACCTTCATTCCTCCAGACGTAGAGGATGCCCCCTTGTCCCCGTTTTAGGCCTAAGAGTAAAAAGATCATTAAAAGGTCTCTGTACTGTCCCTCATAGATTTATACATTATTATAAGAACACCCCTAAGCCTTCGTTTTTCAAAACTAAATAACCCCAAGTTTAATAACCTGTCTTGGTATTGCATATCCCTCAGTCAATAACCTTGATCGCTCTTTTCTGCACCCGCTCTAGTTCAACTATGTCTTTCTTATACACCGGAGACCAGAATTGTACACAGTATTCTAAGTATGGTCGCACTAGTGACCTGAATAGAGGTAAAATTATGTTCTCCTCATGAGCATCTATGCCTCTTTTAATGCATCCCATTATTTTATTTGCCTTTGCAGCAGCTGCCTGACACTGGGCACTAAATGTGAGTTTATCATCTACCCCTACACCCAGGTCTTTTTCAGTGGTAGTTTTGCCCAGTGTTTTACAATTAATAACATAATTATACATTTTATTTCTTCTGCCCAAGTGCATGACTTTACATTTATCCCCCTTAAACCTCATTTGCCATTTATCAGCCCAAGCTTCTAGTTTACATAAATCCTCCTGTAATATAAAATTGTCCTTCTCTGTATTCATTACCCTGTAGAGTTTAGTGTCATCTGCAAATATTGAGATTCTACTCTGTATGCCCCCTACAAGGTCATTAATGAATATGTTAAAAAGAAGCGGGCCCAATACTGACCCCTGTGGTACCCCACTGTTAACTGAGTGTGTTCCATTAATAATCACCCTTTGTTTCCTATCACTGAGCCAGTTCTTAACCCACTTACAAATATTTTCCCCATCCCCATTGCTCTTATTTTATGTATCAACCTTTTGTGTAGCACCGTATCAAAAGCTTTTGAAAAGTCCATATTCATCATGTCCACTGCATTTCTTTGGTCCAGTCCAGAACTTACCTCTTCATAGAAGCTTGTCAGATTAGTTTGACAGGAACGGTCCCTCGTAAAACCATGTTGATATTGGGTCATGAGGTTATTTTTATTCAGATACTCCAGTATAGCATCTCTTAGAAAACCCTCTAGGCAGTGGCGTAACTACAAACTTATGGGCCCCGGTGCGAAGTTTCAAATGGGGCCCCCCCCATACCAAAATATTATCAACCCAAATTCACAATTTCTCTATTCATTTCGCTCGCTATAGTATTGTTGTAATGTTTTATAGTGTAATATTTAATCAATATAGGTATAGTTAACTAATCCAGCATTTAAAGAAAAAAATATTCAGATTATACAGAAACAAAGGTTATTACAAGACTAGAAATCCACCTGGATATATGTCTTGGTAAGTCACCTACAAATAGAATTATCATTATGTCAGTATATTCCGCCTGTTAACTACATTATTAAATTCTGAACATTATACAAGGTTTGAATTGTTTTTTGTTTACTTACACAGAAATCTGTTTTAAGATGAGAGCTACTCCTGTTTCTTAACTAGAAAGTAAACAAATCCAACTGGGATACAAAATAACTTGGAACTGCTCAAGTTCAACACACGAGTTTCAATGAAAAGTTAATGGAAATTAAATCACCAAGCCAACAGGAATCATTTTGTTGTCACTATTAAAAGGCAAAGGGGACAGTTAGTGTTAATAGAAATAATTTTTCATCTGTAGAATAACTGCACTTTTTTTGATATAAAGTATTAGTAGTACAGAAAATTGTGTTGCTTTCAAATGTTGAATGGATATTTCTTTAATTGTAGAATGTAATGACATCACAATTTTTTAATATTTGAAAGCCATTTTACTGTATGCAGGGCAATACATTATATCAAAAAGAGGCAGTCAAAAAAAAACAAGTAAAACCAAATAATATAACTGAATAAGTCAGTATGAACCCAAATTAATGAACTGAATGAGTTAGTATCAAACCGAAGTAATGAAATGAACGAGTTAGTATCAAACCGAAGTAATGAAATGAACGAGTTAGTATCAAACCAAAGTAATGAAATGAACGAGTTAGTATCAAACCGAAGTAATGAAATGAACGAGTTAGTATCAAACCGAAGTAATGAAATGAACGAGTTAGTATCAAACCGAAGTAATGAAATGAACGAGTTAGTATCAAACCGAAGTAATGAAATGAACGAGTTAGTATCAACTTTTTGATAATACAACTCCCTATACCGAACCAACAGTACACTTACACACACACTGCACATTGCTAGAAGTTGCGCCGTCTTGCTTTAGCCTCTGCAAATTTGTCAACAATATCTGAAATTTCCAGTTTTCTGGCTCTCTCATTTTCAATGCTTAGAAGAGCAAGGCCAGAAAGCCTTTGTTGTGACATGCTGCTTCTTAAGTAATTTTTAATAAGTGATAACTTAGAGAATGCTCTTTCAGCTGATGCCACTGTAACTGGTAAAGTAAGGAAAAGTAAGAAAGCTGTACATACATCTGGAAGTGTAGATGACAAAGCAGCATTGTCAACTAGAAGTAGGTGAGCCAAATCCTTAATTGTGGGTGATTTGGAGATCTCATCTTGAAGTGTGCTTCGAAAACTCAGCAACTGTCCAGGAAAATCTGTAGATATATCATCCTCATAATACTGGTGAAATTTCACTGCTTCTTCAAACAAGTCATCATCTGATTTCACAGCCAGCACACATGGCTTAATGATATTAAATCTTTCCACTATAGTATTCATGCTACCAAATCTGCTTGATAACTATGATGTAACTACATCTAAGGTAGAGTAAAAAATTGCTGTTTTAAATCTTCTCTCGGGATCCTGCAGTCTTTCATCTAAACAAAGCTCATCAGTAAGGCGCTTTACTTTAACTATTCTTTATTCACAAACATTACAGGAATCCCCCACTTAGCTGCCAGTGTGCTGGCTGTTTTTTTGGCATCTTCAAACTGGTTTCTGTAACTGCTGAGAACTTCAATTGTATTATGTATTAATTGGGCAGCATTGGACAAATCCATATGCTCTGACTGCATAACTTTAGAAATGGCATTTGTTTTATCCAAAATTTTGCTCGGTAGAACAAGGAGAAAGACAAACTCAAAACACTCAATTTTTTTTTTAAGTGCCTGAGCCTCTTCTCTTTCTTTACTTTTGGTGGAAGTCAAGACTATCTTTGATAGTGCTTTAAGAACATCAACAAATCGAAAGCGTAGAGCAAGGAGTGAATCATAACGGGATGACCATCGTGTAGGACACAAGCCTTTTAAGGTCACAGAGGATTCAGTGGTGAGTGACTGTAGAAGAGACCAACGGGTGATACTTTCTCCAAAAAAGACATACAAACTCTGTTTGACCTGAAAAAAACGTGACACCTCTGGAACATGGCTTACAGCATCCTGTATGACCAAGGTAAGGTTATGGGCTGCACAGTGAACATACAAAGCATTTTTCTCCTTCTTTTGAATGTGACTTTGAACACCTGTATACACTCCACTCATTTGAGCAACACCATCATAACCCTCCCCACGACATTTTGACAGCTGCAGTCCTTTATCTTCTATACATTTGATAATATCATTCTCAAGTCCAGCAGCGGTTGGGTCTTCAACTACATGAAAACCTAAGAAGACCTGTCGAATATTTACAGCAATTGCCCGTTGACTTTTATCTCGGCTTATAATCACATATCGGAAAATCTGACTTAACTGGTCAACTTTTGAAATATCCTGTGTTGTGTCCATAATTATGGAAAAAAAAGTAGCTGCTTTAATTTCACTTACTATGTCATTTTCGACTCTTTTTGTAAGGATATCTATTATTTCATTTTGTATTTTAGGGCTAAGATACTTCGTTGTTCCCTGAGGCAAGTGAAGGAGCTCCTTCAAAACGTGGTCATATTCAGATAGGAGCTCTACAATGGAGAGAAAGTTGCCATTATTACTCTCTCCTATTTTCTCTCTATGACCTCGGAAGTAGGGATGGGCGAATCTACTCGCTAGGACTCGTCACTCGGCGAGTAGTAAGGGACTCGCAGGACTCGGTACTCTGCGAGTTTCCCAGCGTTTACTCGCACGAGTCCAATGCAAATCAACGGCAAACGCTGACAAAACTAGGATTGCCATTGTTTGCATTAGACTCGGCTACTGTGCCAGTGATAGCAGGGAAACTCGCAAAGTAACTGCTGTTTCTTTGCGAGCCGAGTCCAGCTGTCTTCTCTGTGCAGCTCCAGGGTCCTAGAGCCTGGGACTTTAATTAAAAAAATCCTCTTCCGTCCGACGCAGTCCAAAATGCGATGTCCTCTCTGCTACATCCCCTGTGCATAGATATAGATGTCTATGCACAGGGAATGAGCAGACTGAGAACAATCTCAGCTCTGCTACATCATCTCTGTGCACAGACATTCATGTCTGTACACAGGGAATGAGCAGACTGAGAACAATATCAGCTCTGCTACATCAGGCAGCAGGTGGGCTCTAGGACCCTGGAGCTGCGGCAGCCAGCACACAGAGCAGACAGGACTCTTACCTGTGCGAGTTTCCCAGCGATTACTTACAAAGTAAACGAGTCCAATGCAAATAAATAACAAAACTAGGATTGCTTCAGGCTGAAGCTTCCGAGACACATCTGCGATTTGTAAATCTCACACTACTCGCTATTACTCGCTTCCCCATTCATTAACATTGGACTCGCTAGACTCGCAACGAGTAGCGAGTCCTGTGCTCGGACTCGCTAGAGTCAAGCGATTCCAAGTAATTTAGGACTCGCCCATCACTACTCGGAAGGCTAGATTTGACATTGCCATAGTCAGTGTCACATTTGTTAATCTATGCAATACTTGTCTCCAAACGTTTTTCTCCTTTAAAATTTGTTCTTCAGTTCCATCATCCATTGTTTTTTTTCTTCTCCAATGATCATAAACTATACATGCATCCATGTGAGCTTGTGAAGCTTCATGAATTTGTATTTTAGCAGAAAGTCTTTGCCATTTTTGTATTCCTTTTGCCCATGCTGGTTCAAAGCCTAATTTTTTACGATCGCCAAATAACCAACATGGCTCACAATAAGCTACATTTAACTTTGGCGAATAGCACAGCCACATCACTGGAATTGTGTGTCCTGCTTTTGTTATTCTTTCATAGTATATTGCGGAGAAACATCTACGATGGACATCTTTATCTCTTGGGAATGGACCTTTAGGCCTGCAAGGACCATTAGCAAGAATACATTTTTTTACTTTGGGGTCTGCAATTGTAATTGGAAAATGTCCTCTATCTGTAACATACCTTTCTCCAATTAAGGTATGTTCTATACTGACACTTGTAGTGTCTGCACTTTCTAAGGTTTCCTGTAAATCAGTAATATTGGCACTTGTATGTGGCTCAACCACTTGAATGTCGGCACTAGTACTACCAAAATCCACCTCTAACAATGGTGGAGAACTTGAAACTGAAGGTATGAAAGTAGGTGTCTTAATCCTCTCCTCACTTTGAGTAGTTAAAGTAGGTGTAGCAGCACCAATATTAGTAGTCTGTGAAAAGTAGCTGCTTATTTTAGGTAGTTTTTTCTTCTTTTGCTCATCTTCCTTTTTTTTTTACGCTTATGTGAGCCACTCATATGATGATAAGATGACATTTTGTAGGGTACTGTTAGTTAGGATTAGTAATCTGCAAATAAAATAAAATAATCCAATCATGTTGCTTGTCTCAACTCTCTATCTTCAGGAGTGCACTGCCCCCAGAAGAGCAAAAGGCATGGGGCCAAGAAGCAGTATACTCCTGAAGAGCAAACACAAGAACACCCCTTTAACACCTTAAGTCTAAGCTGTGTTCACATGTTGCGTATTTTTATGCGCGTAAAAATACGCGACTGCGTTTTTTTACGCGCGTATTTCCAGTGCTTATAATGGGGCCTATGGAAAAAACGCGCGTAAAAAACTGGAAAGAATTGACATGTTCATTTTTTTTACGCGCGTATTTTTACGCTGCGTATAAATACACGACGTGTGAATGGCAAAAGTGAATGTCCATTGACTTTGCTGGGAAATACAGATGCACATTCTTCTGGAGAAAATACGCGCGTAAAAATACGCGTCAAAATAAGCACTGTGTGAACGCAGCCTTAGTCTTTTATATATTAAGTAATGTATAAGGACCCTTTCACAGAACTCCATGCAAGTATATACTTGGAAAGTGTTAAAGGAGTTGTTCATGAATACCATACTAATGACATAATAAAACATATTGATGATGCATTAAATGTCAGCAATATGAGATGGGTGAGGCTCTGACATTTGACACCTCCATTGATCAGCTGTTATCTGGTCCGACAGTTTTATAATATAAGCGATGTAGATGGTGGAAGTTGGAACACAGCAGTCCCTTACATTGTTTGGTTGCTCCTGCTGAGTACTGCATTATATCTTCCATTCAAATGAATCAAAGATAAGCAGCAGTGCTCTTCAGTGGCCACTAAGCAATGTAAGGGGCTGCTGTGTTCCACTCTATAAATCGCTTATATTGTAAAACTGTCGGGGATCAGATAACAGCTGATCAGGTAAGGGGTACTTCACACACTGCAACATCGCTAGCGATGTCGCTGAAATGTCACAGGTTTTGTAATGTAACAGCGACCTCTCCAGTGATGTTGCAGTGTGTGACATGTAGCAGCGATCAGGCCCCTGCTGTGAGGTCGCTGATCATTGCACGTCGTTCAGGACCATTTTTTGGTCGTTGGTCTCCCGCTGGTCAGCACGCATCCGCGCGTGTGACCACGAGAGACCAGCGATCCAGCGACCTCACAGGCTGGCAACCATGATAAACACTGGGGTTATTCCACCAAATATTGATTTCTGAACTGTTGCTGAGTTATAACATGAGTATTGTTGTTTCTAAATGAATAAGGCTGCCTTCACACTTGCGTTTGTGTCTGCATGCGGAGGGCATGCAGACGCAAATGCAGGCAAACGCAGCCCTTACTAATATGAACGCAGCAGAGAATCTCTGCATGCGTTCATATTAGTATGCACCTTGGCCAGCCAATCAGCTGTCTCGGGGGCGGCCGGGAGTAGGAGATCAGCGGCAGAGATCTCCTCCTGGCACAGCTGATCTCCTGCCGGTGTCAGTGGGGAGAAACTGCTGATCTGACAGCTGTTTAAATCTCCCACACTGACACTGAATAGGGTGATATCAGTGCAGAAGATATGAAACAGCTGATTGCGCCGACATCACCTATTCAGTGTCAGCGCGGGAGATTTCAACAGCTGTCAGATCAGCTGTTTCTCCCCCTGACACCCGCAGGGAGATCAGCTGTGGCTCTGCATGATCTCCCGTGGCTGCCGGTGATCACCGGTGGCCACCGGGAGAGATTTCAATGTGATCTGCAGCGTTCTCCTGCGCTGTCATGCGGAGGACACTGCGGATCCATTGAGATCCATGCATTTTTTGTGCGCTTGCGGATAAAACAAGCGCCGCGAACGCACAAAAAATGCTGCATGCTGCTTTCTGAGTGCGGAGGAAGGGCGCATAAATTATGCGCATCCGTACGCAAATGCGGCCAAACACAGCCATATGCAGGCACATGCGTTCCCATGTTAAACATAGGAATGCATGTGCGCAAGCGTTTGGCAAAAGGTTTGATGAATCACCCCAAAATGCATATGGCGAAGAGTCATCTGTTCCTGTCTGTAGGCTTCACTGACTACTTGCTTCTCTACAAAAATATCCAGATTCCAGGAACTTGTGCAATCTAAGGTTGAAGAGACTGAAAAAAAGGCAAACATAAGAACAGACACAGTATAAAATACAAGATAAAACAATATAATATACTTGAGACCCATAATTAAATTCAGACCTAAAACCAAACATTTTACATTCACTACCCTCACTAACCTTCATTTAATGCACTATTGGAGATAGCATACAAGGAATATATATATTTATATATAGATAAGCCATGGGTCACACTTGGAGGGTCTGGGACATTTGACGGCAGCGCTAAATGCTGAGCAAATTCAGCTGCAGCGGATAGCGTTACCAGCAAGCGTTACCAGCAAGTGTCTTGTGCTGCTGGGACGAGCAGGAAGGCACAATACAGTCTTCTTCTCAGTCACAAATCTTTTGTGCCCAGCACCACCAGCTAGACCAGTGCCACTGTGCTAGGTTAGGGTCACACTTGGAAGTGCAATTGCGGTTACCGCATCCACATCCAGATGTAGTGATCGCAATTGCATTCACACACAATTTGGACACATTTTGTGTCCCTAAGCTGGAATCCGGCAACCAGATTGCACAGCATGTGCAATCCGGTTGCCGGACACTTTGTTCATCCCTGCTGCCGCAGCAGGGATGAGCAAAGCATACGGCTGCCACAGGCATTCACATATGCCTTTCGGCAGCCACATGGGCTCCCGTAGGAGCCCATTATAGGAATTCTGCTGCAACAGAGTTACCGCTCCGAAAAACATTGCCTGCATGTTTTTTCACGCAGGCGACGAAACTGGAACCGGTAACCGGACTACATGTAGTGCAATCCGGTTACCATAATGGGCTCTTATGTGCTGCGGTTCCTGATCTGGTTTTGAGCACTTTTACTGCTCAAAACCAGATCAGGATCTGCAGTGCCCTGCCGCAAATGTGTCCCTAGCCCAGGCTAGCCCTAGTCAGTCATCTACTGGTCACACACCCTGGCACTGGCTGGCACACACTGGCACTGCCTGCCAGCATGCTGCTCCGGAGCTCCCATCACCTGCTGCTCACACACCCTAGTGGTAGCAGCCTGGCACTGGCACAGATTGGCACTGCCCCGGGGCTTCCCTCACCTGCTGCCAGTCACACACTGTAGCTGCTGGTGGTGGCAGCCTGGCACACACACTGTTGGCATTGCCCGGGCCCCCCTCACCTGCTGCCAGTCACACTGTAGCTGGTGGTGGTGGCAGCCTGGCACACACACACTGTTGGCACTGCCAGGGCCCCCCCCTCACCTGCTGCAGTGACACACACACTGTAGCTGGTGGTGGTGGCAGCCTGGCACACACACACACTGTTGGCACTGCCTGGGACCCCCCCTCACCTGCTGCCAGTCACACACACACTGTAGCTGGTGGTGGTAGCAACCTGGCACACGCACTGTTGGCACTACCAGGGCCCCCCCCCTCACCTGCTAGCTACTGCTTGCTTGTTGTTGTCCAGCAGACCAGCACAAATCTAGTTTCTCTCTGTCCTCCTGGAATCCGTCCGTGCAGACTGCACACACACACACACACAGCTTCTGGAGGAGGCGGAACCCGGCAACTGTGAAAGTGAAACTGACTGAGAAGCAGCTCTGCCTCTGACACAGACTGCTGCTTGTTCTTTGCTATTAGAGTGGGCGGCGCCGGGCCCCCTGAGCTCCCAGGCCCGGTCGCAATTGCGACTGCTGTGACCGTGGTAGTTACGCCACTGCTGTTCATAATAAGTCCCAGGGAGCAGAAAAAGCACTGGAGGCCAAGGAGCACACAGTGGGCAAAGATAAAGCGGGCAGAGAGCGCATGGTGAGGCAGAAAGAGGGCACTGGTGCACAGAGAGTGGGAGAGAGCGCACAGAGGGAGAGAGTGCAGGGGGGGGCAGAGAGAGGGGTGGGGGAAGAGAAACACACAGTGGGGCAGAAAGAGCACAGTAAAAACAGAGCGCATAGATGTAGAGAGCACATGGATGAAGAGAGTGCACGGAGGGAGAGAGAGTGCATGGAGAGAGAGAACACAAAGGGGGCAGAGCACACTTGGAGGGAAAGAGATCGCAAGGGGGGCAGAGAGAGCTCATGGAGTGAGACAGAGTGCACAAAGGGAGACAGAGCATACAAAGGGAGAAAAGAGCACACACACAAACAGCGCATGGTAGGAGAGAGAGTGTGCACAGTGGAGGGCAGGCGGAGGAGGTTAACACTGGAGGGCAGGCGGAGGGGGTTAACACTGGAGGGCAGGTGGAGGGGTTAACGGTGGAGGGCAGGCGGAGGGGGTTAACGGTGGAGGGTAGGCGGAGGGGGTTAACAGTGGAGGGCAGGCGGAGGGGGTTAAAAGTGGAGGCAGGCTGAGGGGGTTAACAGTGGAGGCAGGCGAGGGGGTTAACAGTGGAGGCAGGCGGATGGGGGTCAACAGTGGAGGCAGGCGAGGGGGGTTAACAGTGGAGGCAGGCTAGGGGGTTAACAGTGGAGGCAGGCTGAGGGGGTTAACAGTGGGGGCAGGCTGAGGGGGTTAACAGTGGAGGCAGGCTAAGGGGGTTAACAGTGGAGGCAGGCTGAGGGGGTTAACAGTGGAGGCAGGCTGAGGGGGGTTAACAGTGGAGGCAGGCTGAGGGGGTTAACAGTGGAGGCAGGCTGAGGGGGTTAACAGTGGGGCAGCCTGAGGGGGTTAGCAGTGGAGGCAGGCTGAGGGGGTTAACAGTGGAGCAGGCTGAGGGGGTTAACAGTGGGGGCAGGCTGAGGGGGTTAACAGTGGAGGCAGGCTGAGGGTCCTCAGATCAGTCCCCAGGCCCCCCATGTGGTGACCGGTGGGGGTGCTGTTAGAGGACCAGGGGGGGGGTGCTAGTCGGTAAGTGGTGTTTGTCCGCTGCCAGTCATACTCACCGCGCCACTGTGCGCGGTTCCACTGTCCCGCAGTCGCAGTGAGGAGGAGAGGAGGGGCGGGCACAGCAGCAGGAAGTGAGCTTTCTCTTACTTCCCGTCCTCCCTCCTCTCCGGCCGGCGCTATCGCGGTCTGCAGCGGCCAGGCTGTCAGCACGGGTCACGGGGCCCCGGGGGGTGTGGGCCCCAGGGGCGGGCCCGGTCGCAGTCGCGACCGCTGCGACCGCAGTAGTTACGCCACTGCCTCTAGGATTTTACCCACAGTAGAATTTAAGCTGACTGGCCTATAATTTCCAAGTTCAGTTTTTGTCCCCTTTTTGAATATTGGCACCACATTTGCTATACGCCAGTCCTGTGGTGCAGACCCTGTTATTATGAAATCTTTAAAGATTAAAAATAATGGTCTATCTATGACAGCGCTTAATTCCTGCAGTACTCTGGGGTGTATCCCATCCGGGCCTGGGGATTTGTCAATTTTAGTGATTAGTGATTTTTAGAGGGTGCCGTACTTCCTGTTGGGTTAAGCAGGTTACATTTAATGGAGAGTTTTTGTTATCACTGATCATGTTGTCTGTCATGGGATATAGTGTAAACAACAGTGTAAATACTGTTGCAAAAAAAGTCATTTAGCATATTGGCTTTTTCCTCATCCTCATCCACTATTTCACCCAGACTATTTTTAAGAATGTTTTGGGATTTTTTTTATACTTTCTCTGGCAATGAGTCTCTCTGTCTCAATCTTTGCTGCCTTGATTTGCTTTTCACAGATGTTATTTAATTTTCTGTATTTATTTAATGCCTCATCACACCTACTTTCTTTAACCTAAGTGCTTTCATTTTGTCACTTATTGTGCCCCTTACAGCCTTATTTTGCCATAGTGTTTCCTCCTATTTCTAGCATGTTCATTCCCATAGGGTATATATTGTGCACATTTCCTATCCAGGATGCTAATAAACATCTCCCATTTGCTATGTGTACTTTTATGTCTCAGGATATTTACCCAGTTTATTGCACTAAGATCATCTCTCAACCGTTGGAAATTTGCCTTTCTGAATTTTGGTAGGTATAGATCCTGTTAGAAAGCTTCTATTTTAGGGGTATCTATGAAGAAAAAGAAGCAGCGCAAATCTAAGTGCAGATGCTATTACAATAGGCAGTTTAAAGCCTTGTTTTTGCTCACCTTTCCAGGTGTCTTTACTGGGTTTTATATAAAAAATCTTCCCTTTGGGTATGCAGCTTAGCCTCTCCGGGTGCAATCAGGTCTCCAGACCGAGGGATTCTGATTCATCAATGTGCAGAATAAAAGTTACCCAACTGGTAAGGCAGTGCTTCCTTGGGAGACTTGGTAATCGTTATCATATATTTCTTTATTTAACACCTTAGTGACGGCCCACTGTATATATACGGCGGCAAAACAGGGTCCTTATTCTGTTCTGACATGAAAATAAGTCAGAACAGAAAAGGCCCTGTAGTGCCCCCCAATGGCCGAAAATCTCCGGGGTTTCAGCTACCGGGGGTAGCTGAGACCCTGCAGACTATGAATCAGGCCAGTTTTTACCGGTACCAGCCATGTGATCATGGTTATACACCGTTTACCGGTGTATAATCGCGATCACATAAATATACACTAAATTGCCAGTCAATAATGATTTCTCTGTCATGCCACAGGATCAAACCTGTGGCATGACAGAGAAACGTCTGTCCCTGTCCCCTGGTACTGGTACACAGCCCCCCGGTACTCAGCCCACACCCCTCCCCTCCTCCTAAAATGGCACTGCAGCGCGCCAATAGCAGCGCTGGCAGCCGCCTGCAGCCCCCTGCTGTGTATTCCTCTCTGATATGACATGTCACACATTTCACATCAGAGAGGAACAGCACCCTGCCTACGGGTCCCCTCAGTTTCTTCCCCCAGCTCCGGTCCTCACCCACCGCCGCCGCACCCGCCGCCATCATCATCATCTCCCTCCCATCTGACAGCTCAGATGGAAGGGAGATGATCCTTCCCCGGTCATCCCCCGTCACCCCCGTCGTCCCTGCATACTTACCGCCTGGATCCTCTGTGTCCTGTCCCCTGCGCCTCTTCTTCCTGCTCTGTCAGGCGCATGCGCAGACAGAGCAGAAACTGCTCTGTCTGCCAGGGGAATGCCAGCTCATGACCTCAGTGACTGGTCATGGCAAGTCATGATCCTTGGTTCATACAGGGGTCAATTGTGATCCCATGATGGGATCACAATTGACCCTTTGTGAACCAAGGATCCTGACCTGCCATGACCTCACTGAGATCATGAGCTGTCAGTCTGTGCAGAGACTGACAGCTCATGATCTCAGTGAGGTCAGGCAGGTCAGGATCCTTGGTTCACAAGGGTCAATTGGATCCCTTGATCACAATTGACACTTTGTGAACCAAAGCGGCATATCTGTCTGACTGCCCATCACCATGAGGTATAGGATCTGTTCCAATCATTGTGATCATCCAATTGAGCTTTGTGAACAAGGCTTGACCCCATCACCCTACTGAGGTTATGACCTGTCATTCTCCTGGAACTATGCCAGCTTTTATAGCTATGGGGGACCCCCTTATACTGTAAAATACTTAATATCGAGGACCTCCACTGGACTATGTCAGAACCTTCCACTGGACTACTCGGACTTCCATGGAATGGATGCCAAAGAAAATAAGATGGGCTCTAAGTAGTGTCTGTGTTTTTTTTTTCTAATAAAAATATTTTTCTTTGTCCTGTGTCTTCTTTACAATTTACTAGGGATTCCTAATGGCCCGGTCTAATATTAGCCAGATATTAAGAATC